>OY728130.1:275357001-276607001 GCA_963277665.1 Viscum album
TATATGGTTCACTTATGACTTTATTTTACCCGTTCTTTTGTAAATTCCATGTTAAAGAGCGTTTTGGGTAAAGTCCTTTCATTTGTCGTCCGTGTTTTGACTTGTAATTATTCATATGATTACTTAGATCATGATTACTTAATTCTAGAATATAAAACATGATTTATATATAATATATATTCATAATATACATATATATAATAGATCACTAAATGGAAAGAAATACACCGTTCATGGAGACGGTAGGCCGTACGTACGCAAGAACGCTGTTTTCGTTTCCTTATTGAGTTGAATGGAATTAAGAAGATGACATACATATATATATATACACATAAATCCAGTATCATTTTATGTCATATATTTCATTATTACTTATTATATATATACATTATAATCATTCATGAATGGTTAACGTGGAGAATGAATCTCATCGCGTCGTGGAGACGGTAGTCCGTACGTACGCACAAGCGATGATATCATTCTCATGATCGTGGAATTGTATTGGAGTGTATGTATACTATTTCAGAATCAATATCACTTTACAATAACCATGTATAGTTATTATGTACACCATTATACCCATCCAAGTAAGGTGGTGGTGGAAAATAGATTACACCACGTTGTGGAGACGGTATTCCGTACGTAAGCATGCGCGATGATTTCGTTTTCCGTAAGATGGATAGATGGTGAAATTGGGTTGTTTCATAACTATAATAACATATAATTATATTAGTGATACTGATGTTATTAATTCATAATTAAACAACCTAAGAAGAAGAAGTGGAAGAAGAAATAAAGTTGAAAGAATCGGTAACGGACATTACCTCTTCTTTGAAGCGCCTCTTTGAGTCCTCCTCTTAGGGTACTAAAATTGGTCTTTGAAGAAGCCCAGGATCTCTAGGATGTTGTTAGGGAATTGGAGAAGAGAATTTGGCAGGGGTTGGCCGAGCTTGAAGGCTCAATGTGGTTTGAGGAAGAGAGGGAGGAGTTGCCCTTTTATAAGGGAGGAGAGGGGCACCTTAGGAATAACTAAAACTATTATTTTATTATAAAGACAAATTGGGTTTTAAATAGCTCCAAATTGATTTATTTCTAAGATAAGGTGGGGATGGGTCGAAATAATCTCATCAAATAGAATTTTGACAAGTTTAGTTTACTATTTTAACCTTATCATTTAGTTTTAACTTTAAGTTAGATAATATTACTTTTACCGTGTCTTTTTGTGTTCTTACATTATAAGGTTAATAAACATACTATAACAAGTAAAAAGAACCCCAAGTTGTTTATTATTAATATATAATCTTATCTAAGTAATTTGGCCTATCCTTAGATTTTTAGGAATAAAATAACAATTAATAATATAATATTTGTTTTAAAAACTATTTTATGTCAATTTTGGAACTATTTAGTAATTGATTTTTGTAAAACTCATAACAGAATTATTAGTTCGAAAACAGTTAATTAAATCAATAATAACATGTCATATTAACCTATAAAATTAGTGTAATTCATAAAAAGTCTCAAATTACATTTATTTTGGTATTTATAACATCAATTATGTCAATATTTCATTAATAAGATTATTACTGCATCATCTTTGTGTCATAAATAAATTAAATTATTTATTGTATAAAAATTACAAATAAAATATAATTATGTGGTAAATCTTTTTAGCTTTATAATGAATATTTATAGTCGATTTTATCTTATGTATAACCCTATATTAAATATGATATACTTATTAAACGTTGATTTTAACTATTTTAACCCTTCTTTAAATAAATTAATAATAAATGTCCTAATCTAATCCAAGTGGGCCTAAATGGTCATATTTTATTCCTAAGGTTGTTTTTGGTCTAATTACACTTATCCAATAGAATTAGGACATGTGTTAGGGTAATAATAATATCATTTTTCCCTTAATTACCCTATTTACTTTTAACCGTGGTAAAAGAAAGTAAAAAGTTACTATTCACCAAAAATTATTTTCGTCTCATTGAACCACATTTTACTTACTGACATCAATCGTGTCTCTCGGATTTTTGAAATTCCACTCACATAAGCGGTAAAATTATGTTTTATGAAAAATTCATTTTTTTAACTACCACATAGTGGTTTCACTATTCATCAAAAAATGAAAGTTTCCAGAAAAATACCAAAAATTAGGCCTAAGCTATATTTGAAATCATGAACTGAAAAATGATGTCTATTTTACCAAATTAAAAACATATCAGTTGCATTAATTAATTTAAAAATTAATTCCCGTTGTCAAAACAAATAGCGTGTTCTTAAGAGATAATAACTATCAAAAGATTGACACTTGTTTATGTCTGGTTTAAATGTGAAATTACATCCAATGACCAACATTGTATTAAATTGTAAAAATTTATTCTAAATATACTTTAAAACCACTCAAATTAATAATTTATCACTATTAATTATTTCGATTAAAAATGTTGATTTTAATTAAAATTTAGTAATTTTCACTATTCATCAGAAAATGAAAGTTATTCGAAAAGTAACAAAATTTCACCCTAAGCTAATTTCGATATTCCGAATCCAAAAATGAAGTCCATTTTGAAAAATAAAATTTACAAAATTTGAAAAAGTGGTTATTACTATTCATAACGGCTAGTTTTAATAATATTTTAATAGGATATCGTTGTTTAGTGAAACTCGGTATTGCGTACTACACGCGCTATCGAGGAAGGGCGCGATTGCGTGTAATGCAAGTCAAGTCAAGGATGCGTGTTGTGCAGGCTCCTTTTGGTATATCATACAACACAAGACATTAATGAAATTAAAAATAATATTTTTCATAAAATCTCGGGGTGTTACATTCTACCCCCCTTAAAATGAATTTCTCCCTTGAAATTTGTCGGGGTTATAAATGGTTTAATACTCGAAAGTTTCATTAATAGAAACCCACATCGTAAAAAGGAATACCAAAACCATTCTTTAAAAACAAAATTATGAAACATAACGGTTTCCCAAATAAACTAATCACTGGGTTTCCACATAGGTGAAAATATGGATATGGAAGAGAAATATAACCATCATGTTCTGATGGAGAGTGGTAGAGAACATGGCTATGGAAAAGCCAGCACTCACAAAGCCATAAATTTGTGACGATCTAAGGTACCATCTGATTCATCAGATATAAGAGCACTAGGACAACATTTTTGGTTTTCAAGATCATTTCCCTAAAGTTGATGAAATTGGAATTAGAAGAAATACCTTCGTGATTTTGGTATAATCTGACCATTGGTTGTTCTTTGGAAAATTTCTACTCCATCTCTTAAAGAAATGAATCGGAATTTGTCATTCGTGATGTGTTAGCAGATAATGTGATAGAATGATGGGTCATTCCATCTGTCTCAAACAAAAGGTTAGAAAAGTTATCCAAACTTACATAAGTCCATCTACAGTGAGATTAATCGAATATGGTTACTAAAATGGACTTATACTTCTTATATTATACTGCTTAATATAATAAAACTTGTTTCTACTAAACATGGACTTCTTGTAGGCCAGTGGTAGGCGATAAAGGCCAGTCGCACTTTAGTTGTGGGTTCGATTCCCACAGCCTTGTCCGACGCGATGGGCTGTCACCCATCCTGCAGGTTGTCCTTTTTCTAAAGCTATATTACTATAAAATCCCATCAATAACATCGAAAAAAGTTCTATCCTAACTTATGTCCAACATAATCCATTCCAACCTTTTGTATTATCTAAAATACTTCGGTCCAAGCTCATAGTATAAAGAAAACGATTACTTGAAATGTCATCAACCAAGCATGTGAATACCATTATTTATCCCCCATATATCTTGTTGGTCACATTCCATTCATGTGAATACCTTAAGCATGTATTCTCTTGAAAAATGAATACCCATTAAACCTTAGTGAATACATGAATGCTGTCAAAAGTTAACTCTTTCCACATACCAAAATCCAAAAATTCTATATAGTCAAACCATGATATAACCTTCTCCTTATATCAGTCATGAGCTCATGAATACTATCAAACATTTAATTTTCTCCTTATCCATTCATTATGCGCATATCATCTACATTCCAAAAATATCTCAATAACTTTCCATGGTTACCGGTACCATAAAATTATTGAAAACCACAATAGAATAATACATAAATATTCCAATATTCCACGATACTATATACATTATTATTTTGGAATCACATTACATAAACACTTAATCATTCCACCACATCATTGTCATATTCAACATCACCAATGGTGATCGCATGTGACTTCCCTTTGTCCTTTTCCTTAAGTGGTTGCTCATGTCGATCATCACTAACCCTTGGATTAGGGCATTTATTAGCATAATTCCCCATTTCCTTACACTTGAAGCATTGAAGTGTTGGTGGTGTGTTCTCTGCAGTATTTTCTTTATTCACATCATTATAAACCCTTTTTCCATTACTTCTACACTCAGCTGCTCGATGACCTTCTTTTCCACACTTAAAACATTTTCTAGTCCCTTTAAGACAATCTCCACCATGCTTCTTTCCACACTTTGAGCATAAGGAAACATTCATCTTCTTTTCACCATTATTCTGATATTTCTCCTTCAACTCCATCTTTCGTTTCTTGTCAAAAATATGAGATGGATAAGTAACACCAACTTCCATTTCTACCTTGATAGCACAACGCACAACTTCTTCATAGCTACTGAAGTCTCTTATATCTAATGCCCTTCGAATATTTGGTTTTAATCCACTGAAGACTCAATCAACTTTACTTTCAGGTTGGATGATAAATCCAGATGCATACCTTGAAAGCCTTGTAAAATTCGCTTCGTATATACCAACAGATTCATCATCCTTTTGATTTAGTTCAAGAAACTCCTTCTCCATCTTTGTTCCAATAATACGAGGGATGTAATTATTGAAAAATAAGTTCTTGAACTCATCCCATTCCATGGACTCAATTTCTTCTCTTGGCCTCGTATTCTTGATAAGATTCCACCATTGATCAGCTTCACCTTCCGAACGATATACTGCTAAGATGACTTTATCATGTTCAGAACATTGAAGAACTGAAAATATCTTTTCAGTGGTAATGATCAATTGTTCAGCAATAAGTGGATCATAATACCCACTGAAAGAAGGTGGATGTTCCCTCATGAAGGACTCAATAGAATATTGTTCCCTTCTCTGCTCATTTGGAAGTCCAGAATGACTCATAGCTTGTGTAAGTATAGCAATATGATTTATCACTCCATCTCCCATAACATTTGTTTGTTCCGGAGGACAATCATTGCATTTTCCATTACATTGATCAACACGGTTCCTTCGGGTTCCATCCATCATATAAAACCCAAAAAGAATAGTGTGAGAGGAAAAAATCACGCTAGGGAAAACAACATAGTAAAGGGGGAGTACCCTCAATATCTAACATGTTAGGTTAAATTCTATGATTGTTAGAGCAATTCTAGGACTATAACCTATACGTATACTTGACCTTAGAGACATCCCTAGACATACCTTAGAAATATCTCTAGGGATCTCACTAACGTTTTCGCATCCTAGTTTCCAAAGGTTGACTAAACCTTTCCTCTGATACCAACTGTAGAGACCCGAAGCTTGACGTACATGAACATTACATTTCTTTTGCGTAATACTTAGTACATAACAAAAACACACACATAAGGACCATAATAGTTTAGTGTCTTTGGAAACTTGGAACGTAATCTTCTAATCGTGGTGAAAGATCTTCAACATCTCCCATAAAGATCTTCCCCTTTTTTTCTTACCTAAAACCTTGCTTTATATCCTGTGGAAAAGAAAACATAAAAAGGGTGAGCTCAAATGCTCAGTAAGGGTAAGCATGGATAAAATAAAACATACCATATACATTTGGAACTTAAAAACATGAACATAATGTTTAAACATCAAAATCTTGAGCAATGACATAAAACATGGAAGTACGTAAGGCATAGATCATAAAGAAACATTAAGAATGATAAAATAGAATGGTAATAAAACATGTAATTGTGGAAACCATTCAGCACATGTCATGATTTCCATAGTAGCCAAGGCATTACTGCCAAGACCATCTTGGTGGACAAAGTCCCTTTCTGAATCGAGTTCACTCCTCGTTTCAGTCCTGTAACACTGAACTGGATTAACTTAGTGTTCCATCCATGTCTATCTCATGAGATATAAATCTTTACCCAATGCATTGGAGGGAGATATAAGTCCCAAACATCTCATAATTAAATCATTCTTACTTGTGCCACAAAATAAACATACATCATTCATAATAACCCAATAAATAAAATGGGTTTCATAAACATCATCCCATCATCACATAATCTATATAAAAGAAATGGATATTATTTAATAATAAGAAAATTGAAACCATGAAAATCGTAGAGACATTACCCTTGAAACATACACATGTGAAATAATGACATCTTAGATGAAAAAGGTTTTGATAAAACACATTAAATGAATTCTTGAGGAAAATATCCTTTTTTCTTCAGAATCATTTTCTTTTCACAAAATGTCATGAAATTTTAGAAGAAAAGGTTTTTGTTGAAAATACTCATGAAATATTTTGAAGGAAGCTTCATGAAAATAAGGATTTATAAAACCATAAAAATCATTTCAAGCCGTATACGTTAAAAAAACATTCTTATCGTACTTTTGTCTGAAAATTCAAAAAAGTACCTCGTATGGAAAACGACAAAAGATTCCTTTCATATCTTTTACTAAAAACTCACCAAAGGGTAAAATGGGATTTAAACAATTTTAGTTGGATGGATATAATATTACATATTTAGGAAACATGGATATGGATGATAAAATAGACCCCAGTAAATACCAAAGTATAAACAATCTCGGATAAAAATGAGATTGTGATATTTCCCTTACCTTAGGTCCGATTTGATTCGTAAGTGTCCGAACCTCCTGTATAATGATTTAAATAATGTTATTGACTTATTCCAGAATCATACTGATATATATGGTTCACTTATGACTTTATTTTACCCATTCTTTTGTAAATTCCATGTTAAAGAGCGGTTTGGGTAAAATCGTTTCATTTGTCGTCCGTGTTTTGACTTGTAATTATTCATATGATTACTTAGATCATGATTACTTAATTCCAGAATATAAAACATGATTTATATATAATATATATTCATAATATACATATATATAATAGATCAGTAAATGGAAATAAATACACCGTTCATGGAGATGGTAGGCCGTACATATGCATGAACGCTGTTTTTGTTTCCTTATTAAGTAGAATGAAATTAAGTAGATGACATACATATATATACACATAAATACAGTATCATTATTATGTCATATATTTCATGATTACTTATTATATATATACTTTATAATCAATCATGAATGGTTAACGTGGAGAATGAATCTCATCGCGTCGTGGAGACTGTAGTCCGTACGTACGCACGAGCGATGATATCGTTCTCATGATCGTGGAATTGTATTGGAGTGTATGTATACTATTTCAGAATCAATATCACTTTAAAATAACCATGTATAGTTAATATGTACACCATTATAACCATCCAAGTATGGTGGTGGTGGAAAATAGATTACACCACGACGTTGAGATGGTATTCCGTACGTACGCACGTGCGGTGATTTCATTTTCCGTAAAATGGATAGATGGTGAAATAGGGTTGTTTCATACTTATAATAAAATATCATTATATGAGTGATAAGGATGTTATTACTTCATAATGAAACAACCTAAGAAGAGGAAGTGGAAGAAGAAATAAAGTTGAAAGAATCAGTAACGGACATTACCTCTTCTTTGAAGCGCCTCTTTGAGTCTTCCACTTAGGGTACTAAAATTGGTCTTTGAAGAAGACCAGGACCTCTAGGATGTTGTTAGGGAAGTGGAGAAGAGAATTTTTCAGGGGTTGGCCCAGCTTTAAGGCTCAATGTGGTGTGAGGAAAAGAGGGAGGAGGTGCCCTTTTATAAGGGAGGAGAGGGGCACCTTAGGAATAACTAAAACTATTATTTTATTATAAAGCTAAATTCGGTTTTAAATAGCTCCAAATTGATTTATTTCGAAGATAAGGTGGGTATGTGTCGAAATCCTCTCATCTAATAGAATTTGGACAAGTTTAGTTTACTATTTTAACCTTATCATTTAGTTTTAACTTTAAGTTAGATAACTTTACTTTTACCGTGTCTTTTTGTGTTCTTTCACTATAAGGTTAATAAACTTACTATAACAAGACAAACGAACCACAAGTTGTTTATTATTAATATATATAACCTTATATAATACATTTGTCCAATCCTTAGATTTTTAGAAATAAAATAAAAATTAATAATATAATATTTGTTTTAAAAACTATTTTATGTCAATTTTGACACTATTTAGTAATTGATTTTTGTAAAAATCATTACAGAATGATTAGTTAGAAAAAAGTTAATTAAATCAATACTAACATGTCATATTAACCTAGAGAAGTAGTTTAATTCATAAAAAGTCTCAAATTACATTTATTTTGGTATTTATAACATCAATTATGTCAATATTTCATTAATAAGATTATTACTGCATCATCTTTGTGTCATAAATAAATTAAATTATTTATTGTCTAAAAATTACAAATAAAATATCATTATGTAGGAAATCTTTTTATCTTTATAATGAATATTTATAGTCGAATTTATCTTATGTATAACCCTATATTAAAAATGATGTACTTATTAAACTTTGATTTTAACTATTTTAACCCTTCTTTAAATAAATTAATAATAAATGTCCTAATCTAATCCATGTGGGCCTAAATGGTCATATTTTATTCCTAAGGTTGTTTTTGGCCAAATTAAACTTATCCAATAGAATTAGGACATGTTTTAGGGTAATAATAATATCATTTTTACCCTTAATTACCCTATTTACTTTTAACCGTGGTAAAAGAAAGTAAAAAGTTACTATTCAGCAAAATTATTTTCATCTCATTGAACCACATTTTACTTACTGACATCAACCGTGTCTCTCGGATTTTTGAAAATCCACTCACAGAAGCGGTAAAATTATGTTTTATGAAAAATTTATTTCATTTAACTACCACTTAGTGGTTTCACTATTCATCAAAAAATGAAAGTTTCCAGAAAAATACCAAAAATTAGGCCTAAGCTATATTTGATATTATGAACTCAAAAATTATGTCTATTTTACCAAATTAAAAACATATCAGTTTCATTAATTAATTTAAAAATTAATTCTCGTCGTCAAAACAAATAGCGTGGTCTTAAGAGATAATAACTAACAAAAGATTGACACTTGTTTATGTCTGGTTTAAATGTGAAATTACATCAAATGACCAACATTGTATTAAATTGTAAAAATTTATTCGAAATATAATTTAAAACCACTCAAATTAATAATTTATCACTATTAATTATTTCGATTAAAAAGGATGTTTTTAATTAAAATTTAGTAATTTTCACTATTTATCAGAAAATGAAAGGTATCCGAAAAGTACCAAAATTTCACCATAAGCTAATTTCGATATTCCGAATCCAAAAATGAAGTCCATTTTGAAAAATAAAATTTAAAAAATTTTAAAAAGTGGTTATTACTATTCATAACGGCTAGTTTTAATAATATTTTAATAGCATATCGTTGTTTAGTGAAACTCGGTATTGCGTACTACACGCGCTATCGAGGAAGGGAGCAATTGCATGTAATGAAAGGAAAGTCAAGGATTCGTGTTGTGAAGGATCATTTTGGTGTAGCGTACAACACAATACATTAATGAAATTAAAAATAATATTTTTCATAAAATCTCGGGGTGTTACAGACCAGCAATATCATTACCAATATGTTTTTCTCTACCCAAGTCACACCATGTGTGGGAAAATATCATGCATGGGTGAGTATATGCATATCCAGTAGGTTCCCCAAAAACAAAAAATGGAGAAAAAGCAATAATAGTCATCCCAACCCTAAAACGAGAGGGTAAATCGAAACAAAAAATGCTCATAAAGAAACCTAAGCAAGAGAGTAAGGGGATATCCATATCTCTAGCTTAGATAAGAATGATAAGTCATCCTGTAGCTCTAACACTCCCATCATAGATGTCAAACATCCCACCTATCCATTTAAGATATAGAGTGGAGGGAACATTCCTCTCTACTATGTGATTTAGCTAAGGGGGCTCAATATCCTATCAATTCATTTTATGTAACCACACCAGAATCTATGTGGATGGAATGAACCTTGACACTATGCTCTATAAATGATAGGGTGAAATATCTAGTGGAAAGCCATCTCACCATCAGAGTGTGATTAACGATGGGTGGGATAATGGGGACTACCTCGATAGATAACCAACACATTATATAGTAAGGGGGTTTCCAAACCTACTTATAAAGATTATGGGGGACTCATGACCTGATGTGATAGGGGTTTTCTAACCCTAGTAGAAATCCAATGATCATGCCAGATTTCTTTTACATACATAGAGTGTATGGGAGACCCATTCCCTAGTGTGAAAGGGGTATTTCCAACCCCAATTTCTCCCTTAGGATCAAAACAGATCACTTCTATTATCTAGGTGTTGCTGAAAGATGATTTAAACTCATATCACCTCATTTTATACCTTTAGTTCTAAAACAAAGGCCACCATCATGTTCTACTTGTAAAACTTCTTGGGATAGGCTACTCATGAGCCCAATTTTGAGGCTAGAAGAAGGATATATGCAAGTTAGAATTCTCTAATGGGAGTATATGGTGTTCCCCCTAGGGTACATGATATATCTCACAAGGATAAACCCTAGATGTTTCCCCTCAAAGTACTCGACATGTACAAGTTAGGTACATGGCATGTACATGGGGTCACATGGAATGTAACCTCACATAGAAACTTGGGTGTGTCCTCACCTACACATGACTTGACTGGTAATGTGTAAGTAGATGAGGTGTACTCAGAATATGCAAAAACATTTTCAGCCTAGGGTATGCTTGTGTCCTCCTAGACCAAGCCTGTGTCATAACGTCCCAACCTAGGTTCCCCTCAACCCATTCCCTGAGTCGGTGGCTCATGAAGCCTCAAGCATGTCTCCCCATATGTTAGAGGCTGCCTACTAGCAGTGAGGGTATAAAGGTGGTATTGTGGGGATACTATACCCTTTAATTAGATTGTCATAATGAATATAACCATAAACATACAACAAAAAAAGCAATATAAAATGGAAATAAATAGTAAATAGTTGAAGAATATATATAATTGAATAACTAATAATGTAATCAAAATCTTCAAGCTAGTTTCATATACACGGATGCATGGAATGATGATATACAAAAGGGCCATAGGGGAAAGTCATGAAAACATGCTATATAGAAGTACAAAAGAATAAAAATCTACCCCACTAGAATCTAGAGCATGTGCTTAGTCCTCTTCTCTTATGATCCATCTATATGAAAAATATATCAAAAGCCAGTACTAGATCTCTTTACCTTATCTAAAACTGCATAAAAATAATCTTCTCAGGTACCAAAGAAATCATTAGTAGGGTGTGGTATAAAATCATAGTAGGCCACCACAAATAGTGACTAGAAGTAATTTGAGTAGTGCTCATAACTAAATAGTGTGAAGGCATAAAAGGAATATGATAAAAAATTTGAATAAATTACCAGCCCTCTCTGGTTATTATAATATACCTGGAGGGTATACTTACTTCAGCTCATGACTAGGAGGATTATTTTATCAGTCACTATATATATAGTAATAATATATATAGTACAATTATATATTGTATCCACCTATATGAACCAAGTATGTGCATACATAAGTGTGCATAAACCTAGAATACTAGGTTCTATCTAGACCAGGGCATAACTCAGACATCCATGACCAGTCTAATGAGCGTATAAGCTCATGAAATAGGGTATATTCCGTAAATATCATAGTGAGTGGGAGTTGTCATGATCGTATCTCGATTTTATGAGGGTTCCATCATGTCAACACTCTAAACAGAGGATGTGGCACATCAATCCCAATATCCAACTAGTGTAAAGGGTGTGAGATGTCATGCTCAACAACTAATGTAAAGGATCATGATAGCGTCATTCTCAATTGAAATATTTCCATCGTATCACATCCTTTATCAAGGAAGAATTCATATTTACAACTATTGATACGTGACATTACTTCCCATGCATATCATTTATCAATGCTCAATATAAACAAGAATTTATAATTCATTTAATTTAATTTGATAAAAAGTGAATAGGCAATGCCATACCACACTTATAAGTAATTTCATTTAATTCATCCATTTCATTTTAATAAGGGAAACCATCATTCATTATCCATTACAATTAATCAATCCATTTAAACCATTAAAACAAGGAAATTCAATTTATAAATCTCATTAGGTCACTTAATAGGTGAGATGGTCAAATAAGGAAACTTCCTAATTATAAAAATCCAACTGTAGGTTGATCAAAATACCTAAGAGGTTTTTTGGGTCCTATATACATTCATATATCAAATTCAATTCCATTTCAATTCTAAGACAAATGCTAAATGGTTTTCCAGGAAATTTAGTAATTAGCTACAAGGGTTAATCCAAAGATTCACACCAAAGGTGTGTCCATAAATATGATATCCAACCTCTAAACTACTAAATAGAGATAAAAGGTTGTGTATCTAAGTGAGATGACTAATTTTATATTAATAAATAAAATAAAAAGGACGATTGACAAAAGACATTGTATAAATGAATTACATAACTATGAGACAAAAAAACTTATGGGAAAATGAAAAGACCACCTACCTCACAGCTGTAGATGAATCTTCAATCAATATTAGCCTCAAATTCAGATTAGGTTGGAAGAGATCTAAGAAATTTTCCAATGCCCTGGAAATACGGTAAATGAGCTTACACTTAAATAGAGTGATGGATACAAAAAAAAAATAGATAGGAAGGGAGAGGATTCAAGATCTTACCTTCAAAAATCCAACACCTTTGAAGGATCTTGATTCAGACACTAGATGAAAGAGTTATCTCAAAGCCTAGATTTGGATAAAATGAGAGATATGGGAGGAAAAATCTCAAACCATCCATTGGATGAAGGAGGGAGAAAAGAGAAAAGAGAAAATAGAATTAATTAGGTGAAATTTTTTAATTTTACCCCAAAATACAAAGGGACATAGTTTGGAAACATGGTTGGCCAAACTATGTGCCAACAGTGTGCAAGTTACTACTTGAAAGGGGAATATCCATGGTTTGGTGCATGGTTTGTCTAAACATGCACAATTCATGAAGAACCGCTCTACCCCAAACCTATAATTGGATACACAGGCATGCACCTAGGGTCACACAGTTGTACAGAAACCATGTGGCCCCTGCTGCCTCACTATCTGCAACCACATAGTTTGGGGATGCTATGTGGGCTGGGCGATATGATTTCCCCTAACCATGATGCCTTGTATTTTCTCTCCATTTCAGGGATACGGGCTCCTAACGGGCACCATAAGCACCTAATACCTCTTTAAATTGATTATACATCAATATTAGGTCCATTTAGTAATTAAAATTGAAAAAATGATCCACACCTTCATGAAAATATAGGTTGTTATAACCTCCCCTTCTTATAGAAACTCATCCATGAGATGGCGTTATGAGGGTAAAGAGGTACCACCAGCTTAGAGTTCTAGCCACTGAGCTCGTACAATGGATTATCATTCCCAGGTCTTGTCCTGTACCCAGTCCTGCTTCCATAGTACTTGTACCAAAGTAACTGAACTACCTCAAAGTGTCTTTACACTCCGATCAGCAATAAAAATGAGATACTACTCAAAGGAAGGATATACACCCAAATCGACCTCATCATAAGGAAATAAGTGTGATGGGTCTGGATTGTATCGGTAATGTTGAGATATGTGAAAAACATCATGCATAGATCAATATCTCTAAAGAAGTTCCAACTAGTAAGCCATTAGCTTGATCTGTTTCAAAACCTTGAAGGGTCCACTGAACCATGATGAGAGATTACCATGCTTCCCAATAATATTGTTCCCCAACCTGGGAAAGACTCAAAAGAAAAATTGATCTTCAACATCAAAATCAAGAGGTCACTTGCATTTTTTTCATACAAATTATGTCGAGACTGAGCTGTCATGATGTGATTGGTGATCAACTAAACCTACTCTATAGTCTCTTACATGAGACGTGGTCTAAACATAGATACCTCCCCAAACTCTTTCCAGAAAAGAGGTGAGTGATAAGGACTACCATATACTTATTCATAAGGATCCATCTCAATGGTAGTATTAAATATATTATTATAATAAAATTAGACAATTGAAATGTGTTTCTACCAGGAATACCTGATGTTATTGAAACATTCAATGATCATTTCCTCTATCACCTGAATAGTACACTCTGTATGTCCATCGACCGGTGGGTGATAGGAAATTCTTAGAAGCACCTTTGTACCTAGGGCCTTCTGCAACCCCTGCCAGAAATGAAACATAAAATGATCATCTCTTCTAGAAATGGTAGAATGAGGATCTCCATGAAGAAATACAACCTCCATGATGTACAACCTTCCAAGATCATCTACTGAGAAGGTATTTTTCATAGTTAATAAGTGTGAAACCTTCACAAATAAATCAATGAAAACCCACAATGTATCATTTTCTTGAGGTGATTAGGGTAGACCAGTCATGAATTCCATTGAAACATCATCCTATTTCCACTCAGGAATAGACAATGGCTGAAAAAGCCATACTGAATACTGATGTTCTTCCTTCACCTATTAAATAGTGGATCACCGAGTGATGAATCCATTAATCTCACATTTCATACGAGGCCACCAATATTGGAACCATAGATCCTAATACATTTTGGTGATAGCGTGGTGTACCAACCATGCTAAGGTATGAAATTCTCACATAATCTCCTCTTTGATATCTCATGGGACCCATACACACCCATAGAACAGTAAGGTATCATCTCTATTAATGGTCCAAGATAAACATATATCAATATATGAAATGATTCACCTTAAGACAAGGCCTTTGAGATCATATAACTGCCTCATTTTTACATGTTCTAGAAGAGTATAAGTCACAAATAAGGATGATAGGATAATGTGACCCTGGTCCTCTTGAACCTCAATGTGCATCTCTAAGAATAATGCCATAAGCTTCCATTCGCCACTTGATTCTTAAATCACCTATTTATGAGTCTTTAATCTTAGATAAATAGCCATAAAATTACCTTTAACAGGTGAATAGGAAAGCTCAAAATCAAACGACTATAGGTAATCCAACCACCTTCACTATCTAAGATTGAGATCCTGCTATGTAAATATGAGCTTAATTTTTTTTGACTAGTGAATACCACAAAACTATCTTCAAGTAAATAGTGTCTCCAATAGCATAAGGCATTCACAATAGCAGCGAGCTCGAGATCATGCATTGGGTAATTCTTCTCGTGAAGCCTCAATGGATGAGACCTATACCTAATGACGCTCACTTTCTGTATTAGAACAACCCCCCAAGTTTGATAACAAATGTATCACAATATATTGTAAATATTATTTATGTATTTGTAATAATCGGTATTAACACTGAAGTAAAACGACTCTTTAACACTATAAGGGAGGCTTCACAAGCTTCTGACCATATGAATTTCCCACCCTTATTTTTCAAGACCATAAGCAGTGCTTCTAGGCATGAGAAATCCTTGATGATGCATATTTAATATCTATATAACCCCATAAATTATGAATGTCAAATATGTTCTTAGGATACTCTCAAGAAACTACAGATCTCACTTTCTCTGGGTTTATTGAAAATCCATACTCTGAGATAATGTGACCTTGGGTGTGGACTTTGTTGATCCAAAAGTGGCATCTATTGAGCTTAGCATAGAGATGATTCTCTCTTAGTGTATTCAATATGATCTCAAGATTATTGAAATTATTGTGTATAAATCATGAATACACCAAGATATCGTCAAAAAAGACTACCATGAATGAATCCAGTTATGGGGGTAAAACTTGATTAATAAGATCCATGTATATTGTAGGTGAGTTAATGAGGCCAAAAAACATAACTAGGTACTCATAAAGACCACAAATACTCCTAAAAGTTGTGCGAGGTATGTCTAAAGACCTGACATGCATCTGGTGACAGCCAAACATGAAATATATATTTGAAAACACTCTTTCTCCTTAGAGTATATCAAAGATGTAATTTATTCTAGTCAGGGGATATTGATTCTTTACTGTGAGCTGGTTCAACATATTGTGATACACATAGATCCTAATGATACCATCTGGCTTCTTGTAAAAAAAAACTAGTGAACCAAGGAGAAGTATTGGGGATTATAAAGACTTTAGCCTCTACACCCTCCAACTATATCTCGAGTTCTATAAGATCCTTTGGTGCCTTCTTATTAGGAGGAATGGTCCCTAGTATTGCTCCTAACACTAACTTAATGGTCAAATCTACCTCTAACACTGGAGGTAGACCATATAATTATTCCAGAAGGATGTCCATGAAATGCATAAGTAAGGGAAGGAAGATAGTGGGTCATACCTATAATGAATTGTCCCCCAGGGCCCATGCCATGGCTACCACAAGCCCGCCCCCCATAGACCAGGGGCTGGCAACTAGCACTGAATACTCATATCCCACAGAGGCATTTTTCTATGTACCTATACACATGCACCCATCTCTAAAAAAAGTGATGAAATGGAAACTTTGAGTAAATAGGTATGCTTGACACTAAGACAACCACAGAGTAATAGTACAAAACAAAAAGGTCAATGGTCTACAATACAAACCCAACTAAAATAGAAAAGTAAAAGCTCCTTGATCTCATTTGAAAAAAAACCCTACCTAAAGGGTAGGTACAAGAACACACCTGAATGTCACTGAAGCATACCACGTCTGTCAGACCTCCCTGAAGCACCACCTATCACCAACCCACCAAGGACTCCATCAAAGTTGTCGATCATCTGCACAAGACACGACACATGTGGGTAAAGCCTGTGTAGGGGTGAGTAACACAATACTTAGTTGGGACCCCAAAACCACAAAGGTAACACCACTAAGAAAATACAAGAATTAAACCATAAAGGAGGCACACAAAGTACACCATAAAATAAACACATAAAGTACACCACAAAGGAGATCACTAAGACATACACCAAATAGGCACACGAAGTGTATACCCTAATTGGTATAGTCAAGAGATTCACTAGAGTCATCTCACACCAAGTATAAGTCTAAGGTACGTAAATAGGATTGTCATAAAAATCCATGTTACCCTTAAGTAGTATCACATGCAGTGTTGGTTACACACAAAGTAGGTAAAAAATATAGTGTCAATAACACATGGAGTGTAGGTATCACAGGGAGTGTAGATAACAAACAGAGTGTTGGTAACACAAAGTTTGTCATCAATGACTAGAGGACCCACACCCTGGTGAGACAAGGGAGTACCGACTAAGTCTTTCTAAGGCACAAAGTTTAGATAAGACACATATTCTAGGTAATACATATAGTCTAGGTAAGATATAGAGTCTAGATAATCACATATATTCACATCCAGCCACAAGATTCTGTCCTTTGCATGTTCATACCGGGATCACCTACACCTCGATCCAATAGGCCATATGACAACTTCCATGTAAACATACTTTGAGTTTATTAAATGGATCGCCTCATCTTGAGGGTCCAAACATCACAAAAAACTCATCAAATAGATACATCTTTTGAGAGTTATTGGAATTTAAGTATAAAGGGGGTGGTTAGATCTGTGTCTAGTCCAACCCGGTCAGATTGACCCGACATGACCTGGATCCCACTGGGTCCGACCCGACCCTCCAGGTCAACTCAACCTGCGGGGTCTAGCCTAGCTAGGCCCACTGTCGGTCTAGTCCACTGGATTCATCATGACTTGCTTGAGTTGGCCGGTTTGTCTCACTGGGATGTGGCGACTGCTGTGTCCCGCCAACACGGCTGGCCAAGTGCCGACCACTACTCCCACACGCAGTCCATGGGACTGCATGCCAGCTGGACAATGTGGTGCCACACCATGTCACCAGTCCACACCTCTTCAATATGACCTAGCCACGACTCCCATCATTGGCCATGGCTACGTCACCGCAGGCCCCTTCCGTCACCATTAACTACCATGTCGGCGGCTGTCCACTAGTCCCGAAAGCTCTGTTGGGACGATGTCACTTCCACTACCGGTACGCATCACCAGAAGCCTCATATTATGTTGATCCTACCTTCACACCTCCATGAGGTCTCTAGACTTCCAAAATTCTCATCCTTAAGATTTTTATGCCACAAATCGATGACGCAATAATCAATCTGTTCAAACCATCACGAAGAATGAAGAGAAAGAAAATAATGAGTGGGAAAAGAGAAACATAAGAACACTCGAAGAACGGATCCAGGCATTTGTTCATGTCGATCCAAATTAGTTCTTGTTAGAAGGATCATGAAGAATGAATTAAAAATCACAATGATCTAATTACCACATTAATCCCACATTTTTAACCATCCCGCATAAACGATCGAATTGAGGATCAACCTGTTCATGGGTTGGTCCACATTCATTTTTGGAAATAATAATGGGGAATGTAATAATTAAGAAAAATACACCCCCTACTTGGAAAGAGGATCATTCATAGGAGAGAATTCGTCATTGAAGGGGTCCATCCACGAACATCCTCGATCCTTCATTCGTCGGTGTTCGTCGTTCATCATCACCAGCGAGAGACCTTCATTCTCCTTCATTAGGGAAATTTCAAGGCTCCAAATAAAATTCTCCAGTGTTATCAATCGTAATGTTGGTCCCTACATCTGATTAATGGAGGAAATGAATTAAAACATTTTATAATTACTGTTTCGCATTGAAATAGCATTGTCACGCCATTCTATTTATTAAAGTAAACAGCTGCTTTGTCGTTGCGTCGCAGTGTCACTACGTTGTCATGAAACACTAAAAGAAAAATAAAATAATATTTTTTTATTTTATTTTTAATCTTATTTAAAATGATTGAATTTTTTTTGCATATTCTGCCCATGCAAGTCGAAGTTAGGTCCTTCCTAATCATAACCCTATACATTGAACACAATGGTGTCATCCGATTTCAAATCCGAGTACTCATTTAAATGTTACTAAAATTACACATGAGTGATATTTTTAATAAACTTAAAAATAGTTGGAACATTTATTCTAGGAACCTTGGGCATTAGAATCACATGTTATCTTAGCACCTGGTCTCAAAACAATACCATACTATTTTTAAAAAATTTACATGGAAAATTTGGGACATTACATTCTCCCCAACTTAGGGATTTACGTCCTTGAAATCGAATATAGGGGTTAAAGAATCAAATGGCGATACTGAGAATGAATTTGAGCCCCCCACTAACAAGTGGTACCCTGGAGATTCTAATGCTACCACCAAATGTGCACTAGAGGAATCAATTATCCATGAAGGATCCTCTCCTGTCGATCCTCGACCACCATCGGGTACTCCACAAAAGTCTCCCCATCATCAACATCCATCTCTCCCCTGTCAATGACATGTGAAGGGTTTTTCATGTATTTACTCAGCAGAGATACATGGAAGACTTCGTGCAGCCACTCTAATTATGGAAGTATATCCAAGTGCTACACCACCTCACCCACTCTACGTAGTAAAGGTCCAATGAACCTTGAAGATAACTTGCTACCCCAACCAAATATTTGTATCCCACGTTGAGGAGTGACCTGAAAAAACACATGGTCTCACTCCTTGAACACCAAGGGTATCCATCGCCTATCATCATAGGCCTTATGACGGCTCTGGTAAGTCTTCATCTGCTTCTGGATGACCTTCACCTTTTCCGTAGTTGCCTGCACCAACTTTGGGCCCCTGAGTGATGGCTCTTTGGGGTTAGTCCAAAAAAGTAGTGAACTACACGGTCGCCCATACAAGGCCTCAAATGGATCCATACCAATGGTGGAGTGATAGATTTTTTTACGAAAAATCCACTAGAGGTAGGTGATCCTCACAATTATGACTAAAATCAAGGATGAAAGAACGTAGTATGTCTTCTAAGACCTGAAAGATGTGCTCCATCTGGCCATTTTTCTGTGGGTGGAATGTTGTGCCCAAGTGCAACTAAGTCCCAAAAACCTCCAATAATCTCTTCCACAATTAGGATGTAAATCAGGGAACATGATTTGAGACTATCATATATGGGACCCCATGGAGTCAAACTATCTCTTATATGTAGAGGTGTTATAACCCCTTTGTTGAACTCTGTTCATGAATCACTAATAAGTGGTCTGAAATGGTGAGTCTGTCATTGATCAACTAGATGGAATCATGACCCCTAGAAATACGTGGTAAACCCATAATGAATTCCATCGATATTCCATCCCACTTCAACTCTGGCACCTCAAGAGGTTGAGTCAAACCAACTAGAACCAGGTGCTCGTCCTTCACTTGCTGAAAAGTGAGACATCTAAAAAAACACCACAACCACCTTCTTCTTCCCCAACAACCAAAATTGACATCATAGGTCCTGGTACACCTTTTCCACACCTGGATGTAGCACCAAAGGGGATGTGTGGAACTAACTCAACACCTACTACTGTAATGTCTCCAACACAACTGTGTGTCCTCTTAAAAGGATATCATGCTCCCCACATTTTGAATATTCATTATGGAATGAACTGTGCACATATGAGCACATGTAGTCTTGCAGCTAAAATCTCGAAGATGTGCTTCTTGCACACGCTGTAAGAGTGTAGTGGTAACCACCACGGACTGAAGATAAGCTGCTTCATCTCCATCCATGAGGGATATCTAAAGTGCGTCCAGCTGCACCAAGGCCTCATTAAATAGTTGTGAACTCGATCTCTGGCTGAGAGAATCTACCACCATGTTCCCCTTCCTAGGATTATAGACTATTTTTAAGTCACAATCATGGATGAGTTCTATCCAACACCTTTTCCTTATGTTTAGATCATTTTGAGAAAATATATACCCGAGACTTTGGTGGTCTGAGTAGATGGTAAATGGATCACCCATAAGGTAGTTTCCCCACATCTTCAATACAAATACTACCACCACCAAATCCAGATTTTGGGTCACGTAGTTTTTGTATGGTGGTCTCAACTACCATGAACTGTAAGCAATCAATACTTTCCCCTGCATCCAGACACAACCAAGATCAGTTCCTAATGCATCGCAGAACACCATGTACTTGAATCCATCCCATGGAAATATCAAGATGGGATCATTCATCAAACTCTATCTCAGATTCTAAAAGTTGTCATGGAACATCTCTATCCATACGAATGGTTTCCCCAATAGTGTTAAGGTTGTTATGGATATTGTTACTCTGAAAAAGTCAAGCACGAACCTCTTATAGAACCCAACCAACCCAAGGAAACTCCACAACTAAGTAACGTTATTGGGTGGTTCCCAAGAAAGAACTACCTCTATCTTCATTGGATCTAATACAACTCCATCCTCTGAAATGATGTGTCACAAAAGTGGGCCTCTTGAATCCAGAACTGGAAATTTGAGAGATTATTGTAAAGATGATGCTCTAAGAGTAAGTCAAGGACCATCCTTAAGTGTATCTTGTGCCCCTCCTCAGACGCTAAGCACACCAGGATGTAATCAATGAATACCACTATAAATGTTTCCAATTACAGCTGAAAGATCTCGTTCATGAGTCCCATGAATACTGTTGGGGAGTTCTTCATGCCAAAATACATCACTAAGTACTCATATTAATCGTACCGACATCTAAAAGACGTCTTCAAGATTTCATAATCTCGTACATGAAGCTGGTGATAGCCTAATTTGAGGTCTATCTTTAAGAAGCATCTCGATCCCTTAATCTGATCGAAGAGGTCATCAATCCATGGTAGTGGATACATATTCTTCATGGTCTCCTGATTCAGGCATCATATGTCCACACATAACCTCAATATCCCGTATGTATTATTGGAAAACAATATTGGCTATGCCTATAATGAAACACTGGTCGCATGAATCCCATCCTCTACAAGTTATCCAACTATACCATCATTTCACAAGGCTCTGTGAGAGCCATACGATATGCTGGTGTAAATATCGGTTCCGTCTTGGGGTACAAGTCAATGTAGACATATACCAATCTATGAGGAGGTATTCCTGGAACATATTCTAGAAATATGTCCTTATACTCATCCACTGCTGCAAGAAACTGAGGACTCGTCTCATCCACTGCATTGAGGGTCATGTTATCCAACTAATGTGTGATCATATTCACCCTATTACATGGGAGTATATCCTGCACTACTTATGTCTCCATTTCAGTGAAAATGGAAAACCTGGTCTCATATTTATGGAAACACCACACTATGTGCCTAAAACAGCCGATCTAATCATGAACTGTGGATAACCAGTCCATACCCAAAAGGAATTCATAAGGCCTTGACGCTGCCACCAAGATATCCCAACAAAAACTCTCACCCACAAGAGTAAGGGCACATTGTCAGAACCAGTGTGTGATCATCAAATATCCTCCTTCAGGGGTCTCTAAGAGTAGGGATTGAGTCAATGGTTCCATTAGAATCTTTGTGTCTCGAACAAGGGTTGTGGTGAGAAAAGAGTGACCAGAACGCATGTCTATAAAAACTTAATCTAGGGTGGAAAAGACAAAGTTCTTACCCCTATTCATCATAGGAGTCTCCATATCGTCAGCCTCCATCTCTTGGAACTATCCTCACCCCTATCAACTCGCTCCCTAAGCTCAGGGTGGACCACCTGTGGGTGGTGGGGGTAGAGCCTCAAACCTCCACCCACTACCTTCTACTTGTACCTCTCCCCCTCCACATCCGTTTCCTGGAAGACCACCCTTTTCATTCCTCTTCTGTGGCCATGGCGGTCCCTTGACCATCTCATGGTTAGTCGTATAGCTAGTCAGATAATCTCTAGCCAAATACCCCTGACCTCCGTACGAGTAGCATAGTATGTACTTCATCAGAATCACTCTTCCCTGGGAGGATTGCACTGTTGACCCTGTGTCTTGGGGTCATCTCTTGGATTTCTTGACTCTCTTGGGTCACTGCGTCATTTTTCATCTACTCTCTATTGAAGATTCTGTTACCTGTCACCCAGTGGTAGCTACTATTTTCGGTTTCTGTTCTTCCAGAAATCTCTCTACTAGTAGAGCTCTCTCCAACACCCCAACATGTATAGTGATGCTAAGGGATATCATCAATTCACTAACCTCCCAATGTAGTCCCTATTCGAAGGTACGATCCCGGAAGAATAGGTCCCACACCATGTCTGTAGAGTAGCGAAAAATATATATGAATCTCATTGAGTACTCTACCACTGTTTTTCTACCCTGATGCAAATGGAGAAGATCCTATATACACACAAATCATAATGTCACTGGAATGAACTCCTCCCTGAAGAGGCTCTCTAAGTCTATCTAGGATAGCATAACCTCCTCATGCGTCTGAGTCATCAGGCTCTACCATCTCCCCACTGAGCCCTAAAGAAGGCTCATGGATAAGACTTCCATCTAGTCAGGAGGCATCCTCACTAAGCAGAAGACGCATGTAACTACCTCTCTCCAATCCTAAACTATCTAGGGATCTATCTCGCCTGGGAACATGGGAGGTATCTATCTCTAGAACTCATAAAATGCACTCAGCCTGCATGCATACTCTACCTATAATGCCAGTTTGAACTTATACTCTCTAGGTGGTGGTATCGCTGGTACAACACCATGAGATTATATCTCTGGAAATGGTCCCTATACCGATGCCTCATCACATGGTAGACCATCTTAATGGACATTCCAAAGAATCCTAGTTGGCTGCCTTTGTGGAAGCATTATAAAATAGAACAAAATGTGCCACATTCAATAGAGTATACCTAGTGAGATGACTCTAACTCAAGGACATGTGAACACACTCAATTCCTACATGATGCATGAACCACTAATTTTCCATGAAATAAGAATATTTATGTACCGAGTTGGAATGAATAATTCAAGGTCCTAGTGTATGGATATGTCAGCTGTCGCACCGATACTGGGTTCCCTGGACTAAAAGCCAAACTATAAACACTTAACACTATTGCCCCAAAACAAGAGTAAAACCAACCTCCCTTGGATACCACTCTATTGTGACATGTCCCCCAGGGCCTGTGACCTGACTACCCTAAGCCCACATCCCATAGGCTAGGGGATGGCGACTATAATCAAATAGGTGTATCATACAAAGGGGAGGGGATTCACCTAAGTACCTACACACACACACCTATCTCCAAACAATGTTCTGAACTGAAAAAACTGAGTAAACAGGCATGCATGCCACTAATACAACCATTGAGTAACAGTAAAAAACTAAAAAGTAAACGGGATAGAATAAAAGCCCAACTAAAACAGAAAAGTAAAATATCCTGGGTCTCATCCGCAGAAAACCCTACCTAAAGGGTAGGTACCGTATATGTCTGAACATCGTTGAAGCATACCTTGTTTGTCAGACCACCCTAAAGAACCACCTTTCACCGGTATAACAAGGACTTCGTCAAAGCTATCGATCATCTACAGAAGACACGACATATGTGGGTGAAGCCCGTACAGGGGTGAGTAACACAATAATAAGTAGGGAGCTTGAAACCACAAAGGTAACACCACTAAGAAAATACACTAATTACACCAAAAAGGAAACACACATAGTACCACAAAAAGGAAACACACGAATTACATCACAAAGAAGATAAATAATAAATACACCAATTATACCACCAAAAAGGCACACAAAGTGTAGCCACTAAGAGGTACTATCAATAGAGTCACTAGAGTCAGCTCACACCAAGTATAGGTCTACGGTAAAAAAACAAGTTTGTCATAAGAATCCATTTTACCCTCAAGTAGTAACACGTGCAACATTGGTAACACACGATGTGTAGGTAACACACAGAGTGTCGGTAACACACGGAGTGTAGGTAACAAATAGAGTATAGATAACACATAGAGTGTTGGTAACATAGAGAGTGTCATCAAATACTAGAGGACCAATACCCTTGCGGGACAGGGGAGTACCGAACCAGTCTTAGTAAGACACAAAGTCAAGATAAGACACAGAGTATAGGTAAGAAAAGTAGTCTAGGTATAACACACAGTCTAGGTAATCACATAGCTTCTAGGTCACATCCATCCATAAGATTCTGTCCTTAAAAAACACATTCCATGAGTACCTACTCCTCAAGACAATAGTCTGTATGAAAACTTCCATGGAAACTCACTTAGTGTATATCAAAAGGGTCGTCTAATCATGAGGGTCCTAATGCCACAAACAGACCATCAAATGGACACATAGTTTGCGTGTTATGAGAATTTAAGTAAAAAGGAGCCATTTAGGTCTAGGGTCAGTCTGACCTGACCTGACCAGATCCAAGTCCCACCTAATCTGACCTTCCGGGTCGACCCAGCTCGCTGGGTCTGGCCTGCCCCAGATGGGCCTGGCCGGTTGCTAGTCCTATCAGCTAGCTTCATCCTGCTCTGCTCGAGTGGGCCGGTTCCCCTCACCTGAATGTAGTGGATTCCACGTCACACCGGTGCGACCATCATTGTGCTAACCACACCTCCTTCATGTGGTCCATGTGACTGCATTCTAGCTGGATGATGCGGCACCACACCACATCACCAGTCAATATCATCATGGCTCGCCCTGAATGCTGCTCCCATCGCTGCCCGCGATTGCGCCACCACGAGCCCCTTCCACCACCACCTGTGTCCCCTTACCTCGGGTCTCCCCGCCTCCATGGTCCCTTTGACCCACGGGCCACTGCAACCACCAGTTTCCATGCCGGCGACAATCGTCCTAGACAGGATTCTCCACCAGGCTAGTGCCTCTTCTACCACTTCTCCACATCACTAGAGGGCTTGCCTCATGCCGCACCTACCGTTACACCTATGCGGGGTCATTGCGGTATCAAAATCCTCAACCTAGATATTTTTGTGAAATAGATTGAAAACCCAATAATCAATCTACTAATACCATCATGAAGAATGAAGAGAAAGAGAATAACAAGGGGGAAAAGAGAAACATAATAACACTTGTAGTACAGATCCAGGCCTTTGTCTATGTTGTCAAAAATTTGTTCTTGTTGAAAGATCATGAAGAATGAATAAAAAATAAAAAATATCTAATTCAAACATTAATCCTAAATTTTTAACCATCCCACATAAATGATAGAAACACTGATCAACATGTTTGTGGGTTAGTCGATGTTCATCATTGGAAATAAGAATGAGGAAAGGAGTCACAAAAAAATAAACCCCTACCTCGAAATAGGATCTGTCAGAGGAGAGAATTTGTTGTTGAATGTGATATTTCCACGAACGTCTTCAATCCCTCATTCACCAGCATTTTTTGTTTGTTGTTTCCAGTGAGAGACCTTCCTTCTCCTTCCTCAGGTAAATCTCTGAGCACCAAAAAAAATTCTACAGTGTTTTCAATCCTAATGATGGTCCATACCTCTAATTAAACGAGGAAACACATTAAAGCATTTCATCATTACTATTTTTAATTGAAACAACATCGTCTCACTATTTCATTTATGAAAGGAAACAACTACTTTGTCTATATATCATAGTATTGCTTCATTTTCACGAAATGCTAAAAGAAAAATGAAATGATATTTTTAAGATTATTTTTAATCTTATTTAAAATATTCGAAAAAAATTTCAACAATCAACCTGCACTGGTCAAAGTTAGGTCCCGCCTAAGAAAAACCTGCTTCTCTGAACACAAAGATTCCCTTTGATTTCAAATCCATGAACTCATTTTAATGTTACTAAAACTGCACATGAGTGTTATTTTTAATAAACTTAAAAATAGTTCAAATATATATTTTGGGCATCTCAGGCCTTGTAATCACATGTTGTCACAGCACACGGTCTCAAAATTATCTGATATAATTATTAAAAATTTTACATGGAAAATCATGGAAATTATAGAAACCCTTAGTTATCAAGGAATATACTAGCCATTTTTGCCGTCATACTACCCCACCTCTACTACTCGGCTCCTGATCGTGTTTCTTGTACATACCATTCTACCTTATGTATATTATTACTTCCCTATAGTGTAGTAAACATAACCCTATGATGATAGCAGTCAATGTGTGTTGAAGCTCCTTTCCGTCACAGAGTCTAACGAATGAAATGGGAAATACCTTAAACACAAAGTGATTCATCCTTTGAAGAAACATTAAAAATCGACAAAGGAATGAACATGGATTTCTTTAAGCATGGGTCGCGCAAGTTTCAAGATGGTCACACAGGTATACCTTCCCGCCACATATTGGGAGCATAGGTGACCTACAAACCCTATTTGATTTTCTCCCAAGGTCTACAATAGCCTATAAATACCCCTTTTGAGCCCCCCATTTCGGGGACGAAATATTCCAAAAGACAGATTTAAGCTCCTGGCGCCCTAGTCTCTGCTTGAAGTCCTCCGATCACTTCTAAGGTAATTGTTTTACCTAGAATGGATGATCTAAAGAGGGGTAACAAGGCCTAAGTGTTGAAATTCATAAACAACTGCATGCCTAAGTGTCTAACCCTTCAAGGAAATGAAGATACTTGCGCACCGCCTTATCCATTCAACAGAACCTGCACGCCACTCATTTAAAAGTCTTTAGAGATAATACTAAGGGCTTGAGCCAAGAATCACCCAAGTATTACCCCATGGGTTGACCGTCGCACATGTACCTCTGTGTCGCATAGGTATACCTATGCGCCCCAACAGGACATGCACGCCTATTTCTTTTTGGGTACCCCTCCTTCCTATTCACCTCCCTTATTCAAATCCACATCTCCTCCTCAAGATTTAGCCTTCAAAACCCTCTTCAAAGCAATTTATGGAATGATTCCTTGGTTGGATTCCTTATTCGAAAGGAATTCTGTGGAACATCTCTCAAAACCTAGTGATTTACATATCTTCATATCACTAAGGTGAGAGATTTCATTCATTCAACCTCATCCTGTAAGATGAGTAGATTTTTAACATGGGCCTCCTTCTCACGAATAAGCCCCAGTCATAAGCTTCTTTAATCTGGGAATCCACCTTAGGAGTAAGCCCCAATTCATAATTTACTTTTGATTTAGGCTTCCTTTTCAAGAACAAAACCAAATCATAATTCCCCCTAACATGGGCATCCTTCTCAGGATTAAGTCCTACGTTAAGTATCCAAATTTCCATAAAGCACATATACCTTTATGGACCTTGTTCCCGGGTTTCTTCCTTAAAGTAAATCATAATATTCATCTCTATGGGCAGTCATACATACATAAGGCCCACAACATTTCTTATGATTTCATCTTTTATAGCACAATTTTCAGGTTTTACCAATAACTCTTGTTTCTCACACCGATCATGACTCACGTGAGCTTAGAGCGTAAAAGTAATTATGACATCTTTATTTGAGCCATAAATCATACATAAACCTCATACTTCCTTACTCAAACTACGTGGGTTCTGATTCCATTTCTAAACAAGGATACATAGGTAACCCATCTGTAGGTACGATCCCATCTCTGAAATAATCCATGTCCTTCTGAATGACAGTAAACTTCAAGTGCCCCAATGAGTGGCTTTAAAACCAGTATGGTTATCATAATGACCAAGATATTTCTATATAATGTGTTGAAGGATACCATTGAATAAGAATCTCTAACAAATACAGATGATTCTCTATCGATGAAGAACCTCAAATACATATAAAAGATTCTCTAAATCTCATACATATCAATCATTGATTGTTAGATCTAAAGGAAAGCACATTTTTCATACTTGGTTATTTAATAAGGATCCACGAACATAACTCAAATCTATAAAGAGAGTCCCAAAGTAGAAAATAATTCCCACCAAAAAGGTGTGATGAGTTTGACCTCCCATCCTCTCGACCAATGAAAATTCTTAAGCCTCATCAGTTCACAACTAATGAGAACCTACCTTTGGAAAGGATGTCCAAATGGATATAGAATCATTGGATGTTTCCGGTTCTGTGAACAAACCCGTTAGAAACAAATTGGAATTTTTTAACCTTAAACAAACATGGTCATCCTCATTTCTAGAGGAAACCAAAAAAGTTAAACTTGATTTGAATCCTTAACCAAGTTAGAATGATGTTTTACTTATTTGTTAGGCCCCTATTTAAACTCAATGAGAGGGCCAACAAAAAAATAAATAACACATGTGATAATAAAAAATATGTAGTAGATGAGCTTATCTTGATTATTTCTACTATATCAAATAGTCACTCATTCAATGATCTCTCCGAATTAATGAAATGGCCTCTCTAAATTTTAATCATGTGAATGCTTCTGCTTCTACTCCTGCTGAATCTTTGTCCGCTCTGAGGACGACATCACCCACTCAGTGTCTGCAACTCTGGGTCTCAAATGCACTAGTTAAGGAATACCATCAACATGGTACCATTACGACATTGGAGGCTTCTTGACAAGTCCTCTAAGTCGATAATTCACCCTGGTCGTCCGGATAGCGACGACCAGCGATCAAGAAGCAGGTGGTTCCAACCACCATTTCCAACCGTTTCGGGTCGTTATCCCTGGAATGAAATCACCAGTCCCTCCCATATTCTGTGGAGGTGAATCAGGAGGTCACTCAGGGCCTCCATTCAAGGATGCAGGAGTCCTTTCAGAGGACTCCTACTAACAATCTCCACTAGACTCGTGTGGCAGTGCACCCTCAACATGATGAGGGTGTCGTCTCCAGGCGTTCGACTCAGGTTCCTCAAACCGGAACAGGCAAGACGAACCACTAGAGGTGACGACAGGCGAACATGGAGTAGCTTCTTACGTATGCCCCCTCTAGACAAGTCCACCAACCTAACATGGTGGAAAGCAATGATCGGGCACATACACCTGTCTGTTTTAATTTCGCTGTCCAGGAGACTCGTTTGGTAGCAACCCACTATTCCCGCTAGGCAATTCCAGCGAAGTAATGTAGATAGGAACATACAAATGTTTATAAATCATCAGCTATTTATTAGGCTTATCTAACTACATACGATGAAGCCCACCAACTAAATGTGTTGACAACTGATAAACAGGAACATACACTAGCTTACACTCATCAATCCTTCCAGTAGGCTCGTTTATTAGTACTGAAGGAAGTTCATGAACCACCTTCGGTGGAGTGCAATCAGTAGGCACATACACCTGGTAGTATTGATCAAGCCTACCAAAAGTATCATTTGGTTGCATCCGGATATGTCAATTGGAAATCCCAAATGAAAAATAGGAGGAAGAATCAACTCTCTACCCCCACACATGAGTACTGTCAGAATCCACTGACAAGAAAAGGAGGACAGGCACATACACCTACTCCAGACATGGAATGGACATATATTCTCATTCCGAAAGCAGAAGTCACCAAGAATATTATGTCAATGGTGAAAGATCATAAGAAAATCCCTGATCATATTCTAGACATTTTTCAAGTTACTAAAACAACTTCAGAAGCATCTCAGGGAAATACACATAAATCTATCCCTATCAGTGGAGTGACTCATCAGCATGTCACCTCGGAGCAGACACACACCTCAGGTCCAGTCCAGGAGGGTTGTGGGGCATACTCCCCCATGTCATATAGACAATCAAGTCAGGAACATACACCCGATTCAAATGAGGATCATCAACCTAACCTATCCATTTCTCCTGAGAAGGCACACAAACCTGCCCACAATAACCACTTCCCTCAACAAGTAGTTTCCAATACGAGTAAGAAGGTGTCCAATAAAAAGACCCATCTAACGCAGTTGGAAAGTCAAGAACCAATTTGCAATGAGACCTTGCTCAATGCTGGAGTTATTGAATCCATCAGACAGTTATCTGTTGAAACTCAAGATTCTACTCTCTCATTTCCCAATAGTGGGAATAATAATTCTGATGGTCTTCATCATACACTTCCTCATGAAGGCTTGCTTCATGACAGTTTGGTCAATCTCAAAGTATCATCTTCAGATGAGAGCCATGATAACCCTCTGCGTGGCCAGAAGACCAAGGAGTAAGAGATTTTATCTTTTGCTATAACCCACCATGGTGGTCCTCCCCATGATGATGAATTTAGCTGCGAATGTCCTCTCTACAGTAGTAATGCACATTTCCTGAAAAATTCTCAAATGGACAATGTAGTGTTGAGAAATCCCTCTTATCTTGAGTCACTTGAAAATGTGAATCCAGTCATGTTTGATGCTTTACCATTAACAGGTCAAAGAATTTCTCAATCAGAAGATAGCCCAGGGTGTATGTCATTCTCCAAACCACCCCTGAGTCACTCATCTTCTAGTTTGAAAAATGAATTCTCTTCCAATATTTTTGAATCTGATGAATCAACAAGGAAGAACTAGCTATGGCCTAATCAGGTAAAATAATCTTCATTGAATGATAAACATGCGGTACTGAATATGAGAAAAAAATCGGCAAAAGGTGAAGTGCCAGTTATGTTTTGGCCTTTGGCTGACTTTTAGTATGACATTCCAGAGATGTTGACGGAGGATTGTATTCACGATATTCGTCTCAACAAGTAGAAAACTCATTGTCAATTGAAAAAGAAAATATTATCTTATGATGAATATGAAAATCATGTCAAAATAATATAAGGGTTACAATGCCAAATTGATTTGGCATCTCTCTCAGTTTCTCAATATCTAAAGACTGAAAAGCAGTAGAGAGCCCTTGAGCGTTAATGCCTTGGCACACTAAGAAGATTGCGTCAGTTAACTGCTAATGCCCCATCTAGTATTCATATCAGGGGATGGGGTATTCATGGAGAACTACATTTCACTGTACTCTCCAGTCAACAAATCCCGCCAAAGGTGGTTTCATGCAATGTTATTTCCCAGAACTGGCCATATCTAGATGATTTTTTTGCATAATCAAAGGCTTTCTTAAGAACATGACTCAACTAGTTCTTCTCAAAGTCAGGTATACAGAGAACAAGTTGTAAAATTACTCTTTAATTAGGCAAATTAGAATATCTAACATGCTTCTCATTTAGAGCATGCACATCATCAAGTGACAGAAGTGTCATAAATCATCCAACAGTGTTTTGAGCCAGGTGATTTGAGTGGATGTTGGTTGATGCATCCAGCCAGTTTTCGGACTAAAGTTCACAAGATCAGGAGAGATTTTAAGAAAGTCTCAGATATAGCTACTCAAGAACCACCCCATCTTGCCATACTGGTGACTCTTTTAACCCAACCCTCAGAATCAAAAAATATGATTCAAGGAGTTGAGCAGGAACAACCCTAGTCCATAGGACTGGGGACTTTTTCAAATAATCAATCCCTTCCTCAGAGAAAGTCAGTCTTCTCTCGATTTGGGAAGAAGCCACAAGAGGAATGAAGATGTGAATTATCAGGGGATTCCCTCCACATTATGGTTCATCAAGAAGTTCCTGAGGGATCAAATCAACAAAAGGAAATGTCTCATCAGGGACATGGAAGAATAAAATATCACAGAAATGCCGATAAAAGTGATGAAATGCGTTATGCATCAATTAATGTCATCAATTCCGTTGTTGCTGATCCTCTAGAACATGAGTCTCACTCAAAGGGATCAGATGAAGAGTTTCTTGTTCAAGAAGTTGTACACATAGACACAAATGAAGAAGGTGTGTGTACACAAAATCAAAGGGTTACCTAGAATCTAGGTATTCCTTCAAATAACCAGCTTACCACTTTCCGAAAGACGTCCAATAAGGGGAAAGGAAAAAAATCAGGTTACATTCCTACCTTCCTCTGGAGAAGGTAAATCAATCTCACTAGAGAAAATATTTGCACAACAGGAGGAATAAATGAAGGAATTAAGGAGGTTGAATGCAGAACTACTTCAAGGTAGTCTTCCTCCTAAGCGTGCTGGAGTCAGTCAGCCAAGAGAATTTGTTGCACTCACTAAGATGGATCAAGAATATCCTCCTTTATTAGTACACCCTCATAGGTCTAATCCTATGGGTCAGGTGCAACAACAACCAGTGGTGTTATCATCAGTTGTGGTACCAACCACCACACCTGTCCAAGCTCCTGTTATTGCATCTGCTCAGGCCCAAGCTCAACCAGATGTTTCTAAAAATTTAATGACTACCATTGAGTCATTAATAGATCAGTTGGAAGACATGGAGTGAATGTTCGCACAAATTCAACCAGAAAAGAGAGCTTACCCTGAATGGATTGATGCAATTCCCCCCATCAAATTTTGCAATTGCCACATTCCAAACCTTTAATGGTTCGGGAGACCCAGAGAAACACTTAACACATTTTTTTTCTCATTGTGATCCTATGATGGGAACCCCTCTGCAACAAGAAACAGTTAAGATCAGGTATTTTGTACAGTCATTACAAGGGACTGCTTTTGTTGGGTATACAATCTTGTAATCCTGGCCGATTATCAGTTGGGAAGATCTTCACCAATGATTCCTTCTTTAATTCAGTTCAACTTTTCCAAAGACAATAGTTTTTTGTCTTACAAATTGTAATAAAATGGAGAATGAAAGAGTTTCATATTTCATTTCTCACTGTAAGGGATTAAAATATTCCCTATGCTTAGCACTCCCTCAAGAAGAGTTGTTGCCAATCTGTGTGGCAAATTTGCGTGATGAATTACGCACACTGTTGATCCCTGTAAAATACACAGGAGGGTTTTGAGACCTTACTTAGATCTTTCAGCATATCGAAGACTCTATTACAAAGACTAAGGATAAAACTCATGTAATTCCATCAGCTCTAGGATGGAGAATGGGTAAAGTAGAGACTGCTACAATTATGCTTAAACAAGAACCTATACCTGTTTCTATTTCAAAACCTTCATCTTATCGAAGGGCTCCACCTCCTGAGCGTCAAAAACAAAGTCCGTTTAGTCAAGATGATCAAAAGGATCAAAGATGGAAACAATTTAAGGATCTGAAGAGAAAATTTTATTCTTTCCAAAATGAACAAGTTCCTGGTTACTTCATTTCGGATCTGGAAAATAATTTGGTTCAATTGCCAAGGCCCAAAAGGCCAAATAAGGAAGCAGATGATGACCGTCCCAACTATTTCCCATTTCATCAGATGTTGGGGAATCCCATTCAGGGGTGTTTGGTTTTCAAATACATCCTTTAAAAAATGGTGGACTCAGGAAAAGTCAAATTAAAAGGTTCTTGAGCTCAGGTAGCATGTGTTATTTCTACAGATCCAGAGGAAGAAGGAGAGTGGAAGGAAGTCAAAAACAAAAATTCGTAGAAATATGATGGTTGGATGGTCAGTAAAATGATGAAATGAACTCATTCCATTTTTTGAATGCAATTGAAGAAACCAATTATTTATTCTTCTTTGAATGCCACAAAAAAACCTCCTTCATAAAAAGAAAAATCATCAAATAAATGGCATAATTCAAAGAAAGAAGATAAGTCATAAGAAGATGATATCGTGTCAAAGCCCAAGTTGTCTTTGACTCTGGAAGATTTTATGCCATCTACTTCAAATCCACGGGCACCGCCCTACCAAATGACAAAACCTAAATTGTCTAATCAGGAATAGTCTTCATCAGATGAAGAGTTGATCTTTGGTTCTCTTAACATGATTCACTTAACAGATCCTTATGCCAGTCACAGTTTTGATCATGATGAGCCTGAGTTCCCTGTATCAAAATGAGGAATTAGAGGGAGTTCTAGAGGTCTCGGATACAGAGGAAGATGTGGATATCCTATAAGACACTATTCCAATTCTACCCCTGCTAGAACTGTATATGTAGCAGAAACTCGTAGAAGAGCCCTTCAATGATCTCAACAAGAACAAGAATGTTCTTCCATGCATGGAAGATTTAGTCCTAGCACAATTGTTTTTGAGGATCTTTTGGAGGTTACACCTTATTCTTTTCAGTAATTAAATAGACCTAGTCAGTCTAATTTTCCAAAGCCAGGAGTATTTCCAACTCCTAACCCGATACAAGATGCATCAACTTTCAAGGTATCAACTTCTAAGGTACTTGAAAAACCACATGTTCCAGTTGGGAAATGTAGACCTTTGGATCAAAAATATGATATATTGAAACATTTGGCCCAAGTACCAACCACGTTATCAATTATGGATGCCTTGAATTTATCAAAGGATCTTCAGGAGGCACTCATTGAGGCTTTGTCAAGTCCTCAGGAATTCGCAACAGAAATTGCTGCAGCTGAAGTCTACCGTGTAGAGAATAATCCTGTAGAATTACATGTAGTGATATCTTTTACAGATGAAGCTGAAGATGATGTCGTGCATGGACATATTAGACCTTTTTACTTATCTGGAAAGTTCAATGATGTAGACATATGAAGAGCTTTCATTGATAATGGTTCAGGAGTCAACCTCATCCCCATTCGTACACATCGTTTATTGGGCCTCACTTAATCTAATTTATCTTCTTCTACTTTGATGTTTCAAGGATATGATAAAAATTAACAAGAACCTCTGGGCGAGATCACACTCAGAACTCAGTTTGGAGATCTTGTATCCAATTCAGATTTCATTGTTGTTCGACATGACACAACTTTAAATATTTTTCTTGGAAGAACATGGCTACATCAACATGCATCTTTCCCTTCATCATACCATCAAGGTCTCAACTATTTTTTCAATGGTCAAATTGGGACATTGTATGGTGATAAAGCCCCATTTAAAACATGTGAATCTCAATACATTGAGGCGGAATTCTATAACATGGTGGGAAAGGAGAAATCCACAATAAGGGAGGTTACCAATGTTAATGCTCCATATGGTTTGGAAAAGATTCTAGTAAACCCATTCACACATGTGAGTACAAATTCTGTGTTTACTATTAATCAAATTGACAGGATGGACCCAAATCCAAATACTCTTATGGAAACTTCCATAATGTCAATTACAGAAATCAAGCCAGACAGCATGGGAGAAATTAGTGATTCACCAAGCAATGATGAAATCTCAAATGGAGATGTCTTCATTTCATCCACCGAAATCTTGCAAGTCTATACTTCTCCAACTAGGACAGAAGATGTTATAGAAATGTCATAGGTGAACGATGATGTCAATTCTGAATCCATTATCTCCTCTTTATTACCCAAGAAAGTCCCTTCTCCATCAATAGGGTCAGAAATGGAAGCTTCTTCTTCAAGATGTTCAAATTTTAACATCTCTTATGATCATGGAAATTCTGCTTCATCATATACTATGAAAGTAGAAATAGAAGAAATAACACATGTTGAAGAAGAAGAGGAAGATCTCAAGGATGCTCCTCCAGCATTTGAAGAGGGTATCTCTACCACTATGGATGAACTTAGAGAAATAAATCTGGGTACAGAATAAGATCCATGTCCCACTTTAATTAGTGCGGTCATGACTTTTGAAGAGAAAGAGATGTATAATTAATTTTTAAATCAAAATTGAGATATATTTGCTTGTAACTAAAAAAAATGATAGGGATTGATCCGGATGTTGCTACTCATCATTTGGGTTTTCCAGAAGAACATCGAGGATTTAAGCAAGATGCAAGAAGAACACACCTATCTTATGCTTCAAAAATTGAAGCTCAAGTGGATAAGATTATCAAAGCTAACATTGTTAGAGAAGTTCAATATCCCAAATGGTTGGATAATATTATCCCTATGAAAAAGAATAATGGGAAAATTAGAGTTTGCATTGATTTCAGAGATCTTAATCAGCATTGTCCCAAGGATGATTTTCCAGTTCTGATCACAGAACTCTTAATTGATGCAATGGCTGGCTATGAAGCACTTTCCTTCATGGATGGATATTCTGGGTATAATCAAATCCAAATTACTTTAGAAGATGAATAATCTACAGCCTTCAGATCCCCTTAGGGTTTGTTTTGCTATCGGGTAATGCCCTTTGGCCTGAAGAATGAAGACACAACATATCAGCGTTCCATGCTTCATATCATAAAACCCTTTTTAGGGATGTTTGTTGATTGTTATGTGGATTATTTTGTGGTTAAATCCAGGAAATGTTCTAATCACTTGGCTGATTTGGAAGTCATATTCCACAAAATTTGACAACATAATTTGAAGATGAACCCCTTAAAATGTGCTTTTAGGGTAACCTCAGGAAAATATCTCGGCTTTGTTGTACGCCATCGTGGAATAGAAGTTGATCCTGAGAAGAAAAATTGAATCCTTGGTATGTTACCTCCTTGAAATTTAAAGGAATTGAAGGACTTCAAGGACACTTAGCCTATATTCTGCGTTTCATCACCAATTTGGCAGACAAAAGTATACCCTTCACCAAATTGATGAAGAAGGGAGTCACTTAGCAGTGGATTGAAGAATATCAAGAGGAACTCAATATTCTCAAGAATTATCTCTTGATTCTACTAGTATTAATTCCAACTGTTGAAGGAAGACCAGTTATTCTTTATGTGACAGCTTTAGAGCGATTATTGGGTTCCTTCCTTTCTCAGAAGAATGATGTTGGGAATGAAAACAACCTCTACTATCTCAGTCGGACTATGATTGAAGTAGAAACCCGATATTCAAGTATTGAAAAGTGCTTTCTATCATTAATCTTTGTAGTTCAGAAGTTGAGACACTACCTACAACATCACGAGGTCCAATTCGTATCTCGCAATAACTCGCTCAAATTTATCCTTAGTCTTCCAATGCTTACAGGATGTCTGGCAAGGTGGGCTGTTATTTTGTAGAAATTTGATATCTAGTATGTGTCTCAAAAGGCAATAAATGGCTAAGCTCTGGCTGATTTCCTTACTGAACATCCTTCAGTAGAAGATACATCTTCAGTTATTGAACTTCCTAATGAAGAAGTCTTTTCTATTCATGATAATCTTCAAACATGGGAAATGTACTTTGATGGTGCTTCCAAGAGTCCAATAGGGAATAAAATGGAAGATCCTAAATTCAACAAAGTTGGGTTAGGAATTTTAGTTATTTCCTTGGAAAAGGAAATCCTACCCTTTTCCTTCTTATTGTGGGAAGGTGGTATAAATAATGAAGCAGAATACCAAGCTCTCATCACAGGATTAGAGTTGGTGGTTCAGGAAAAAGTGAATCACTTAAAGGTGAAAGGTGATTCAGGCCTGGTAATCAAATAAGTCAATGGGGATTATTCCATCATAAAAGAAGAGTTAATCCCTTTTTATGATTACTTCATAGAGTTAATGGCGGAATTTCCTTCTGAACTGACATTTTCTTATGTCCCGCGATCACAAAATTCTCAAGCTGATATATTGGCTAATATAGCCATAGCTCTGGAAGATCCAAATTGGGACGAGAAAATCATCAGTATTGCCCACCTTCGAACAATTTCACCTTATGTTTAAACCAGAATATAGGAAATCAATGAAATTAGTCCCATTTCTGAACCATATGGTCGTACTATGGGATGGATTACACCTATCAGGGAATATCTTCAAAACAGAACACTCCCACCTGATAGAGCCCGGAAAGAACATGTCTAGCGAAATGTGGTCAATTTTACTCTTTATGATAGCCCAGATCACCTAGAGAAAATTCTTTACAAAAGAGGTTTTGATAGAGTTCTCTTCAGATGCATTGATGGCAAAGATACAATGGTTTTCATGAAAGAAGTGCATGCAGATGTATGTGGTGCCCATCAGTTTGGACATAGACAATCTGATCAAATTCAAAGACTTGGATACTTTTGGCCTTCAATGATACAGGATTGTGTTGATTTCACAAAGAAGTGTCATTAATTCCAAGTATGTGCCAACTTCATTCATCATCCCCCAGAGTTTCTTCATATAGCTAAATACTCATGGTTATTTTCCACATGGGGAATGGATGTAGTGGGACCTTACCCTTCTGCTACATCCAAGAAGTTTAAGTATATTCTTACTTCTACTGACTTCTTTTCCAAATGGGTAGAGGCAGTTCCTCTCAAATAAGTTAGTTCTAACATCATTGTCAGCTTCATCAAGTCTAACATCATTACCAGATTTGGTTTCCTTCATACCATATTGACGGACAATGGCACCAACTTATGTTCATCCGAGGTAAGGAAGTTGTATCAAGAATACAACATGAAATCCAATAATTCATCTTGATATCATGTAGAGGCCAATGGCCAAATATAATCCTTCAACAAGAATCTTTCAAACAAACTAAAAAAGATGGTGGATAAAGATAAGAAATCATGGCCTCATAAACTCTTTCAGGCTTTATGGGATTATCAGACCACCACCTGCACTGAAATGTGGTCAACTCCATATTTATTAGTATATGGAACAGAAGCAGTCTTTCCCACTAAAGTTCAATTACCCTCACTTAGAGTATCCATTTGTGATCAGTCATCTAGAAATGAACAATCTCAAAATCGATTGGATGAATTGGAATAATTAGATGAAAAATGATTGTGCACCCTACAACATTTGGAAGTTTATCGGAATCGAATAGCATGATCTTTCAACAAAAAAGTTCGTCTTCATTCATTCATTTAGGGAGAATTTGTATTGGTTATCAGAACTCCAATGATATCAGGAAAGAAACCTCCCATGCTTGAGACAAAATGGGAAGGACCTTACTCAATACATAAGGTCTACATCAATAGAGCTTATTCTTTAATCTCAATGGATGGAGAACTCATCATGACTCCAACCAATGCCATATTTATAAAGAAGTATTTTGTATAACACAAATACATCATTCTGGTCTATTAATATGACCTTAAACTATGCGCACCATCATCCAACATAACGTTAAACTGTGTCATCATCCAACATGAAGTTAAACTGTATTGGTTCCTCTTAAGTCCTAGCTACATGACGCTAAACTGTACAGCACCCCAACGTCCAACATGACGTTAAACTACGAAAAAGTCCCGAATACGTCCAACATGACTTTAAACTGTGTCCCCATTTTCCTCACTGCAAGACATTAAACTGCATAGCCATACGTCCTAGCTACATGATGATAAACTGTACAACACCCGTCCTTTCTATATGACATTAAACTATACAGCCCCTCTTTTGTCCTTACTGCATGACATTAAACTGCATAATTCCCCATTGTACAACATGACGTTAAACTATGCTCAGTCCCTTATATTTCCTACATGACATTAAACTGTGCATCATTAGGGTTGTTGATACCTCGTGTTTCTCACACCGAGTATGACTCACGTGATATTATATTAAACTACAACCATAACACCCTCTCTATGCCACTAGCCATGCATAAGTCCCAACACCATTTTTTAGGTCGTTGTTCTAAAAAAAATTGATCACCAATTCATTCTTCAATTGAACTATGCAGACTTTGTTCTTTTCCTTCTAGGCTGGGTACGTAGGCAACCTCTCAAGGTTCAAGCCCAAAATATAATCTCTTCACATCGGTTCACCTCCATCTCATACGATGTTGATTCTTGAAGCCACCCCCAGAATCAAAATCTTCATATTGGTTCACCTTTCTCCTTTCTATATGATGTTAAACTATAAAACACTTTTTTCATGTACGATAATAAACTACAACATTCTTTGACACCCTCACCTGAGAGGGAATCATTATTTACATTGATCTCTAATCATGTTATATTCTAAAGACTATGTGCAGACATGACAATGCTCAAACCTTTTGTCTTTGGTCAAACCATCATTACACTAAAGTCCTCTTTCACCCTTCACTTGTAAGAACCAAATCTATACAAAGGGAATTTCAAGAAATACGTGCGACTTGATTCCCATCCTTATGGGATACGTAGTAACATTCGATCATCCCTTGAATCCAGCCCCAAGTCTTTGGGCCTAACCCCAAATTCCACTTTCAGTCCCTTGACTGAAAATTCCCCTTGTGAAAACATGAATGTGGTATGAAAACCCTAGTCTTCATTCACATCATGTTTATAAAACACGCATTGTTTATTCATTATTATTGTCTAATCTCTATGAACCTAAACTAAGATTTCTTATACTCTCGTCCCATATGACGTTAAACTGTATTTCAAGAACTAAATTTGGCTTGATTCTCATTCTAAGGAGATATGTAGTGAAGTCCAACATATAAATTCAGGACCCAGCCACAACATGATTATAGTTAACATTGGTCTGTGTATCTCCTTCATGAATTAGACAATAATCATTTTCATGTGTCATACTCCTAACCTTAAATACTTACAGATCTCCATAACCCTTTTCTTGACTTCTGGTCACAAAATGTCTGATAACCGAGAGTTCTTTTGCCTGACTATGCAACACGTGCCCTTAGAAAACCTTGCATAAACAGTCTACATAACCAACTTGTCAGCCAAAAGATACTACTATTTGACTATGCAACCAATTCCCTTAGGTGGACCTGCATAATTCAACCCCCTGATGGCTTTCTTAAATAATGGTAACTTTATTCTTGTGAAGAAAACCTCTTTTTTCTATAGTTGTCTTAACGACAATATGTAGGGATCTGCAAAAATAGCCATCCTTAACATATTTGTCCCATATTCGTTTTCATGATATGAAATTATTGAAGTCTATGGTTTATATTTCCCTTCCCTACGTTTGGGTCAGACCTTCATAGGAGTGACATTCATCCAATTCTTTTACAATATTGATTGGAAATATCCTCTCCATATTCAGGTACCCCTCTCCATACATCAGACTCTATTCTTTGGAAAATTTGAATCTCCATAAACTTTCACTGGCTTTTTTAGCAGTAGAAAAGTAAAATTCTGAGAGCTCTTTTTCCCGACTATGTAGCACGTTCCCTTAGGTGGCCTTGCACAAGTAGTCTACATAATGGACCGGTCATCCAAAGATGCTATTATTTTACTATGTAGCCAATGCCCTTAAGTGACCCTACATAATTCAACCCCCTAACATGTTTGTTAAATAATGGTATCTTAATTCTTGGGAAATACTTCTTCTAATTCCTTTTATCCCTTTTTTCATATCATTCCTCAGTTTCATAATATCTTAAGTCATAGTTTACATATTTTCCCTCATACTTGAATATGTTAATATGTTTTCAGATAAGTTATCAATGAATTGAGTCAATTTTAATCCATTCGGTCGAATATATTTTGACCTTAAACATTATCCTTTTTTATGTCCAACGTGCATGACTTTAAACTTCTCACAAAAGACAAGGGAACTCTAAATAAAAGTCAAGTACCAGCTCACTAAACATAAATTTTGTATGATTTAGGTAATATTGAGCAATAAAAAGATTCAATGTTTGTAAGTTTATTTATAAGAATCCTAGGAAAAATCTAACTATACTTAATAGGACCATTGGATTAGGTAAAAATTTAAAATAGGTAGCAAGAAAATGCAGGCACAAATTATTGAAGAAGAAAGTATTCTTCATTGATGAACAAGAGTTAGAAGGAAATCCACAGACTGGCGTCTCTTCTCCTTTCTATGAATTACAAAAGGCTGTCAACATAAATCTTCATTTTATTTATATCATCTCAAGCTTCATCAGCATCCACTTGAAGCTCATGAACTTGACCAACTTCACTCTTTTCACCTTAATGGAGTGCTTTCTTGGAATCTGCAATGGCTTTCATACCATTCGTTTGATCTCTTTCCGGTGAATTATTAAGTTGGTCAAGTTCCCCAATAACAGGATCTAAGTGTTGTTGAAGATGCATCTGCTGGATGAATTTCTCCTTAATCTTATGATTCAACTCCTTTAACATGGCAGCATGATCTGCCTCAGCTCTGGATACCGTAGCCTCAAATTCACTGATATTGGCTGACATCCTGACCCTGGTCAGTTCTTGACGGTACCTCTTCTCCTACTCCCTCCTTAAAATGACTTGTTTCACCACAACATGGATCTCTTGATATCCAATACCATCAAGTCCCATAATGAAGAATAGGGATGAATGTTATAGAATCTTTGAAGATATCTCTTCTAGAGGCACTTTAGATATGATCATCCATATGTTCGGCCATGCCTTACATCGTGAAAATTGAAGCACCTTTTGTACCTCTGGGTCTGACTCAGCATCACTGTCACAGGGGGGAATATAATCCAGGATTAATTCACTTAGGGAAGTGCCCTGTTCTGCTCCTTCCCCCATGACCCATGTTACTTCACTTTCTATTCCTGTTGGGGCAGAGGCTGAGGCTTCACCTCCAGATCTAGCCACTGAAATTGACGGCCCTGCATAGTCAATTGAACGTTTTTGGTTAGTTTCAAAGGATGAAAAAAGTTGAATAAGTTGTCTTGCAATTTATGTACAACCACAAATATTGTTATCTCTTACCCAACGGTAGATCAACAGCAGGAGAAGGCTCCTCCCCGTCTTTCCTAGCTTCAACAGGTTTTTCAAGATGAGTTTGAGGAAGCTCTACTGGGTTAAGCTCCACTTGAGACAGTGTCTCTGAAATAGTAGGGTGTATGTACCCCCTTTAGGCATTGGCAGTTCGGCATCTTGTTCAGATGGAACTGCATATTTGAACTAATCATGGTCAGAGATTTAATAAGAAGTTATTTTAACATGATGAAGGATAATACTCACGTCCAAAATCTTCTAAATTACATGGTAATTTAACATGATCTAAAAAATCTTCAAAATATGCTCCAAGTTCCATCATTTCATCAAATGTTATCTCATATTCCTGGTTAGTCTCACCGGTGGGAGCATTCAAAACATTTTCATGGCAACCCTCATTTTATGGCCTCTGATTGTAGACAACTTCTTCAGATAAAATTGCAGCATCAATTATAGTGACTGCTAAATGTTCAGGTGCCGGGGTTGAACCTAGAGTATCACAGAATGGAAGTCAGTTGATGTTTTCATTCAGCATCTTATGAAGCATTGTTAATTTACCAGAATTATGCTCTTCTCTTCTTGAAACAACAACAGGAGAGGTACTAGGAATAGATGTTGGTTCCTCTTCAGGAGCAACCAAGCCAACATGAACTTGTGATTGTTCACCAGCACCCTCCGTTGTTCTTAGAGGAGGGTCAGTCCTCTCTATTAAAGGGGAAATTGAAGAATCCCCTGCAATCCCATGAAGTATGAGCAATCTTTTCATGGGTTAAGACTCATGACTATCCGAAAGACTTACCACTACTGATGAAATGTTTAGCTGTGGAATTCTTCCTTCGATGCTTTTGCTTCTTCGTCTTTTTGGGAGTGATGACATCATCATCTCCAAATATAGGAATTGGAGAATGAAAAGACATATCTAACTCCTCATCCATGGATTGCTGGCCTGGAGATATCTTGCCCATCTTGTGAGGAGATTCATTAGCCCCAATGGTAGTACCACCAGGGCTATACTGTGGTGAAATAACCTCAGCAGTTCCTTTATTTCCAAGCTGCAGGATGAAGAAAATAATTTCCTTGAGTAACAAATATTTAATTGTAATAAATTTACAAAGAAAATAAGGAAAGAAACTTAAAACTTTAGGAGCCACGTAATCATGCCACTCCTCATATCCAGAACCACCAGTCCCCTCAGTGGTGCCACGATCTATCATTTCCTTCACCCACTTGGTGAAAGGAATGGAATCGTTGATGGCATATATGATCATATCCAGCTCTATGATGTAAGCCCGCACTTCATCGGGGTTATCCTTGAAACAAATATCGGTGGAGGACCAAAGATTCCCTATTCTAGGGATGTGTAGCCCCTCATACAGGTCCATCCAGGCAGTTTCAGCATTACAATATAAACTCTGCCATGTCTGGACAACCTTTGGTCAGAGATATTTAACATGTGTACCAGAATGCTGCAAGGAGGTTTTTACAATATTAGACTTCTACTTCTTCCCAACTCCTGCAACTACAGATAAAGGATAATAAAATAATACTTGTTTCTCTATAAAGTAATGGTGATTAAATTTCCCCAATGACGTAACTCACTAGGAGTTGATAGAGTTGGTCTCTTGATTATGACAGGAGGATTATATCTGGCACGAGGCCCCTTTTCCAGATGTTGGGCCTCATCATCCCCATCTTTGGAATCCGGTGAGTTATCCCTAGGTGAGGAACCTAGTGAATCAGCTCCAGGTGGGGAAGCGTCACCTTCTCGATGAAGGGTTTCTTTCTCTACATTTCTTTCGTTTTCCCCCATGATGAACTGGATGATTCAGTATCCCTTCATGGTATGATGCTATCCAGTTCTCGGCAGACCATGTAGTCAAATTACTCACCGCTTTATCAACTGGTAGATCAAACACTGCCCTGTTCATCTCCATAGATGTCAGCAACCATAGTTTTCAGGCAACCATCAGATGATACTATGACCTGACATGCACAGGAGGGGATACAACAGTCGACTGCAGACAATTGAATTGGCATGAAATTCATTATGGAGCATAAGCCTCGCATATAATCTCTCTGTCAATCCTGGTGGCCAGTACACCATCTCTGCAAGACAGCATGTACGACCTCAATTCCAGGCCAACTATTCCATCATCAACAAACTGCCTGGTTGTTGGGTTTCCATAAGGAAAGAAATCTAATTCCTTGTACATGCTCAGCATCACCTTCATATCATAGATGTTTAGAGATAACAGAGAAATTACAGAAAATACCTGCACTAATTGCCTGAAAGAACTTCCAGGAATCTGTACTTCGTTATGTACATTATATGTCCTAAAATGAGTGGCAATACATCCCCACAAAACTTGGAATGGTCCCACTATTCTCAAAGGGGACTTACCCTTAAAGGCATGGAGTAATATCTTATGGATCTTCGTTAAAATGGGGTGGCCGACCCAACCATTTTCTTCTCATCCAATTTGGCTACAACAACGAAGGTCCCTGGCCTGATGCCTCCCTTTGAATCCCTGACTGGAAAAAGATAAACACTAATCCACAAGGTTAAGAAGCCCACCATACGAGTCTTTTTTTGGATTCTCTGATCTACTTCGTACCCCCACTTACCAAATTATACTGCTTCTAGAGTCGGCCAAAATGTGCCAGAAGCACCCCTCTTCTCTATTCGAGGGAAAATAGTAGGATGAGTACAGCTGGGCCACTCCCCCTCCTTCCTGGTAAGAAACATATCAATCCACTCCTCTGGATGAATATCCTTTCTAGAATGAGTTTTGGGGGACTTGTAATTCATAAGCTTGTAGAATATTTTCAATAATTCTCGAGCCAAAGTTGGAGTCTTCTTCAAATTATTCCAAGTTTCCTTGGGAGGGATGAATTCATCATACATGTCACCTAGAATTGGAGCCCCTGAGATCTTGTATAATTCCCATAAACTGATGCCTACTTCTCAATGAGTTAGATGAAAAGAATTGGTTTATGGGCTCCAGTGGCTGATTAGCTCTGGCACAAAGTCATCATTCCTATAAACATATGACTGCCCAGCCCAGACAGCTTTATATATCTTAGCTCCTTTAAAATCCTCGACAAACTCTGCACAAGTTTGTCACACCCAATATTCCCACATCCAAGTTGTCTTCACACCTCCTCCAGGACGGAAGTCCCAACTCTTCTTCCATCCTTTGGATTTATCCATCTAAGATTTTCAGAAGACTAAAGGTTGAAAATGTGGTTACAGCTCAGGCTTGTGAGGTTTCAGATCTAGGGAACAAGGGCTATGATGCATTATGTATGCCTTCTCCACTGTTCCATTATTAACAAATTATCCTCCACTTGAGATATTTTCTAAAGAAAAATTGGTGTAATTCTGAAACCAAGAATGTGGGAGATAATTATTTGCCTCTGGAATATTTACTTCTTGCAGATGACCAAGCCCATATAGAGGCAAGTAGATGCTCAGTGGAAAATTAAGATGATACTTCTTCAAGTACTTGGCCAAATCTGGGAGAGTGCTATCGCAGATATCATAGTAATCATGGTCAACAACTTTCATCATGTCATCAATCCTCTTGCTAGCCAGTTTATCAGTCGTTCCAATTCTTCTAGGAGCCATTGAATCTGCACAAAGGTTGAATAATTAACTCTTAAATGTGTTGATTTTTAATAAAATTTATGAATAAAAGTGAAAAAATGGCTAAGGCATTAAGGCACTCAAGTCCAATATTGGCGCGCATGTGTAACTATGTCACACAGGTTTTGGCGCGCAGGTATCACTGCGCATGTCCCAATACCTCTGCATCATCACGACACGAAAAGAAGCAATGAAACCGTGTAAAATCAGCAACCTGCGTGATGAGAGTAACCTGCGCGGTGATTACTCTGAAGTTTTAAAATCCGGGTGCTTTGTGCGATAATGATGCACATATTTATAGTCAAGGCCACAACCCTATGCACCAAGGCCTCTGCGGCTCACATCTGCATGCCGATACTTCCGCACTCAAAACCTGCGCGCCGCCCTTCCTTGGTTTTCTTCTTTACCTCAGAGTCACATCCTCCTCCCTTTCAGATCCAAATTTGAGGGGGGAATTTTGGTGAAGCTCCTTTCTGTCATAGAGTCTAAAGAATGAAAAGTGAAATACCTTAAACACAAAGTGATTCATCCTTTGAAGAAACATCAAAAATCGACAAAGGCACGAACATGGATTTCTTTAAGCATGGGTCGCGCAAGTTCCAAGATGGTCGTGCAGGTAACCTGTGCGCCCTATTTTATTTTCGCCCAGGGTCTTCAGCATCTTATAAATACCCCTTGTGGGCCCCCCATTTCAGGGACGAAAAATTCCAAAAGTCAGATTTAAGCTCTCGGTGCCCTAGTCTCTGCTTGAAGTCTTCCGATCACTTCTAAGGTAATTTTTTACCTAAAATGGAAGATCTAAAGAGGGGGAACAAGGATTAAGTGTTGAAATTCATCAACACCTATGTGCCTAATTGTCTAACCCTTCAGGGAAATGAAGACACTTGTGCGCTGCCTTATCACATCAACAGAACCTGTGCACCACTCATTTAAAAGTCTTTAGGGATAATACTAAGGGTTTGAGACAAGGATCTCCCATGTATTAATCTATGGGTTGATCGTCGTGCAGGTACCTATGTGTTGCGTAGGTATACTTACACGACCAGTACCTGCGCACCCCAACAGGACCTCCGTACCTATTTCTTTTTGGGTGGCCCTCCTGCCTATTCACCTCTCTTATTCAAATCCACCTCTCCTCTTCAAGATTTAGCCTTCAGAACCCTCTTCAAAGCCATTTATGGAATGATTCCATGGTTGGATTACTTATCTGAAATTAATTCTATGGAACATCTCTCAAAACCTAGTGATTTACATATCTTTATATCACTAAGGTGAGAGATTTCATTCATTCAACCTCATCCTTTAAGATGAGAAGACCTTTAACATGGGACTCCTTCTCAGGAATAAGCCCCGGTCATAAGTTTTTTTAATCTGGGCATCCTCCTTAGGAGTAAGCCCCAAGTCCTAATTTACTTTTGATTTAGGCTTCCTTTTTAGGAACAAAACAAAATCATAAGTCCCCTCTAACTTGGGCATCCTTCTCAGGATTAAGTCCTAAGTTATGTATCCAAATTTTCATAAAGCACATATGCCTTTATGGACCTTGTTCCCGGGTTCCTTCCCTAAAGTAAATCCGAATATTCATCTATCTGGGCAGTAATACATACATAAGCCCCACATCATTTCTTATGATTACATCTTTCATGGAACAATTGTCAGGTTTTACCAATACCTCTTGTTTCTCACACCAAGCATGAATCATGTGAGATTAGAGGATAAAAGTAATCATGAAATCTTTCTTTGAGCCATAAATCATACATAAACCTCATACTTCCTTACTCGAACTACGTGGGTTCTGATTCCTTTTCTAAACAAGGTTACGTAGGTAGCACATCTGCGGGTACGATCCCAACTCTGAAATAATCCATGTCCTTCTGAATGAAAATAAACTCCAATCGCCCCACTGAGTGGCTTTAAAACCAGTATGGTTATCATAATGACCAAGATATTTCTATATAATGTGTTGAAGGATACCATTGACTAAGAATCTCTAACAAATACAGATGATTCTCTATCGATGAAGAACCTCAAATATATATAAAAGATTCACTAAATCTCATACATATCAATCATTGATTATTAGATCTAAAGGAAAGACCATTTTTCTTACGTTGTAATTTAATAAGGATTCACGAACATAACTCAAATCTATAAAGAGAGTCCCGAAGTAGAAAATAATTCCCCCTAAAAAGGTGTGATGAGTCTGAACTCACATCCTCTCGACCAATGAAAATTCTTAAGCCTCATAAGTTCACAACTAATGAGCACCTACCTTTAGAAAGTATGTCCAAATGGATATAGAATCTTTGGATGTTTCTGGTTCTATGAAAAAACCCGTTAGAAACCGATTGGAATGTTTGAACCTTAAACAAACAAGGTCATCCCCATTTCCAGAGGAAACAATGTGGTCACGATAGGGAACTAACCAGACCATCCCGATGATTATGTCAAATCCCGTTATGCCAAGGATGTAAGGATTCTATTTGAAAAGGTATCCTCATATCATAATGGGACAATCCTTACAATGAAAAAAACCATTTGATTAGTTACCTAATAGGGTATAAAGCATAATAAAACTATGAAAGTTGTCAATCCTATGGCCCATACTTCTAATAATAGTATTAGATATGAAAGAGTGATATGCACCTGTGTCAAATAAAGAAGACACTAAAGTGGAGGCAACTTGAATAGTACTGTAGACGCCGGAAAAGTCCGTTGTTCCCAAACAAAGCTCCGGATGCGGAAAGCGAGGTCATAATTGGAGTCGGAAGTATGTTTCGGAGGGCCCGGAGGCCTTACGCAGAATTTCAGAGGCCCGCGCGCAAAGGTGATGATCCGCGCGCAAAACCCCCGGGATGCGCGCAATGCGCTGGGCCGGCGCGCATTTCTGCGCGCCGCTGGCCCGCGCGACTCCCTTGCGCGCCGTGCCCTATTCCGCGCCCGCGAGGAGAATTTCACGCCCGCGCCCTGGATTCCGCGCCCGGGGTTGCCTATAAATATAAGGCGACCCCCAACGTTTTAAAGGTTGCTGGAAGTCGAAAGGTCTCTCGTGCGCGCAATTCAACCCCTTCCGCGCGCAATGCCGAACTCCAGGTAACCTCCTTTCTTTCGCGCAAGAAAGCCTCAGGGTCCGCCTTCGCGCGCAATCCCCCCTGGCTCCTTTCCTTTGAATAAACACTCACCCTAAGGCCTTCGCACGCAAAAGAAGCCTCTTGCGCGCAATTGCCCCCGGGGTGCGCGCAATCCGACCCGATTGCGCGCACCCCCTTCTTTCAAGTGGCCATTCGATTAAAGAATGAGCCGTTGCCCCCGCGCGCTATCCGAAGCCCGGTGCGCGCAATCTCAATCATCCGCGTGCAAAGCGCTGGCCCAATTGCGCGCCAGCCCGCCCTTTTGCGCGCCGACCCGCGGAATTGCGCGCAAAGCTCCTCTTTTGCGCGCAAACCGCCAGGGTTGCCCCCTTTGACCCCCTGAGGGTATCCGCCTGCGTGGCGCCCGATGATCCTCATCGCGGGTGCCCGTACCGTACGTTGTCTTCCCACGCGGCCCTCCAGGCTCGCGCGAAGTGACGTGGACCCCTCGGCGGCACCATATTCGTCCTGAACGACGTTAAACTGCAATCGTCCGAGCTACAAGACGTTAAACTGTTCAGCATTCGTCCCGCAGGACGTTAAACTGTACATTCGTCCAACATGACGTTAAACTGTACCAAGTCCAAGACGCATGACGCTAAACTGCCTAGCCCCCAACGTCCGCGCTGCAAGACGTTAAACTGCCAAGCATCTTCGTCCTCAACACACGACGCTAAACTGTACTTCGTCTGGCAAGACGTTAAACCGTCCGCTTCGTCCTCAACACACGACGTTAAACTGTACTTCGTCCGGCAAGACGTTAAACCGTCCGCTTCGTCCTCAACGCACGACGTTAAACTGTACTTCGTCCGGCAAGACGTTAAACCGTCCACTTCACCCGATCCCGTGCCTCGCACGCAGGGTCCTCCTCCCGGTTTGGATGTGGCCCCACCCGCTCGTCTCTGTAGGGATGTCGGGATTGGAGTGGCCTTCGCCCACGGGGGTAGAGTGTCACCGAATGAACTATGTGGACTTTGATCCCTGTCTTCTAAACAGGGTATGTAGGAAGGCTCCCTGAGGTTCAAGCCCACCACCTGGTCGTCCTGGTCGTATTCACGTCGGTTCGTCCATCAGTGGACCCCTCCTGGGTTCACGCTCGCGTCGATTCACCTATGAATCCGCCCCTGTGGGAGACTGCACGTGTGTATCTCCATTGTGCTTCCCCACTGCCCCTTTTTCTATTTCTCCTTTTATCGTCCAGCATGACGTGAAACTGTGATCCACCCGGCCGTTCCATCCCTCTCTGTGTGAGGTGGTTCGGTTCAATCCTCCGCCCGGCAGCCTCGATCTCCTCGAGAGTCGGCTCGCCAACGTCCAGCACGACGTTAAACTGTATATTCGAACTACGCTGACTTTGATCCGCGCTAACGCGCGGTACGTAGGAAGCCTCTACGGGGTCCAAGCTCTTCACTCCATCATCCATCCTGACCCTTACCCGGGCCGCCACATCCCGGTGGGGTCATGCCACTTCAATCCACTCCACTTCACCCGGGAAGCCGCCCAGGTGCTGGCCCCAGCATTGGAGGTTCCCCGCAAGGGGTTCTGTCATCTGATCCACTCCTTGTGTTGATCAGTCCGATGCCGTCCCCGCTGGACGTTAAACTCGCGGCATACCCCGTGTTAAACATGGGAAGCTGAGGAAAACCTCAGGTGACGCAGTTCCCCGCACCCAGTGCGGGATGCCTCAGGCCGTCATGCCTTCGAGAAGCCCTATTAGGGACGGAAGACAGATATGCAGAGCCGCAGTGTAAAGACACGCCCCCAACACCCAGAGCCACCCGGTCTTCTCACCGCAGGTTGCTGCCCCGACCAGACTCCTTGGAGCGTCCGGGCGGAAGCAGCGTAATTAACCGGTGTCCATGAAGATATGGCGCCGGGAACGAGATTCACGAGCATGCCTTAAATCTATGATGGAGACCCGGATTAGGCGACGAGTTCCGAGAAGACGTCCAAGGAAGGAGGATCCGACATCCCATCATCCCGGTTTCGATCAAGGAGCAGACGCCCCTGAACAAGGGACGGATGCCGCCCGCCTTTGGAAAGCGGGACTGCGGGACCACAAGCCGCGCGCGCCCATCCCCTCGGGTCGACGGGTGCACGCGCGAACGCGTCCTGGCGGAACAGCGCCGGAACAGAAACCCGACGCACATCCGCACCGAAACAGAAAAATGGTGAACCCGACGTGAATCTCTTCTCCTCAACATGAAGACCGATGGCTTTCAGAGGTGTTGGAAGACCGGCATGTTGCCCGGCCGAGCATTCAGTTTTTACCCGCCAGGGGCTGGGGAAGGGAAATCGGGCACTCCGTCTCACGACGTCGATGGCCTGGGGGTCCCTCCTCGGATCCGCCCAGCGATGGATGATTCGTCCGATAAAAGTATTGGGTACGCTTCGTTTAATACCGTCGAGCTGGTAAATCCCTTTTCGGTTCCCCACGTTGAAGAACACCAGGTGGACCTCCCTAGTGTCCCCGGTCGTCGCCACCGTCGGAAGAACCGCAGCAGCAGGAGTCGCCGGGGCACAGCAGTTGGTACCTCCAGCCAGGCCATGCACACCACTGAGACTAGGCAGCAGGCTCAAAACCGAGCTCAGCGTGCGCAGCCCCCCCATCCGGGGATGACGGATTCGCCTCCGCCACTGTTTGTGGTGTGGGACCAGGCAGAACCGCCTCAGCCGCGTCGCGACCAGCTTCGCCCTGCCACGAGTCCATCCCGGCCTCCTGACCCCAGTACGGTGACCATTTCCCGGACTGCAGCCAGTGAACAGCGAGATGCGCCAAGTACCAGTCGGCCGCCGATCCGACCGGCAAGGCCCGTCATGCCGCCAACCGCAGAGCAACCTCCTGCAACCAGGGGCTCGCGCTTGGCCAAAAAGTATGATGTCCTGAAGCACTTGGCCGACATCCCAGCAAGGCTCTCCATCATTGAGGCTCTGCGCATGTCATCTGAGATGCGCGAGGCACTCGATGAAGCCCTGAAGAGCCCCCTCCAGTTTCAGACAGAGGTTGCGGCCGTAGAGGCCTTTCACGCCGAAACGATTGAGGACGCTGAATGTTAGGCAGTTATCTCGTTTTCCGGTAAGGATGAAGACCCTCATATACAGGGACACATTCGCCCGCTGTATGTTACTGGCCAGTTCAACGGCCTTGAAGTCCGGCGCTGTCTTGTCGACACGGGATCCGGGATCAACCTGATTCCGACTCGGACGCTCCGGAGATTGGGGTTGTCTGAGGATGACTTGATCCCCTCCGACCTCAGGATCCAGGGGGTATGACCGCACCGAGCAAACCCCGGTCGGCAAGATACGTTTGAAGACCCAGTTCGGTGACTTGGTTGCCAACACCGAATTCATGGTAGTCTCTCAGGACACTGCGTATAACGCATTGATGGGCAGGCCATGGCTCCACCTTCATGCGGCGGTTCCCTCATCATACCACCAATGCCTCAAATACTCCCTTAATGGTCGAGTAGGCGTGCTTCAGGGAGATGCCTCTCCTTTTGCCTCATGTGAAGCCCGTTATCTGGACGCGGACTATTACAAGAGCAAGGACAAGTAGATCCCGGCAGGTGAGGTTGAGCCTGTCGCTGTTGCAAGTGATCCATGGGCAAGCTTGGATGACGCCTACGTCCTCCCGATTCAACGGTTGGACGTAGCCATGGTATCGACGGCCTGTGAGTCTCCTGATGAGATGACCACGACCGCCCGTGCTAGCACCAGCGGCCCAGCAGGATCTGGTGGCCCCAATGCAGTTTCCAACGCAGTCTCTCCCGTGGACGATCCCTCCCCGAGTGGAGAGGACGTGGAAGATGCACCCCCAGCCTTTGAGGAGGGCGTCCCCGCCACGGTCGATGAGTTAATACAGGTGAACCTTGGAACCGAGGCAGATCCAAGACCCACATTGGTCAGTGCCGCCATGCCCTCTGAGGAGCGGCAGCAGTACGTGGACTTTCTCAGGCAGCACCGTGATGTGTTCCCTTGGGGCTATGACGAGATGCCGGGGCTAGATCCTCAGGTAGCCGTCCACCGCCTTGGTCTCCCGGCGAACCATCGCGGGTTTAAGCAGCCTCCCAGGAAGATGCACCCATCCCACGGTGCCATGGTTGAGGCCGAAGTTGACAAGCTTATCAAAGCCAACTTCGTGAGGGAAGTCCAGTACCCCAAATGGCTGGCCAACATTGTGCCGGTCAGGAAGAAGAACGGACAGATCAGAGTCTGTATCGACTTCCGCGATCTCAACCGCCACTGTCCGAAGGATGACTTTCCCCTTCCAGTGACAGAGCTGTTGATTGACGCCACGGCAGGGTTCCAAGCCCTCTCCTTCATGGATGGATACTTCGGATACAACCAAATCCGGATGGCCCCTGAGGATGAGGAGTTCACTGCCTTCAGGGCCCCCCAAGGTATCTTCTGTTACCGGGTCATGCCCTTCGGCCTGAAGAATGCAGGTGCCACCTACCAACGGGCGATGCACCGCATATTCAAGCCAATCCTCGGCACACTGGTGGAATGCTACGTCGATGACTTGGTGGTCAAATCGCGCCAGCGTCAGGACCATCTCAAAGATCTTGAGAAAGTGTTCGGCTTCCTCCGGTCTCGCTGCCTGAAGATGAACCCGTTGAAGTGTGCCTTCGGGGTCACCTCCGGAAAGTTCCTTGGATTTGTGGTAAGATACCGGGGTATTGAGATCGACCCAGAGAAGATCAGGGCGATTAGCCAGATGCCTCCCCCAGGTAACATCCGGGAACTGCAAGGGTTCCAAGGCCACTTAGCCTATATACGCCGATTCATCGCGAATCTGGCCGGCAAGTGTAAGCCCTTTTCTCGGCTCATGAAGAAAGGTGCCACCTATGTATGGGATGAAGAGTGTCAGACCGCTTTCGAGGAAATCAAGCAGTACCTGCTTCAACCTCCGGTTCTGATGCCGCCTGTGTCCGGAAAGCCGCTGGTCCTCTATGTGACCGCCCTGGAACGGTCCCTTGGTGCCCTTCTCGCCCAGAAGAACAACGGGGGAACAGAGAATAGCCTCTATTACCTCAGTCGCATGCTCCTCGATGCGGAAGTTAGGTATTCCCCCATCGAGAAGAGCTGCCTGGCGCTCGTATTTGCCGTACAGAAATTACGACACTACTTGCAACACCATGAGGTAGAGTTGGTTTCTCGGGTAGACCCGTTGAAATAAATCCTGAGCCGGCCTATGTTGACTGGCCGTCTAGCGCGGTGGGCTGTGATTTTCCAGCAGTTCGACATCAGGTACGTGTCTCAGAAGGCCATCAAAGGGCAGGCATTGGCAGACTTTCTGGCAGCTCACCCGACCTCCGCGGATCAGCCGCTGGATCTAGGCTTTCCTGATGAGACCATTCTCTCGGTCGATCATGCCGATCCATGCTGGCAGATGCACTTTGACGGTGCCTCCCGGAGCCCCACTGGTAGAAGACTCGATAATCCTAAGCTCAACAGAGTGGGCTTGGGTATCGTCTTCATTACCCCGGAGCGAGCCGTGCTGCCATACTCTTTCCTGTTGTCAGAGGGCTGTACCAACAATGAGGCGGAATACCATGCCCTCATCACCGGCCTCGAGTTAGCTCTCGAGATCGACGTGCCCCACTTGTGCGTGAAAGGGGACTCCGAGCTGGTCGTTAAGCAAATCAATGGCGACTATGTTGTCAGGAATCCGGAACTTGTGCCATTGCTGGAGTGCACCCTCCTTCTGATGGCCCAGTTCCCTTCTCGGCCAGAAATTGTCCATATTCCCCGGTCGCAAAACGGTCGAGCAGATGCTTTGGCCAGCCTTGCTGCGTCACTTGCAGAGCATGAACAGGATAACCTGGTCATCCGCGTGACGCACCGCAGGCTCATCGCTCCCGTTATCCCGGAGGAAGATCGCGGCCCATTGGTAAGTAATCTCACCGTGGTTTCCCCTGTGCCTGGAGCCCCGAGTACCCCAGATATGGCAGTCGAATCAGCCCCTGATTGGAGGACGCCTTTGGTTGAGTACCTCCAACATGGCATTCTCCCGTCAGATCGGGCCGAGCGCGAGCGAGTTCGACGCCGCGCATCGCAGTTTGTCCTCCAGAGCAGTCCCGGCCTGGAGCAGATCCTCTATAAACGCGGATTTGATGGTGTTCTTCTCTGTTGCCTTCAGGGAGTCGAGATCCCACGAGTCATGCAAGAGGTTCATGCTGGTTCATGTGGCGCCCACCAGACTGGGCCGAAGCTGTCCCACCAGATTCGGAGGTTGGGATACTTCTGGCCCTCCATGATCCATGACTGCATCGAGTATGCCAGGAGGTGCCATGTGTGCCAGGTCCTTGCGAACTTTGTGCATCGCCCGCCGGAGCTTCTCCATACCACCAGGTATTCCTGGCCCTTTGCAGTCTGGGGTCTGGACGTTGTAGGACCTTACCTGCCGGCGACAGCTCGCCAGTGCCGGTTCATTCTGACCGCTACGGACTTCTTCTCCAAATGGGCAGAGGCGATTCCGCTCAGAGAGGTCAAATCCTGTTCTATCGCTGACTTCGTGACCTCCAACATCATTTATCGATTTGGAGTGCCTCACGCTATCCTCACGGATAACGGAACCAATTTCCGAGCAGCCGAGTTGAAGAAGTTGTACGCCAAGTATAACATTCGCTCGAACCATACATCTCGCTATCATGCGCAGGCGAATGGACAGATCGAGGCGTTTAACAAGACCCTCTCTAACATTCTGCAAAAGATGGTTGGTCAGAACAAGAAGAGTTGGCCGAACAAGCTCCCCAACGCCCTCTGGGCTTATCGGACGACGACTCGCAATTCCACCCAGATGACCCCTTATTCCCTGGTGTATGGAGCTGAGGGCGTCCTGCCCATCGAGATCCAGTTACCGTCCTTGCGCACTGCGGTCTACGACCAGCAAGCGCCGGACAGAGCTGCTGAAGCCCGTCTAGTCGAGTTGGAAGCACTGGATGAGAGTAGGCTTCGCGCTTTGCACAACTTGGAGAGGCATCAGAACAGGATGGCTCGAGCTTTCAATAAGAAGGTTCGCCTCCGCTCCTTCCTGCAGGGTGATCTAGTACTGGCCCTAAGAGCACCGATGATCCCCGGCAGGATGCCACCCAAGTTGGAGCCCAAGTGGGAGGGACCTTTTGTTGTCCACAAGGTCTATCCCAATGGCGCGTACTCCCTAGCGACTATGGATGGTGAGCGTGTCACTCCTCCCACCAACGCTAGGTTCCTCAAGCAGTATTTTGCCTGAGTGCCATTCATCCCGCACGACGTTAAACTGCAATCGTCCAAGCTACAAGACGTTAAACTGTTCAGCATTCGTCCAACATGACGTTAAACTGTACCACATCCAACATGACGTTAAACTGTACATCGTCCAAGCTGCAAGACGTTAAACTGCCTAGCGCATCGTCCAAGTTACAAGACGTTAAACTGTTCAACATTCGTCCGCGCTGCAAGACGTTAAACTGCCAAGTGTTACGTCCAACATGACGTTAAACTGTGCATCGTCCAAGCTACAAGACGTTAAACTGTTTAGCATTCGTCCAAGCTACAAGATGTTAAACTGTTTAGCATTCGTCCAAGCTACAAGACGTTAAACTGTTCAGAATTCGTCCAACATGACGTTAAACTGTACCACGTCCGCGCTGCAAGACGTTAAACTGCCAAGCATCATCGTCCTGCATGACGTTAAACTGCCTTTCAAGAACTACGTGTGGCTTGATTCCCATCCTTATGGGATACGTAGGAACGCCCGGATGTTTGAAACTTCGGGTCCAGCCCCCCACCTCTTAAAGATTCCCCCTTCTCTGGGGAGTTCGCCGCCTTCGGGTCACCCTCAAGGCGTGTCCCTCGACCCCTTGTAGTGGTCCACCGGTGTCAAGGGTACTCTGGTTTATTGCCAGGAGCGTCAGGTTCTGCTTGGTCGGGTTCCTTCCATTTTTCAGGCTTCATGCTCCATTTCATTCGGACCCATCGCCTACGCCCTGGGTAGGGACCCCTGTGAGCGGTTCGGACACAATGCCCCAGTGCTCTCCCACCGACTCGGGCTGGTGCCCCCAATGGCCTCGGGCAGCAAATCGATATGAATCCTGCGATTGAGTAGTCGATGCTCGTTTGCTGCCTCGTTCCATCAACGGTCAGTGCGATATTGATGCTGCTTTTCCGCCACGGTCGGCAGTACTCTCATATCGTCACGCCGGTGCTCCCAGTCCTCGAGTGAATGGCCGCATGATTCACAATCTTTCCACTTCCCATTCTGACCAGGCAAAATCTCGACGCTCTCGACACTATCCCTCAGTGCATCTTTGCATATCCAGGGGATAGGACCGCGAAGTGGCGTACGTGAGGTTCTTATAGTCTGAGCTCTACGACTTTAAACTAAGATCTCCTTTCCCTCGTCCTGCATGACGTTAAACTGCACCTCAAGAACTACGTGCGGCTTGATTCCCATTCTTATGGGATACGTAGGACCGCCTGGACATTCATGTTTCAGGCCCAGCCCCATCCTCCGGGAATTTCCATCCCATCTCGGGCCCTTGGACCAGTTGCCTCTGGGTATGTGGCGTATGGTGTGAGCGCGGGGCTATGCCCTCATTCACGTCGGTTTGCTCCTCACGCTGTACGCCCCCCACGTTTGGGGATGCCTTCTGCTCCCCCCTTCTTTCTCTTTTCGTCCTGCATGACGTTAAACTGCACTTCAAGAACTACGTACGGCTTGATTCCCATCCTTATGGGATACGTAGGACCGCCTGAACATTCATGTTTCAGGCCCAGCCCCATTTCCCGGGAATCTCTATCCCGCATTGGGCCTCTGGCCCAAGTTTCCCTCCTTTTTGTGCGAGGCGTATGACGTGAGCAGGGGATTATGTCCCCATTCACGTTGGTCTACGGGCCGCGCTGTACGCCTCCCCCGTGTGTGGGACTACCTCACACCCCTCATCGTCCTGCATGACGTTAAACTGCCTTTCAAGAACTACGTGCGGCTTGATTCCCATCCTTATGGGATACGTAGGACCGCCTGGACGCTTGTGTTTCAGGTCCAGCCCCGTCTCCTGGTTGATCACGGGGATCTGCCCTCTTTTGGCTGCTCTCAGGGTGAGTCCTCCGACCCTTTCCGGTGATCTGTTAACATGTTTGGGGTACTTCGGTCTATGACTCGTGGTGTCAGATTCAATCCCGACAAGTCCTGTGTTGCTTGTCAGGCCTCGCGCTTCCTCTTGTTTGAGCCTTCACTCAAAGGGATCCTCGTTAGCGGTTTGGGTACGATGCCTTAGCGCTCTCCTACCTCTCCGGGTCGATTTACCGACGGGTCCTGGGCCGCAAATCGATATGAATCTTGCGCTTGAGCGGTTGATGCTCGTTTGCTTGCCTCATTCTAGGCTGACGCGCTCGGGTGTTGTGTTGCGAATATGGTCAGTAACATCCTTGATCGCCATGTCAGCTTTTTCAGGCTCTGAACATTGGTTGCGCAGTCCTCATCACACTCCGCCTTTGTGCGTTGTAGTGGAATCTCGGCACTCTCTTCATACTGATCTTCAGTACACCTCTACATGTTAGGCAGGCCAACCAGGGTAATGGTGTCTTTTGAGGCTCCCACGATCTGAGCACCAAGGATGTATGCGGATGTCCTCCCTAAGGGCCATGCGTAGCTGGACCCTCGTCCCCATAAGGAGGAAGGAGTCACCCGAGCAATCGCGTTCTGGGCCCAGCATAGCTGGAGGCTAGCATCTCTGCCCCTCGGGTGATGAACATACGCAGGCCCCTATCCCAAGACCCTTCTCCTGGAATCGTGCGTGACCGCAGGGCCGGGATATGTTCCCGCCTCCGCTGGGTCCGCCGTATCGCAATAAGAGGATTCCTCCATGGTCCGAACCACACGACCTTAAACTGTGTTGTCTGGTCCTACCACACGACCGTAAACTGTGATCGTCTTGGCCGCCTGACGAGAAACGGCACTGCATCGTGGTGTTCTCCTTAGGGGACACTCACGATGGGCGCTGGTTAATAACCACGCCATTTATCAATGCCTTTCATGGCTTGATTATTGTGGCGACGCCAGGGATTTCTTAATCACAGGCATGTCGCCGCACAAAGAAAAACCATCCACCTTTAAGGACAAACAAGAAATATCAAATGCCGCTTCTTCTGTGTGCGAGGGTCAGACCCGCACCCTTCCCCGCGCTGGTGCCCGATTGTGTTGCGCCGCGCTTCAAGAACTACGTATGGCTTGATTCCCATCCTTATGGGATACGTAGGGACACCCGGATGTTTGAAACTTCGGGTCTAGCCCCCCACCTCTTAGAGATTCCCCCTTCTCTGGGGAGTCCGCCGCCTTCGGGTCACCCTCAAGGCGTGTCCCTCGACCCCTTGCAGTGGTCCACCAGTGTCAAGAGTACTCTGGTTTATTGCCAGGAGGGTCAGGTTCAGCTTGGTCAGGTTCCTTCCACTTTTCAGGCTTCGGGCTCCCTTTCATTCGGACCCATCGTCTACGCCCTGGGTGGGATCACCGTGAGCGGTTCGGATACAATGCCCCAGTGCTCTCCCACCGACTCGGGCCGGTGCCCCCAATGGCCTCGGGCAGCAAATCGATATGAATCCTGCGATTGAGCGGTTGATGCTCGTTTGCTGCCTCATTCCATCAACGGTTAGTGCGATATTGATGCTGCTTTTCCGCCACGGTCGGCAGTACTCTCATATCGTCACGCCGGTGCTCCCAGTCCTCGAGTGAATGGCCGCATGATTCACAATCTTTCCACTTCCCGTTCTGACCAGGAGAAACCTCGACACTCTTGACACTATCCCTCAGTGCATCTTCGCATATCCAGGGGATAGGACCACGATGTGGCGTACTTTGAGGTCCTCTATGGTCCGAGCTCTAAGACCTTAAACTAAGATCTCCTCTATGGTCCGAGCTCTAAGACCTTAAACTAAGATCTCTCCTTATGGTCCAAGCTCTAAGACCTTAAACTAAGATCTCTCCTTATGGTCCGAGCTCTAAGACCTTAAACTAAGATCTCTCCTTATGGTCCGAGCTCTAAGACCTTAAAACTAAGATCTCTCCCCCTATGGTCCGAGCTCTAAGACCTTAAACTAAGATCTACCCTTATGGTCCGAGCTCTAAGACCTTAAACTAAGATCTGCCCCTATGGTCCGAGCTCTAAGACCTTAAACTAAGATCTCCCCCTTTGGTCCAAGCTCTAAGACCTTAAACTAAGATCTCCCCCTTTGGTCCAAGCTCTAAGACCTTAAACTAAGATCTCCCCAAATGGGGTTCTACGTCCTGCATGACGTTAAACTGCACCTTCAGAACTACGTATGGCTTGATCTCCAGCCTGACGGAGTATGTAGGAACGCCCGAGCATCTCGACTCGGGTCCAGCCTCAGGGATCGATAAGTCCCGCCCCTCCTCGTCACCGGCCGTCTGGCCTGACTTCGGGTAGAGTGGTGCAGTTGTGATATTCTCCCCGATTCAGCTCGGGATGCCCCATTGCAATGGTGGGAAGCGACAGTTTCCTCGTCAAAGAGGTGCTGTCTGAGAATTGGGGTGATTCACGGCTGGATTAGTGCATCCGCCTAATACGCTTTCCCCACGGTGGCACAATTTTGAGAGCGTTGGATTCTGTCCGAACAAATCATCACTTCGCCCCACGCTTCGCATGCTCTTTTGATCCGGATTTCCACCCTTGTGTCTGAAGGAACCCCCAAAGCGGTATTCATGATGACATATGGTCCGCCTCCTGCAATATGAATGATGACCTTCGGTCCGTCTATTGCAGTTGTTATGGTCGATCAACTGTCCGCCTACCGTCTTGGGCATTTCCTGGAAGACTGACCGTCGTGGATTTCTGAGGTCGGGACACGCGATTCACCCTTGCTCATTTTCCTATGTTCGGATAAAATCTCAACGCCCCTAGCATTGTCCCGCTCGTGTGTCGGAACAAGTTGGGGGGATGATACATTGATTAGGTCTGAGGTCTCCTTTCCTAGGAATGACCTCCCTCTTTTCTTTAGGAATCCAGGCCCAATTACGGATGCCTGAAGCTTGGTTAACACTCCCGCGAGACAATTTGTGGTTGAGCATGTTAAGCCAAAAGACGCAGATAAATATATTGGTTCATACAAATGGATCAAAGTAGCGGAAGCAAAATGTTCTGGGAGTGGCAAAAACAAAGCCCCTAGGGATTAGCGTGCTGGATAAGTCTTTCTAATGCCGCTACCCTTTGGCTGGCGGCCTCCAGGGCTGCTTCTCGCTCTCTGCGTGCCCTCTCCTCGTCGGCGGTCGCAGCACGCAGTTCGTCGATCCTGGCCTATGCACGCTCCCGCTCGACTTGGAGTGTGACCATCTGTTGGCCCGCCTCCGTCAGCTGTACCTGGGCGTCGATCAGTTGGGCCGATAGTTGCTCCATAAGCTCAGTACATGCTGCGACGAAGGCCTCCTTCTCTGCCGCCTGCCCTTCGAGGCGCCGGACTTCCTGCTCTGCCATGAGGAGCGCCCGCGTGTTTTCCGACATGTCCCGACTTTGTGCGACGTCGGCACGCCGGCGGCTCTTGCACATCTTCTCGGCCATGAAATCACGGACCGTCAGATGGAGGCGTTGAGCATCAGCTCCCCAGGCACACAGGAAGCGCAGCCAGGTTTGAAGTGATCCCATGCGCCCCAGCCACTCCGATGGGTCTCGCTTGAGGAAGCGCTGGATGCACTTCCACCCCCTGTGGCGCGTTATCCGGCTCTCCTCGACCGCCTCCGCGTCCGAGTCGTCCATCTCCTCGGGGTCGGCAGGCCGGTAGGCAGGGAAGGCAGCCAGCAGGTCTGCTGCAGGGTCCGCCCCTGGGATGTCCTCATGGGGGATAGGTTCCCCAACATCTGGGCGACCTTCTTCTCTCGCCCCAGCGGCAATGACACCCTCGTCAGCCCCCCTCTCTCCGATGTCAGCACCGCCGGCGTCCGTAGCCCCCTGATCAGCAGTTGGTGGGGCCGGCTCGGTGTGGAAAGTCTGTTCCGGAGCAGGCGGCATGTCTTCCACCGGTCCACTCTTGGATGGCCCGGGTTCGGCAACCCGACGAGCCTCCAGGGTTGAGATCACTGCGCAGGGCATGCCGTGGTTAGTCACGGATCGTCAATGGCAAGCACCAGCAGTAAAGTAAGGAGACTTACGGGGGTTCAGAGCGTCATCTTCCGCTATCCCGGCCGCCGCAGGAACAGTTGCAGCAGGGGACCCTTCCGCACTTGTCAATTCGATGATAGGTGTCTGGCCCCCGCCTTGTCCTGCTGGCGCCCCTCCTACTCCCGCTGAGGACGCCTGACCAATATCCGTGAACTCCTAAGAAAGGTGGAGAAATGGGTTAGAAGCTGCATAAGAGAATGGATGAAGCAGGTTGAGTAGGGATAGAAGCGGACCTCGAGGAGCTCAGTGACATCGACATTGTCGGAGTCGGCCACCTCGCCGCTCTCCCGCGGACTCCCCTGGTGGGATCTTCCCTCGGAGCCTTCATCCTCCCCCACCTCCTCCTCTTCCTCGGAGTTGTTGCTACTGTCATCTTCCTCCGGTAGCATCTGTTCTGGAGAAGGCTCTAGACCGAGCATCACCTTCACCAGAAGGGATGGCTCCGCACGCTGACCACGTTGGCGCGCGTACTCGTCCATTGCCATCAGATACGCATACTGCCGGTTGAAGTCCACCCTGTCGGTGATCTGGAGGCGCCCGACCTCTGGCAGATAGATTCCTTCTCTGAGTATCTTTCGCCAGATGACGTCGGTCCCCAGTGACTGCCGCAGGGTCATCCAGGCCGACCACAGCGCCGGGAAGACCGCATCGTGGGAGGGTTCGAGCAGACGCCTCACCTGCTTCCCGGGCCGCTCCCCGACCGCCGCATATGCCCCCTCTCTGGGCGCCGAGGTCGTAGCGGCAGCCTGCGATGTGCCCGCCGCCGAAGTCCCTGCCCGCGCCGGCTCCGCTGCTTGGCGCGCCCCCGTTCTCCCCCGTGTGGCGGCGCCTCGCCTCCTCCCTTGATGCCCGGTCTCCGCACGGGTGACCTCGAGCCGCCGAACTGGCTTCCGTAGAAGCCCCTCGGGGTACGCAATGGCCCAGTGTTCGGCGTACTCGGTTGCCAAGCCTGCGTCGACCCCGATAGGAGGGAGAGTGATGACGTCGCCAGAGCCGAAGGCGACGAACATCAGCCACATCTGGTGAAGGACGCAAGGGTTCATCTCCTCCCGGACAGCAGTGAATACCCTCTTCGGCATCCGTTGAAGGCACCCGAACTGCCTGGCGAACCGGGTCGGCACGTAAGGCTCGCAGATCACCTTCCCGTCGATCCGAGCCACGAGCACCCCGCCCCGCATGTTCAGGAAGTATTCGTGCTGCTCCAGCGGACCCTGCCCGTTGTTGATCATCTGGCCGACGGGAGTGGGGAACGGGCTGAAGTTGAAATTGGCATGATTTCCAATCCGAACCCTCACGCCCTCCTCACTTAGGGTCATCGGAGCGACCCCCGCAATGTTCAGCAGGGAGGGTCGCAGGCCGTTGCCCGGAGGAATGATGGCGTTTGGGAACGTATACCCACCAAGGTGAGCAGCCACCCAGCCGTGGAAGAACTGAAAGGGCCCACAGATCCTTCGTGGCGACCCCCCTCGTGAGATGCGTCCCAGAATGGCATACAGCCTCGCCAGTACTGGGACCCTGAGGTTGTATCTTTTATTGGCAGCCATGGCGCCCGCCATCGCCAGTGTCGCCGGGCGGACGCCCATCCTCGCATCCAGCACTGGCAGGAGCCACCCACTCAGAAAGGTGGCCAGGAACGCCGCGTACCGGACATTTGGGTCCCGGGCCTCGATGACGCGGTACCCCCATGAGCGGTAGTCGCCCGTCTCCAGGACCCGCCAGTACGACCCGTTCCGGCTCCTCTGAGCCGCGGTCGGGCACCGCTTCCCCCTGCCTGGCATCTTGACCGCCGGGTCATGCTCCAGGAACTGGCCGAACCACTCCTTGTAGGCTATGTCCTTCTGGAAGTCCTTGACCCCGAGCCGCTCCGTAGCCAGGTCCAGCAGATGCCATGTCAGGATGGGAGTCCGTGACCTGTCGCCCCAGGTGTTCCTCGGAGGCAGGAACTCATCGTACTGGTAACCCTCCAGCGGGATACCTCCGATGCAGTGGATGTCCCAGAGACCGATGCCAACCTCCCCATGGTGAAGATGGAAGGTGTTGGTATCCGGGGACCAGCGGGTGAACAGCTCCGGCCCGATCTCAGACTGCTGGTAGAAGTGGAACTGCGACGTCCACACCGCCTCAAACAGGCCGATGTACCGCAGCTCCTCTACGAAGTGATCGCAAGTGTGGCGTACCCAGAACGCCCAGGCCCATTCACTGGTGAAATTGCCCCCAGACCACAAGTCCCAGTCCTTCAGCCAACCCTTGGTGTCGTCAGTGACACTCTGGCGATATGTGCTCGAGTAGAGGGCTGGAGAATTCTCCGCAGTAGGCTCACCCCCGTCAATGGTTCGCGTCCTCGGGTTCAGGACATAGACGTCCAAGTGCCTGGTCTCCCTGGACGGATGCCCATTGTTGGTGATGTTATAGCGGGGAAGCTCGTCCTCCCGAGTCACCCAGGTCCGCGGCGCATCAACCTCGAACCCTGGCACTGGAACCTCATCCAGGAGGCCAAAGTTCCAGAGCGGCAGGTTGTCCGACAGTGGATATGTCTTCTGGGCCGGCGTCAGCAAGTCGAACAAGGATTGATTGTTGGAAACAATCTCCTTGGCTCCGTAAACCTCCTCGTTCGTCGCCATCTCAGCTCTGCGAGTAGCGGCGTCCCCCTCATTTCCTTGATGCGCGGCCATCTCAGAAGCTTCGGGAGTCGTGCGGGTTAAGGGATGAAGCGTGCAGAATCGGACGAGGCTGGTGGAAACGTTTGAGAGTCGGCGCGCAATCCTAGTGGACGGCGCGCAATCGGGAAGTCCTTCGCGTAAAACCCCGGGTATTCGCGCAAAGACAGGCCGAAATCCGGAAAGTTTTGCGCGACGAGCGGGCGAATTCCGCGCCGGGAAAGGCAATTTCGCGCACGAGAGCAGAGATGCTTATCGCGCAGAAGGCCAGTGTACGGCACGGAGGGACCCAGTGCCCCTATTTATAGGCGAGGACAGGGTCCGCGCTGCGCGGAAAGAGCTTTGCGCGACCGCATCGGCGAATTTCGCGCCCGACGCCCTTTTTTGCGCGCCACCGTCCCGCGCCGCTCAGGACTTCGGCATTCCGGCGTCTCCCTCGGAACCCGATCGTTGCGACCTCTCGCAGATCAGATTCCGAGGGGGGGCTTTTGTAGACGCCGGAAAAGTCCGTTGTTCCCAAACGAAGCTCCGGATGCGGAAAGCGAGGTCATAATTGGAGTCGGAAGTATGTTTCGGAGGGCCCGGAGGCCTTGCGCGGAATTTCAGAGGCCCGCGCGCAAAGGTGATGATCCGCGCGCAAAACCCCCGGGATGCGCGCAATGCGCTGGGCCGGCGCGCATTTCTGCGCGCCGCTGGCCCGCGCGACTCCCTTGTGCGCCGTGCCCTATTCCGCGCCCGCGAGGAGAATTTCGCGCCCGCGCCCTGGATTCCGCGCCCGGGGTTGCCTATAAATATAAGGCGACCCCCAACGTTTTAAAGGTTGCTGGAAGTCGAAAGGTCTCTCGTGCGCGCAATTCAACCCCTTCCGCGCGCAATGCCGAACTCCAGGTAACCTCCTTTCTTTCGCGCAAGAAAGCCTCGGGGTCCGCCTTCGCGCGCAATCCCCCCTGGCTCCTTTCCTTTGAATAAACACTCACCCTAAGGCCTTCGCGTGCAAAAGAAGCCTCTTGCGCGCAATTGCCCCCGGGGTGCGCGCAATCCGACCCGATTGCGCGCACCCCCTTCTTTCAAGTGGCCATTCGATTAAAGAATGAGCCGTTGCCCCCGCGCGCTATCCGAAGCCCGGTGCGCGCAATCTCAATCATCCGCGCGCAAAGCGCTGGCCCAATTGCGCGCCAGCCCGCCCTTTTGCGCGCCGACCCGCGGAATTGCGCGCAAAGCTCCTCTTTTGCGCGCAAACCGCCAGGGTTGCCCCCTTTGACCCCCTGAGGGTATCCGCCTGCGTGGCGCCCGATGATCCTCATCGCGGGTGCCCGTACCATACGTTGTCTTCCCGTGCGGCCCTCCAGGCTCGCGCGAAGTGACGCGGACCCCTCGGCGGCACCATATTCGTCCTGCACGACGTTAAACTGCAATCGTCCGAGCTACAAGACGTTAAACTGTTCAGCATTCGTCCCGCAGGATGTTAAACTGTACATTCGTCCAACATGACGTTAAACTGTACCACGTCCAAGCTGCATGACGCTAAACTGCCTATCCCCCAACGTCCGCGCTGCAAGACGTTAAACTGCCAAGCATCTTCGTCCTCAACACACGATGTTAAACTGTACTTCGTCCGGCAAGACGTTAAACCGTCCGCTTCGTCCTCAACACACGACGTTAAACTGTACTTCGTCCGGCAAGACGTTAAACCGTCCGCTTCGTCCTCAACGCACGACGTTAAACTGTACTTCGTCCGGCAAGACGTTAAACCGTCCGCTTCACCCGATCCCGTGCCTCGCACGCAGGGTCCTCCTCCCGGTTTGGATGTGGCCCCACCTGCTCGTCTCTGCAGGGATGTCGGGATTGGAGTGGCCTTCGCCCACGGGGGTAGAGTGTCACCGAATGAACTACGTGGACTTTGATCCCTGTCTTCTAAACAGGGTACGTAGGAAGCCTCCCTGAGGTTCAAGCCCACCACCTGGTCGTCCCGGTCGTATTCACGTCGGTTCGTCCATCAGTGGACCCCTCCTGGGTTCACGCTCGCGTCGATTCACCTATGAATCCGCCCCTGTGGGAGACTGCACGTGTGTATCTCCATTGTGCTTCCCCACTGCCCCTTTTTCTATTTCTCCTTTTATCGTCCAGCATGACGTGAAACTGTGATCCACCCGGCCGTTCCATCCCCCTCTGTGCGAGGTGGTTCGGTTCAATCCTCCGCCCGGCAGCCTCGATCTCCTCGAGAGTCGGCTTGCCAACGTCCAGCACGACGTTAAACTGTATATTCGAACTACGCTGACTTTGATCCGCGCTAACGCGCGGTACGTAGGAAGCCTCTACGGGGTCCAAGCTCTTCACTCCATCATCCATCCTGACCCTTACCCGGGCCGCCACATCCCGGTGGGGTCATGCCACTTCAATCCACTCCACTTCACCCGGGAAGCCGCCCATGTGCTGGCCCCAGCATTGGAGGTTCCCCGCAAGGGGTTCTGTCATCTGATCCACTCCTTGTGTTGATCAGTCCGATGCCGTCCCCGCTGGACGTTAAACTCGCGGCATACCCCGTGTTAAACATGGGAAGCTGAGGAAAACCTCAGGTGACGCAGTTCCCCGCACCCAGTGCGGGATGCCTCAGGCCGTCATGCCTTCGAGAAGCCCTATTAGGGACGGAAGACAAATATGCAGAGCCGCAGTGTAAAGACACGCCCCCAACACCCAGAGCCACCCGGTCTCCTCACCGCAGGTTGCTGCCCCGACCAGACTCCTTGGAGCGTCCGGGCGGAAGCAGCGTAATTAACCGGTGTCCATGAAGATATGGCGCCGGGAACGAGATTCACGAGCATGTCTTAAATCTATGAGGGAGACCCGGATTAGGCGACGAGTTCCGAGGAGACGTCCAAGGAAGGAGGAGCCGACATCCCATCATCCCGGTTTCGATCAAGGAGCAGACGCCCCTGAACAAGGGACGGATGCCGCCCGCCTTTGGAAAGCGGGACTGCGGGACCACAAGCCGCGCGCGCCCATCCCCTCGGGTCGACGGGTGCACGCGCGAACGCGTCCTGGCGGAACAGCGCCGGAACAGAAACCCGACGCACATCCGCACCGAAACAAGTACCTCATACAATAGAAGGTTCAGAGCTATGCTACTATGGAATATGCTAGAATATATGTTACTAGCCTATACTGCAGCCCTAATTCATTTCCTAACTACCCTAAGAAAGCTCACTCTACGGGCGTTGAGAATCACAAGCCTGACTACCTCTTCCTAGAATTCCACCTCAACTTAATTGATTAGTGGTATTCCAGATGCCTGCTTGATGTGATCCTTCTTAATTTGCTCCTGACCGAGGAGTAGGAGTAGATACCCACTCCCTTGGAACTATAGGGAATGCCCTGTAGAAGTTCCTAATATGCCCTATCCCACCGAAACTCTATACTCTAATGGATCATGAAATTACTAAGGTTTTGTGTGTCCTAAATTCCCTCACTGGTGACATATCATAAAGATATCTACATGAGGAGCCTAACTGATGCTACCTCTATGAGTAGCCTAATAATGTCTCTTTCATCTAGAAGAAGAACCACTGGTATCTCCTGGTATGAAACCTCGCTGAATTGCACCATCATCTTCCCTCAAGTTTCATTCTGTAATAAGGGCTTGGTTGATGATTTCTAACATGTTCTTTAATCAAAATACATTGACTTGTTACCAGATGGTGTACACCATCCCATCCACAAATCATCTTGCAGTCATAAGTTTATCACCCATCTAGAGTAGGAGTGAACCACTATAGAATTATGAAATGATAAGTGTATTCTATAACATACACTATCCCATTATTTAGGTTCATGAATTACCCATCTCTGTCACCCCTCATATTTCTGGGAAATAATTAGTCATAGAAGATGATCTGAAAATAAGCTCAAACCATATCACGATGATGATCTGCCTAGGTGATAACATCCCACCATCACATGGAAACTTCTCTTAGTATGTAAATAGCTACCTTGACCCTCCACTATAGAGGTGTATCTAGATGCTTGAATATGGATAGAATAGCTTTGAGCCATGACTTAGTAGCTTGTGGTCCACCTTACATTGAAAATGTGGGAGGATGCTGCTACCGAAATTCCAAAGTCAACTAATCCATGCTCGGGGAGGGTCAAACAATACCTTGTATATTTTGAAACATATGAAGATAAACCTCTTAGAACTAGGTTCCAGATCCCATATCTAGAATATGAATAGATTATATAGGTGGAATGCATGAGGAATCACTAGCGACTCAAGGCTCACCACTATAGGTACACAATCATCATCTTCTTTAGGGTGTATGATCGAAGGATGTTGTGGAAGAATGATACTATAATTCCAAATGAATTCCTGAAAATAGATTTTACAACAGATAATATTTTAGATAGAAAACTAGCACATGAGTACATCCTTCCTTAAAACAGATTGTACTAGTCTTCTTACTTATAAATCTCGGACTAGGTAAGAGAGAGAGACCATGGTAGGTAATAATAACACAAGAGATACCCCACTACCCACTACTAAGGATGGTTTTGGGTCGAAGTCTTTGTTTCACATGTATATCTTAGCTAATTTCCACATTATAAGTCATAATTATTTTTTACTTGTTCTTGTTCAAATACTTAAATTAATTTAAAATGGTTGGATTAGAGGTATTGCTATTTCTAATCAATTAGGTCCCACACTCCTTATGAACCAAAATATAGAATCCATTTAATCCATTCCATATCACGTTTCATACTATGCTATTAATTTTACATGGCTCAACATGCCATAATTGACTACTTAAGGTGTCTTCATTAAACTATATTGGAAAATAATATTAGGTTAAGGAGTTCACTTTACGTATCAATTATATATATTTTTCCAATAACGACAAGGAGTGTCAATACAATCAACTACATATTAATGGCACTATCAATATGAAAAAGAAAAATTCATGTTGAAATTATACACGACAAGGCAAGATGTATGATATTAGTCCTATTATGCCCATAATGATGCATGTACTAATGAAAAACCCTCATTTAATCAAGTCAAGGTAAAGAAATCATCATTTCAATAATACTAATATCAATAACATCATAAGATGTGTTCATCATCCAATGGTTAATTTATATCAACCATAACTGGTAGAACCAATAATATCAATTATCCATCCCATGTAATTTGGGTTTTCCTTGTACATGGGTTAGCTACATCCAGTCATGGGGTCAATTATAAATCTCTTTAACCCTTAGTATTCTATATAATACCCACAAATTAAGTCAATAAAAAGGCTATGACACCAATTTGTAATGTCCTATCTCAGGGTTCCCTTAACCCGTTCCCCGAGCGAGTGGCTCACGAGGCCACAACCCCACCTCTCCATATGCCAGAGGATGCTAATTAGAAGTGATTGTGTAAAGGTGGTATAGTGGGGATACTATACTCGCTTATAAAAGTGGCACAATTTATTTAACCATAAACATACAATAAAAGAAACACATAAAAATAGACATAAATAGTAAAAAACATAAGAATAAATATAACTGGAGAAATGATAATATAATCAAAGCCTCTATTTAGCGTCATATACATTGATGAATGGAAAGATCATATATAAAAGGGGAATAAGGGACAGATATACAAACATGCTATACAAAAGTACAAAAGAACACAAATCTTCTCCACTATAATCTTGAGTGTATGATTGGTTCTCTAATCCTATGCTCCATCTATATGCAAAATATATCAAAAACCAGTAACAAGGCCCTTTCCCTTATCCAAACTGGCATACAAATAATTTTCTCAGGTACCAAATAAATCCAAAGTAGGGTGTGAGATAAAATCTCAGTAGGCCACCACAAATGGTTTTAAGAAGTAATCATAGTAGTACTCATTACTAAACAACGTGCAGGCATAAAAGGAATAGAAAAAAATGCTGAAAAAATGACCATCCTGCTTAGGTTTCTATAGGACACCTAGAAGGTCCACCTACTACGTCTCATGACCATGAGGAATTTTTGATAAGTCACTATATATATAGTCATAATATATATATATATAGTATATTTATATTTTGCAACCACTTATATAAACCAAGTACATGCAGATGTAAATGGCCGCATACCTAGAATACTAGGTGCTGGCTAGACTGGGGAATAACTCAGACATCCATGACCACTCTAATGAACCTATAAGATCATGAAATAAGGTACATTCCCTACTTCTAATATTTAGTGGGAAACATCATACTCATCACTAGAGATGGTGAGTGTGCAATCATCTCAACACTTTAAACATGGGATGTGGTGCATGTCAAGCCAAACATTCAACTAGTGTCAATGGTGTGAGAAATCATAATCAATACTCTATGAAAGGTAGTGTGATTCTTTAATGCTCAAATAAAATCATACCATCATATCAAAACCTCTATTAAGTCATAAGTCATATTTAAAATTATAGTCCTAAGGAATTACCTCCCATGAATATCATTTATCAATTTCAATTTAAACAAGGATTTACAATTCATTTAATTACATTTGATATAACATGAATAGGCGTGTCCATACCACCCTTATAAGTCATTTAATTTAATTCATCCAATTAATTTTAAGAAGGGAAACCATCATTAATTATCCATTACACTGAATTAATTCAGTCAAACCATTAAAACACGGAAATTCAATTTATAAATCTCATTAGGTCTCTTAGGAGATAATATGGTCAAATAAGGGAACTACCTACATGCTCAATTCCATCTATAGGTTAAGCCAAATAAATAATAGGTTCTTTTGGTCCAATAAACATTAATATATAAAAGGAAATTAAATTTCAAGTATAATATGAAATTTAAATGGTGTTTTAGGCAATTTAATAATTAGATACAAGGATCAAACCAAAGTGGCACACCCAAGGGGTGTCCAGAAATGTTATAACCAACCACTAAAGTACTAAATAGAGAGAAAAGGTTGTGTATCTAGGTGTGACGAGTAATTTGATATTAAGAACTCAAATAAAAGTGGATTATCAGCAATATTCAGCACACGACACAATAGAATAGCTACAAGATGAAACAACTCAAGGAAAAAATGATGAGACCACCTACCTCAAAACCATAGATGGCTTCTCTCTTGATATCAAAATCATATTTAGAGTAGGTTGGAAGAGATCTAAGAAATGGTCCAATGACCAGAAAATAGGGCATATGAGCTTTCACCTAAATAATGTGATGGATACAAAAATTTACTTATATAGGAAGGGGGAGGATTCAATAGCTCACCTTAAGGAATACAACACCTTTAATGGATATTGAATCAAACACCAGAAGAAAGAGTTATCTCAAAACCTAGATTTGGATAAAAAGAGAGACAAGGGAGGAAGAAGATCAATCCAATCACTAGAGGAAGGAGGGAGAAATGAGAAATGGGTAAATAGAATTAATTAGGGATTTTTTTTAATTTCGCCCCAAAATACAAAGTCACATGGTTTGGCTGCACAGTTCACCAAACCATGCACCAACTGTGCATCGGTTACTGCTTAAAAGGGGAATATTGCACGGTTGGGTGCATAATTTGTCTAAACCTAAGGAAGATGTGTAAAATCGCTTTGGACTGAACTTATAATTGGATTCATATGTTTGCGAATGAAGTCAAAAAGTTTTAGAAAAATTGTTCGTCCCCTACTGACCTAGTATTTGTAACCACACAGTTTGGGGAAACCGTGCAGGTTGGGCGGCATGATTTCCCCTAACCATGCGGCCCATTATTTTCTTCCAATTTCGAGGCTTTAGGCTCCAAAATAGCCCCAGATGCACCCAATACCTCTTTGGATTGATTAGTCATAAATATTAGTCCCATTTAAGGAATTAAAAAATGAAAAACAAATGATATGTTTCTTCTTTAAAAATGGGTTGTTACACGTGTACATTAGCTCGTGCCAGTGTACATTGGCCCATTCCCTTATACATCACCCCATGATCATGTACTAGGATATTCCCAAGTACACCTGGGGGAATCTGGGTACTAATACACAACCGTGTCCTCTTAACATGGGATTTCTGCGCATGTGCTTCATCACATGGACATTTACCACTACATAGCGTGTATTCTAATTACACGATGTGTACTCCGAGTGCATGGTGTTTTGTCCCTACAACTCTTTATTCCCTAATAGGAATAATACATAATGTGTTATCCTGAAATATATGATGTGTGATCAAGATTTCAAATGAGGAATTCTCTACAAACCTCCCCACACCCCCATTTCCCCTATTACGCATTGATTTACCCCAAGGGGATCCTTAACAATCATAAAGGGTTTAAAACTATTAAAATCACATATTTGGGGGATGGGGATGTACAAAAAATCCACTAACCCCTTGGTGAAAATTATGAAGCTTTGGGTCTATATTCATTCTTAAAATCTTCTGCACCTCGATACGGTCTCGATCACCATCAGTGATGAATTCCATAAACACCCCTTCTCCCTTACTCAGTTTGGCCATCACGTAAGGTAGAAATTCTCTCCCTCCTTCCATACATCAGAAGCCAAAATGGGAGATGAAGAGTATTTTACTCATTTTCAACTAATTATTTAACATTAATTAATTAATTAATTAATTATCACATCCACCAATGGTTTCCTTCGATTAAACATCTGATAATAACCGGCTTTATGTCATGCCTAGGTAAACCCCCCATCCCAAAAATAAATGTGGTATTAGATTTATCATCAAAAGTCCCAAATAACGGGAAAATAATTATTCTAAAAATATCCTTGTACATGATTTATTATTTTTAAATATTTTCAATATATTAATTTTGGGGTCCATCGACAACCAAAAAAAGTGTCGACTTCATTGAAAAATCCTCTGTTATATATAGAACAATCCAAAGGAGTAAATTAATGAAACCAAATTTGTTACACGATTCACTAAACATATACTAAAAAATTATTTTTTTGGTACCCATATAATACTAGGTAAAACTAAGTTATAAATTAGAGATTTAGGAACTCAAATCTCCTTATTATGAGCAGAATTTCCATCTTTTAAAAGAATTAAATATTTAGAAATACCTCAATGATTAATACAAAAAATATGAGAATATTTCGAATTTTAATCATTATAATAATGTCCAAACATTCAAAAATGAAAAAAATAAATAGTAATATAATTCTATAATTAGATCAGGAAATAAACATATTTCTATAAAGCTTAAGTTTTTCCACATTTCTTCTAATTCCCTATCTACCATTATCAATCTTTTGAATACCATGGAACTTATTGCGGTATCTACTCATGAGTAAACTTACCAATAACCAACCTTAACGTAATAAGTTTATTTCAAAAATCATTAACTCTACAATCATGAATAATAGAAGAGGATTTATATTTATCATGCTTATAATTTATAACTAAAAAATAATTATATAAAGAATTTTTTCAGTAATAATACAATACTAAGATTTTATAATATTTTTATGTTATTTTTTAGAGAACCATGATTATCCTTAATAATAGAAAAATATTTATAAATATTTTAAATTTAGTGATCATATTAATTAGGAATATGTGGGAAAAAAGAATAAAATTCTTCAATATGATCCATATAAGACATGTTAATTTTTTAGATTGATTTCTAATACTCAGAATTAGAATTAGATATGTCATTAAAATATTTTAAAAAAATCTATCTTTCATACTGTCATGACCCATCCTAGTGGGGCCCATGTCATAAATCCCCAAGACCGCCTCCAATAGGATATGGGCTGGTGACTAGTACCAAGTAGGCATATCACTAACATGGGAGGTATTGCCTAAGTATATGTACACACACACACACACACATCTCGAAGACACAAATGATGAAATGTAAAACCACTAAGGAACAAAATTCATGCATAATACTAAAACCAACTGATAGAGTAAGACATGAAAATAAAGTATAGTAAAGTAAAATCGGCTAGAATACAAGACTACCAAAAGAAATAGTCTATAAACTACAAAGTCCAACCTATAAAAAATAGGCACTGGGACTGCTTCTCGAATTCTTAGAAACACCTCGTCCTACATGAACTCACAATGCTCTATTTGGTCCTGGTCCGCCCTAGATTCTGTCAAAAGGTCACTCATCTACACAAGATACGACACGTACAGGAAAATCCCATACAGGGGTGAGTATAACAATATTTTGTAGGACACCCAAAAACCAAAAATAATTACATAAAAGAAGATATATTCATCTCTACATTGTATATGTCTAAAACACTTATAACAAGAATATCATGATATAATCAAACCCAAACCTATAGTCTAGAGGTATGTCGCAAAAACTGCATACCACCACCCATGATTCTGTCTGAAGATTCCATGAAGCATTAATCTGGGAGAACACACTCCTGAGTCTGATAACACTGATGAAGTCCACCTGAGAAGTACTGTTCGTCAGCAACCATCATGAGAGAGATACACTGATAGATCTGATGAGGGAATACGATACACTTATTTTGGGGAACTCACTCCATGGGTGGGGAAGATCACGACACATAGATGAGGACCACTGCTAGCGCCATGGGCTTATACCACAACTCATCTGAATTCACCTTCTATGTAAAGGATCGATGTCCAGTAGGATTGGCCATGAAAATTACATGACTCTACCTAGGGAATAGGAATGGGTAGAGGATTTTTCTTCGAGCCTCTCAAAGGGGATTCAGACTAATCTAACTGGAAAGTCCTACTGAAGGGATCACACTTCTATGAGTAGGAAATGATACCAACTAACCATTAGAGGATGGATCAAGGGAACCAAACCTAATGAAACTTTTCCAAGATATGGTGAAAAAGGAGATCAATTCATGTATAAAGAGATACATGGCATGTATTAGGGTCATACACCATGTACCATGACCCTAGGTACTGCCCGTGTTCAATTACCCTTGTCATGAGAATATGTATTATAAAAAGGTAAACATGTCATGTATAAAGGGTCACACACCACGTCCTACTATCTAGGGTCCGCACTGTTTCTATTTTCCATGTTCTAGTACACGACTTCAACATGTATCTGCATTCGCCTATACCTGTACATGGAGTAGCCTGTGTAAACGGTTGGGTCTGGCTGTGTGGTGGGGTACATGTCGTGTACTCCACCCGATGTCTGTGTATCCACTAAGATACACACCATGTCTTGGGGAAGGACCCAAATGTCATGTGACAGATGTCACCCACTATTTTAACACTTTATAGATTCCTGAAACCTTATGTTGCACTCAGTGGGGCCCACATGACATGTATCATGGAATAAACTCTGTGTTCATCGTGATTTTCCATAATCACAGTTCTTCCTCAGCATGACTTTTCTGATCCTATGGTTCTCAATTTGTTGGTCCGTTCATCTCAAAACTAAAGATCCAAGGTCGAATCATCGTCATAACACCGAATCAGTGAGTTCTTTGAATTAAATTGGCCCCGAAATCAGATTCCAATCACTCACATGAAGAACGTTCAAAGAAAAAAATCTCTCAAAATATGTCACTCCAACCATCACCATCATCATTTCACCTCCACTAGGTCGTCAATATTCCAGATCTACAATCATGGATCATTTCTCCATGAATCGAATGTGCAATGATCATCCATTCATATCCTACAAAGAATGAAGAACACACAAGAAAAATGGGAATAAATTTACATAGAAAAAACCCAAGGAACAAACCTAATCTATTAAAAATTATGGCCTCGATCCATTCCTGTAAGAATTATCAACGAGATAATTAAAACAATAATCACAATCATTCTCAAATCGATCCCGCAATCAACCAATACTACAAGAACGATCGAGCCACATGTCAACCTGTTTATGGGCTGATCTATAATCATTGTTGATTATAAGAACAAGAAAGAGGGAATTGAAATCAAAATGCCCTACTTGGGATTTAGATCATTCATTATCGAGGATTCGTTGCCAATGGTGATCTTTCAAGAATTATATCGATCCCCCATCACATCGTTATCCATCAAGCGATTTCTGTAGGGTTATGAATTCTAGCCCTAGTTCAATTTCCATGATGGTTATTTAAAAATAGAAAATGCACCACTACATCACTACGTAATGTTTAAATAAAATAAATCTTTAATTTATTTTATTCTTTAAAACATCTGAAAATAACTTTAATAGCTGACCTGTGCTGACCGATGTTAGGCCTCACCTAAGGTAAAGTCATTGTTATGAATGCAACTATTCCCTCAAATTTTTGATCTTGGCACACGTTTAGAAGTTATTCCATGGTTTTAGGAAAAAATCTCACGTAATATTTAATATATTTAATATATTTAAAACATTTATTCCAGTCACACTGGGCCTCAGAATAGCATGCTTTCTCAGTGCCTAGTCTTGAATTAATTCCATATAATATTTAAAAATAATACACAAAAAAATCGAAGGCATCACACATATTTTTTTTCATTTTTTCTTATAGTCTAATATTTTATAATTTTTTTTTATTTTTTCTTCAATTTTAATCATGGAAATTATGGAATGATGTTCCCATTATTTCTTGAATCATAAAATCTTACTTATTTTTATTCTTCATCAATCTTCTTGAACATGTTAATATATTTTTTTAAAACCCTTTTTTTCATTTCACAATTTTTTGAATCTTCTTATCATCTGAGAAAAGTTCATCACTATAATTAGAACAAATAAAATCACCTACATCAAGTGAATCCAAAAGTATATATTTGGCCTCATTTTCATTGTTTTATGTATAAAATTTAAGAGTAACACAATAGTTTTTGATTAATTTATAATCAATAGTGTCTTATTGAATTTTGGATTCATACATATTGAGATTACCAAACAAATTATTCATTTACGGATCTTTAACTGGTGTAGACTATATTATAATAGATAATATTATACTCCATCTAATAGAGATATCTCTTAAAACTTTTAAATCTTGATCATATTGTAATATGTAATATGGAAATACAAAAACAAGATTGAAAATTATTGTGAGCCTTTCATTTATTTGAGTAGTACATTCTCCTTTAAACATCTTGAAGGTATTAAAGTTTAATTTATCTATATTATAGCTCATATTTCTCACATTGTTTGTTCCCTTATAAGAAACTGAAATAATTTTACATTTATCATAATATATAGTTCATTGAGAAACTCTATTAAATTAATCAGGACCTAAGACATAGTTAATGGAATATATAGCCCATAAATTAATATCACAATAAACCAATTAATCAAAACTCTAAAGTTCAGCTTCACTAGTAGATACCTTGAAGGGTTTTACTACTTTTATATGGAATTTAAAATAAAAAATTTTATGATAAATAATCATGATTTTTTCTGGAAACCAAATTTTTTTCCATTTATATAAGGAACTATAACCATTGACATACTTTACCAAAGATCTACAATTATTGTAACAAAAGATAAATATTTAGAATTCAACAAACAAGTACATAAAAATAATTTTTTTGAATAATACCAAGTGTTTTCCTATTTATGTTGACTGCAATGACTCAAGAGGGGGGGGGGGTAATTGAGTTCTGTAATTTTATCTATTAAAATATTTACTACCCTATTTAAATATTTCTTTAAATATATCTCTTTATTAAAACATATTTATAGTGGAATAAATAAATTTAAAGTATAAAACACATTAGGGTTTTGTTATAGTTCTCAAATATGATCCCCAAATAAAATCCACTAACACCCAATATAAGCTTAGTGATTTTATCAAGATCCTTTTCCTGGGGATCTCCATAATTATGTGTAAGTAGTTCAAACTTAGACTTTAGTAAATAAAAGAAATTTCAATGGTATTTATTTACAAAATGACCTATCCATATCCTCATACCATACTTAGTATAATAAGTGTACACTCAAGAAAATATTAAAATAGTTTCATGTTTGTAATAATCAACACCACACAATTATGTAGAACCATAATTTGAAAAGGATAAATCTTCTCTAAAAAGAGATGTATTAAAATTGTAGCAGTTTCATAATGACCCAAGAAGTATATTTATTTTTAAAGAACAAATATAAAAAATATAATTCTTTTGATACTTATCTTACTAATTTAAGTTTCATTAAAAGTATAATCTATATGATAATTATTATAGTATATTCCCATAATTCATAACAATATAGAAAATAATTTTTCATGAGTAATAGAAATGATCATTGTTTGTATATTTTCAAAAAATCATGTATGATTATATATATCACTATATTCATGGTAATAATGGAATATTTAAAAAAATATATAATTTAATAAACTTAAAAGTTTCTTTGATCTTATCCTTGAATATAGTTATCTCCATACCCATTAATAATAACTTTGATCTTCATGAAAAACCCAATATAAACATAGTGTATCTTCTCAAAAAATATTTCATTTGTTAACAAGACACATAAATGTTGATAAAAATATTTCTCATTCAATTAAAAAATAGAAATATTCATGAAAATATCTTTGGTTTTTAACTAATGATATATAATCACACATTATTTTTATACATGAGATAAATCTTAAATGATAACTTATATATAAGATAAAATTTACAATTTTGATGTTTACATATGAATAAATTAGTCTATCATGTTGTATTATAATAACACATTTTCTGTGTAATATTTTTTTCTGAATAGAATAATTTTCATTAGAAACTATACTTTATAGGAATTCCAATACATAATAAAAAACCAAATCTTGAATAGATCACATAGGAAAAAAAAATACTATATTGGATTTTGGACTTGGATGATTTTACTTGGGTAAGAATAACTTTTGATTTCCAAATAACCTATATTAATAACTAATAACAAAAATTTATACATTCTTGAATTTATGTGTTATGTGTTAATAATTAGAGTTATTCAAAAATTAATATATCAATTTATAGATTTTAATACACTGAATCACATAATGTTTATAGATTCAAAATAAATAATTTATGTAGATATGCATTGTATTTATTAAAAGAAAAATGGTCCATATTTATTATCCATAACTATGACTATAGTATATAGCCATGGGAATAATTCCCATGGATCCTATTAGTGTGTATATATCCAATGAGCTATAACTATGGTCACGACCTGTGGCTATAGCGCATGGCTATTGGTGGATTATTGTGGAACTTGGTCCATGTAGGGAACCAAAAGGTTTGGGAAACGTTAATGTGAAAATATGAAATCTATATAAATAGGTGTAGTTCCTATGGTTATAGGTTTTAGGTGCACAGACCTATTGCTATGGGCATGTTTCCCATGGATATAGGCAAGGGGAATTTATTTCTCCATTAATTTTTGAACCCCGGTCTCGTACTTATAATAATATAGACTTTACCACTATAATATGAAAATTATAATGTATATATATGAATATATATGGATCTATAAATATATGAAAATTTTTTATAAATATGTTTCTATATTATTGTTAAATAAATCGTAACATTGTTTAGATTTAGGGCCTATATCGACGGGCAAGGACAGCCATGGATAAAGACCGCACCCCCGATAACCTGTAGCTATGAGCTTGGTTTTCCATGGATATATACCCATATACTACTAATATATTGTCATGGGAGGTTGGTATCATGGATATAGACTCTACCCCTGACACCCTATAGCCACAAGATCGACCTCCCATGTCTATAAACCCTACACCCAACAATGTATAGCCACAGGTGGTCGGGCCTGTGGCTACAGACCCTACCTCCAACACCATATAACCATGGACCCAACCACCCTTGTGTATAGACCCATACCCCAACAATCTATAAACACAAGCTCGACCACCCATGGTTATAGGTTGTTCCCCACTCCCTTCCCATGAGAAATTTTGTTTCCCACAATAGTGTAGGTAAAAATATATCCACAAACAAAAACTTCCCGTGAATCTATATCACATATTTCCACTAACATTTGTTACCCATGGCTAGAGGTAACCTATATCCACAGACAATCTCAAACATGGATATATGTAGTTTTTATGGTAGTATACTCCTAGATGTATGTAGGGGTTATTGTAGGATTACTTTACATAAGAAAATATCAAAAATGGGAGAACCCAATTTTATCCACTCTTATTACATATATACAAATAAGTAAAATAAATATGTATATAAGTAAAATTAATAGTTAAAAATAAAAAAGAGATATAATTTTATTATGTTAAATTAAACCTATATTGTAAAAGAAGAAGAAAGAAAGAAACATGGCTATATACATCATCTATTGGACTATCCTTCTTTCAGTAGTTAGATAAATGAAAATAAATGTCTTATAATATGTTCCCAATCACAAAATATATGGATAAATCCCTTAAAATGTGAAAATAATACAAATTTATTGAGTGGATATTGTATAGGGTTACAAATGGTATTTATGGTAAAAAGATAAATTTTGATATATATGTCACTTTATCTTAAACTAAATTTTTGAACTTCAACTAACACAAACCAACAATATCTATAGTTTAATGAAATTCTCACTTTAGGTTTGTTTAAATTATATCAAAATTTTATCCCAAAATTATCATGGATGAATACGGTATGGATAGAATAGTGAGGTGGTATCCATGATGAATTTTACAACCTAGTTTTAAATTCCTAGCCAATTCCCCCATCTAAAAAATATGATATAGAAAAAATTCTTCAAATGAAATTATTTTACCATTAAATTATTCATTTGTATTTAATTTTTTTTAAATAAACATAATTCACAATGAATAATGTATAACAAGAATACTACACTAATTGTTTAAGAATATTTTCAAATATATGTTTCAATTCTAAAATTTAAATAAATGGGTTAACTTTAATTTAATATGAATATTTTTTCAGTAAATATTAATAAATAATAAAATATGGTTTATCAATGTTAGTTTTATTTTTAAAATCAAGATAAATTACACGTAATTGTTTTTATGAAGGCATGAAAAGTATTTATGAGATTTCATATTTTTCTTGAAATTACCTAATCACTCTATGTTTATTAGAAACTCTCATTGATCTTAATTAATTGAATTAGTGACTAATTATGATGTGATTAGGTTTCATGATATCGGAAAAACTTTTTCACTCCTTCTGAGCCCATTGATCCTTCATTATCTGTAAATTATATTTTGATAGATGAATTCCTTCTTTTAATTTTTCTTATTTACAATTATTTTATTTTTTTAATAATTTAACATAATTATTATTTTGAGTTGTTTTATTTATAAATTTTTTTAAATTTTCTATATTTTTATTATTTCATTTTGAAAAGTCTCAACCCATAGAGACCTTACCTAGACTAGCAATAAGCATAGTGTGCCACCCTAGGCCCACATTTAATAGGAAAAGGGTGGTGACTAGTGAAAAAAAGGAATATTATACACAAGGAAACCTTATCCTAATAAACTTGAATTCAACTATATATCTATGGAATAGAATAAAATAATATGAACCAACTTAATAGACAATAGTAAGGTAATATTCATCCAAAACATGAAAAAACCCATAATAATAAGACAAATGAAACATTAAAAGGTATTTTACAACACAATATCCCAAAATCAAAAAATTTAGATAGACCTTGAACAACATAAAAGGAAAAAATCATGTCACACCAGCTCCTAACATGATCAGTAATAAAAACCATCACCTTTGAGTAGTAATAATCCTCATATCCACCAGATCCACTTCCAATGAAGACTCATTTATATAGTACATTAATTTCATAGACATAACATGCATGATAAGGATGACCATGTAGTAACTACAACATAATTCCACTTTCACTTGAGGTAACTTTTATCTAACAAGTTAAACTAACCTAATAAGAATGATTCTATTGAAGTAAGACTAAAACTCCTAGAACTACCAAGTTCATATAGCTATTCTGATTACTAAAACTTCAAACCTATGAGAAAAACACTTTAAGATGTTATTTCAGATGTTATTAACCATTTACACTCTATTTAAACTTATCCTCTTAGATAAAACCATCGTTAGGAAAAATATTGCAGAAAAACTTATGAGGATTCAATAGAATAAAAAACTTACTCAATATATGTAGATTTAGAAACTACTATCTAAAATAAATTTGTGTTGCTTATTATGTTACTCTTACCATGAAACTAGATCAAATTGATCTGAAGGTAATTTTTTTATCTTCTTGACCACTAGTATCCCTACTTATCTAATAACCAAAACCTCATCCATTTCTACTTTCCAAAGTACTATCGAATAGTTCCAACTATAAGTTTGTACAGTTTTCTAGTTCTATTTAATATTCACCATATTTTCATTATGTATAATAAATATCAAACCTCAGTATATATCATAGAATGTGAGATATATTTCATATTACCTCTAATTATACATTATTATATTCATAAAAAAATCTCATTCTATGTTTCCATACATACACTTTGATATATTTCATGCCATTTGACATAGGAAACAAAATTATTTCTTGAATTGTTCCATATTGTTTTTTCAATACCTTGTTAAATTATATAATATGAACTAAACTTAGACACCCTGAATAAAAATGTATTTAGAACATGTTTTATATAACTTGGGGTGCTACTATAAGTTATTTTTAGATTAATTATTCTTAGACTTAAGAAACTTCATGACTAAACATATGTTATTAATATATCTACCTTGTAAAATAATAGATCTCCCACTAATTTCTTTTAGACACATGCATCAATTTTTTCTTAAATAAAATACAATATATGATGGCTTCATCAAATGTATATTCCATGATCATGATGCTTTATTCTATCCATATATTTACTCTCACATCTCAAATAGCTTATTAGAGTTTTTGTGTGTGTCACCCATCTATATAACAGTTTCATATAGAGATCTTCTATAGGCTATCCATCAAGGAAGGTGGTATTGACATCCAATTTACCAATATAATTATTGAATAATTTTTAGGAATATTGTTATTATAAAATATATAAGCATGTTGATTAGTGTAATGTTTATCATAAAATATTTCCAGACAACTTTTGAAACCTTTGGTAACCGATCAAGCATTATTGGTACCTTCTTATACCATCCATACATGGTTTCTCTTGAACAACCACAAATGAATTTAAATCAATTGGAGAAACTACCAAAACATAAAACTTGTTTTTGGTACATGGAATCCTTATGTGAATTCATATGACCTTTTAAATCATAGTATGTTTCTATTTACAACTTTATTATACGATTCACTATTCTTATATAATAATATATCAATGGTCTTAGTTAATATAAAGCCACCACATGGGTTTAAACATTCATACACATTATATGTCTCTAGAATAACTTCTCTCATTGATATTAATGGATTCTATTGTTCTTATGCCAACTCATGAACATAGAGAGACTTAAACTCATTGAAGTCCAGTATTCTTACAGTATCTAAATTGAGTAGTTCATTCACTTATAAAAATATATCCAGTATTGAATAATACTTTTCTATCTTAGGGATGTAATTTTCCTAAGTCTCAATGAGATAATTATCAGATATTCCATAGGGGTTTTCCTCGATATATGTTTGTAGTTAAATATATATTTTGTCAAAAAAACTCCCATAAAAACACATAATGCTATGAAATATAGTAATTCTTTCATATAATGACTTAAATGACACAATTAGTCAATATGGTTTACATATGCTTAGATGTTAAGATATTATCTGAGAAACATGTTTGGAATGGAATCATGGAAGAATTAAAATACATAAAAGACTCCTCATCAATTCTCCTTGTACTACCATCTGGTCTCTGATGTGTATAAGGATATATGTGTTTTGGAGTATCTCCACTCAAAATGTAAATGGTTTATGAATAGTTGGTTAATATATTCTTTGACAAGATTTCCTGAAGGATCTTATATCTTATACCAAGTTTATTCATTTAGCCACTGACCATTACTATTATTTCTTAAAGGAATATCATTGTGTATAAAAATTTACCTCTAACTTATCCTTAGAATAGTTCACATGATCTTACCAAAATAACTAGATAATATTTTTTTATATTACCTTTAATATTAAAGATTTCATTGTCTAAAACTTAATATTTAAGTACATAAATATACCTTAGAGTTTTATATAATAAGAGTCTAGACACCCACTTGGGTATATAATGGATCACTAATTTTAGTTTTACATGAATAAGAATTATATTTCCTCAAATGGGTATGATTTATATATTTTATATTCATCATTAATTTTTGATATTGGATATCTATGATTCAAGTAACAATGAACTGTTAGTTAAGTATGAAATACTATAACAACATTCATTTCAAAGATGAATTAATGTCACGTTGTGTCTAAAGGTAAACTGAGGTAATTTTTTTGGTAATATATTAATAAAAACAATAATTTAATAGAATTAATCCACTTATAAATATGAATTCTTGAATTTCTATTTTCTAAATTATGAATCACCCTTTATTTGCTACTTATAGAGTTTACATTACTTCTTGAAATAATTATGAACATCCTTGGTCGCTATTTTTGAATACAAATATGTTATAGAAACATTTTATTTAATTCCTAATAATCCAAACAAAAATATTACATGAAATAATGAATATAACCAAAATTAAAATCTTAATTTCACTACATCATCAACTCATTATAGCTCCTCTTCTATTTAACTTTCTTTCCACATGAGAAGTAGATAACCTCATGTTTTATACTCTTTCTCTAAATATTTTGTATCTTTGATGGAAATTGTAAAGGAACCAATAAATTTGAATTTTTATTTGATTTTCAATATGTAATTTCAATTACTTCACCATAATGGGTGAGGAACCCTGTTACCATCAATCTATATCTTCATGGAGTAGCATAGTAAAAAGGTTCCTAAGTGTCTTCTCTATATAGTTCATCATGTAATATTTGATGAATGTAAAGTATCTGGGGGCAAGGATGATAAACAATATTAATGAATAATTTATTATACAAATAGAAACCTAAATATTCTAATTGATCAATATAATTTAGTATTTTGCAGTCAAGATCACTAGATAGGTACTCATCTTCCAGTTTACACTGGTAGAGTGTAGTGAGAGTCTCATTCTTCATATTATTCCCCTTTTTCAAGTCTTTGGAGATTAGTTTTCATAGTGTACAAATCTATTTCATAATACTATATCATCATCTCTCCAGACATATCTAATAACATGATGCAAAAAAAATAAGAATAATCCTCTTTGAATATCTTATAGGTATCCTTTTCACCTTCACTCACTCATTGTGGTATATGATCGAAAATAAGTATTAAAACAATCAGTAAAAATTTTCCTATAGTAGTGAAGTGTATAAAAATTTATTAAACTCTTGGAAATATGAGTTCAAGAGGATTTGTTTTGAGTCTAAATAAATATCATAGTGTTCCCACGGATTCACTTTCTATTTTTTACAATAATTAAAATCCAAATTTTATACCTTATCTTGATTAATGACTATGATAAAATAAATTGATTTTGTTAGAGTCCCAATATTTTATCAAATAATAATATTCCTCACCATTAGATTCATAATATAATGTCACATGGATATTCTATTAGAAATGATACACATTCCCCTTCCCATAACCCAAACATTGACCATGAAAATTAATTGAAAGAATTTAGGTAGGCATTATTTCCAATAGTATTAACTAAAAACTCATTGATCAATTGATTGAAATACTCAATCTTAAAATCATATTCTAGGATTTTCTTAATACTTTCCACCAAATAGAATTAAATAGACTTTGGTGATCACACTTAATACTAATTTTATTAATTCAAACCATTATATTTGTTAAGACCCCCGATAATAAAACAATTTCCGTATCTATGGCCCAACCAAAAATTAACTATGGGTGTATATTAATTCAAATGATTGAGATATTCTTTGACTTAATATTTTTTAATGTAATTTATTTATCTTATGAAAAAATATTATTATTTTTCATCTTTTACATCCTTATTTTGATTTTGTGGACTTGACATAATTAATTAACCATATATTGATAAAATAATTTACACATTATCCATTTATGTTTTTTCATCTTAAAATTATATTTATTTCATTTATTTAATTTTATTCCATTTAAATATAAAATAAAAATTTGATTCATATAAATAAATAAACAATCATGCAATGGAAAAAATAAAATAAACATTTGATATGATCATGAGATTTGAATTTTTTTTATATAAATAGATCGATGAACCAACCCTTGGCCATAGGGGAATAAGTCCTTGAACCAATATTAGATTAAGTTACATCATTCCACCCTTAAGATATTTATCTCTTTGGTTTGTTTAACCCTGACTAAGTTTGGAACCATCTCCTATCATCTTGGAGTTCCTTTTTTTACATATTCTTACTCACCCACAAGCAAGGGGAACAATGGATTTTTGGTTACATAAAAAAAACCATGGAAACATAGGACCATACATAATAAGGAGTAAGGTATTATTTATAGATCCTTATATTTAAATTAATAATAAATTTATCATAAAACCCATGAAAAAAATAATTAAAGTGGATAAAAACCCAGCACCTAGATAGGTTGGTCAAACTCATGATCTTCCACACATACAATGACTACACATTTAAACTAGACAAAATTCATTTCAATTAATTATTTATTAAGATAATTTTGTAAAATTAATAAATAAATGATCTTGTTAATTAATCAATTCACTTATCTTAGTTACAATACAAAAAATCCAAGATACTCCCTTCCATTTTAATTTTGAATAATTAATTTAAATTAATTTTAATTAATATTAATCGATGTACATGGTGTGTACTATAGGAGGAAAGATATTTACCCTTCTACATATACTTAAACTAATTTTAGGAGTTCAATTGTTACATGGGGAATTATATCACACAACAAGACATGTGACTAACATTGTGTATAGTCTTTTTCATGTATAGTTTACATACAAGACATCTATTCCAACATAAAACATTGTGGTATAGAGGATGTTTTTTTCAGTGAGTCTAGATTCATCATTACAAAACATGTATAGATATATGAAATTCCATAAATATATGTTTTGTGTATCACTATTGGTTCCCATTAAATATACAAATTGTATAACAACCACACACATCATTTGTTTACATAATAATCCATTAAATAATTAATAACGCATTTAATATCTCATATGACTCCCCAAAATAATTTTTCATGTAATTTATGTAAAAAACATGGTTACATGGTGTGTATAGAGACCACATGTAAAATATTTTAGTTTTTATTCAATTAATTAATTATTTATACATATTGAATCACAAAAAAACACCTATCCAGATGTGTTACATGCATGATTTATCTTGAATTACATGCAATGTATAAGCATCTACATAACAAGTTATTCAGTATTGGCCACCCACACTACATGCCTAGGGACTTGACTTGTATCTCACATGATCTGTTACAGGTTACACAGCATGTACAAATGCTAAATGTTGTTTTATTTATGAAATTTTTTGGCACTTGGATGATGGTAAATATATAACATTTATTAATAACATGTCATGTACTTTGAACACATGACTTTCACAATTTATATAGTGATAGACCATGTGGGGTTATATGATGTATATGCTAGAAACCAGATGTGTACAACTTGCCATAAATAATTCTAATTGTTGTTCAACATAAAGTATTTAATTACATTTTTTATTTAACCCTCAAATGATGCTATGTGATTTTCATTGATCATATTGTTATAGTTGATCATGGGTATTGATACTGTACATTTTTGTTATATGTCATGTGATAGTATATCATGGCCAGTATCCTCAATAAATTTAGATGGGATATTTGATAAATATTTATTTTTTGGCTAGTAATTGGTTATGTGAATCTAAATGATTGTATTATCTCAATTTTTGGATTGATAAATGAAAAATTGGAAATAAAAATATTACAGTCCAATGAGTAATTTATCAAAATATAATAAATAATTATAAATTAATATGTGGACCAGTCTAATATCACATGAAGGGTCTATGACACAATAGAATCATTTTATCCCTCTCCCAATAATTTTTTTCAATGATTTATTTAGATAAATATTTTGAACTAGATGAACACAACCCCAAAATATTTATAGATAATATATTTTTCATGTATAATTTTTGATTAATTTATAAAAAATAATTACCTTAGCTTGATAATTCTTTCTTTTTTGATGAAACCAGTTGACCTACTTATCATGTCATCATTGAAATGAATAATCCATCATATAATTACTCTAGTGGTATCCATATATACTCATAAAATATTATAACATTTCTGATGGAACTCTAGGTGTGAGTATGAGGGTACTGATTATCTAACGTATTTCACAATTGATCATATATAAAATAGATTTAGGATTGAATAATTCATTCTATTTTTCTCTTAGTCTTGTGTTGTATGAGGAGGATCACCTCTCACTATTGAGATTATTCTTGAGAGACCTCTATTTAGTGTTGAAGGAAATATATTGAGAAAATATTTTGTGGAAAATAATTCCCTTTACCCTAGAAATGATTTATGTTGGGTTGTATTTTTAGGGTTAAATAATTAATTATTTCACAAATTCCTTGAAAAAATTTCATTATTCTATGTCAATCAGAGATATAATAATAATAATATTATTATTATTATATTTCATGATGTTCTCTAACTCTCGAATATTTAAATATTATTCATTAAATTAATAAATAATTATTTATTAAGGATGGATCCTTTATCTCTTAGAGAAGCTCTCTCACATGATCTCTAAGGTTTTACCATCACTAACCGCTTCAGAGCCTTCACCCTTATTTCTGATGGATTATCTTATCCTTTCCATATTGTGTATCTCTTAATATAGTACCATTTCACTTTTGTTTTGGTTTCGGTTTTCTTTTCCCTTGCTTCATCACTTTCCTCAGTCATCGTTCTATCATTTAGTAATCCAGGTTTCACACCTTATTTAATTTTTCTTCAATACTATCCACAAGACTCTTGTCTATCTCCCCATATGTTTCCTATATTGATTTCATCATCTCATGGTCATTTGAAACTATAGATTCTTTATTCACATTACATAGGCTTTCTCTTAGATTAGGGTATCTTGAATCTTTGCATTTGGTCTCCCTATCAGCTGATTTCATTTTTTGTCTGTTCACTACTATTTTGTGGTACCTAGACAATATTACCCTAATATTTCCACTCGAACCTTCATGATAAGCCCCGTTTTTATTTAACATGATGGTTGTATGGTGTTTTGGTATTATTTTGGTTGTTATTCTTTATGAAACTTTCTCATTGTCCTATTCATCCTGCATTTCTCTGGCCACCTATCACATTGTACTATACCCCAATATCAGTCTAGTATGAAGTTTGGTTTGAGGTATGGAATGGTTTTAGTGGATGAGTTGGACATTAATGGTGTGTCTCAGATAGTGTTGTCCCATTCTTCATTTTCTAGTAGCATCAGTGGTGATATGATATATGTTTTCATATCGTTATTATTTAAAGTTGGGTTTTATTTTTGTATTATCTGATACTCTATTGGTGAATTTGTATCAAGTGTTTCAATGTGGTGGAATGATTTTGGGGATTCCATAGACATTCCTTATTAGTGATTTCTTCCAAACAGTGAGGTTATTTCTTCAGAATATTAGTCCTCAGGTGGGTGGAGGTGTAATGTTTGCTTGTTTTGGTGTGTGGTTTTGTTCAGAAAACACCTATCAATGATTTCCGTTTAGTGATGGTATATTAGATGATGAGATTGTATATAATGATGTATTTATGGAGATCATGGACCTTGAATGATGTGAAGATTTAGTTTTCATGTGGAACATCTATCGAGGAGTTCATCATCCCCGAGCTACCTACTTTGACTGATCAACAACCACGGTTTGGGTGTATTCCATCTCATCTAGGCTTTAAATCAACATGAAATTTGAAAAATTAAAATTACGGTTGTTCCTTATTTCTGTATTTATGGTCTTCTTGGATTTTGGTGGTAATTTGGGTTTATAGTCTTTCACAATCTACTTAAAAATATATTTTAAGAAAGATATCTTCAATAATTTTTTTTATTTCCATAATCCATTTAATTTATCCATTATGGTTATATAATATTTTTTATTTAAATGATATTAAATAAAATATATCATTTTTATCGGACCCTTAACTCTTCCAATCAATCATTTTCAACATTTATCAAACCTCAAGTAATAAATATTTATTTCTATAAATATCATTATATTATTCAATCAATAAATAAATAAATATTATATTCATTAACTGAAAAATAAATATTTATTATAATATTTATGTAACTGAATAATTATTTTTTACGTTGTGAGTAAAAAATAAGAGATAAGTAAATATTATATATTATAACTAGAAAATAATATTTATTTAATATTAAACTCATATATATTATAAATTGAACAAGTCGTGATAAGATTTATGAAATAAAAAAATTGTGAATAATTATAATTCCTCAGTATTATGAATAATATTTATTGTAACTATTAAATTCAAATAGAATTTAACTACGATTCCAGACACACTTACTGTGTGACCCTCTAAGACAGTTTCTCAGTGCCTTTAGTAAATCTAGACTAAAGTCTATGATTAATGACATAACCTAAGAGCATTATTAGTTCTTTCAGGAAATATAAAAATAGAAATTTATAATCACCCTAATATACTAACTACTAAAGCGTAGAATATTGATGAGATGAGGTAGATCCCATGAGGAAAAAAGATTTAAGAATTCAATAGCCCTGATGGTTATTTTTCATGATTAACTAAACTAATTTTACTAAACTACTTTATTGGATTGATTTGAACTGAATCAAAACAATAAATTAAGGATGAAGGGAAACAAGTTGAAATATGGGGGTGTGTTTTTCTTAAAATTCATTTACTGTGTGATTTTTTAGAGCATCTATAATATCATCTCAGCATTGGATATTACTATTTAAATTATTTGGATCCCCTTTCAAGGTTACCTAACCAACTTAAATGCACGATGAATTATCTCAAAATAGAAGGTGATTCTAAGTCCGAATCATAATATCCCACTTCACTTTATCACAATAAGGTTCATCCATTAAATTTCATCACTTTTTTGTGTATTTAAGGGATATGATTTTAATTAATTCAAAGTGATATTAATTTAAAACAATGATACACATCCATTTTATAGAACTCACACTTCCCTTTAATATTTATCCATCCATGGTGAGTCTTTCAAAAACCTTGAATTAACTAAGTATTAAAGAAAATAAAATAGAGAATTAGTGATAAAATAATTGTGAAATTTAAAGATGGAGACTCGTTTTCATTAGTCTAACAACCGATATAAAAATTCCGAATTACAATTTTAAAAATATTAAAGGAAAAATATCCTGAATTAACTATCCTCATGGTTGATGATGGTCGCGTTACTCCACTCTCACTTTAGATTTTGGTTTGATATTTCCCACTATCCTCATATGTTAATAGTAAAAAACTCCCAAGACTTGTGTGGTAATCTATATTGGGTTCCCCTCAATATTTATCTTACCCTTTTACTTGCATAAATTCTATAGTATTTATAGAATGAATCCATATTCTATTCTCTGGAGATAAATCTCCCTATCTCTTTTGAAATTTGAAATCTTATTATCCCAAGGGAATATTTTACAACATCTAAATTGGACAACCTATAATCTCAATTAGCCTTCCTCAAATTATTAAAATCTTTGCCTAATATTATCATTCAATTAGGGAGCATTTAAACTACCTATTTAATAGTATTGGTCTCCAAATCATGTAATATTATTTAAAATTCCCCTAGGGTGATGTGTGTTTAGTTTAAATCCTAATGATATTTGGTGTTTAATTTTCATAAGAATAGAACTTAATGTCATGGGTTGTCTCGTTATAGCACAACCATGAATGGGATTGCATGTCAATGATGTAAAGATTTTGGCGATGGTACAACCTCTATTTCTGTCCAGGTGTGGCTAGTACAATTCACACACCCTCCATGGAATAGTTGATAAAATATGGTACAATTTATTCTTCGATTTCTCTTCTTCAAATGGGCCAAAGTGTATCCATTTGGACAACACTGTAGGAAATTTCATAGATTTCTCTTTGTGAATGGATGTGGTATAGTTAGTGTTACTACGAATGCATCATACTCTATATGATTAGTTATTTAGTAGACTATGACACAACATCAGTATAAAAAATATAGTATCTCTCTTTGGATTGAACATCCTTGACCACTATGCCATATATAATTGGATACAATGTAGTGGGTTTCAAAACTCCTATGGCTACTGAATTCTGTCTTCCTCAGCCATTGAAGACTATGGTGCAGTAGCGATGGTGTGCAACATAGCTTTGTGGATATGGATATTTATGGTTATTTTCATGGTAGTCTAGTGGCTTGGCTTGGCTGTATGATGGTGTAAAACACAAAATTAAGAATAAGATGAAAATTGTGACAGGAAAGATGTGCGACTAGGTGAAATGGTGCAATATTTGAAAGTGCATAGTACTCATTCCAATTCCTACACCCACATAAAAATATAAGCATATACCCTCTCCTTATTAAGTAAAGTGCTCCCCCAAAAACTCTGAAAAGATTGATGGGGGCCAAAGGACACCCTGTGCCACCATTGATCACCTCATCTAGGTGAGATTCTCTTCCCGCCGCCGTATGAAGTTGCCCCGTGTGCCAGTGCACTCCTATATGAAACCTATTCTTCTATATAATTCCCATTAAGGTCTTCCCCATGTAATTTGTTGGTCGATATTCACTCATGGAATTAGTATGTGGCTTGTGGAAAATGGATTTAGGGATAACATGGATTGGCCCATATTTGGGTCTAAACACCCATTCTCTTTTTCTGATTCCTACACATGAAAATTCTTACGAAATTAAAATAAAAAAAACAAAGGATTTTATGTATTTTATTTATTTATTTAAATTTTTTATTATAAAATTAAAAATATGAAAAAAAGAATTTTCTTAAATAAAATATGGGTTTACAAAATTAAAAATAACAATAATAAAAAATTAAAATATTAAAATATATGCACAATGTATGAACTTATAAAATCTCCAACACTTAAACTATGATTTTACTTAAGAATTCACATAAACTATGAATTGAAAAGGACACCCCCACTCTACCAACATTTAAGATTTAAAATAAATTAAATAAAAAAAATTTAAATGGGGAAAAATAGTTTTCAACTGTCACATAAAGAAAATGGTTTCAATTCATCACAATACATAGTGCTTCAAAAATTACCAAGAAAAAGGTGGAATTTTATTATTTTCCATTCAATTCTTGTAATTCATCATTATTAAAATTTCAATCATGATTTATCTCACCATTTGTTTCTTTTTTTTCACATCACTCAAGGTAAAATTTATATGAATATTTTCTCATACATTGAGAACATGCATCAAACATATGTATTTGAAAAAAAATACATTCTTCACTTAGTAGAGAACAATTTCACTATAAATTAATAGGACATTGAAACATATGATTACATGATTTTGAGGATTAAGGATGGAAGGAAATCAATAAATAAAACATGTAAGTCTTAAAAACTAGGCTAATATATATTTATGAAGCTTGACATAAAAATTAAATCCGGTTAAATTACCCTCTTCAAAAAGAGAAATCTTTACCACACTTCCTAAGCTCGAGTAAGACCATGAATCATAAAAAGAACAATGGATGAGTTACCCCTATATATTTTCCTTTTTATTTTTGAATTATTTAATTTTTTTTTAAAACTAATCTTATATAATTCTGACATCTATCACCCAATCCCAAATGATAAAAATCATTACTCAAGTGATGGTGATTTTTAACCCTCATAACTCAGCCAAATTTTTTTCATTTTTTTTCAAGAGGGGTAAACAATATAAATAGTGAAGTATTACATGAACCATATTCCCCAAACCCAATGATACACCCAAAATATTTTATCAAAGAAGAAAATAACTTTTTCCTTGAAATATCTTCCCACCACAATTGAAGTTTTAACAACATGAAAAACATTAGAGCAAGGGAAAGGATGAAAAAGTTGCCTTGTAATGTGAATAATCTTATAAAAACCGATTCATAGTATATAAGGATAAAAGGAGTCTAAATGTAAGATGGATATAAATGATAATAGATATATAAAAAAATTACTCAGTAATTTCTCTAGTGAATTTGTACAATCTTCATTTTGACAAGATCAAAATAAAATTTTCATAGGTAACATGTACCAAGTACTCTCAAGATATTTGCTAAGAAAATATTGGAAAAATTTGTCTGAGAAAACTCTTGGGAACATGATCATGAAATTAAATCAAATCACTCATGGAATGTGTCATAATAATTTTTCAATAAACATGAACTTATGAAATTCAAAGAATGAAATATGGATGGTAATTTTCAGCAAAATGTAACTAAAAGTAAAGACCGCGATTCATTTATTTTAAATTCATATACTTCACTCTAATAATATAATTCTCTATCTTAATTGTTCAATTACAATGAATATAATAATTATAACATGGAATAAATGTGTTACTAAACATCTTAAGTATCATTGATTAGAATTAAATCACCAACATAAGTGTGGCATGCATTTTTTCTTTAAAACTAAAAAACAAATTCTAAAAAATGTACGGGGGAGTAAAATTAATGAAAATTTAAAGTAAACCCCCTTTAAATTTGAAGATATACATTTTTTATAGATTAATTCATTAGTTAATTGTTCCTAAAATAATTATAGACCTAAAAATTAAGTAAAAATATTTAAAGAACATGGTCCATGCATTTAAAGTTCCAAAATGACTGGAGGGGTTCCACTGCTTCTAAAAAGGAAATGAAAAATTAATAATGTAAATAAATTAAAACAATATTGTACTTCCAGGAAGATATTTTATTAATTTCATTAATCTTTTCCTTACCTATTGGATTATTTAATAGGATTAGGGTATAGATCCAACCATCTCATATTGAACCAATTCTGTATTTTGGTAAAATCTAGTGTATCTCTTTTTTTATTCCTCAATATTAAAATCTATTATTGTTCTTTTTGAGTGAAGTACCCATTAGTTGAAACCATCAATTTTTAGAGTAAATGATCTTGGGTTATCCAAACAGGGTACCATACCTCAATTTTATCTTTATATGGCTATTATGAATCAAATTATATACTTATTGTAATTTCAGTAGTCAATATTCCCTCTTTTCTAGGGGATGTTATTCTATAATTTTCAAGGTATAATTTCAAAGGTCAAAAACCCCATTTCTCTCCTCTCATATTAGTCTTATATTTCAGGAGTGGAGGGTTTATATTCTTATTATTCTTCTCTATAAGGAAATGGTAACCAAAATCCAGATAATAGTAGAGTCATGAAGAAGCATACCTACACTATCCAGTCTTGGTTTTCATCCTATTATTCTTCGTTTTCTTATTCTTTGACCTAAACTACAATTGATCTTTATAGGTATTCGTTTTAATAATGTTCTAGATGACCCCCTCTAGTACGTCAATAATACTATACCATAATTAATAAGAGCCTATATACTTCTGTTCTTCTTCTTCTTCTAGAGGAACTTATTTTTCCTCCTAATCAACTTTGGTCTTGATTTATAAGATATTTGGTCCCTGTTTGAACTCGAATTCAATGCTAAGGAGTTCCTATTCCATATTTTGGTGTGGTTGTGATTCCCATGGTGTGTATTGAATCCCCCATCCTTGAACTTTTATTTTACTATTTAGTTTATCAATTCATTGAGAGAGGATTGAAAGCAAGATTTCAGTTTGGATGTGGCCATTCATTCTTCTGGTTTGTTCATGAGATCACACAAAAAACACCCCACATGTAAAAAGAGTAAAAATGAAAATAACCTAATTTAAAATCAAAAAATTGAAAAGTGAAAGATGAAATAATTATCTAACTATTGAATTTAAAAATTTTTATTTCCCTAAAAAATCAACGCTTTTGACATCACCTGAGAGTGTCATTAGTTCTCTCAGGAAATATCAAAATACTAATTTATAATCAATCGAATATATTAACCACTAAAACATAGAATATTGATGAGGCGGGGACAATCCCATGAGAATAATTGCAATAAGAATTTGATAGTTTTGATTGTTGTTTTTCATGATTAACTAAACTAATTTCACTAAAATAATCAAGTGGATTTATTTGGATTTACACAAGAATATAAAAGAAGGATGAACATAAAAGATTAGATATCAAAGGGTGTTTTTATTAAAATTCACTGACCATGTGATTTATTAGAGTACATAAACTAGCCTCTCAGTGTTGGATAAAACTATCTAAATCATTTGTATCCTATTTCAGGGTTACACCACTCACTTAGATTAATAATATATTATCTCAAAACATTAGGTGATGTTATTGTTAACTCCCACTCTCCCACTTCTCTTTGTCACTTTGAGGTTCATCTCATAAATTTCATCGATATCTTTTTGAATTTAGGGGATATAATTTTGATTAATTAAAAGTGATATTAATTTAAAAAAAATTACATATCCTTTTTCATCTAACTCCCCCTAACATTTAATATTTATCCTTCCATGGCGAGTCTCTGACTAATATCAATTAACTAATTATTAATGAGAAGGGAATAGGGAATTAGTGAAAAAATAAATATGCAGTTTAATTTGAAAACTCATGTGCATTATTCTGATAATCAATGTAAGAATTAATAATTAAAATTTTGAAAAGATAAAAATAAAACAAATCCAAAATTATATATCCTTTTGGTTGATGAAAACCATGCTCTTCTACTTTTAGTCTTATTTTTGTGTTGAGATTATACACTATCCTCCTATATAAGCAGTTGAAACCTCCCCAAATTTGTGTGGAAATATATCCTGGGTTCATTTATATTTAGTTATTTACCTTTTATTCAAACAATATATCTTTTAATTATAGATAATATCCCTCTTTTTTTATCCCAAGATAAGTATTTCCCTCTACTTTGAAATTTGAAATCTTAAAATCCCATAAGAACATTTTACAGCATTTGAATTGGTCAACCACCAATATCCATAAGTCTTCCCTAAATTATTAAAATATTATCCCAATATTATACATTAATTAGGGAGTTTCTAAACTCCTTATTTATTTGGAGAGGTCTATAATACACGTTCCATTATTTAAAATTAACCGAGTCCTGTGTATGTTTTTTTAAAAACCTAAAGATCCCAAGTGCTGAAAGTTTGTAGGAATAGAACCCTTCATTGTGGGTTTTCTAATTTTAGAAAAACCATGCATGTGATTACAAGTACATGATTAAATTATTCAGAAAATGGAGTAACCTATCTTTCTCTTTGGACAATTCTACTAATGGTCCCATAACCACCATGATGTAGTGGATAAACTATAGTTTAGTTTTTTTATTGATTTTTCTTCTTCAAACAGGACATAGTGAAACAGTAGGACAACTCTCGACGATGTTTCTTAGATCTCTTAGTGTTCATGGATACAGTGTAGTCAATGTTACTTTGGATACATCTTCTTCCCTATCCTTATTCCTACAATAGTCCATGAAATAGAATCAGTAGAAATAGTGAAATATCTTTGTCTGGTTCGGACACCTTTGGACACTACACTGCATAGCATTGGTATTAATGTAGTTTGACTCCAAATTTCATTGGGAATTGAATTATATATTCATCTTCCACGGAATTATACAATGCAAGAATGATGGAATGAATCATAAATAAGTGGATATGGTGGTTTTTAGTGGGTTTTACAGTGGTATGGAGGCTTGGCCTGATGGTTCGATGGTTTCGAATGTGGTAGCCAACTGAGGATAAAATGTGTGCTGAGGAGAATCACCGATAGAAAAAAATAATATTTTATTTTCAAGTACACATTATCCATACCAAATCCCATACCCCACATCAAAAATATGAGAATATACACTTCTCTAAATAAGTAAAGTGCTACCCCAACAGCTCTGACAAGCCGGTTGGGATTAGGGAACCCCTTTTACCGCTGTGGACTACCCTATCCTTGTGAGATTCTCCTCCCTCCACCAAAAAAAATTCCATTGTGCGCCAATACACTTCTTTGTTCCACCTATTCTCTTTAATGCCTCCCATACGGGCCTTCCTTATGGGCTCGTTGGCCGATGGGCCCTCTTGGGGCTAACAAGTGTCTTGTGGGTCATATGTTGAGGGATATCAAAGGTTTTCTAATTTTTTTTTCCAAATCCCCCTTATCCTTATCTAATTCCTAAACATAAAAATGCTAGTAATATTAAAATAATAAAAAACATAGTATTTCAATTTTTTTTGGAGTTTTCAATATAAAATAAAAAATAACCAAAAATTATTTTCCTAATTAAAATATTGGTTTACATTAAAAACAATTACATAAAGAATTAAAATTTTAAAATTTATGTACAAATTATAAAGTCAAAAAATAGTATCAAGAAACATTTCATGGAACACATAGAGAAATAATTTAATGTTACAATGAAAATAACCTCATATGAATGCCTACTATGTAATATAATCCCTTTATCTTGATATCTCTTCAAACTGGTTGAATAATTGTTTTATAAACCTATAAACATCATAGATATTTCATTAATTTATTGAAGGAAACATGTATACAAACCACCATGGCTATGGAATTAATCATATAGTTCTATTTTAATCAAAGGTACTGAGATATCATCTACCTATATTTAAAGGGTAAAATCCTTTCTCGACTTACTCAATCAATGACATATAACGCATAAAAAACCAAACATATCCTACTTCACCTTGATTATATTTTATCATGAATTTGAAAAATACATAAAACTACATGATTCATGAAATAAATTAATAATAATCTCAAGATTAATAATCAATACACATTTTTGTTGATAAGAATATACAATGAAAAATATAACATACTGAATTCGTATTGGTGGGTGTGTCAGTATATCCCCGTTTTATAGGGATTACCAAGTGAGAAACTTAATGAGTCGAAGACTCTTCCACTTATGAACATACAACAATTGATAGTCAAAAAATAATCTATGTCCCATCAAATAGATGTCATCTATACCATATGACTTGTTTTGAAAATATTATGATAGCATTTCTAGGTTCTCATTATAGTAGGGAACCACAATAAACTTTTTATGCGATATATAATTTAAGGAAATTATAACAGTTATTTTATATATATTAATACTAATTATATGATAATATATTTATTAGTATTTAGGTCTTCGATTATTTTTTCATTTGAAAGTACAACGTTAGATGTTTCTAGGGAACCAACTCCATCTGTCACCTCTCACTAAGAGCTCTATCCTTTATTTGTATTTACTCACTTTTAGGTTAGTATAACCAAGATTTTATGTTTATATAAAATAATCCTTAGACACATAGGCCCATATATAATAAATGAGGAATGAATGATTCAAAGATCATTAATATAATTTAATATAAATTTATCACAAAACCCATGAAATAAATAAATAAATAATTTATAAACCCAACACATACAAAAGATGATCAATCTAATTATCAAACACAACATACAATGATTATTCATGTAAACTTGTTATCATTTATTTTAGTTTATTATTTATTAACCTAAATTTACTTCTAATAATAAATTTACCAACTTATTAATAAATTAATTATTTATCTTAATGATAAATCTAAAAATTGTTTTGGATTTTGATCTTGTATAATTTTAAATAAATTAAATAAAATTAATTTTAAATTTAAATTTTTGATTACAGGGAGTGTGGTGAATGATAACACAATGTGTACCCTCATGGCCAGATTAAATTTAGTATGAAAATTTAATATACATATATATATATATGACATGTATTGGAGGTAACATAGAGTGTACCCTTATATATCAATTTAAACCCATTTCTAAAGATTTACTCCTACAAGGCATGTTCAATCACACAATATATCATATGACTTACACTATGTATGGTCATTGTTACGTGCCACTTACTTATAATGAATACCTATACGGTGTGTCATGATATATACAATGTGTTTTTCCATTTTCCAAGTTGGGAAGTCCATATGGAATGCATTACCAAATGAAATTCCATGAATATATGCAATGTGTATCACTGGTTTTTCACATAGAATGAATGACAATCACAAAGTCCATAAAATTGTGAATTTTCATAAGTAAATTAATAATAATTATTAATAATTTAATTATGCATGACCCACTAATAATAAATCAGTGTGAACCTGATTTAGATCAATACCTATTAAATAGTGTATATAGTCAGTTACACACTATGTAGTTCATTATCACTTTTAATTATCCATATGTTTGAATTACATGACACGCCTATCTTAGAGTGTAACCTGAATGTTTTTCACATGTAACATGAAATATAAAAACACCTACACATTGTGTAATAAATTTATATATACCGACACAACAAACATAAGTAGTCAAAATTTATCTTAATTGAGTTATCACACATCAAATGGTGTGTATGCCCAGCTATACACCATTTACATTACATGTTTCCATCTTAGTCAGTTTTCAATTAATATGTGGCATGTAATAGTGCGGTGTAATTTGAACACATGATTTTCTATGACTTATGTGATGTTAATGTCATGTGGGATCACATAGTGTATACACCAACTACACACAATATACTGCATATGCATTCTTGATGATAGTCAACACATGACACGTATTGGAGTCATGTACCGAAACCCACCTGACGTGCCATAATTATTGTGGAAAGTCTTTCATGGTTGACCGAGTGTAGACAACATTTCATTTAATGTTACAAGATGTGTAACCATGTCATGAAAATAATATACCAATCACCTCAAGATGAGATATTTCATATTTATTTATCTATTATTAGTTTGTCTCAAACTTATAAATTAAAAAAAACACATTATGTTGACTTATGGATTAAAGAATAAAAATATAGGAACAAAAACAAACAAATAAATATAGAAATTAATAAAAATAATGATAAATAATTATAAATTATGAAGTACATAAGTTTGGTAGGATCACTGAGATTGGGAGGGGTGAATTAGTGATCTCTTATATTTTTATAAAGTTTATCCCTTTTAAGAACTTCTACATATGTGGCCTATTAAAGGATTGATTCTATCTTATTTAAAATATCATCCCTAACTAATACCTATGAAAATGAAATAAAAAATATATAACATAAGGTTTTACAATGTTTAATGTACAATAATACTCCTTGACATTCTACTTATACACTGAAAAATGCAAACTCCACTAAAATCAATAGTTATTGGTTATACAATTCAATTAAAATATTTCTTTGACTGGTTATTCACACTAAAACCTCTTCAACAATTAGTTATACATTAAAATTTAAAACTCATTTAGTTATTAGTTATATACCCTAACTACATGAATCAAACATCCAATTATACTATACAACTATAATCTCTTTTTAGAGTTGATCTAATATAGAAATATATTATTCTTTTGATATAATTCCTTTAAAATCAATTTAGAAGACCATACCTTATATAAATCTTCTTCAAGATCATTAACACCTTATAGGAAAGGTCATGTAGTCTTGAAACTCTATCCGAGTATTTGATGATCTAGATCTACTCAATATTTAACTTTCCAAAAACTTTATGATGGATAATTCATCTTCTAGAGATTGATTTTTCAGACTATTTTCCTTTAATTTTTTTTAAAATTTTCCCTTCCAGTTATTCTTATTATTAGTTTTCTTCTAAAATTATGTCCTTTTAATAATTATTCTTCAAAATTGTAACTTTTTATAATATCTTTGGTCGACATGTCACAGAATCATGTTCATAGAATTATATGAATTTCAAATCTCCCATCCCCTTCCTTATCTCTAAGTTCTTGGTCATTTTTATAGGCTCAACTTTCACTATAAATGCATTGAATTAAAATATTTAAACTCTAAGGACCTTCATACCTCAATTTGAAAATCTTCCAGAAATATTATAAAATATCTTAACTACATGCTTTTATTATATTCATCTTCTTTCTTGGATTCCATTTAAAATATCCTACAATTTAAGAGGAAATAATCTTTGTTAACTATCTACATAATCTAAGATTTAACACATCTTTCAAAACCTTCTCAAAACCTATATAGAATCATAAAATTACTTTTTTGAATATTTTACTTTGTACATATGACTCAACATCATCATAATAATTATCAATTCACAATGTTTCTATTAAATAATTCTAGTGAACTTTTTTTGGAAAATTCTTCTAAAAATATATTTAGTAACTATCAATCTAGAACTCCTTCTTGAACTCAAAATATTTAACTCATTAAATAATATTAACTTAATATGGAACTCCTTTCCGATCCACCAATCCTTCTCAAATTACAAATCTATTTATAGTAAACTTACCTTTTCTACTTATTGAACTCCATTCATTGACTTTAAAAAGTACTTGAATATTTATCCATCTGAAAAACCATACTTCATCTTCACAAATTGTCCTTATGGATTTCTCCTTCTAGAAACTCACATGTCACCTTCACAAAGTTTTCCTTATATAAACACATAATTTATATTCTACCAAAAATAATTTTTTCCACATTCATCTAAAAATTCATTTTTCAGCTTCATTTGAAAATCCATATTTAAAGTTCAACTAGAAACTTAAATCTAAACCTCATAAATTATAAAATATCATTATAATCTAGAATGAATTTTTAATCTTCTATAATAGTGATATTTTCTCCATGAACGTTCATAAGAAGCATCATTTGACTACATATGGTATCTATATTCAAAGAAAAAACTTTCTCTTTAACTTATCCAATAAATTTTTTCTACAAACACATATTGAGATATTGAAAAAAATGAAACAATATACATTAGAAATAATAATATCCCCTTTGTGTTTATTATTAATATCACCACACATACTTGAAGTCAATATGTAGGATAATTTATTTCTCCCCCTTATTGAAAATAAAGTGAAAAGGGAAATATAGTTTTATTCTTAATATTATTATAAAAAAAACTTCTCACAATATTTTTTCCCAAATTTTATGAGAGGGAAAATATCAAATTATTCTCTAAAAACACTTTTAGTTAATCAACTCTAAGTCTATGTGGGATAAATAAGTGTAAAAAATATATATATATAATGAAGGTATTTTATATTTTTCAATAAAATACTCACTTTTGATACCATGTTCAAGACCTCTCAATTTTCCTCTTAGGGGCCACACATATTCAGATTTATCAATGAAATTTAAAACCATACACACACTTCAACAATAACATGATAAATTTCAGGTTCAAGATAAACAACCCTACATTTATCTAATATATTCTTCAACCAAACACCCCCTTAATTAATATATTAAACAATAAGGGGTGTGAGTGTTATTAGAATATTTCATGTTCAAGTGATATTTAATGTTTTCGTGAGATAATACATTTTTGAAAGCCTTTTATTTATATGATATTCTTCACAATGTATGAACTAAATTTATCCTCTTCAATTTAGTTTTAAGAACACCATGATGGTTAATTTTTCTTATTATACAAACAATGAAAGTCATGACAATCTCCTTCAATTTTTATTATGTTAGTTTAAAACACATAAAATAATAATGAATAAGGAGGAACATAATTTTTTAGAAGTAACAATCTGGATGAGAATTTATTCTAAACCTAGGCCATTATTTCCTTCCAAGACCATTATTCTTATTCATGTCAACATTTTCTACATGTTTTTTATCATATTATTTTATTGTAAAAAGTACTCATTTAAAATAGATTTCACCTTAGAAGTCAAGAAAATTTCATTCCAATCTTATATAAACCTCTCAGATTTTTTAATTTTCTAATAAATTGTTAGAGGTAAATCCTCAATAATCTCTACCTTATGATTATAAAAAACTCCCTTTACCTTGCCTTTATATTTTGTTTATTATTTTTATATTTTCTTCAATTTATCTATTTCATTGTGGTTCTTAAAATATTTTCTTATAATTACCATCATATGAATTTTCATTTATTTCCTATATAATTTTATTCTATTTTATATTACAGGGAACTTCGCCCTGAAGACAAGTCATGCAATCCTCAACTTTATGACAAACTAATCCACACCTATCAAAATATTATTTAAAAATATCAAATTTATTTTTCATTTTTAGATTATATATAGATATATTGTCAACTATATTTCTCATGAAAGTTTCCCTTATTATCACACACAAAACCCCCCTTAGTTATTTCCACTTCCATAGTGAACACATATTTTACCAAAAAATATTCTTTGTGAAAAAACTTCCCGCAACACAAAAAATACCCTCTAAATTGTGATATTTTTCATGATTATAAATCTACCAAGAATATTGATGATGATTTTTTTATGGAATATAAGAATAATTTATTCATGATGTAAATTATTTTTTAGGACCATCTCTTCCTCTATTAGGTATAAAATACTTTCTTTCATTCTCATCGGAGTGAACCTCTCTTGCTTCACTTGCATTGTTAGAGATAACATATCTATTTTCAAATGTAGAATATTTACCTTTATTGTTGGATACCTTAATCCTATACACTTGAGAAGATAATACATTAACTTCTATTAATTTATTTATGTATTCTCTATCCTTTTTCAACTCACGTTGAACAGTAACACATATAGATCCTGTCTCAAACAACTCTTCTTATTTTCTTTCCATTTTCCCCCTCAAGATCACTTACAATATTTTAATGCTCAACAATGTTGAATTTATGCCACTTTATCTCATTAATATAGACTTTATATTTATTTATTATATATTTATTTTCTTTAACAACCTTATTTTTTCATTTTATTTTTTTCATTTCAGAATTTTGTAAACTACTTAACACATTCTTTAATTTCCATTCCAATTTGGTTCTACCTTCTCCATCATCATCACTTCTTAATGTATCAAAACCTTTTTAATGACCTAGTTTTTTAAATAATATTTGTTTTTGGAATAAATTTGTGTTACATTATATATAATATTATACATGTAAAAAATATATAGAAATAAATATCATTTTAACTCATTCATAGTGATCATTACATAAGTCTGTTATAAAACCAAATAAAATTACAGACATTACCATTAGGAAAAAAATATAAAATAAAATAGATAAAATGGGAAAATACATATTTCCCTAATCTGTTAGAATCATTCCCCCCACAACCATCACTATAGAAATGAAAAAATATTATTAAATCAATCAACATCTTCATAAATGAAAATATAACCTAAGAGAAATTATGTTGAATATTGAGTGAAATAATGAAGTGGTATTTATAGGGTATAAAGGGAAATGTGACCCTTAGTATTTGATCATTATATGAACATTGCTCAAAAATGACATGTAGAGTCATGTTGTTTGAATATCATTTGTCAGAACATGAGAAGGAGGTAGTGTCACAAGGTTTCTCCCATGACCAAGACTAAGATGAGATTCAACTGGTGAAACATGAATGAAATATCCTACGAGAGAAGTTCAAGTTGATGGACATTACCACTTGGTCAATGTTAGCTGAGCCACCCCATGAAACTACCACCATCACACACCATACCCTTAGGGTGTACAAGGGTGTAATTTTAAGACCAAGATAATAATAAAGAGTATATTTTTGAAGTATTTTCTTTTTTTGTTAAGGAAGTTTAAGAAGAAAGGAACTCACTTCACTTTGTATAAGTGGATGATAGAAGACTGGGAAGTTACAATACTTTCCATGGTAAATATAAAGATGATTTTTTGTTTTTTACTTAACAAATATCATAAGTTGTTCGGTGAACTTGTGATGAAATATTTATGAAGGAAAGGGGGAGAAAAGTTAATTTCAATCAGTATGGTTGGTTTTGATAAAGTAGGTGCCTAATGTGGTGTTGTTTTCCAGTTTTTGCCAAATTTTTGGGGTCCAACATTTGGAAATTGGATAAAATTGCAAAAAGTGGATTTCCTTGAAGGTGTAATAAAAATATGGCCAAGGAAATAATTTCTTGAAGATGGGATTCATGAAGTAGATTTCACAAATACATGAATAATGTTGATGGTGTTCTCTATGACAACAAGGAACTTCACGAATGATAGAGGTGAATAGATTTTTAAGAGATAATTATAGTGAATAATATCATTACGATTGGAGAATTATGGCAGAACAATAGATTTAATGGAATGCTCTACGATTATGATATGCTTTGTGATATGGGAAAATTGGAATAGAGATTCGAAAAAAAGATATAATTTCAGATGAAATTTCAAAGCACCATGAAATGGGATTATATAGCACTAAATAGGCGAAGAAGATTCTAGAGTCAGTTAGAAATTCCTATAAAAAGGATCCCACACCTTGAGATGAGTAGAGAAACCCAGCTAATATCTTATAACTCTCTAATCGTGAAGAAGGTTCGCAAAGGCAGTGAGCACTATGAAGGCTGTAAGCTTTGTGAGAGGAAAGAGCCTCATGATGGTCTGTTGAGATTTTCAAAAAAAGTGTACTTCACAAAGGTCAAATTGAGCCTTATGAAATAGAGAGATTTATGAACTAGTGAGCTTTGTAAACTAGTGATATCTTCAAAGAAGTGTGCTTTGTGAAGGTTGGGATCTTTGTGAAGGATATTTGGGAAGGAGATCTATGAGTTGTAGAATTGTATACCCAAATTTAAGTGGGAAGTGATTTCTAAGTGCATAAAGGTTATACTGGGGTATTAGACTAAGTATCATTACAGATTTCAAGAATTTACTATCAGCTTCTGGGTAGGAAAGAGAAGAACTGTTTTGAGAGATTAAATTTGCGAAAGTTCATTAAGAATCACAGAAACATTATACTACCCTATTTGTGATAAGAGGGTGAACAAACACTTAAATATTGTTTTCCAAGTGATACAAGAGTATAAGGGTATATCCTACTCATTTTAATTCACATCCAAGGATTGTTTTCTATTGGATTGTGTGGCATTTTAATGTTTTTGTATGAAACCAAGGACGTAGATACTCTTGTGGAGTAGTGTACCTCGTAAATATTGTGTTCCTGTTGATGTGTGTTTTTATTATGTTAAGTAGTGAAAGAACTCTTTAATAGTAGGTAAATGTTGTTTCAAAAATAATGAATCATAAAAGAAAAATATATCACTAATTCAGCCCTCCCCCTCTCGGTGATACTTGGGTCCTGACTGGGAAACTTCAATTGGTATTAGAGGGATAGGTTCCCTTCATTTTTTCTTTGTTGAAGTTTTGAAGAGAAGTTGTGATAGAAAAACTAAATTTCATGAACATTAAGGAGATTCCAATATTTGATGGTAAGAATTTTCATATCTGGAAAGATATAATGATTCCTTATCTTATATCCCCTGGGTATGAAGTTCTTGAAGTTACAAAAGATGGATTTCCTACTATTGATTACATGGTTCCTATTTCACCTATTGATAAGAAGAATCTTGATAAAAATGGAAGGGTTAAAAATTCATTACTATCATCTCTTTTTTAGAGTGAGTTTTTAAGAGTGAAATGTTTTGCTATAGCTAAAGGCATTTGGGGTAAGCTGAAGAATAACTATGAAGGTAATATAAAAATAAAGAAGGAAAAACGTCAAATTTGAAGGATGAAGTATGAAAACTTGAAAACTGTAGAGTCTAAATATATTGGGGAATTATTTACCAAGTTAAATGAAATTATTAGTAAAATCATATTTCTTGGTTAGATGTTGGAGGATTCTACAATAGTTGAAAAGATCCTGAGAACTCTACCCGACAAGTTTGATGCTAAAGTTTCTTCGTTAGAATACAGAGTCCCTGAAAAATTATCTATGGATGACTTTCATAGTACTCTCATAACTTGTGAAATGATAAGGGATAAGACAATTAATAGAAAAATAAAATCTGATTGAGAAATATATTTCATGACTATAAAGAAAGAGAAGTCAATGAAGATTCTTATTGAAGATGAAGCTGGTGAATCTGATTCTAAAGATGTGGTATGTCAAAATTTTGGTGAAATTTTATCTTTGTTTTCTATTAATTTGAAAATAGGTACATGGAATTATAAGGGGAAACATACCTTGATATGATTTGAATGTGGAGTCATTAGGAATTTTGTGGCTAAATTTCACCAAATAATGAAATAAGAAGACAATGATGAAGATAAAAGAAGGCCAAGAAGGTCATAGAATAAACATGCTGATAAAGATAAATATTATTCTAGAGGTAAAGATAAAAAGTTCTTGAAATTCAAAAGAATAATCCTTTTGTCCAAATATGAAGAAGAAGAGGACTTTGGAGATGAATCTGAAAAATATTTTGTTGAGAAATCTAGAGAGAATACCATTGTTGCATCTGTGAATAATGAAGATTACGAGAAAATCATTTCTGAAGAAGAAGAAGCTCAACATCAATGTCATCTAAAATTAGAGTTGAAAGAATGTTTTACAAGTATCAGAAGGCTTGATAAGGAAAATAGGAAGTCAATAAATGAATATTCCTCATTAAACAACCATGAATGTTTTTCTAATGAGAAATTCAAGATGGAATTGGAGATTGATGATTTGAATAATTCTCTTGAGAGTGAAATGAATCGTAATGAGCATCTAGAAGAAAAGTTGAAGGAAAAAGAATAAGAGTTGCAACTTTTACAACTAAAACTTTACGAAATTGAAAAAATGAATATAAGATTCAAAAACTCTATCTCCAAATCTGGTGAATGTTCTATTAAGAATAAACCAAATAAGGTTAAAAAAATTAACTTTCAAAGGTTCGGAAGAAAGATAAAACTGGTTTTGATAAGAAAAAAACTACAAAGACTATGTATGTGGCCAAATAAATAAAATTTGAAAAATATGAAGTATCTAGAAATCCTGAGTCCCAAAAAATTTATACTACTACTGGTTCTGAAAATTCCGAACAAAAATTTCAGTTGAAGAAGAAAATTGTGATTGGAAATAGGAAGGATGATGGTCAGTAAAGTGCTGTTTAGAAGAGTGTTGAGAAGCATGCTCACAACTCCGGTCAGTATGGAAGTTTCAAGGGGAAATATTTATTATATGGATACTAATGGTATTGTGGTTTATTTGGAAACATAGAAAATATGTTTTGGTTCAACCAACAACATTAATACTATTCCAAAAATTATGGAACGTAAGGTTTGAGGGAGATTCAATCCTCTCAAAAGAATAAGTACAACAAGGAAGTTCAGAAGAAATTTGAGAAGGCTGGTGTGAAAGTTTAAAATAGGTTCCAAGCATTGAAAACTATCTGTGAAAGATGTGACCAACCCATAAATCTTGTTATTTAATGTATTATTTTGAAGCCACCACAACAAAAGGTTCTTAAAAAATCTCAGAAGTTGGAGGTAAAGAATGAAAAGGAAGAACATAAATGTCTTGTTGTCAAAACCTTTTTGAAATCAACTAAAGGATAACTTCCATGTATTCTTGACAGTGCTTTTTCTTCTCATATAATAAGAGACTTAAAGTTGATTAATCATGTGAAATAATTTAAAGAAGGAACAATGAAATTTTGAAACGATTAATCTCTATATACGAAAGGTGTTGGATCAGCCATTATCAAGAAAGAAAAGATAAAATCTAGGAAAAAATTATATGTGGATTTGTTGAAACAAAATCTTTTGAGTGCTTCATAACTCTATAATGAGGGAAAAATTTATCTTTAGAAAATATGTATTTACTATAAAAAGTGAAAAGTTTGTTACAGGAGGTCAACATACAAAAGGAAACTTCTTCCAAGTTGTTGAAGTATAGAACTCCTATTAATGGGTATGGTGGATGAAAATCAGTTATGAAAAAAAAGTCTAGGGAATTAGTGTTAGAGAAACACGTGAAATTTATCAATGTGAAATAGTTTCTAAGATAGACCTAATTTATCAAGAAGAAGAGATTGGTCTTTCACTATCTGCGAGAAAGGGAAGATTACAAATTCTGTGCATAAGAGAGTTGGAATTTGTTCTAAATGATCCCTAAAACATATTCTTTTTAATATCTATGGTCTAATGAGAATGAAATCAATAAATGAAGATAATTATTTTATCACTTTCAATGATAACTTTACTCACATTACTTGGGTTATGTAAATAAGACATAAGTCATATGCTCTAAAAATGTTTAAGAGTTTCAAGAGGAAATAGGAGAAATAATTTGAGTATTCAATGTAGAAGTGACGGACTAAAAATTTTGGAGAGTATAATAATTAAGAGTTTCAAAATTTTCTTGTGAAGAATGGAATTTAGCATGAGTTCAGTTCACCATATACTCCCCAACAAAATAAGGTTGCTGAAAGAAATAATTGAAGTCTAGTTGAAATGGGATGAACTATTGTTCTTGAGCATGGTCTATCTAATTACTATTGTAGGCAAGGCATGAGTACTATTGTGTACATTCAAAACCAATTTTTCTATAGAACAAGTTCATATATGAATCTATATGAAATTTTTTATGTAAAAACACCAAGTTTGAAACACTTAAGAGTTTTTGGGAGTCCATGCATTATAAAGAAGAAAGGTGGAAACCTTTGAATGTTTTAGCAAAGAGGAGTTGATGGAATTTTTCTTAGCAATGTTCCAGAAGAAAGATTATATAGATGATTCTATAGAGAAACATGTAAAATCATTGATTCTGATGATGTGAATTTTTTTATAATGTTGAGAAATAAAAGAAAACTTCTGATGATATAGAAGTTGAGAAGGATAAGGAATGTTTTTTAACAATTATGATAATGATGTTGATAGTGGTAATGCTAATAAAGAAGAATAATTAGAATAAAAAATTTCAAGTGATGTGGATGAAATTCAAATAGCTCATCCTATGTTGAGGAAGCAAGTGTAAGATCGGAACATTATTGGTGATCAACATTATAGGGTTCAAACAAGAATAACAAAAAATGTTATTATACACACTTCTTTATATTCAAAAGTATATCAAAATGATGTGAATGAAGATTTTGATAATCTATAATGGGTTTAGGTGATGAATAAAGATCTTGATCAGATAGAAAATAATGATACTTGAGAACTCATACCCAATCTGGATAACAAAAATGTTATTGGTACAAAATGGGTTTTTCTAGACAAGATGAATGAAGAATGCGAAGTGATAAGAAACAATGCAAGATTAGTGTGAAAAGGTTTCTCATAGATTGAAGGAGTTGATTCTGATGATATTTTTTCTCTAGTGTCTAGATTAGAAACAATCAGAATATTTCTTGCTATCACTACACAATGAGGCTACAAAATTTTTCAAATGGATGTGATGTTCGTATTTCTGAATGGGAGTCTTGATAAAGAAGTTTACATTGAAAAAACTTGTGTCTTTTCTGTTGGAAAAGAGGAAAGTTATGTGTGTAAGATGAATATATCCTTGTATGGGCTAAAACAAGATCCAAGGTAATGGTATTCTAAGATGGATACATTCTTAAAGAAGATGAGTTTCAAGAAAGGAAGAGTTGACAAATATATTTACAACAAAGAATGATAGGAGTTCAATCTAATTGTAATTGTTTGTGTTGATGAAATTATCTTTATAGGGAATGATGAAAGATCCTACGAAAGATTTGTTGAGGAGATGGATATGTTTTTTGAGATTTCCATAATTGGAGAAATAAAATACTTTCTTTGGTTTCAAATCTTACATATGAAGAACCAAATTTTTAGTTATCAAGAAAAGTATGCGAAGGGCCTTTTGAAGAAGTTTGGCATGGAAAATTCAAAACCAATTTCCACACTAATTTCAATGGGAAAATTTTTGTCTAAAGATGTATAAGGTAAGAAAGTTGATCATAAAGATTTTCAAAAGCTGATTGGAAGTGTGTTATATTTGACTACCTCAAGAGCTGACATTGTCTATACTGTTACCTTATGTGAAAGATTTTAGAGTGCTTCTAAAGAATCCCATTTGATTAATAGAAAAACAATTCTCAGATATATCAAAGGTACATATTTTTTTGGAATCAGATATGATGGATCAGAAAATATTGATCTATTTGGGAATTTACATACTGATTGGTCCGGAAATGTTGATTATAGAAGATCCACATTTGTTGAGTTTTATTTTTGGGGAAATTTTTGTTAGTTGTCATAAAAATAAAAAAAATTCAGTTACTCTTAGTAAAACTAAAGATGAGTATGTTGCTACCACTCAAGAAACTACCCAAATTATGTGGATGAAGACTAAGTTGGAAGATCTTCTTGTTGAAGAAAAGTTACCCTTGCTCTTCTGTTGTGATAATCAATGTGCAATCAATATTACATAGAATCTAGTAAAACAATCATGTTCAACGAATATTGACATCTTGTACCACTTCATCAAAGAGAATTTGGAGAATAATGAGTTGAATATGGAGAATGTTCTTACATTAGAACAAGACGCTGAAATTTTTATGAATCCTTCACTAAAGGAACCATTTTCTAAATTTAGGTTGAACATGGGAGTCTAACCTTCTTCTCATCAAGGTTGAGGTATGTTTTATATCCCCTCACTTATATTACCTATGGATATTGTCATTAAGAGGGATAACTCTTTCATAATTCAATCATTATATTTTCATTCATAAAGGGGGAGTTGTGTGTAAGCTATGAATCCAACATGTAAGTGTATGAACTATTCTAACTATTTGTAGGAGTTGTTATAGGAAACAAATTTTTTGTTTTCCATAAAATTTGAAGTAGTGGAGAAATATGAGTAACAAATGGTGACGAAATGTCGTAGTCACTACCTTTCGACAACATGGTCTTGTTACCAATGACTCTTGTTTCCTACAATGAGTTTGCTCACTTAGGCTTAGAATTGTTGATAAGTAATCCATTTCTTGAGGTTTCAAAGTTCATTGATTTATGAATCTTGGTTGAAAACAAAAATCAAAAGGGGAAGATTATTAAGACCAATATGATAATGAAGAGTATCTTTTTCAAGTATTGTGTTTTGTTTTCAAGGATTTTTGAGAAGAAATCAAATCACTTCCCCTTGTATAAGTGGATGAGGGAAGACTAGGAAGTTACAATACTTTCCATGATAAATCTGATGATTATTTTTTGGTTTGTATTTCACAAAAATCATAAGTTTTTCAAAGAACTTGTGATGCAATATTTATGAAGGAAATGGGGAGAAAAGTTACTGTCAATCAGCATGGTTGGTTTTGTAGAAGCATGTGTCTAAGGTGGCACTGTTTTCCAATGTTTTCAAAATTATTGGGGTCCTAAATTTTTAAATTAGATAGCATTGTGAAAAGTGTATTTCATTGTAGATCTCATCATAATATGGAGAATATATGAATTTCACTAATATGAGATTCATGAATTAGATTTCACAAATACATGATGAATGTTGATGGTGTTTTCTTTGACTACGATGAGATTCAAGAATGGTAGAGGTGAAGAGATTTGCAAGTGAGCATTGTGGTGGTGATTAAGATTGTGAGTGGAGCATTTTGGCGGCACAAAGGATTTTAAATAATGCTTTGTGATTATGAAAAGATTTTCTATATTGGAAAATTTCCATGGATATTCAAAAAAGAAGAAGAGAATTTTAGTAGAAATTTTAGAGATTTGCGAAATGGAATTATGTGGAACTATGAGGTGATAAAGTTTCTAGAGTCAGTGGGAAACCCCTATAAATATTCCCTTACCCCTTGATATGAGTAGAGAGACTCAGCGAAAATCCTAGAACTCTTTAATTGTGAATACGGTTCGCAAAGGTTGTGAGCTCTGTGAGGGAAGTAAGCTCTATAAAAGGAAGGATCTTTGTGATGGGCCATTGAGCTTTGAGAAATAATTATACTTTGGAAAGGTAAAATTGAGCTCTGTGAAACAGTGAGCTTTATGAACTAGTGAGGTCTACAAACAAGTGTGCTATGAAAACTAGTGTTCTTTGTGAAGGGTGGGAGCTTTGCAAAGGAGCTTTGTGAAGGAGCTCTGCGAGTTGTAGAATTATGTACCCAAATTTAGGTGGGTAGTGATTTTAAGTGCTTTATGGTTAGACTGGGGTATCAGACTAAGTATCATTATGAAGTACTGGAAGTTCCTATCAGCTTCTAGAAAGGAAAGAGATGAACTATTTTCAGAGATCAGATTTTTGAAATTTCATTAAGAAGCATAGAAACTTTGTACTGCCCTATTTTTTCTAAGAGGGTGCACATGCACTTACAGATTGTTTTCCAAGTGCTACATGAGTGTAAGGGCATATTCTAATCATTTTATTTCACATAAAATGACTGTTTTCTAATGTATTCTGTGGTAATGGATTGTTTTCGTACCATACTAAGGACGTAGCTACTCTTGTTGAGTAGTGAACCTTGTAAATCTGGTGTTCCAATGGATATGTGTTTTCCCTTATGAACACAATAAAAACACATATACATAGAAACACCAGATTTACAAGGTTCACTACTCAACAAGAGTAGCTACGTCCTTAGTATGGTACAAAAAAAATCCATTACCACAAAATACATTAGAAAAAAATCCTTTGATGTTTATTCCTCATGTTCTTATTGATATGTATCGTGATCACATGTTGTATGTCTCTCTTGCTTATTCCCTTAATAAGATTCATGCTCACCCCCTTCCATTGATGGATTTCCCGGGATATTAGATGAAGTAAATGTAACCTTGGGTGAACCGATAAAGATGCATTTAATGTGGATTATAATAATATTTTATATTTTTACAAATTATGTACATAATTTCCAATAAGCCAATATTTAAAAGATCATACTTTTTTACATATAATTAATATTTTATGTAATAAAAAGGCATAATTCCATAGTTGGAGTTAAATAATGGTTTAGTTATTTTTGGAAATTAGGAATCAGAATCATTAGTAATAAACCTAGGGAAAAGTATATATATATATGAAAAAATATTATTATTTAGGTGATTATTAAGTAAGTGATTTACATGAAAATACATCCCTATCTGGATAATTCAAGTGGATGTGGCTCTATAATAGATGTACCTAGGAGTAAAACCCAAAATCCCTACATTGGGCTTGACTCGATCCAAAACTAGTGCATGACAACGGGCTTTAATGCACACCTAGTTTGACACTCCTTGAGGGATATTTTTGGTTAATCATAATATTTGTATAAACCATTATGAAGTATATATATACAGGGAATTTAATTAGTATAAAATATTTAAGCATGATGATTTTATATATAAATTCCCATTAGAATTATAAGATTACTCAAAGTAACATGGTTCTCACCAAGGTATTCTTCATTTTAAAAAATGGTGGGAAATACGAGGAACCACATAAATGATGATTGCAACAAATGATACACTTATGGATTTCCAATGGAAGTTAGAATGGTAAACTTTATGAGGATGATGATTCAACAATCTCTAGTTATGAAAGATAACTTGAATAAAATTTAGCGACCATATTCACATCAAAGGGAACAACTTTCCATTGATTCCTTCATGAATCAATGACAACCATCATTTATTAGATCAACTAACCTATTTATTTTTGAACAATGGATTGCCTCAATAGAAAATGTCTTTATTTTACTCCAATTTTTGGAGCTAGAGAAATTCACCATGACATTTTACTAATTTGAAGACATAGCTGACCAGTGGTGGGAATTGATTAAAAATAGTAGTCCAAGAAGGGACATTAATGTTAGGGAGTGATAATAGTTCATGGGATATTTTTCATTAAATATTTCCCCTGTTTGATGTGACAAAAAATGGAGAAGGAATTTCTAGAGCCGAAGAAGAAGAAACATGAATCATTGGGATGGAATGAGATGAACTTTATAAGCCTAACATGATACACCTATAACTTTGTTATGGATCCTAAGGGAAATATTGATAGATTATTCAGTGGAATGAGACCCCATATGAAGAGGAATTTAGAAAATCTAGACTATGAGAGCTATATGGAGATAATGAAAAGTTCTATAAAGGTTGATTTAATGTTTGGAGAGATGAAATGGTCACATAGGTCTAATGAAAAGAAGAGACAAATAAAACCAAACACAAGGAATAATTTTGATCAAGGAAGAGGAGGAAAGAAGGTGAAACTTCTAACGTGCAACAAATGTGGGATGAATAATATTTGGAAATACTTCCTTGGGAGTGGGAAGTGCTACAAATGTGAAAGATATGGGAATATAACTCAAAGCTATCATGGTGAGGTGAATTCTAAACATATCATCATTAACGAAAAAAGCTAATTTGGTATAGGCCTAGCCAGAAGTTCAATGATTCAAGGCTAGGTAACTCTGTAATTATTCCGATCAATATCCAAATTTGAAGATAATGAAGGGAAACCACCATCAACCTCAAAATATTCCAACAGAAAAAGGTAGGGAATTTTCATTCATGATAGATGAAGTAGATACTCCAAATGATATGGTAGATGGTTCCCTCATTATTATCTAAAAGAAAGAAAATATTTTGTTTGATTCTTGTCCTATGAATTCCATTATTTCATCTAAGTTTGAAAATAATATATAATCAATCCATGTGATTCTACAAGTAGAGTTTTTCATCAAGGCTCCTCGAGGAATTATCATAGCATCAAAACTTTATAGAAATTATAGTATTAAATTTGGTGAGTATAATATCCTCACAAATATATTAGTCATTACTATAGTGTAATTAGAAACTATAATAGGTATGAATATTCTTTGGAAGTATTATTCCAAAATCTAGTATATAAGCATGTAAATTTTAGTAGTCTTTAATGGACAACCTACAATTATTTTTAATTGAGAGATATCTTGTCCTGAGCTTTTTCTAGAAGAACCTCCCATAGCCTTATTAATGGAGATAATTGATGAAGAAGGAGAAGGAAATGAAAGTATAAATATAGATATTGTCCCCATGGTTCAAGAATACATAGACATATTTCATAAAGAGTTACCTGGATCTCCCCCCAAAAAGAGAGGTAGAGTTCTCCATTAAACTTATACCTACATCCAAGCCAATATTGAAGTCCCCATATAGAATAGAAAATGTGGAGTTAGAGGAATTAAATAAAAACAATCATGATCTTATGGAGAAGGTATTTATCTGACCAGGTGTGTCCACATGAAGTGCACCTATTCTCTTTTTGAAGAAGTAGGGTGGATTAAAATGGAAATGCATTGAATATAGAGAAATTAATGGCATCACAGTGAAGAAAAAGTTCCCTCTCCCAAGGATTGGTGATTTATTTGGAGAGATCCATGGGGCTCAATTATTCTCTAAGACTGAATTCTAATTTGGGTGACATCAATTAACAATGATGAAAGAAAATATTCCAAAGACTACATTCCAAACAAGATGTGGGAATTATTTTTTGGTTGTTATTCCCTTCATATTGACTAATGGTCCTGTTATATTTAGGGATTTGATTAAAATATTCATTAAGTACTACCTTGATAAATTTGTGGTTTTTTTATTGATGTTATTTTGATATATTCAAAAATCAGTGAGGGGAATGAGGATCATTTAAGGGTTATATTGAAAACTATGATGAAGGAGAATCTATTTGGAAACTTCAAAAAATCATAATTCAGTTTACAAAAAGTCACATTATTGGGGCCCATTATAACAAATGATGGAATATCAGTTGACCCTACCAACACAAAGGATGTATAGGAGCTGCCTCATCCTACAACAATAACTGAGATTATTAGTTTCCTTGGTTTAATTAGATATTATAGGAGGTTTGTGAAAAAAAATCATTACTTTCTAATCCACTAACAAAGATAACTTTCAAAGGAAAATTTTTATCATGATAAAGAAATTTGAAGAATGTTTCTAAGAACTGAATAAGAGATTGGTTATTTCACCTATGTGAACACTACCTAGTATTAGAGAAGGATTTTTTATTTATAGTGATGATCTATAAAAGGGTTTGGGTGCGTCCTCATGCAAAATAACAAGGTGATTTCCTATGCATCTCTACATTTTAATCTTCATGAGAAGATTTATCATACGTATGACCTAGAGTTAGCTATAGTTACTTTTTATAAGGATATGGATTCACTATCTATATGGAGAGAAATCTGATATATACATAGGCCACCAATGTTTGAATTGTATATCTATACTGAAAGAAGTGAACATGAGACAAAGGATATGGATGGTGCTTCTTCAAGACTATGATTGTTCAATTCATTATCACCCTAGAAGACTAAACAAAGTCACTAATGAATTAAGTAGGAAAGACCCTATTGTTCTAGAAATGATAATACTATTCAAGGAGATCCATTGATCAAGGACCACTACTATAAAATATGCCTTTAATAGCACTAGAAATAATCTTTATAAGTGGTAGAAAATTGTGGACTACCTAAGAAAGAATAAAAGCCCTTGTCTTTTATCATCACTAAAAGACAATGATATATGGGTCCTTTATTCGTGCTAAAAAAGTTCCAATAAATTAGACTTTATATGTGATTTTAAAAGAAATGATAAAGGAACCATTTATCAGTGCTTTTATTTAGTGCTACTAAAGATCCCATTTATCAACACTTATAAAATCATTGATAATGGGACTTTTATAAGTGCTTATAAAAGCACTAATAAAGTGTACCTTTCCAACGAGCCTGTACCATAGTGGTTCAAGCTCCTGCTTGGCATCCAAAAGACCCAGGATCAAATACGGGCAGGGGAGAATTCCCGAGTGTTGTAGCAGAGCACTGTAGCAAGTCATTGTAGCAATGGCGGACTATAGCAGCGACAACACTTTAGTGGGAGAGGGATTGTTGAAGGTACTGTATCAGTAGCGGTATTGTAGCAGCATGAGTACTGTAGCAGTACTGTTCACCAAGGGGTCCTTTGGTCCAAAAAATGGACTTTCTAGCCTTGTATGCATGCCACTCGGCCTTGGGCCTTCGGGCTATGTAATGGGTCACCCTCTACCCGGTCTAAAGATGTATTTTCTTTAATAATAAATTGAGGCTTCGGCCCCAAAATTTAAAAAAAATAATAAATTATACCTTTATAATCACTTTTAAAAGGGCATAAAAATGTGTCCGTTATCAGTGATTTTAAAAGTGATCAAAAATTTTCCTGTATCAGTGATTTTAAAAGCACAAATAAAGGGCTATACTGTAGTGTGTTGTAACAAAACACTAGAGCACCAATGCAATGTGCTGTAAAAACACACAACAACACTAGAAATGTTCCAGATATCAACAAAAACACGTCTCAATAAATAATTTGAATGAAATGAAATTTAAAACACAAATAAAAGAAAAAATATTTATTATAGAAATTTCATACATTAGTTTATACAAGTACATAAATACAAATTATTACATACATTAAAAAACTTATTTGTTCCTCTGTCTTTTAATCATGAACATGACTCATGATATTTCTAAACAAACCACCAAAAATTGAGAAAAATATTACTCCTATATTAGAAAAAAAATTCTTTTTAGTAATAATATAAAGAAGTAAATTAACATAAAGTGTCAATTTTAGTAAAATTGATGTAAATATTAAATAAAATGACACACTTGGAGTAATATTGGCTACACCATGCATCAGATTAAGGTTTGGATGATTCTAACACTTATAAAATGACTTGTGGATCATTGTCTTGAAGTATCAAAAAAATCTGAACGTGTTTGCTCAATTTTGAGTACGTCAGTTGTCCTTTTTACTAAAATGTCATTTTAAACAAGAAAAACACACTTTTGAATTATTTTGATAATATCATGTATCACTTTAAAATGATATTTATTCACAAACATAACAAATGAATTATGAATCATTTTTATAAATTATTATGAAAATATGAGTGCATTTGATCAGTTTTTAGTGAGTGACACTTTTTGAACAAAAATTTCAATTTAAAACTAATAATGGACACTTTGTGTCATAACTAGAACATCGTGTATCATAATTTGGTGATGGTGATTCCTACCCATAAAAAATGACTTATGGGTCTTTTTTTAAAGTATCAAAACAATACGAATGTTTTTTCTCAGTTTTGTGTTGGCCAACTGTATATTTTACTAAAATTTATTCTAATTTTATATAAAAATACACACTTTGAGTTATACCAGTCACACCATTCATTAGATTGAAGTGATAATGATTACTACACATCTCAAATGACTTATCGATCATTTTTATAATGTATCAAAATAATCCAAATATATTTTCTTGGATTTTAGTATGTCAGTTGTATTTGTTAATAAAATTTCATTTTAAACTGGAAACACAAACTTTGACTGATTCATATCATATCATGTATCAGTTTTAAGTGAGAATTATTCATTCACATTCAAATGATCTCTAAATCAATTCCATAAATTATCAAGAAAACCTAAGCGTGTTTTTTCAGTTTTCAGCGAGTGAGACTTTTTAAAGTAAAATGTCAATTTTAAATTCATAATAGACACATTAATTCATACTGGGAACATTGTGTATCATATTGTGGTGTATCTAATTCATAAAAATCAAAAAGTACTTAAGGATTTTTTTTTCTTAAAGTATCAAAACAGTCAGAATATGTTTTCTCTATTTTGAGTATGTCGGAAATCTATTTTACTAAAATTAATGTCAATTTTAAATAGAAAGAAGTAGTTGGAGTCATAACAGTCATGCTATGCATCATATTTAGGTACATATAATTCATACACATCCCAAATTACTTATTAATTACATTCAAAAAGTATTAAAAAAATATGAATTCATTTTCTCAGTTTTGAGTAGGTTATTTTTTATTTTTACTAAAATTGGTGTCAATTTTAAATTAAAAGGTGCACTTGGAGTCATACCAGTCACACCATGCATCATATAGAGGCATGGATAATTCCTACATGTCAAAAATTAGTTATGGATAATTTTACAAAAGTATCCAAATAATAGGAATGTGTTTCCTCAGTTTTGAGTTGGTTAGTTGTCCTTTTTACTAAAATAATGTCAATTTTAAATAGAAAGACACACTTGGAGTCATATCAATCACATCGTGCCTCATATTGAGGTGAACATAATTCATACATATTGAAAATGTCTTATGGATCATTTTAATAATGTATCAAAACAATCCTAATTTGTTTACTTAGTTTTGAGCATGTCACTAGTATTTTTTAATAAAATGTCATTTTAAAATGGAAACACACACTTTGACTCATATTAATCACATCATATATAATATTTATGAGAGAATTATTCCTATTCATAAAAACGTATTTATGATTCAATTTTATTAATTATCATGAAAATACAAGTTCATTTTCTCATTTTTTTAGTGTGTGACATTTTTTGAACTAAACTGTCAATTTTAAAATGATAATAGACACATTAAGTCATACTAGGCCCATAGTGTATCAGATTAAGGTTAGGATGATTCCCACCTATTCAAAATGTCTTATGTGTAGTTTAAATAAAATTTCAAAACAATATGAATTAATTTTCTCAGTTTTGAGTTGGTCTTTTGTGCTTTTTACTAAAATATATGTAAATTATAAATAAAAAGATGCACTTGGATTCATACCGGTCACAACGTGCATCATATTATGGTGAGAATAATTCTTACATGTCATAGATGACTTATGGATCATTTTCTAAAATTATCAGAACAATTCAAATTTTTTTTCTCAGTTTTGAGTACATAACTTATTTTTTTTACTAAAATACCATTTTTAAATCAAAGCACGAATTTTGATCCATAATGATCACATTGTGTATCGGTTTGATATGAGACCAATTCCTATAAATAAAAATTGAAATTTGAATAGATTTCTTAAATTATCAAGAAATAGAAAATGTATTTTTTTAGTGAGTGAAATGTTTTGTACTAAACTATTGATTTTAAACTAATAAAATACATATTGAGTCATAGTGGTCACCCTATGCATCAAATTGAGGTGCTGCTGATTCCTACATGTCCCAAATGGCATATGGATCATTAAAATAAAGTATCAAAATAATGGAAATATTTTTTCTCATTTTTTAGTATGCCTGTTTCTTTTTTTACTAAAATTAATATCAATTTTAAATGAAAGGAATAACTTGAAGACATATCAATCAAACTGTTTGTCCAATTGAGGTGTAGTTGATTCCTACACATCCCAAAGTATCAAAAAAATCTAAACAACCAATTTAACCATGTTTCCAATGCATTTCTAGGAAAAAATTACAACTTTTCATATTGACTCTATGTTCTTAGATGAAAAACGTTTCTCGTTGTTGAAAGTTATATGAAAAGAGGAACCCCATGTGCCCATTATATCACAAGATATCACCATAATGGGAATATATAATTCTTCAACTCTTCTAGATTTCAATAACGAGAAATGTTTTTGATCTAACAATATTAAATCAATATGCAGTGTTGGTAGTTCGACTAAAAAAGACAATGAAACTAGAAAATGTGGTTACATTGAATGAATGAATCATTTTATCTCTTTTGTGGCATGTTCCATATATTTCAAATTAAAATATGACTTGTCAAAATATCTATGAAAAAAATTAATCAGTATTAGATAAAAGTGATAAGGAAATTAGCATACAAATAGTAGATAAAATGATGAAAAAAGTAATTAAATAAGTAGTTGTAGTTTACCTTTTCCACATAGTTGTATGCATTCTTGAAGCATTTACTAGTTTTCAGTATCTCAATTATAGTCTTGAAGTCCAATCCCTCACATGCATGAGAAGATTCGAACAAATAAACCCTACATGAAAAAAATATTCCACTAGTAGAATAAAATAATATTTATATGAGTAATAATAAAAAAAATTAATTAAATATAAACATGAAATAATAAATTAATTTTATAGATAATTATTTTACTATGAAAATATTGTTGACCACAATGATATACCGATGGTAAATGAAAAATGATGATAAAAAACATAAATAGTTCTTTCCAAAAAATCAATCAATGATTGAGGAGGATGGGGAGAAAATAAGATACAATGGATTGAATATTGGAATCATATGTGAAAAAGTAAAGATATCAAATTGGGTTTATAAAATTTTCATTTTTTTACAATAAATATATAAATACACAAAAGATAATCATAATCAAATGTGAATATTATAAGTAATTATCACAAGAAAAACTCAATATTTGATTTTTTTAAATAATTTTAGCATGCTTTGAAGATAATGGGTAATTGAAGTTAAGAAAACCATTACTGCAGCATGGTAGGTATTATCCTCTGAATTCATCCAAAGTTGAAAGTAATAGAAAATTATCAGCCTCATTAACTCATCTTCTAAATAGTTATCATTTTATTTTGTTGTTTGGCACTCATCCTCCATCTCCTATGGATATGCACCTATGTTTCTTGAAATAATCAAAGTAGTAATCATTCATATGATGAATACTACTCAGAGTAGTACAAGAAACATAATATAGATGTGGGATAAGTCCCAAGAAAAAAATTGGAATAATACATATTCGGGAGATTAAACTGATTATAATGATAGTTGCAATCTATTGTGTTCACTAAAATAGGAAATGACTACCATTTATTAGAATTACATGGATGGTAATAAGAGATTCCTAAGGGTGGAACCAAAGGGAAACATGAATGTTTTTAGATGAATTAACATAAATCATACATAGTGTTTATTAGCTATGTGATGAAATAAATGAAGTGATTTTTAATAAGTATTAATGAGTGGATTATCATTTTTGAGATGTCTATATTTTTATCAACTACAAGAAATACCAAAAATGATGAAATCAATGAATAAAACTTCATTGGTGATCAGAAAGTTTTGGGGAAAAATCGAAGGAGTTAGAATAAACAACATATGTTCCCATATAGAGCCTAAATCATTTGACGAGGATGATAAGGATAATAATTGGATAAAATCTATGCATAACGAGCTTGATATGAATATGAAAAATGCCACATGGGAAATATTTCAAGGGCTAGAAGACATAAATGTTACCAGAACCAAGTGGGTGTTCAGTAATAGCTTCATTGACTATGGAAAATTGGATCAAAATAAAGAATGGATAGTGTGCTAGGGGAAATCATAGATTAAAAATATAAGTATTTACATAATTAAAAAAATAACTTTTAATAATGTAATCTGAATAAATAACTAATCAAATATAACTATCATAATTCGAATGAAATAAAAATTTTATGAGAAAAATTCCTAGGATAAAAATTTGATATATGAAAATAAATTCCCTTATGAAAAATAAATCTTGTTAAAATAAATAAAAAATTAATCTATTTTCAAATATTATAATTCTAAAAAATATCATAGTCAAAATTAATCCTTGGAATAAAAATAAATTTCCTTTCTATTAAAATTTTAACAAAAAAATAAAATGGATAATTTCCCTTACTTGATTACAGAATATTTCTTCTTCTTATTCTAGGAAGAAAAACTCACTAGCTCTAACTAGTATTTGTGTACAATAGACTAGTAAGATGAAAGTGGGATATGAATGAATTAAAATAATGAGAAAGTCCAAACCAAACTATTGGTCAAGACTCCAATTTATAGCCAATTGATAAAATACAATGGATTATATTTTATTCATTCATTCAACATTCATCTTGCTGAGAAAGCTGGTATTGGGTCCACTTATATTAATTTTTGTTTTTCATTGATGTTTATAGAATAGAGACAATGAAGAAAATTACATAGATATCAAACCATATACAGATATCGATCGAAAGTGTAAATATTTTCTACTTTGTTTAAATCTAAACAACATAGGATTCTTCAAGAGGCTCACACCTCTTTCCAAAAAAACAATGAGTTTTGGGTTATTTTAATATATGATTGTTCAACTAGAATTGTTGGGATACACATATGTGGTATGGGAAGGCTTAGTAGATAACCAATGGAAATTAGAGACATTAAAAAACCCAGATTTCATTAGAGCCTTGGTTTTGTTCCAACCCCGAATCGCTCGAGCCTTGGATTCGACCCTTGGAATAATTAGAGGCTTGATTCTAACCTAGATTTGAGAATGGATTATACTACAAGGATAACATAAAGTAAGTTACTTCCAGATAGGGCTTTGGATATTGTGAACTGGTTTACGATGGGTTCTTAAAATAGGATGGGACACTTCTATGAGCATTTAAAAAAATGTTGATAAAGATACTTTTTATCAACACTAAGTTAATAAGAACTGATAAAATGAATCTTTATCATTTCTCTCTTTAACATTGATAAATAATTATAATATTTTTTTAAAATAATACTTTTAAAAAAATTATAATTATTATATATATTTATAATACTTGTAGTCATAATTTATGTAAAATAATAATTTTATAATTCTTTGAATATATAATAATAAATTTATTAATAAATAAATAATTTTTTAAAAAATAATAGTTATATCATTATATATATTTATATATATATATTAAATATATTCATTATTTAAATAAATTTTTTATAATTTTATAATAATTTATTTATAGTCATATAAATACTTTTTAAACAAATATTATTTATTTATTTATAATTATAAATTTATAAAATATAATATATACATTTATAAATATATTTATTTATAAATATTATTTTATAAATGTATTTTTAACATTATTAATTAATATTTAATCTTAAATGAAAGCATGTTAAAAATAAGTAAAATTGTTTAATTATAAATGAGAAAAATATTCAAAATTTGGATAATTTTGATTAATATAAGTCATTTAAAAAAGGATATATATTGAAATAAAGATGAATACATATTTAGAATATTAAAACATAGTAAATAAATATATATAATATAAATAATATAAATTGATTAAATTTACAAAAAAATATGTGTGTGTGTATCTATATAAAAATGAATTAATTACATACATGTGAAGTCAATATCATATGTTTTATCTATGTTAAATTGAAAAATAAAAAAATCAATTATGTCCATTACTTGATACGATTAGTCAATGTTCTTAATTCATATTAATTTTTAATTATAAACCATAATTCACTAAATTTATTTCTATTTAATGTAATGAAAAAAAATTATTATATAAAGCATATAAATATATATTTATATATATCTATATATTTTATATATTCTTTTTATTAACTTTATCAATAATTATTTAATTAAATTTTTTTTTAATATTTTTCTCAATTTACTTATTCTAATTTTTATTTGTTTAATGTTTATTTTAAATATATCTATATATTTATTAATAATTTATATATAGTATAATCAATTTATTCATTTTTACCAATAATTTTTTATTTAATATTTATTTAATATTTTATTAATAAAAAATATTTTTTTTCTATTTAATTATTTCAATTTATTCGTACTTTTATCAGTGCGAAAAAAGTGTTGATAAAGGATTCATTTATTGGTGATAAAAATAAAGCATTGATAAAGGGTTTCCTTTATCAACATAAACATAAAGGGCTGATAAAGGACATCCTTTATCAGTGCTAAAAAAATACATTGATAAATATTTCCTTTTATCAACGCTGAAAAATTCAATGATAAATGGTGCCCTTTATCACCACTAGAAGAAAAGTGCGGATAAAAAAGACCCTTTATCAGTGTTGATAAAGGGTACCTTTATCATCACTATTTTTCTAGTGCTGATAAAGGCCAGTGTTTTTAAAGGGCTGTTTTGTAGTATTGGACTTAGTTTTGTTAGACCTGGGAATCCAAAGGGATGAGACATCATCAATACATTCATAAATGATTTCTCAACCATTATTACTGGAGAAGACCAAGAGATCTCAAAGATTATATCCTTTGATACAAAATAAGAAAGAGGCTATGAATAATAAAAAGAATCCTATGTTCAATATTAATCAATAGGGTGTACAACAATTTCATACAAGGATATTTGTCCCTTTTGTCTTGGAGGTAAAGAAGGAGCTGATGGATGAAGCTAATAACTATACATTCTCTATACATCTTGGAATCACTAAAATGTATAGGGACCTTCCTGATCATTATAGATACGAAAAAAGAAATTTCCTACTACACTGAAAGGTTCTTGGCATGTCAGTAAGTGAAGGTAGAGTCAAAACTTCCAAAAGTGGTATTAAAACTACCACCCATACCAATAGGTAAGTGAGACAATATCAATATAGATTTTTTCACTAGTCTCCCACGAACATCTAAAGGAAACAATGTGATACGGGTTATAATGGATCAACTCACAAAGAGTTCCCATTTCATTTCCATTCGGGAAGATTTATCTCTTGAAAAACTGGTCATGATTTATGTAAAGGAATTTGTGAGGCTGTATAGGGAACAAATTTCTAATCATGATACAAGGCTCACCTCCTAATTAGGAAGAATTATTCGACATGCTATGAATATTGAAATGAATTTCAGAATGACCTATCTCCCAAAATTTATGGCCATTCTAAAAAGAATATTCAAACACTCAAGGACATACTAAGAACATGCTCGAGGGAATTTAAAGGTGGATGGGATCAACACCTCCCATTAATTTTTTTCTAATCCAAAAAATAACTTCCACTCAAGTATTATAATGGCACCATATTAAGTGCTATATGTAATGTGATATAGAAATCCTACTTTTTGGGATGAAGTTGGTGAGAGAATGTTTCTTGGGCGTGATCTTGTACAATAGATGACATAAAAGGTTTATGCCATCCAACAACACGTAATGGTTGCTCAAAGTTAGTATAAGATCTATGAAAACAACCATTGAGGGGACTTGGAGTATGATTTTAGAGAAACATTTCTCATTCAGATATCACCATGGAAGAGATTCATGTAGTTTTGTAAGATAAAGAAGAATAGACCTAGGTATATTGGATACTTTTAATTCCGTGATCGCATAAGAGAAGTGGCCTATATACTACCACTTCCACAAAATATAGCTCAAGTTCAAGATGTTTTCCACACATCTATCTTGAGGAATTACATAAATGATCCATCAAATATACTGAATCTGGAGGTGGTACAACTGAAACATGACCTATCTTATGAGGAGAAACCAGTGAAGATATTTAATTGTAGAGGCTAAGTTTTATAAAAAAATAACACCCACCTGTTTTTTTAAAGGTTGGGGATAGAGCCTCATTTTATTATTAAAGCAAATCAAATACCTCTTTTAACTGGGTAGAGAGAGACCCATTACATATCCTGAAGGCCCAATGGGCTTATAGCCCATTACATAGCCCGTATGCCCATTTTTTGGCCCAATTTCCATTCTGTGAATAGAAACCTGGCTGCTACAGTGCCCACACAGTACCGTGACTGCTACAGTGCCCTGCCACCACTATAGTACCCGTCGATCTATAGTACCATCGATGCTACAGTATCGCTACAGTACTGCTACGGTAACCTGTGCCCAATGGGTTTTGAACCCCCACCTGGTTAAAGTTTTGTGGAGAAACCATAAATATGAAGAGGTGACATGAGAACCAGAGGAGATAATGAGACATAAGAACCCTCACCTTTTTGAAATTGAGAGAATGTGTTGAAATTTCTGGGGTAATATTTCTTATGGGGGGAAGAATGTAATAACCTAGTTGTTTTAAATTATATTTGTCTTCTAAATAAATCTGTGTTATATATTATATAACAATATACATGTAAAAAGATATATTAAAACCAAAACATTTAGTGTCATTAATAATAATAATTACATTAGTCAACTATAAAACAAATTAAAATACTGAACATTACAACTAGACAAAAAATACAAAATATAATAGCTAAAATGGGAAAATACATATTTCCCCAATCTGCTAGAATCATCTCCCCAATGACCAATACTATATAAATGAAACAAAAAATTAGTAAACTAATCAACATATTATGAAATTAAAATATTACATTTGGTGTATTTTTATTGAATATTGAGTGCAATAATGAATTGGTATTTATAGTGTATAATGGGAAATGTGACTATTGGTATTTGACAATTATATGTCCATTGGTAAAATATGATTGTTTGTCAATATAACCATTTTACAATTTGACTTTTGGATAATATATTCATTAGTGATAATTTTTCATTTTTAATTATTGTTGAGTAATGAAAAACTATGAATGATGCAGAGAGGAGAAATGATGGAATCAACAAATAGAGTCATGCCGTTTGAAGCCCAGTTGTCAAAAATTGGGAGGGAGGTAGTATTAATGGATTTCAACTTTGACCAAGACCATTTCAATCATTAATATGTTATGTTTTAATGAAATCTATTCTAGGATAAGTTCATGTTATTAGATATTACCACTTAGTCAATGTTAGCTGAGCCACTCCAAGAGACTACCACCATCACACACCTTACCATTAGTGTGTACATTTGTGTAATAAGGGATTCCATATCCACGAATTAATTAATTAAAGTGAAATTACATTGCATAAATAAAATTTTTATTCTATCACTTCCATTTTATGAATAGTTTTTCTTAATAAAATATATGTTTAATGGAGAAAAATGTGATAAATTGATTTATGGACACAATTAAAACAAAATTTCATTTTTTTAAAAAGATATAAATTTTTATAATAAACTTATGTATTTATAAAAATATATTTTTAATAAAATATTCATTTAAAATACTCTTATTTAACTAAAAATGTTAAAATAATTTTATAATTCCCTAGAAAATTTTTATAATTGTTCGAATTTTTTCAGTTCTTAAAAATCAATTATTTTTAAGAAAATAAATATTTTTTATATTAAAAATTAAAAAGTGTCTTATTTATATAATTATAATGGTAATATAAGAATTATATTTAAAATTATAACATTTTAATTATTTCAGGGTGAAGTTAAGATATTTTTCTAAAATACTTTATTTGTCTATCAATAGTAGAAATATAGTTTTGGGTTTTTGATAAGTTTTATGACTTAATATTTATTTCATAATTAAGTAATAATTAGTTAAACACAATACAAGACCTAAAATATGTTATTTTATTAATATTATGTACTCTAATATATTTTAATCAATTTCAAAAATTATAAGTGACTTTGTAAAGTCTAAATTGTAAAAATTTATTTTTTTAAACAATAATTTGTGGAAACATAACTTTTCCATGCCAAAAGAAGTATTAAAAATTTTCATTTGGTTTTAGTGGATTAAAATATCAAAAAATGTGACTCAAATGTCCAAAACCATGAGAAAACCCATGGGTAAGACAATGGTTTCACATTTTACATATCATAGATTTCAAAGACCTATATTTAGAAATTATTAACAATTCATATACTTTTTCTATAAATAACAACCCATTTCACCATTCTCCTTTACTCTCAATTCATTTATGATTAATTTATAGTTATGATTCCTCCCAATAAGTCTCCACAAGGTGTCATGCAGCCCACAAGGTTCCATCCTCAAGTTTAAGGAAAAACTCTTCATTGTAAAAGAAACCTCTACATCTCTTTTACATCCGAGTTCCCTTTTTTGTACTATGTATTCTAATTTAAAAAATAAGTTTTTATGTCCAGTTTATATTGTCTCAATACTATAATAATAGTTTTTTTTCAATAGGTTACTTTCATTCACCCTAATTTTATCCATTTCTAAAAACACATTTTACACCTATCATGCATTCAAATTTATTTCTGAAATTTCTATTTTAGTTGAGAAATTATCATTTGTGTTCTTTTTTGTGAATACCCAAACCGAGACCTTTTTCCAAGAGTATTCACCTAGTTGTAAAAATGATTTATTAATTTTGTAATTATATTCAACCCACTTTCCCTTTGTGTGTGTTAAGAATGATGGTATGATCATGCCTTTAAGCGCATTTATACACCATGATTTTGATATGAAACCTATTATTTATTTATCATGGGTTATTAATGAAATTATTTATTAAGCTCTATGTTGATGAAATAAAATTAATTCATATGATGGGTGGACCTTGATTGAGATCCAATTCTTTAGGTAAATATTTAATCTCCAGAGATGACATGTTTTACAATACCTTGGTGATTAACCTTGTTAATTTTCATTTATTACACCTTGGTGATAAACCATGATGATATGCTTATGAATGTCTCATTAAAATTGTGTAGCCATATCTCCATGTTATTATTCATGTTCTTATTATTATGATATTACTATTGTTCTTGATTTATTGTTATGCCTCATGTTCTTATTGATGTATACCAAGATCACATGTTATATGTATCTCTTTCTTATTACCTTAATAGGATTCATGTTCACCCATTTCCATTGATGTAAGTCCCCAAGATATGAGATGTAGTAACAGTGACCTAGGTTGAACCCATGAATATTTATTTCAAGTTTATTAAAATAGTCATTTATTTTTTCATGTATTTTATAACTAATTTTCAAGAATATAAACTTTAAAAGATCCTACATTTTGTAGGAATTGAAATCATAAGTATGAACACTAGGGACAAGTCTAAATATAGGAAAACATCATGGTATTATGGTGAATGTTATGTAATTGGTTTCTATGTAAATATATCCTAGTATGCATACTATAAGTGGATGTGGCTCTAGAATAGATATACCCAGGGGTAACACCTGAAAGCACCACATTGAGCTAGACTTGATCGGGAATTGGTTCATGATAATATCCCTAGATGCACACATGGTTTGACACTTCTAGAGGGATATTTATGGTTAATAATAGGATTTTTATGAATTATTATAAAGGATATATATAAAAAATTTAATTTTTGCAAAATATTTAAGCATTATTTTTTAATACATAAACCCCCATTAGAATTATAAGATTCCTAAAATTAACACATTTTCACCACGGTCTTCTTCTTTTATAAAAATAGAAGGAAATATGAGGAACCACCTAAATGATGAGTTAAATGAATGATGAACTGATGGACTTATCACTGAATATGTAATGAAAAACTATATAAGGATGATTAATCAACTATCTCATGTTATGAATAATAACTTGAATCGATTTGAGTAACCAAAATAACCTCAAAGAGAATAAATTTCCATTGATTACTTCTTGTGTGAACAACCACCTTAATTTAGTGGATCTTCCAACCCATTGATTTTTTAAGAATGGATTACCTCTATAAAAAATATATGTTATCTAAATTGTTGTTTGGAGCTAGATAAAGTTACCCTGGTAGTATACCTCTTAGAAAGAGAATCTGATCAATGGTGCAAAAAAATTAAATATTTGAATCCAAGAAGGGATATTGAATCTATGGAGTGGGAAGAGTTTAGGATAATCTTTTTAAATTAATATTTTCCCTATTCGATGTGAATAGAAATAAAAATGTAAATCCTAGATCTGAAGAATAAGGAAAATAAATCAGTTGAAATCTATGTGTTGAAAAGTATTTCCGAATACACCTCTAGCATTGTTATGGATCCTAAGGGAAATTTTGATAGATTTTTTGGTGGAATGAGACCACATATATAGAGGAATTTAGAAAACCGATACTATGAATTCTATGAAGATATAGAGTGGAATTTTATTTAGGTTGAATTAGAGTTTTTAAAGACACAATGGTCACATAGGTTGAATAAATATAATATATAAATAAATCCAAACTAAGGTAAGAATTTGGATCATAAAATAGGAGGAATGAAGGTGAAACTTACAACATGAAACATATGTGGGAATAACTATTCAGGGAACTACTTAATTTGGTTTGGAAGCTGTTACAAAGGTAAAATATAAGAGCATATATCTCATAACTATCATGGTGATGTGGAGCCTCAACTTATCAACACTAATGATAAAGGGAAGATAGTGCTGGCCTAGCTAGAAAACAAAAACCTATAGTTATTTTCAAATAAAATATATCCCGACCTGATATTTGTCTATAAGAACCTCCTATATTCTTATTTATGGATATTATTGGTGAAGAGGGAGAAAGAAATAAAAGTATAAAGATAGAAAATGTCCCCATAATTTTGGAATATATTAATTTATTTCTTGAAGTGTTACCTAGAAATCCCCTATAAAGAGAGCTAGAGTTATCAATTGAACTCATACCTAGATCAAAGCTTATATCAAAGACACAACATATAATGGAATATGTGGAGATAGAAGAATTAAAGAAACAACTTCCAGATCTTATGTATAATGGATTTATTCGAGAAGGTGTGTATTCTTAGAGAGAACCAATTCTCTTTGTGAATAATAAGGATGTATGAAGGTGTATATGCATTAGTTATAGAGAACATAACATGATCATAGTAAAGAACAAGTACCCTCTCCCAAGGATTAATGATTTATTTGACCATCTTTATACGGATCGATTCTTCTCTAAAATTTAACTCTGATATTGGTATCATCAATTAAGGGGGAAGAAATAATAAATTCCAAAAACCACCTTCCAAACAAGATATGAGCATTATTATTTTCTTGTTATTACCTTTAGTTTAACTAAATATCATCATATATTTATGGATTTGATGAATAGATTCTTTAAGTACTACCTTGATAAATTTATCATAGTTTTTATTGATGATATTTTGATATATTCCAAAATTCATAAGGGTCATAAAGATCATATAAGGGTTATATTGAGAACATTATAGAAGGAGAAGATATTTTGAAAAATTTATAAATTGTGAATTATGGTTACAATAAGTCGAATTCTTGGGGGAAATTGTAACTAATGAATGAATCTCGGTTTACCCTACTAAGAAAAAGGCTATGGAGGAGTACACTCATCCTAAAATGGTAACCTAGATTCGTATTTTACTTGGTTTAGTAGAATAATCTTTGAGTATTTTGAAATAATATTTATGGATTTCTAATCCACTAAGCATGTTAACTAAAAAAGGATCTAATTTCATCTAGACAAAGGAGTGTGAAGAAAGTTTCCATGAACTAAAAAAGAGTTTGTTTACTACACCTTTGTTAACTCCACCAACTGTGGGAGAATGCTTTGTTATTTATAGTGATTCATCTATGAAAGGGATTGGGTGTATCCTAATAAAAAATGAAAAGTTTTTAACTTATGAATCTCAAAAAGTAAATACTCATGAGAATAATTATCCTACACATGACCTAGTGTTAGCTACAGTTATTTTTCTCTGAAGATATGGAGGCAATATCTTTATATGGAGAAATGTGGCATATAAATAGACCACCAAAGTTCAAAGTATATAATCATGAAAAAGAATTTGAACCAGAGAAAAATGAGATGGTTTTAGATTCTTAAAGACTATGAATTTTCAATTCATTATCACCCTAGAAGATAAAACAAAGTCACTAATGCATTAAGTATGAAAAACCATGTTATAATAGAAATGAAAAGGATTCAAGGTGATCCATTTTTAAGGACCTAATAAGGTTGTACATGGGAATAAAAATGGAAGGGACATAATCTATTATATCTCAAATTATTTATCAACCATATTTGCTAGAGAATATCATGATATCTCAAAGATAAGATCCTTTTATATAATAGGAGATAGAGGCTGTGAAGAATGGGATATTTCTTGATTTCAATATTAATAAAGAAGGTGTACTAAAATTTCTTACAAGGATATGTGTCCCATATATCCCATAGATAAAGAAGGAGATGATGGATGAATTTCATAGCTATATATTATCTATAAATATTAGAATCCCTAAATTGTATACGGAATTTATTGATCATTATTGGAGGAGTAATTTGAAAAGCGGGATTGTTTGAAACACTTCCAGGTAATTGGTGTGTTAGCTAGTGAAGGCAGAGTAAAAAATTCATAAAGGGGTATTATAGCTAGTACCCATACCAACATGGATGTGGAAAAATATGACTATAGACTTCATCAACGGTATCCCAAGAACATCAAAAGGAAATAATGTGATATGGGTTATAGTTTATTGACTCTCTAAGACTTCCCATTCCATCTCTATTTGGGAAGATTTATCACTTGAAAAACTTTCCAAGATATGCATAAAGGAAGTGTTGAGGCTGCATGGGGAACCAATTTTTGATCATGATACAAGGTTCACCTTTATCGTATATAGAAGTACTCCACAAGATCTGAATAGTAAATTGAATTTCATTATGGCCTAACATCCCCAAACTAAAGGGTAATTTTGATGGAATATTTAAACACTTGAGGATATGGTGAGAACATGTTCAATGGAATTTAAAGGTTTATGAGATCAAAAAACCCCGTCAGTTGAGTTATCATACAACAATAACATTCACTAGGTTATTAAAATGGAACCCTATGAATCCCTATATGGAAATTGATGTAGAACTCCTACTTGTTGGGATTAAGTTAGTGAGAGAAAATTACATGGGACCGATCTTATACAATTGAAGAGAGAAAAGGTTCATTCCATCCTATAATATATAAAGAATGATCAAAGTTTACGTAATAGATATAACGAAAATCATTGAAGGGACTTGGATTTCGATGTTAGATAAAAAGTTATCCTTTAGATATCACAATGGTGGAGATTAATGTGGTTGGGTCAGAAATGGAATATTATCTCTAGGTACATTGGCCCCTTTGAAATCCTTGGTCAACTTGGAGAAGTGGCCTATTATTTTTCACTTCCACCAAATATGGCTCAAGTACATAATGTATTCCACATATATCTTAAGGAAGTACATGCATGATCCATAACATGTATTGAATTCGGAGGTGGTACAACTAGAACATGAACTCTCTTATGAGGAGAATCCAGTAGATATATAGGATCGTAGGTAAATATTTCTACACAACAAGAACACCCATCTTGTCAAAGTGTTGTGGAGTAACCCTAAATATGAATAAGAAATATCGGAACCAGAGGAGACAATGAAATAATAGTACCCTCACCTTTACTTGACTGAGAGAATGAGTTGAAATTTTGTTGATAAAATTTATTTAGGGGGAATAACGTAAAGATCTAATTTTTTAAAAGATATTTGTTTCCAAAATAAATTTTTGTTACATATTTTAAAATATTAGACAAATAAAAAATTTAGAAAAACAATTTTTTTAACTCATTAATAATGATCATTACATTGGTAATATAAGAAAAAAATTAAAATTCTAAACATTACGACTGAATAAAAAATATAATATAAAATAAATAAAATGAGTAAATAAAGATCACCCTAATATGTTAGAATCACACCCACTTAACCAAAACTATAGAAATGAAACAAAATATCCATAAAGAAATCAGAATCTTAAGAAATGAAAATGTAACCTTTGGTTGAATTGTAGTGAATATTTAGTGAAATAATGAAGTGGTATTTATAAGGTATAAAGTGAAATGTGACTGTTGGGATTTGATCGTTATATGACTATTGGTCAAATATGACTATTGTTCAATATAATATTTTTCAATTTTAACATTTTTAACTATACACATTTGTGATAATTCTACCATTATAATTATTTTTTATAAGAAGTAATGAAAAATGATAATTGATACATAAATGACAAATGATGGCTTCAACCAATTGATTCATGCAGTTTGAAGCCCATTTGTCAGAACTTGGGAGGGTGGTAGTGTCACTGGGGTTCTCCATTGAACAATCCCCAGATGATATTCAAGAGATGAAAATTTAATGAAATATCTTATGGGATAAGTTCAAGTTAGTGGAGATTACCACTCAGTCAATGTTAGCCGAGCCACCCCACAAAACTACCACTATGACACACCTTATGCTTAGGGAATACATGAGTGTAATAAGGTGTTAGGTTCCGAGTACATATTTACATAAATTTTAATTCATTTGTATAAATAAAATTTTTATTCCATCAATTCCATTTTAAGAATATTTTTTCTTAACAAAATATATTTTTCATTGAGATGAACTTGATAAATTGATTTTTGGAAACAAATAAAACCTAGTTTTATTTTTAGTAAACATATATATTTTTATAAATAAATCAGGTATTCTAAATAATATCTATTTAAAAAAAATATTATTTTAAAATATTTTTATTAAAATATAAATTAATAAATGATTTTATAATGTCCTAGGAATTTTTTGCAAGTGTTAGAAATTTGATTATTCCATAAAAATTAATATTTTTAAATAAAAATGTTTTTTATATCTAAAAGTTAAAATTTTTATATTTAGATATTTATTCAGATAAAATAAATATTATATTTTAAATTAGTACATAAAAATTAGGTTAGGGTAAAATTATGATAATTTTATAAAATACTTCATTTTTTTCGTGAATAGTAAAATTACAGTTTTGAGTTTTTGGTATATTTTATGACTTAATATTTATATCACAATGATGTAATAATTAATTAACCACAATCCAAGACCCAAAATATTTTATTTAATTAATATTATATAATTTAATATATTTTAATCAATTACTAATACTATAAAAAACATTCCAAAGTCTAAAATGGAAAATTTTATTTTTAGAAATATTACTTTGTGGAAAATTTAATTTTGCATGCCAAAAAAAGTATTAAAAATGGTGTTTAGTTCTGTTGGATTAAAATATCATAACATTTGGCTCAAATTTCCAAAAACATGATAAAAAACATTGGGTAAGCTAATGGTTCTGTATTTTCTACAACATAGATTTCCATGACCTTTATTTGGAATTATTAAATATTTCCTCCACTTTTTCTATATATACCCATTAATTTCACCATTTACCCCCACTTAAAATCCATCCTCTATGATGGTTTTACAATTTCACCCCCAATGTGTCCTCAATACCGCATGATTCCATCCTCATGTTTTAGGAATAACTCTTCAAGGTATTGGAAGTCTCCACATCTCTTTTATATTCAAGTTCTCTTTTTTGTGGTATGTAATCTAATTACCAAAATATTTTATTTATGTCCAATTTCTATTGTCCTATTATCTTAATAATATTTATTCTTTCAATTGAGGACCTTCTTTCACCATTATTTTACCTTTTTCTAAAACCCTGTTTTATAGCTGTGATGCTTCCAAATTTACTCGTCAACTTTCTCTCTTTTAATTGAGAAATTATCATTTATATTTTTTTTGTGAATACGAAAACATATTTCACTTCCATGGGTATTAAAATATTTATAAAAATTATTTATTGATTCATGGATTTAAATATATTTAACCTATATTCCCTTTTCATTATTTCAGAATGATAGAATGATCATTCCATTAAGCAGTTTTCTATGCCATGATTTTGATAAAAAATCTATTCTTTATTTTTGATAGGTTATTAATGAAATTATTTATTTTGATCTATATGAATCATATGATGTTAATACATATGATGGGTTCACCCTGATAGTACTCTAATTCATTGGGTAAAGAATTTAATCTCTATAGATGACATGTTTTACGGTATCTTGGTGAATAACCTGGGTAATTTTTATTTACAAAACCTTAGTGATAAACCGTGGTGAAATGATTATGAATGCATCATTTAATTTTTTAGCCACATTTCAATGTTATGATTAATTTTATTATTATTATTATATGAATCTTTTTCATGACTTTCTGTTATTCCTTCTGTTCTTATTAATATTTCACATGGTCACATGCTATAAGTCTTTCTTGATTATTCCCTTTTTGGGCTTCCTGCTCAGCCCTTTCCTTTGATGTATGTCCACTGGATATGATATTCTCTAAAAGAAACCACAGTTAAATCAATGAAGATTTATTTCAGGTTTATTATAATAAATTTTTTTGTTTTTATGTATTATGTACATAATATCCAAGAAACTAAACTTTAAAAGATACAACATTTTTTTTCATGTAATCGAAAGTTTATATAATAAAAAGGTGGGATTCAATAACATTTTCAAACATAGAAATAAAATCTATCACATTATCTAAATAGATACTTGATGAAGAATCAACTTTCTTATGATTCCTCATTAAATTCATTTTCATACTTCTAGAAAGTTTCATCTTCTTCTCATCCGTTTTTTATTTTACAGCTTCTCATCATACTCATCAGTTACATATTATTCTATTTTATTATTTATAAAATCATAGGAAAAGTGTACAATATTATAAAATATTGTTTTTTACATTTTTTTCTTGAAAAATGTAGTTTTTATCATCTCATATGTTACGATTATATTGTGTAATTCATATAGCTTCAAATCCTCTCTTTTCTCTGGTGATGATATTTTGGAATGAAATTGATCTGGAAAATATATCAACATTTTTTTAAAATAATTGATCTAATAAAGTGTCTATGAATCCCCAAGTATTAATAATAATTTTATTTACCTTTGTTAAATACTAATCAATATTTATTATTCTTCTATTTTTTGATCATTAAATTTACTTCACCATTTATGAATCTTTTATTCCGTTACTTTTATATTTCCTTCAAAAATAATTTAATGTTTTTTGATGTTTCCTAAGTTGATTAGAGACCAATCACATTTGTATTAACGTTATCTAAAAAATGATAAAAATAAAATTTTAAGAATTAACATTACCCTGTGGATTTATTTTGTCAGAAAAGTCATTTGTACATCCTTCTCTCTGGGTGGAAATCCAATAGTTACCACATCTATAACTTCTAGGCTAAGATAAAGTAGATAATGTATCAGTATATTATTCTATCCATGATATTTATTAATGTTGATGTTAATAATACCTATGATATTGACTAAATTTTAATTTTCCACACTTAATGGGAATATATAGATAAGAACCTTACCTCTGATACTGATTAAAGTACACAGGTTTGGTAGGATCAATGAAATGGGGAGGGGGTGAATTCGTGATCTTTTTAATTTATATGAAGTTTCTCCCTTTTAAGAACATCAAACTTGATGGATGGTTAAAGCCTTAATCCTTTATTAATTTCTAAGTTGGTTATAAAAAACAACATGGATTCTCTAACAAATTAAATAGTAATTGTTTATAGACCCCAATAAATGTATTATTTTGAATAGTTATACACCCCATTCCTTCTTCAACAATTATTTATGAACCCCAATTTCAAACTCCAACAATGATTTGTTATAAAAAAAACTAAATCCTCCAAAATACGGTTACATACGCTATCCACAAGCTCATTTTTAGAGTTTATCCAACAAAAAATATATTATTATTTAGAAGGTCTTAATATAAAATAATTTTGGATCATATTAGTTGGTGTAAAACATATTCATTATCTTAAATATATTATAGTAAAGGTTTTTTGGTCATGAAACTTACTATAGATCTTATATGATCAAGATTTACTCAATATTCATCCTTCTGAAACTTTGTGTCTGATAAATATTCTTATGAAACTTCTTCTTCAAAATTTTCATCATGTTGGTTCTTATTTTTTTGGAACTCCATCCTATTATTTGTTATTATTATTCTAGAACTATTTCCTTTAGTTTCTTCTTCTTATTCGACCTTGTAACTTCTCAGAAGCATTTCATTTGAAATCACTCATTCTAACATTCATAGAATGATATAAATTATAGTGATCTTGATCAATTATTCTCTATATGTGATTTATCATTTTTATAGGCTAAATTTTCTTGATAAAGTTAGTGAATTCAAATCTTTGAATTCGGTTGATATTCACATCTCATTTTGATAAGCTTCAATAAATCCTTTAAAATCTATGAACTCTAATATTTTCTCACATTCTGGTTCATAGTATAACACTATTTATAATATCCTTTAATTTATGCTTAAACAATCATTTCCAACTCTCTACTAAATATAGACATCAAACAATCTTTCAAAACATCCATAAAAAATAGCTTGAATCATGAACTTTATTCTGTGAATATTGGACTTTGAACATCTTGATCATCATCATCATAATAATTTTTACTTAAAAAATTTTATGTGAAAAGTTTCCAAATGGTTTTTTTCTAGAAACATCATTTAGTAACTTCTCCATAACCCTCCATTTGGAACTCCTTCCCAAACTCATCTTCTTTAACTCATTCCAAAAGTATAAACTTCATATGGAACTTAATTCAAATCTACAACATCTACTCAAATTAAAAATATACTTTTCGTGTTATTATATTTTCTACTTAAAGAAATCATTTAATTGAACCCAAAAAATTCCTCCGGCATATATACTTCCAAAAATACACACTTCATCTCCATAGATTGTCCTTCTGAATTTAACCTTCCCAAAACTCTATTGTCATCTTCACTTATTGTCCTTCCAAGAACTCTTTATTCACCTTCTTTTGAAAACTCATCTTCCACTTTCCTTCCAAAACTCATTTTTCAAATTATTATAAAAACCCATATTTTAGCTTCATTTGGAAAAAAGAATTTCAAATTAAAAAATTGTAAAATCTTCTTCTTGATTTGAATCACTTTTTAATCTTCTATTAATGATGTTTTTCTACCTTGAACAATCAGAACAAGAACTGTCTTACTTGATAATGTTTATTTAATAAAATAATCAACTTCATCTATATATTATCCATGTAAAATATCCTACAAATACATATTGAAAAATTGTCATCAAATAAAACCAAGATAGTTTGGGCACAAAAAATAATAAATTGATCACTTTGATACCACTTAAAGGTTTTTGGATATACAAAAAGTGGTTGAGTCAAATTATAATAATGGTTTTTCATCAATATGGACTAATAATTACAAAGTAATAGATGAATTAAATCCTATTGTTTTATAAGAATAGATATTTAACATTAAATGGATAATTATTTTGAAACGAGAATTATCTGGAATTGATAATTCATCTTATTGATAAATTTTGTTTCCAACCTTGTGGTCTCATCATTATGGTGAACAATCCAAAGTAGGACCACTCTAGTTGTATTCACACATGATCCAAGAATCTTGGAATATTGATTATATCCTCTCATTTGTGAGAGTAGAGGAACCAGGTGCCTTGCATCATTTATCATTCCCGATGATAACAAATCAGTCTTGTTCCCTCTTATTCTTGAGAGGATGAGAGGAGGATTTTCTCTTTAGGGAATGATAGAATATCTTATTGAATTCACTGTGAAAAAATATTATACATCCTACTAAATGATATAATTATGAATATATACATAGGGATAAATAATTATTAATTTTATAGAGGCCCTTTATCTAATTTTTTTCTATATAAACCCCATTTAAAATAATAAAAAACTACCCAATCCCTGGGCTTGAGACATCAATTTTGAAAATTTATTAATAATAACACACACACACACATGCACGCATAGAGAACATGAGTGGAGAGTTATAAGGGAAAATTTCCCAATTATATAAAATACATAAAAATATTCCCACAAAGAATAACCAAGATCCAATTTCTTAGGTTTACATTGTAAAACCATGTGTTGAGGGTTACATATTCCACATAGATGGAATCCTTCCTTGACATCCCATGTTTCTACCATGGTTAATGATATTTATATAATGAAGAATTATTACTATCCTATGTATTAATTTCCAGATGTTTTCCATCTCTTTATTACACAAGATAAATACTCTTAAAGGAATATGTATCCTCTATCATCATCTAAATCCTAGTCTCATGAGATTTCTTCTATATGTATTTCACACTAAGTACATCAAGTCTAGAGGTAGGAGTAACCGATGTTTCTTTCTTATTATCTAAAATATATTCCATAAATTAATATGTAACATCACTACCCTTAGCTAGTTTCATATGAGGATCCTTAACATGATTATCCTCACCCTTTAGTTGAATATTTTAGTCCGCTCCCATTGGGTCACTCAAATGATTCACAATAACACCTAATTCTTTTTTATATGTATTCTGATCATCAGTAGGTGATTATGACTTATATTTAGTAAATTACATAAGGCTAGAATCTAAAATTTGGTATCTTCAATGCCTACCAAGATTAGTGTTTTGAAACATGTCAAAGAACACTGTAACATCCATGCCCAACTTAATCTATAAAAAATAACCATACTAAAATTCCACATGACCTTGGGCATTCCTCCCTATATATTAGATACTTCTGACTATCAATGAAAGTCTAAGATGGTAATGTGGGGAGACTATACATTCTATATCAGAGTTCACAGTAAACAATAAAATAACCAAACATCACACATCCATAAAAAAGTTTAAATAAAATAAAAAATAACCAAACCAATAATAATATGCCATCCAGAGTAGTACAATCACACTATAATGGTAAGCCCTCAAGATGACCATATATAAAAAATAAAATAAATGAAAATAAATAAATTGGATCTATGACATCCCAAGCGATACCTCATCTAGTCTCCAACCTCATTTGATTTGTCCCACTTGACCATGCCATTCCATGCCTCAACTCTATCTACAACTGCAAAAACTTTATACCACTTATCAGGTACTGATATACAATTGATGAATGAGCAGGGTAAGAGTAAAAAAAATTGTAGGGAACCAAAAACCCAGTCTCATACTAATAAAAAATTGTTGTAAGGGTATGTGACACGATCCACCGAAATAAATAAATATACTATAGAAAAATAAAAAAAATAAAAAACAATCTTAACACCAACTTTATGACTATGATGGAGTGTCTATGAGCACATCATTATGAATTTACCTCCATAGTTTCCCCACCACCCCATGAGCATACACATATAACCTAGAACATTCCCAAATGCAATTATCAATCTTTTGGTTCATGGACCATAGGGTATTACCAAGCATCCCTTAGGATTTACCCCATGGTAGTACCTAGAAATTGTAAATGCTGGGAAGTGTCTAATTAATAAGAGGTGAAGGAATGAAGAAATACTACACATATAGGTGTTAATAATTCCCAATCATCAATAGAAATCAAAGAGACTACAATCCATATATCCCTCAGTCAATATCTTGGGAATCAAAAATTTCAAGGATCCCTAATTGAACCATCTCTGGTGCATGCAACAAATCCTATCAGGGTATCAAAGGAATCAATAATGGGGATAAAATTGTATCCCTTAGGATTTACAAATTCCATGCTTAGGGATATACACCCACATGACATGTCCTACCTCCATTTACTGACAAGAATCATAGGAATTCAAAATGCTATACTAGTATCGCCATTATAATCCTAGAACCTGGACATTCACAATATCAAAGGAATCCCTTCCTACTCGATCATTCTTGTATACACAGCCACACATACAATGATGATGGATCTTTGGTACCACCTCTTTGAATCTACTCTTACATAAACCAAATATCTATATGCAATCCAACCTAGGTATCCTCCCTCGGTACACTGAGAGATTAAATCCCAAACATATTGGGAATCCCAGGGTATCATCCATTTAAAATGGTGATTTATAGACATCTTGGGAAAACACATCAATGTTAGGACCAATGACTAATTCCTAGGAATCCTAGGAAATCATGTATCATCAAGAAAAAAAATTAATTAAATTAACACACTGCTAGGGATATCTAAACACCCACACCCATCACCATCATCTCTTCCCCATTAAGATTACATGTCAGTTCAGGTTCTACGTAACACCCGCAACTGTATCCACCCATATCCATGTATACCCACATAGGGTCTGTCTATAAATGGGTCACCGACATATTCCCCCTCGATCATTGTATATTAGATGTTGAGTCAATAAGTTTTTCCTTAGGACTTTTCCATTCCTTCTTGTTTTGAAAATCACAAACACCTTTTCTTAAGGAAAATTGCTTTTATAAGGAAAATTGCTTTTATAAGGAAAATTGCTTTTATAAGAAAAATCGCTTTTATAAGAAAAATTATCCTTATCTTTTTTTCATCCATATTTTTCTTAAGCATGAGATTTAGATTCATTTATATTTTCTCGGAATCATTGTAAATTTGATATAAAGAATTCTGTTTTAGGATTCAGATTCTGGATAAGAACTATAAGGAAGTTTCATTCTGAATTCCGGATATAAACTCTGACTAAGTTCTATTCCAGATTCAGGATACGAATTCCAATGAAGAATTCTCATTACGAATTATAATGTAGAAATCTCATTCCGAATTCTCATTATGAATTCTGATGATGAATTCTCATTACGAATTCTGTTGACGAATTCTCATTACGAATTCTATTGACGAATTCTTATTACGAATTCTGATGACGAATTCTCATTACAAATTCTAATGAAGAATTCTCATTACGATTTCTGATGAAAAATTCCTATTCTGAATTCTCATTCCGAATTCACCTATTAAACAGAATTTGAGTATCTTTGTTTTATACACTCTGAATTAATTCAGACTCCAAAAAATATTTTGGTTAGACTCTGAACTTCTATATTACTTACATTTCTATAATTTGTCTACTCTTTATTATTGTTCCTTTCACTCCGAACCTTCACTCCGAAGTTTTTATTCCGAACTTTTATGTTAGAGTTTAAAACGATGTCGTACATTATGTTACACTTGTTTTGTTATAAAACGATGTCGTCTATTCTATTTCATATTAACCGTTGTCTAAGTGACACGTGTACAGGTCCCTCCGATCTTTAAGGAAAATATGACCGTTGGAGAAGGAGCCGACCTTACCTATAAATAGGAGCTCATTTGAAAGAGCTCGGGACTTATGACAGATGAACAACTTGGTTTTGTGCATACATGCTATTGATGTGAATTCTAGAGAGAGAGGCTCTTATTAACTCTCAAAGCTTCGTGCGACTACGAATGTTGGTGATTACATTCGAGGGCTTCCGAGGATAGGAAGACAGAGGTGCTGACTACCTTGAAGTTCGAGGGCTTCCTTGCTGAGGAAGACAGAGGTTGCCAACTACCTTGAAGTTGAGGGCTTGCGGGGATAGCAAGACAGAGACTCCGATCTTCTTATCGAGGGCTTACCCTGGTGTGGGTAAGACAGACTTGCTTGAAAGTATAAATCAAGGGACCTTTATCCAAGGTTGTTGGATACCCATCTCTTTGGGTTAAAAGACTTATATCTTGTTACTTGTAGTTTTACTACTTGTTTTTATTCCGCTGCATTTTGTAATATAAGGAAAGTATAACTTTTTTATACTTCCTTATTTGTACTTAGTTTCATTTAGATTCTATACGCTTTAAGGTAGAATCTCATATTGTAATCTTTTGTTAAGTTTAAATTTTCGGAACCATATTTCTGGAACCCTCATTCGGAATCTCTTTCCTAGTTTTCATTCGGTGTTAAGAGGTGTTGAGAATTTTCTTAGTTTAACTTTGTTAAACTTAGCCTTTTCCTTTTCTTAAGGAAAACATAGTTATTCTTAACTAACTTTAAAGGTTCCAAAGGAATTTTTAAAGTATAAAATTCACCCCCCTCTTGTATTTTGAGCATCTACATCACTATTTAAATCCTACAATTGGTATCAGAGCAGGTCTCTGAAATACTTGTACTCACATTCAAGTTTTTCTTGCTCACTTTTTCATTCCGAATTTTCCTATTCCGAATTTTTTTTTCATTCCGAACATTGTTATTACGATTCTTTGCTACTAACAAGTTTGTGTGCCAAAAGTTATTTCTAGTATGGCAGGGATTAATGTTGGATCAATTGACAATCTAAATCCTACAAGACCACCTATATTTGATGGTAATGACTATGAATACTGGAGAAATCGTATGAAGTCTTTTGTTATCAATACTAGAGTAGACAACTTTGTTATTCATACTAGTGATTATAAAATTCCTGACAAGGAAGTCAGATCTTTTACTAATCAAGAAAAGCAAGAATATCAACTAAACTATAAGGTACACAACACTTTACTATGTTCAATGACCAGAAATATATATAGCCAAATTTCTTTTTGTGAAGCAGCTAACTGTATATGGAAGAAGTTAGAGGTTACACACTTTGGGACTTCCAAAGTGATTGAGACTAGAAGAGCTATGCTTAGAGCTGAATATCATGGCTTCAATTTTCCTTACGGAGAACCTATTTGTAAAGTTCAACAACGATTTATGACCATTGTCAACAGTCTACAACCTATGGGAGGGAAAGGTTTAGATGATGAAGCTCTTGTGGATAAAATAATTGATATTATGCCCAATGAGTGGGAATCCAAGAGAAAAGCTATTGGTGAGAACAGGAAGGTAACTCAAATTACTCTTGATGAGATTTTTGGAACTCTTCTACTACATGAAACCAGAATGAAGAGAGATGCAGACAACATCAAGAAGAAGAATGGAAATGGTACTTTTGCTTTTACTACAACTTCAAATCAGATGAAAGCTAAGACTCCTGAGAGAGTGACCAGATCCAAGTCTAAGAAAGTTATTTTCCAATCCGAATCTAGTGAGAGTGAAGTCTCAGAAAATGAATTAGCAAATCTTGCTCGAAGGATGAACAAGATAGCTGGACAAAGAAATTTTCAATCTAAGTATAAGAAAAAGGAAAGGAAAGATAAGAAAGATGGAGAAGTTACTTGTTATGAATGTAAAAGAGCTGGACATATTAGACCAGATTACCATATGCTCAAAAAGAAAGAAAGAAAAGAAAGACATTCAGACAGGAACAGAAAGAAGTATTATAAAGCTAAAGCTAAGAAAGTACTGAAAGCTAATGACACATGGAGTTCCAGTGGTGGTGACTCTTCAGATGAATCTTCTGATTATGAATCTTCAGGACAGAAGAATCTTTGTCTTATAGCCAGATTACCTATTGATAATCATTGTCTTATGGCTTAGGTACGAAATGATGAATCATTGACCAATTTTTCTTTATATTCTAATGATAGTAAGTATTATAACTCTTCTGATGAAGAATCATATTCTGATGAGGAAAATACTTTACCTACTTATGAAGAAGTATCTAGGTTTGCTGAACTTCTTGAGATTGAGAATTCCAAACTCAATAAGAAACTTGATAAGGCAAACTCTAGGAATTCTATTCATACAAAAGAGATATCAGATCTTTCTAAAGATCTTGATAAGAAAAATGCTGATTTTGAAAATATTTCAAAAAATCTTGAGGAAGTAAGTTCTGAGAAGAATAAACTTTCTAAAGAGTTAGAAAAAGTAATTTCTAAGAAAAATGTTTTCGAGCCTAACTCTAGTTCAAAAACTAATGATTTTGAGGATAAAAACATGGTTGTAAAACTCAAGTCCGAAATTTTTTCCTTAAAGAAGTGTTTATCAAACTTTACCCATGGTAATGAAAATTTTGACAAGATGTATTCCCAAATACGACCTTTAAGAAATAAATCTGGATTTGGTTATACCCATGCAAAACCTATTTTCAGTAACAATTATTTTGTTCCTCAAAGTGCCCCATTTTGTACCAAGTGTCAATGTGGTGGTCACTGGGCAAAGAATTGTTCCTTAAACAAAACCCAATCTCTAGGATTTCACAAAGCATACTTTTCTAAGAAGATGTGGATACCTAAAATTTTATTGTCTGGAAATCTTGGATCCAAACAAGTTTGGATTCCGAAAATCTAATTTTCTTATTAATTTCAGGAAAACAAAGAGAGTACCAACAACTATACATGGTACATGGATAGTGGATGTTCCCGGCACATGACTGGTAACAAAAGTTTTTTTTGAAAAGATTATTAAAACGAAAGGAGGAAAGGTAACTTTCGGAGATAATGCTAAGGGAGAGATTGTTGGTATTGGTAATATTTTTTTTCTTGGTAAAACCTTGATTTCAAATGTTCTTTTTGTTAAGGGTCTTAAGCACAACCTCATTAGCATAAGTCAGTTATGTGATGAAGGTTACCTTGTGAATTTTAGGAATGATAAGTGTTTAGTTCACAATTCCAAGGAAGAATTTATTCTCTCAGCCAATAGGCAAGAGAATGTCTACACTTTGAACCTAGAAGACCTCATGAGTCATGATTTACCTTTCTTAAGTGCAATGGAAGATCATTCCTGGTTATGGCATTGAAGATTAGGACACTGTAATATTAGAAACCTATGTAAACTCTCTAAGAAGAAACTAGTTAAGGATCTACCAGAGCTTAGATTTGATTCTTCTAAAGTTTGTGATCCTTGTCAATATGGCAAGAAACATAAATCTAGTTTTAAGTCAATCGGTGAAGTCTCAACAACCGATGCATTACAGTTAGTGCACATGGATCTTTTTGGTACAACACAAACTGGAAGTATTGGAGGCAAATACTATGTGTTTGTTCTAGTTGATGATTACACTAGATTTACTTGGGTATATTTTCAAGCAAAGAAATCTGAAGCTTTTTCCTATTTCAAAAGTTTTAGAGCTCAAGTTAAAAATGAGAAAAACCTTCCATTGAAAACTATTCACAGTGATCATGGAGGAGAATTTCAAAATTCTGATTTTGAAACTTTTTGTAGTAAGAAAGGTATTACTCACAATTTTTAAGCACCTAGAACTCCTCAACAGAATGGTGTAGTTGAAAGAAGAAATAGAATTCTTCAAGAAATAACTAGAACTATATTGAGTGAATATTCTATTGCTAGAAATTTTTGGGCTGAAGCTGTAAGTACTGCTTGCTATACTATAAATCAAGTTTTGATTAGACCTTTTCTTAATAAAACTCCTTATGAGTTATGGAATGGTAGAAAACCAAGACTTTCCTACTTCAAGGTGTTTGGTTGAAAAGTATTCATTTTTAATACTGAAGATAATCTACATAAATTCGCACCAAAATCAGTTGAAGCAATTTTCTTAGGATATTCCACAACCTCTAAGGCTTATAGAGTTTTTAATAAAAATAATTTTACTGTTGAGGAAACAGTACATGTAAAATTTGATGAATCAGATCCTTTTGTTTTTAAACCATCTCAACTTACATCTTCGTATGTGTTTTCAAAAACTAATTGTCATCCTTTGATAGAAGAACCTTCTGATAAGGAAATTTTTCTAGAAGATACTTCTGAAACATTTACCCCAGAAGACTTTCTACCCTATGTTGATGAACAGGTTTTACAAAACCCAAATCAGGTGTTTCTTAAGAATCATCCCAGTGATAGTATCATTGGTGATGTAAATCAACCTGTAAGGACTAGAAGTTCCTTAAGAAATGAAGTAGAACATCTATCATTTATTTCCCAATTAGAACCTAAAAGCACTGATGAAGCTTTCGGTGATGATGATTGGATTAAATCCATGCAAGATGAACTAAATGAATTCTAAAGGAATAAAGTCTGGACCTTGGTTGAAAGACCTAAGGAAACTTCTGTTATTGGAGTAAAATGGGTTTTTAGAAATAAATGTGATGAAAACGGAGTCATTGATAGAAATAAAGCTAGACTTGTTGCTAAAGGCTATAATCAGCAAGAAGGAATAGACTATAAAGAAACCTATGCTCCAGTAGCTAGACTTGAATCTATCCGTATTCTACTTGCCTTTGCAGCATTCTTTAATTTCAAACATTTCCAAATGGATGTGAAATGTGTTTTTCTTAACGGTTATGTTCAAGAGGAAGTTTTTGTCGAACAACCTCCTGGCTTTGAAGATACAAAACATCCTGATCATGTTTTTAGACTTACCAAAGCTTTGTATGGTCTTAAACAAGCCCCACGAGCATGGTATGATAGACTTACTGAATTTTTGCTTCAAAATAACTATGTTAAGGGAAATGCAGATCCAACCCTTTTTATAAAGAAATATAAGAAAAATGTTTTGATTATTCAAATTTATGTTGATGACATTATATTTGGTTCAACTCAGCAATCTTTGACTGACTCTTTTGCTAATCTAATGAAATCTGAGTTTGAAATGAGTATGATGGGTGAGTTAACATTTTTCCTTGGTTTTAAAATTTCTCAAAAACCAGAAGGAACCTACATATCTCAACATAAGTATATTAAAGATCTTCTTAAAAAGTATGTTTATAACAACACTAAGAGTATAAGTACTCCCATTGGTACCTCAAACTCTTTAGATCTTGATGAAGCTAGGAAACCAGTAGATCAAACATCTTTTAGAGGTATGATAGGAAGTCTACTTTACTTAACAGCTAGTCGACCAGACTTAATGTTTTCAGTATGCTTATGTGCAAGATATCAATCCAATCCTAAGGAATATCACTTAAAGGTAGTAAAAATAATTTTTCGCTACCTTAAGGGAACCATGGATCTAGGATTATTTTATACTTCTGGAAATGATTTTTTTCTAAAAAGCTTTTCTGATGCTGACTTTGGTGGATGTAGAATGGATAGAAAAAGTATATCTGAAACTTGTCATTTCTTAGGAGATTATTTAGTTTCTTGGTCCTGCAAGAAGAAACATTCTGTAGCACTCTCCACTGCTGAAGCTGAATATGTAGAAGGTAGAAGTTGTTGTGCACAAGTGTTGTGGATGCAACACACACTCACAGACTATGGCTTGAGTTTTACTAAAACTCAAATTTTTTGTGATAACACAAGTGCCATTTCCCTCAGTAAGAACCCTACACATCACTCCCGTGGAAAACACATAGATATTAGGAATCACTTTCTTAGGGATCACACACTTAAAGGAGATATTATTCTTCAGTTTATCGGAATGCAAGAACAACTTGCTGATATTTTCACAAAATCTTTGCCTTCTGATATATTTGAATATATTAAACAGAAGTTAGGAATGATAACCGTAAGGTAATCTTTCTTAATTAACTTTCTGTTGAAAAAATCTCCTTACAGTAATAAACTCCTTTTCATAGGGGGAGTACATTTGATTGTTTGTTTAACAAAGTTTTTCAAAATTTGTTTTCAAACCTTTCAGAACGAATATTTCTGGAATGGAACTTCCAGAACTAAAATTTTCCAAAATAGACATTCTCGTACAGAATACTTCTAGAATGGAAGTGTTCGTATTGAACCTTTCCAGAATGGAAAATTTTCGTACTAGAATTTTCATAACGGAATTTTCATACCAAATTCTTCGTAATGTATTTTTCGTACTAAGTTTTTCGTACGGATTTTTCTTCTTACTAAGATTGTTTTTCACACTGAGTTGTTCCGTAATGAGTGTTTCGTACTAAGTTTATTTTCCAAAAGAATTTTTTTCGAAATCTGTCTTCCCATAATAAAGTTTTTTTTCGTAATCATCTTTTTATATTATCCATTACGAATAATCCTCCTAATCCAATCCGAAAGGTATGATTTCCTTACTCAAGTTTTCTTAGTCATATTTTTCTTGCTGGAATTTTCTTGTACTATGATTGCGGATTATAGTTTTCTTAATTCCTTGTTTTAATAAAAAAACCTCAAAAAGATCAGATTCAAGTTTTCAACCGTCAGATATGATCTCACCTTATTCCAACCGTTAGATCAACTGTGGAAGGAGAGCCGTCATCTCGTTGCCTATATAAAGGGAACCCAAATACTCATCCCACATCGATCTCAAGCTCTCGCGTCAAGAATCTCTGCCTCTCGGATTTAAGGTCGTTCCGGACTACAGTTGTCTCCGTTCCAAACTTCTCAGAGAATTACAGATCCGAATGTCTGCGGAGTGAGCATCTCAAGAAATGTCATCCACTAAGCCTATTTCGCAATGGATAGTTTACAGAGAAAGGTTAGTCCATCCGGATTTCTTCATCAACTATGATTCCTTTATTTCAAAGAACATTAAGTTGAATGGCTGGGAAGATGTTGCGGTGTCAAAAACCGGGAACCAAGATGAAGTGTATTCAGACTTACTTGTCGAGTTCTATGAATCAGTTTCCTTCTTTAAGGAAGATAATAGGGAGAATTTCTCTTTTAAGTCTTATGGCAAGACATACATGCTTTCTCACACCAAGGCTGCAAGCTTGGTAGGACTGACTTGTGAAGGAGAAGCCGAATTAATTTCGCATGTGTTGCCTGACTCTAAGGGTAGCTTCCACAAGGAAAAAGCCTTAGAAACTCTCGGACTGGCTGATGACAAGGCTCTGAAGATCGCCAGTTTATCTACAAATTTCCAGATTCTAGAGTTATGGGTACAAGGGCTTATCGTACCGAGGAAAGGTGATAAAGATAGCTTGAAGAAAAGTGAGATCTATATCTTAGATTTCCTGATAAATCTAAGGAAGTTTAACTTGATGAAGCACATTCTTATTACTATTGAAAATTTGAAGAAAGGAAATCTGAGAGCTCAGATTATTATGTATCCAGCAATCCTCTCCAAGTTAGTTGTTCGGTGCCTTGAGTCTTTCAAGGAGGCTTGAAAATATAAGCCAAGAGTTTGCAAGATCATGCTGGTCAGTGATGGTACTCTTAAGAGGATGGATGTGGCTTTCAACAAGGAAACTGGTGAGTTCTTCGATTTTCCAAATCAAGAAGAAGCGGCTTCGAAGGCTACTGAACTAGAATCGTCTAAGCCAGTAAGGAAGAGAAAGCTGAAAGAAGTAGAAGTACAAGCAGAGAATCCTAAGTCTAAGGAAGTCCATTCCACACCTCCAAAACCAAAGAAGAAGAAATCCTATCCTGATGAGGTTGTTACAAAGTGGAGAGAAGATAAAGAAAAAAGGAAAGAAGGGGATCCACAGTTCGGATTGGACCCTGCGGAGGCTAAGTCCTTGAAAGAGAAAACTGCTGATGAGCTTGAAAAACAAGCAAAGAAAAAGAAGCTCAAGAAGAAGATGTCTGAGGCTGAGGTAGCTCAGGCTTTGTTAAAATTCAATGAAATGGTTTCAGCAACTATTCCAGTTCCGAGATCTTTCTCCTTGGAATCTCTACCTGAGACTCCAGGAAGAAATTTTGTTGCTCCGGAAGAAGCTATTGCTAAGAATACTGAGGAAGTAGAGCAAGTTGAGTAAGTGGAACAAGTAGAAGATGGTGCTGAAGGAAGTGGTGAAACCGAAGATGTGCTGAAACAAGTAGATGATTACAAGAGAACACCTTCAGAACACTTATCACTCCGAAATTCTAAAGCTGAATCTTCGAAGCTAGTTACTCCAGCAATGAAAGAAGAAAAAGGAGAAGAAGAAGTTTCTTATCATGGAGAATAAGAACATCTTTTACTTGATGCTGCTCAGAAAGAAATCGTAGGGGTTCGTGTTCAGGAAGTCGATGATGAAGAAGATAATGTTGTTCAAGTTTCTGATAGTGACAAGAGAACTCCGGAACATGATCTAATTCTGGAAAAAGACAAGGGAAAGAAAATTCTTGATGATACTTCGAGCTCAGAAGTGAGGAAGAGGAAGGAAGTTGGTATCTCTTCAAAGAGAAAGCTTGAACTTGTTGAAGAAGAAATTTCTCCAAGAAAAATTTCAGATTCGGAGTCATCTTCGGTGGGGCATGACTTTGTTGTTAAATCTTTGAAGAAGTTGGTGGGAACCATTCCGACCTTCTCAAGTATTGATTCAAGATGCCAAATGCTCCAACATGCTTTAAATCAGAAAACTGACTCCGTATCTATGGTTTTGGACAAGTGTGTTGAAATAGAGGCTCAGTTCAAAACTTTTTTCGTTGGCTACGAAGCTCATAGAAAATCTTGCAAAAGGATGACAAATTGGTCGAAGAAGACTGTGGAAGAGATGAGGTTGTTCGATGAGTTCCAAGACAATGTTAAAGATGCTTTTGAGACCGAGGACAAGAAGATAAATGAGTTAACTGCATCCTTTGAAGAGAAGTTGACTGAAGAAAAGAACTTCCGGATTCAAGAAGTGAGAGATCTGAATGGGAAGCTCAATTCCGTTTCTCAAAACTGGAAGTTTGAAAGGGATCATCGGATTGATTTTGAAGAAAGGATGAAGGCTCAGGAAGAAAAGATCAAAGCTCAGGAAGAAAATCTGAAAGCCCAGGAAGAAAAAATTGAAGCTCAATCCGCAAGAATAGTTGTCTTATAAAAGCAAGCTGAAGAAGACCATAAAGACCTGAAGAAGATCAAGACTATTCTAAAGGGGCTCATATCAAAGGAAAAAGATCCGAAATAACCAAATCTGATCTTTTTGTTGTAATTTTTTTCTTTGTTGTCGAGATTTCAAACCTAATGAAATTTTTGCCTCTCGTTTCTTTTGTTGTCATTACTAATATTTCAGGTAATTTGTTATTTTTTCCATTCCCTCCAATTATTTTTGAAAATCACAAAGGGGGAGAAGGAAAATATCCTTAAGAAAAAGAAGAACTCTAATAAGAGTTTATCAAAGGGGGAGAAGAAAAAGATCCTTAATAAAAAGAAAAACTCTAACAAGAGTTTGTTTAAGGGGGAGCTTTTTCATTAAAGAAGACCATCTTATTTATCACTCCAGAAATATGAATACGATCCTTAGAGTTTCAAAGCCTAAGGGGGAGTTCATCGTATTCATCGATATCCTTAAAGCAAAGGGAGATAAGCCTTAATGTTTTTCTTTCTTCTTAGAATTTCTTTTTTGTAAGGATGTTTGTGCTTTCCAAAAAGGGGGAGATTGTTGAGTCAATAAGGTTTTCCTTATGAATTTTCCATTCTTTCTTGTTATGAAAATCACAAACACCTTTTCTTAAGGAAAATTGATTTTATAAGGAAAATTTTTTTATAAGGAAAATTGCTTTTATAAGCAAAATCGCTTTTATAAGAAAAATTATCCTTATCTTTTTTTCATCCATATTTTTCTTAAGCATGAGATTCAGATTCATTTATATTTTCTCGGAATCATTGAAACTTTGATATAAAGCATTCTATTTTAGGATTCAGATTCTGGATAAGAACTATAAGGAAGTTTCATTCCGAATTCCAGATATGAACTCTGACTAAGTTCTATTCCAGATTCAGGATACAAATTCCAATGAAGAATTCTCATTACGAATTGTAATGAAGAAATCTCATTCCGAATTCTCATTACGAATTCTGATGAAGAATTCTCATTACGAATTCTGTTGATGAATTCTCATTACGAATTCTGTTGACGAATTCTCATTACGAATTCTGATGACGAATTCTCATTACAAATTATAATGAAGAATTCTCATTACAATTTCTGATGACAAATTCCTATTCCGAATTCTCATTCCGAATTCACCTATTAAACAGAATTTGAGTATCTTTGTTTTATACACTCTGAATTAATTCAGACTCCGAAAAATATTTTGGTTAGACTCCGAACTTCTATATTACTTACATTTCTATAATTTGTCTACTCTTTATTATTGTTCCTTTCACTCCGAACCTTCACTCTGAAGTTTTCATTCCGAACTTTTATGTTAGAGTTTAAAACGATGTCGTACATTCTGTTACACTTGTTTTGTTATAAAACGATGTCGTCTATTCTGTTTCTTATTAACCGTTGTCTAAGTGACACGTGTATAGGTCCCTTCGATCTTTAAGGAAAATATGACCGTTGGAGAAGGAGCCGACCTTACCTATAAATAGGAGCTCATTTGAAAGAGCTCGGGACATATGACAGATGAACAACTTGGTTTTGTGCATACATGCTGTTGAAGTGAATTCTAGAGAGAGAGGCTCTTATTAACTCTCAAAGCTTCGTGAGACTCCGAATGTTGGTGATTACATTCGAGGGCTTCCTAGGATAGGAAGACAGAGGTGCCGACTACCTTGAAGTTCGAGGGCTTCCTTGCTGAGGAAGAAAGAGGTTGCCAACTACCTTGAAGTTGAGGGCTTGCGGGGATAGCAAGACAGAGACTCCAATTTTCGTATCGAGGGCTTACCCTGGTGTGGGTACGACAGACTTGCTTGAAAGTATAAATCAAGGGACCTTTATCCAAGGTTTTTGGATACCCTTCTCTTTGGGTTAAAAGACTTATATCTTGTTACTTGTAGTTTTACTACTTGTTTTTATTTCGCTGCATTTTGTATTATAAGGAAAGTATAACTTTCTTATACTTCCTTATTTTTACTCAGTTTCATTTAGATTCTATACGCTTTAAGGTAGAATCTAATATTGTAATCTTTTGTTAAGTTTAAATTTCCGGAACCATATTTCTGGAACCCTCATTCGGAATCTCTTTCCTAGTTAGCATTCGGTGTTAAGAGGTGTTGCGAATTTTCTTAGTTTAACTTTGTTAAACTTAGCCTTTTCCTTTGCTTAAGGAAAACATAGTTATTCTTAACTAACTTTAAAGGTTCCAAAGGAATTTTTAAAGTATACAATTCTCCCCCCTCTTGTATTTTGAGCATCTACATCACTATTTCGATCCTACATTAGAGGCACCCTAAAAAGTTTTCTCAATCTCATAAAAGTTTCTAGTTTAATACTAAATTCTCAAAAGACATCATGTCCCAAGACATCATAATGAAGGTACTAGGGAACACAATAGAATTAGATGAGTTATGGATTTATGAAACATTATTATTGGATTTAAGTAAATATGTAACCTCCAGTTATGCACATACTAACAAAAAATTCAAGGACATATTCTAAATTTATTAACCACATAATTAAAACCAATAAATACCTTATTTGATATGATGATGTGTTCGATAACCACACATCACCAGTGACTGTTGGTCAAAGGAACTAATATCATATCCATCTAGATCATCCCTAGGTGCTTAAAATTTATGTTTAAACATCGGTCATCAATATAAAAGTACTAAAATGGATATTTGTTGAAGATTTTGATGTCATGATGATCACCGCTACACCGATCCTTCAACCTGTGAAGAATAAATTGGATCTGTTGCTTGGATTGAGAGCTTGTCTCTCTAGTATGTGGGAGAGATGACAGAGGATCTTTCAAATCCATGTTATGAATATTATTCCAAATGATATCAAACTTTTCCTTTTATTATGAGGTATAGAATTACTAAATATGGATCCTTAATCCCCGAATATTCATTTGCCAAAAAATATTCCATAAAGAACATGTTATGACCCACTATCTATGTTAAAAAAATCATATATAGTTTTATCAATTGTTTGTAGTATAATCAATATATTACATGATAGATACTATCCATTTAAATTGGCTCTTTGTTCCCTCTAATATTTAAAAAACTCGAATATTAAATTAATTTTCGTTTATTAAATATTTTCCCATGTATTCACTTAAATACAAATAAATACATTATATAAATAAATTCATCTCTAGTTTTTCCACCCTAAAATAATAATGACGTTATTTACTTCTTAGTTATCATATATTCTATAAAATAACCCAAACCCCATGGTGGGCCCCAATATATATCCAATACTCTTATTCATTAGAATAGGCCAGATTTTTTAATATACTAATGGAGTGAACGTCTAGTATCTTATCTCAATATCGAGGTGTACTACACATATACTAAGAGTGGAGAATAAAAAACCATTAAATACCCTAATAAGACATGGAATTATTCTATAAATGAAAACCTTTCCTATGAACACACACCGTGCAATATAATCTTTTTGTCTCCTAAACTATCAAAAAATAGGATGCACACCTTGTGTCATCATTCTTTCTTGAATTATGATATTTTGACCTAATTTTAGAAAATTACATTCTTCTAACATGATTTTGGATTTAGTGAAGATACTACAATCTGGATCAATTGGTCTTGATATATCACTTCACATTTGAAGAGAAAAATTCTATCTTGATAATTAAATTAATTCCATACCACCAATGAAATACTTAACTGAATATACATAAACATGACATAAATTCCATGGTTTTTACCATGAATCAAAAAACATAATCAAATAGCGTACAATGATAATAATCCTAAGCTAGGATACCACTATACGTGTTCACAAATAGGAACTACCAAGGACACCTGAAATGTACAGTGTACTTATTAGTGGACGATTCCTCGCGATTTCATGAACTCTGGATTAATAATTGAGAACTCTATTAGAAGAACTCTCAATGATCATGATCCCCCATCACCCGATAGTCACACATCATCTATGTCCTATCTGCAAGATGTTTTTGAACCATATGACATAAGTTTGAGACTACTATCATGGTATCTCTAGGTTATGATTATTTTCAATTAAATACTATAACCCTTTCATATGAAAAATAATATAGGGACATTACCATGTAAATAGTGGATGTATAAATATCAGCACTATTATGGTAAGTATACATCAAACATAACTCATTGTACACATGATATGGTAATAAAAAAGTACTATTAAAGTTCTGTATAATGAACCCACTTTTACAACAGTCCCACTTGCAATGGAGAAAACATTATAACTATCCTTATTAGCTCCCACAATATGAGAAAATGGTTCTACAGATTGTTTTCAATGTGACTAACCATATATCTGTGACTTCACCTCAGCCAGTAAAACCCCTCTTGATATGATATCACTGAGTATATTCCTTTTATCCTATGTATAAACATAAAATCTACTCTACTACCATTATATTAATCTTATCATAATCAATATATTAAAAATACCTTACATAATAAGTGAGATTCAATGAATTGAAATAAATAATTTCATAGTTTGCACCACTTATTAAGTTATATTGGAATCTATAAGACACTCGGTTTTTATAGATATAGAAACCACTAGATTGAATGGGATTCTCTTACTCATTAACACATTATGACTGCGATATTAGATATTATTGAACTTAATGTAGAATAGTTTGTGTCCCATTAGAATGAGGGTCCATTCCTCTCCATGTAAAAATAATATATCCCATTCAGTCTGTCAAGTACAACTGGATAGTTCTAATTACTTACCATGAAACTCATTTGGATTTAACTAATATTAAACTACAAAAATGTATATATTTTCAATATCATACCTAGTACGTAACATAAAATATATAATAGATCCATTTATAATGATTATATAATTCTAATCACCACATTAATCTCCTCTTATGTCTCATACATGTCTTCTGGGAGAGATTTACGCCATGTGACATTGATAAAAATTCTATATCCAATTGTAAAACTTGTCTTTTTCAATACCTTGTCATTATATTTACTTTTATTCGGTATAAGAAATATTTAGATCCACCATAGTAGATATTATTCACTATAACTAGGGTTACTAGTTTAAGTCAATATTTGTATGGTTAATTTCAATATAGACTTAACTAATTTTAATACCAAACATCAATTTTCCATATTATATTAGCATATATTAATTGGAAAATAGTAGTGCTTCCACTGACCTCTTATAGACACATGAAAAAATTACAATTAAATATTATATGATCTTGTTTCTTAATTTAACCCATAATTTTATATTACTCAGTTTCTCCGTTTATTTTCATTCTCCAATATCACCAAATCTTTCTTGTTTTATCTAATAGAAATTTCTAAGAAAGGTTTTCTTAATATCCAATGTGAAATACAATTATCATTGAAACTGTATATGAGAAGTAAAATTATAATAGATTTAGGCATGGAGACTTCGTATAACCAATTGAGCCTTATTTTTACCTTTCTTGTACTACCCATGTATAGTCTTTCTTGAATACCCATCAATGAATTTATATCAATTAAAGAAACTTCCAAAATATAAACTTGATTTAGGTACATGGAATACACTTTTTCTATTTATATAAACTAGTAAATTGTAGATTTTTTCCATTTACTGCTTCCTTGTAGGATCTATTATTCTCAATGAATAATTAATCTCCATCCATAGCGACTATAAAACCACCACTATAGTCTTAACTTTCTTATGTATTGGGTGACTTTAGAACATTACATTTCTGAAAGATCTTGTGGAAATAATTTCAATGAAAACTATTTGTGTAACATTAGCCTTGAATTAAACCAATTTAATATTACTCCCACTATCTCAAATAGAAATTTACAACCTTTTATAGTAATGTATTATATCACTTGACTGTAATTTTTTCTACCATATGGATTTATATAATATCCTATATGAACTTTAGGATATAAATATAAATTTACTTTGTGTTTTTCTTAATTTAATATTGTTTATATTTTAATAAACCCTTTGAATATTAACATATTTTGTTTTAACATAATAGATTTAGTTCATATTATAACTCTTATAAGATCATTTTTTCATTATAGTTGACATATATTTATGGGATATCACATTTATTTAAAAATCATGTATCAAAAAACTATGTATGATATTTCAATATATATAAGTCTCATCAATAATGTTCCTTTTACTAACATCATGACTCTGATGTGTATAAAGAAATGTGTATTCATGAATTACTCCACACTAAAGTTTAATGATAAATGTTCATTGATCATCCTTACTAACATCACAATTGTTATGTGTATAAGGAAATGTGTGTTTATGAATAAATGAACTTTATATCTTCATGACCGATGAATACTTGGTCAAGATATTCTTCAACACACAAGATCGAAGCTACTAATATCTTATAAAAATGAATATTTCAAAATTCAATGTTACATTCCTCAGAAATATTAAAGTAATACCCTAAAATATATGAATTTACCTCTATATTATCCATGGAATAATTATTTCTCTCTAGATGAACTAATTCTGAAATCTTTAGCAAATAACTTTATTTCTAATTTTTCTTTGTAGAAATGTATATAATTAAATGTGTTGATAATACCTAAGGTATTTAACTCTAAAGAGTCTAAAAACCATACTAGGAATATCCTTGAAAATTACTTAGTTTTACTAGACAAATAATTATCTTTATATAAAGGGGTATTACTGAGTTTTACAGTTTATACTCATCAGCCATATCCAATGATTTAAGAATCACTTAATAATTAGTTTTGCATGAAATACCACAAACAACATTCATTCAAAAAATGGATTAATATATCATTGGGTCCAATAGACACATGAGATAAGTATTTTGGTAATACTTTATAAAAGTTCAACTAGAATCATTAATCATGGAAAATTTTTCAACTTCTCACCGTCGACATAGGAATCAAACTTTTTCATCCTTTTGGATAATTAACCTCACATATTGTAACATTTAAATACTTGGATATTGTATTTGGATGAAAAACTTCAACACACATTCAATATCTAGTACCCAAAAAGTAAAAAAACCCCATAAAATGGTAATATAATTAATTTTAAGGCTATAATTTCTCTTACTTTAATTCATTTCATTTTAACTTACATAGACTTATCTCATTCCATGAGAAGAAATTTGAATTTGGTATGATATTACACCTATTTTATTTTAACAAAATTATTATGTTTCCCTTATCATTACACATTCCATTGACCTTTTCCCCTTCTCTTTAAACTTGTTCCCCAAAGACACCAAATATTAATCTTTCCTTAAGTTATTATCTACTTAAAAAACCTTAACCAAAAGGCCATGAAGCATTTTTATCCATAATATTTGTTTTATAGTACTAAAAACAGATGGATTAATTGGGAGATAAAGATATAAGAATGGTATTTGTTGAAATATTTTGATCCATCATTCAATTTACAGGTACTCAGTGTAATCATCGTCTCATTCACTTCACATTCTCCTTGTAAGATGATAATAGATGAGAAAACATGTGAAACCATGTATGTACTGATATATATTTTTACAACTCAACTGATATTGATGTTATCATTATGTTTAAAGAATCAAATGCATCATACATGTGCCTTCTATAAGCATATTTTCACCCTCGACTACTAAGGAGTCTCAATAGAAAGTGTGGACTCTATCGCATAGAATTCCTTTCATATTGTAGTACTTTGGGAAAGTTCATTGGATAAACATGGAGATTCATGCTATTTAGGACATGATATTTATGAATAATTAATCATAATGATATTGTGGTATTATTTTTCATTATTTTACAAAATAAAATATTACTAATGTGTTCTTTATCTTGATTACTGATTAGAAATTGAAAGATAATTAAATCATTAAATGTATCCCACTATTTTATTAAAACCTAGTATACCACACTACTAGATTCAGAATATGCAGTATCTTGATTATGAAAGTGGAAAGGATCCTTGAAACCTCTCCTCACAGTCCAAGATATTTTTACGTCACTAATAGTAGAGTTTCAAGGTGGTATTTAGATTGGTAAAACACATTGAATCACGAATCCTTGAACTATTGAGTGAGGTCAAAACTTCTAGTAATCGTAACTTTTATTTACTCAACACTATTCCTATAAGGTGGAAACAATCATACTATATCTGCTTCTTTGCATCCATTTTTAGTTAATTTTACCCATATCTCTCATAAAACTCTTTAGTAGTAGGATACACCCTTAATTAGGTATGAAGGGAAACTTATACACTCAATTTTTTTTCTTATTCAAATGATGGAAGATGTTAAAAATTAATATTTATTTAATGGTTTTTATTATTTTTTTAAAAATAAAATAATTTTCCATTAGATATGCACATACTACGTGATCACATTCATAACATGACTATGTAATAAATAGAAAACATTCATCATCACTAATTTTTTTTAAATATATTCATTTTAGTTTATTATTTTACATGATCATGTATACTTAAATATTCAAAAAGAAATAATAAATCATGAATATATTAAATTTACAATACAAATGATATTGAAAATTTACTATAATTTGATACATTGAATCTAAATAGACCAATCACGATCCTAGGGTCCAAATACCGGAGCCGTGTCTAACTCTAATCATATTTCAAACCCCTAGCCAATGTATCCATGTCTTGTATAGCATAATTAATCATCTCAATGGGGTTTACATCTTATAACATCATCAGAATTTTAACATAAACAAATTGGTATAAAACAAATACATGCATATAATATAAATGGACACATAGACCCTTATATATATAAAGAAGAGAAATATGATGCATTGACTGTAAAAAATAAATAAATTATTACATAAATCAAAAAAATTGAAATATATATAGATTAAATAAATTATTTCCCCGACATAAATTAGTCGATCAGTGCTCAAAAGCAGTCATCACACAAAGTAAATGTGTAATAAAATTAAATGTGCAATATATTTATATCGATGGAAATTTAAATAAATTAAAATAATTTTATTAAATTTTAAATCATAAAATATTAATTCCATTTTCTTTATTTTTTTAAAACAAACCAAAAAAATCTATTTTTTTTTGTTTTTTTTTAATTTTACAGGACCATGATTGGCCTGAAAACCCTTAAAAGGGGTACTAGGCCATTTTTGGGACCGAAAGGGACTGAGTGGGTCGGAACAACTCATCTCGGCCACTGAGCTGGCTGGAAATGATATCCCAAATGGGAAGGGATATGGGGAGGGGGTTGGGGCCACTGGACCACCCATTTCAAAAAAAATATTATTAATAGACTTCACATGGGCCATGCTATGTGGGTCTCTTTCCTCCAAATTTTATGTGACCATCATCCCCTTATTTTTTTAATTTTAATTTTATTGGGTTTTGGTTGGATAGATACCCCCTTTTCCCCTTTTCATTTTTTATTTTCCTACATGTTTTCAAAGCTTTCTACTTAGTCTTTTTAACAAAAAATTTTCAATTACAAAAATTTGTAGAAATTTTGGGCACTATCTAAGAACTATTCCAGTAATTATAAATCAGTTAGATAATGGGAGGTCATTGGCCGCCACCATCAACCACCGCCTCTGAGTAAACACACACACACAGACAAATGTTTTTATTTTAAAAACTACAACCAAAATAGGGTATAAATGATTTAAAACATATAATGCAAATAACATAGCCTTACAAAATAATATTAAACTATATTTTGTTCCAAAATTAGCTGCTGGCGCAGACAAAAAATTATCATAAATTAATATAAGTTCTTAAATTTTTAATTTTCTACAAACACAAATATCGATTCGATTTTGAAAACCATGGATAAAACATAACTTGACCATTTGAGATCAGATCAAAACCATGTTTTGTGAGATGAGACCATGATGATTCCCTCTACATGAATTGAATGGAAAATTAATTATTTCCAAGTCCTTAACCATCACGTGATCTCTCTAATACTAATAGAAGGTATCGAGACATGAAAAAAATATGCTATGAGGATTTAATTTTTTTATGATTGTATTGATGTAAATAAATTGTATCCTGTGATATTAATCCCAATACAAAAGATAAGGATCTCACTCAAATATATTAAGAACAAAATAAAATCTAATAAAAACCACATTTTATTTGAATTCCAGTTCAACAGACACTCACCACTGGTGGATGTTGTTTAAGGGAACTAATTTTGGATCCCACTAGATCATCCATACGCACTTAGAAAGTATGTGAGAATTTCGATCACCAATATCTGGGTGATAGAAAGTAGATTTTATGAATCTTCTAATATACTAATGATAACCACTATGCTGATCATTTAATTCATAAAGAAGAACTATGACCAGCTTCTTGGATAAAAACATTAACATCCTGATATTTTCTGAAATATATTATTTAAAATTAATTTAAATTATTTAGTAACTTGGATTTCATTAAATGAATAGTTTATCTTGCATTATATGCAATGAAAATTATATCTTGTGTTACATGTAACAATGAGTTTCTTCGACAAATTGTGTTACACACAAGGACGAATCTTACCGAACAAAAATATACTATTAATATTATTGTTTGACATGATAGTTATCATATATATGTTGGAATGAAAAAATTAATAAGATTAAATGAATTATTAAAATATTGTTTATAAATGTTCATAAAATGAATTCATTATTTACCAATTAATTAGAAATTAAAATAAAAACTAATTGAATATAAAGGAAATATTTTTATAAAAAATATTTTGTTACACCTAAAGGAATTTTAACATAATAAATTAAATTAATTACTATTATTGAAGGATATTTATTAAATATACATATTACATATTCAATTAGTTTTTCTCCATTCATCCAATATATTTGATATCCATAAGATAAAAAAACTCAACTTTTATGTATAAAAAGCAGTATTTGTTCTAAATGTAGTCTTTCCGCCTTTCATTGACGCACTTATTTTAAAACTAATTTCTTACTCTATTATAATATTTATTTTAAAAAAAATATTATTTTTTAAATATTAATGTCACAATTATATTATTGTAAATTTTTGGTATTTTTCTATGAAGTTCCACTTTTTGATGAAAAATAAAAAATACTTGATTTTAATTGAGAACTGGATTTTCATCAAAATAATTTATAATGTTAAATTATATTTCAATTTTTTTTAAAGTATAATTTGATAAATTTTACATATATTAATAAAATTTAGGTAATTTTAATCTTTTTTATATTTAATTTGATATATAAACTTAGTAAACTTTTGAACATTTTCACTTTAAAAACCATCTTTCTCGTCACGTCTGTGAGATTAATTTTAAATTAATTTCTTCCACTTATTGGAATATAATTTTAAAAAATGGAATCAATATTTGTATTAAGAATAATTTATATTATATAATAAGTTCAACTTAATTTTTTACCATAGTTATAAGTGAAAAAAATTAAAATTAATTAATGCGATTATGGTTGAAAAGGGTATTACACATGACATGCGTTTGTATTAACATTAAAATAAAACTCACAAAGTATTTTAATTTAATGAATTGGAATTATTTTTATTTATTATTTGGTATAAATTATCTAAAAAATATCATTTTAATTATAATATTAATATATAAATTACATAGGAGAACAAAAATTTAGAAGTTAACTCTGTAAAAACTGTAAAGATAAAATTGAGTAAACTTAATAACTATGGAATAAAAAGATGAAAATTGTTTTTATTTTTTGTGGTGGAGGTATTTATAATATTATTCACCCCTTACCATAATTATGTTTCAATATTTTGGGCACACGAGGAAAGAGATACCTCCCAATATTTGTTTTTTGTTAGTTATAAGAATGCCACTCCTCATATATTATAAAAGTGAATTCACTATCCCAACTTCTTCACACATATCAATCCATTTGGATTCAAACAAAACTTCAAAATTCACTTCAAAAATTCCCTAATCTCTTCCAATAATCTTTAATTTGGGCATAAATTCAACCAAGGAATTCCATTGGGGCAAACCAAAATGGAATACCCGAAGAAGAGGTAACATTCATCAACAAATGTTTTTATTTTATTTCTTATGCAAACCCCTTAAATTATTCTAATAACAAACTTTTTTAATAATATAATTATCATAAATATAATTATATGTTTTTTTATTTATTTTATGACATACACCCATACAGAATTCCATCAATTGGGTAATAAAATCATCATTCGTGGGTACAAAAAACTACCACATCACGAATTGATGCCTTGCATTTTTCCATTACCACCTTTCATGGATGGGTATAATTAGAGACATAATATTTATATATAATATTAATGATATTTTAAAATATTTATACATCTGAATTAATTATAGCATATACACCATTTTTTACATTTCATATCATAATGGATACAATAACATCATTCATCTGTACGACGAACTATCGCCTCACGATGCGATGTGATGTGTTTTTCACTAACATGTTACATCGAAGGTAATAGGTGTCGATAAAAATACTATACATGATATAAATGAAATAATTATGATATTAATTACATAATTATATTTTTGTAAATATAATATATCAATATCATCTTACAATTTAACACACTAAAAAAAGTGATAACGTCATTCTTGGACATGTGGACTACCGCCTACTTGAAGTGATGTGATTCCTTTTACATATGAAGAATAATATATATAATTATATATAATTAAATATAATGTTATTATTGATATTACTATTATTATTGTAAGATAAAATATATCTTACCTTCTTTCCACAATGATCATTAAAAAATGGAGGTGTAACACATGCATACGTACGACCTACCATCTCCATAATCTTATTCATTTTTCATAAAAAATTTCATGATTTTTTAAAAATCAGTAATTTTTATTTAAATATGATACTTATGTCATTATAATTATTCTAGATATGTTTAAATAATGACCTCATTGACCCTAGTCAACCTACCGAAGCTAGTTTTGACACATAAGGTGAATATGGTCAAAGCATCAAACTTAATCCTAATCAATTATGTAAATATATATACCATATTAATAAATATAATAAAATTAATAATAAAATTGAAAACTTTTCTCAATAAAGTAAATAATTAACAGAGTTTTATTATTCAGGAAGATAAATAACCAGAATGAAAAATCAGACTCAAGGTAAGAGTTTTTTTTTCTCCCCTCAATTTTATTTCTCTGAGATATATGCCATTTTGACCACCTATATTTGTTATGTGGTGTATATAATTCTCATAAATTTATTTTATGATCCCTATATTAAAATTCATGTGGATTCAAATATCATTTTTATAATCTCTCTTTCTTGGGATTTAAAATTTCAATGTTACCGAAGAGGTAATGGATTGTTTTCTCAAATTCCATTCTTTGAGGTGTTTGTTATGTTATAAACCCATATTCTTTTATAAGGTGTATATAATGATCCTTTGAAATGTTATAACAGGAATCTAATTATTCTCATGATTTTATATGTTTCATTTAGTTTTATTATTTTATTAGGATTATGATTCAAAGTTACCAATGTGGTAAGAGCCTTTTGTTACAATCTTGTTGTTTATTGGGATCATTTATGATCAATTATCCATTTTTTACATCTTATAAATATAAATACATACCCTATAATTTTTTTATTCCCAATATATTTATGTAATTGTAATAATTTTCACCCTTTGGTACCTATAATGCTTGAATTTGTTTAAGAATATCCGACATCATTTCTCTCTTCGATCAGAAATTTGTTTTCTTCCAAAACCATGTTATATAAAAATGTTTTAAATTTTTTTAAAAGTATTTTGTATATGAAAAAAATTATATTTTCCTTAATAAAAATATTAAATTATTTTTAAAACATTATATATTTAAATGGTTGTTTTTAAATAATGTTTTTTAAAATGTCTTATGTTCAAAAAATTTATTTTCTAAATGAAAAGGATATTTTCCTCCTGAATGTTTTTAATGAAATTTTAATGGTATTTCCATTCATCAGTGATAATTTTTTTAGTTACTTATACTACCCTAGGAATATTTATAATTTATACCATCCTCATTATTTATCTAGATAGACTAATACCATTTGAAATAGATTATTATGGATCCCATTTCTTTTCAATAGATTATTCTTGTTTTATAGAGATTGTTATGGAACACATTTATTTTCCTAGGGTTAATCTTGTTTCAAAGAGATTTTTTATGGAACCCATTTCCTTTCCATGGGTTGATCATGTTTCAAATTGATTTTTATAGAACCAATTTATTTTCTATGTGTTTGTAAAGTTATTAATGTACTAATGATTGTTTTTATGAGTTGTATTCAATTTGTGGTTCTTTGACATATTATACGATAGAGAGGTCCAGATAGCACTGGGTAAGACCATTACAGCTTAGATAATGGGGTGACCCAGATTTTTCTATGTGATCCCATTATATCTTAAAAGATGGATGAACCAAAATAGTGCTCCAATATATTGGGCAATGTTCATTTTCTTAACATGAAATAAGTATGCAGTTAACAATGGGTTTATCATATGGATTTAACTAGGATCCAATTACTTCTGACATGGGTTTAAAATATGTTATGAAAGTGATTATCTAAGTTACTGAAAAGGGTTTTAATTTCTTTTTATGGGTTTTAATGTTCTTCATGAATTATATTGATATCACATGGATCACAATTATTGATTTTATGGACAATCACATTTTCCATGTTTTAGTGTTTAATAATATAGGTAGTGATGTGTATAAGTTCTTTTATTATTCACTCATGCACTCTGATTATGTCTTCATATTCATATTCACTTATTATGCTCACTAATGACATTCAGTTGTTAATTCCTATGTTTGTCCTTACTTATAATTTGAGCTCACCCTTCTTCTTTTTTCGTTCCCCTAGTTTTTAACTAAAGAGGTAGAATATGTTATTTATAGAAGGGATTTCATATGTATGGTTATGATGTCCTAATGTGAAAAAGAAAAGTTGGGTTAAGTGTGAGAAATGATCATTTGATAACTTGAGTATTGTTTGTATATGAGTTTTCTTAATTATCTAACACTCTAAACCTAAAAGTTCCTCAAGAATATAAGTGATCCAGGTTTCCCTTTTGATGTTGAGTGATTTTTATGGAAAGAAGTGTATCACAATTATTGGTATCATAGATGAAAATTTAAAATTCATGATTTTAGCACATGATCTGGGAGTAAAGTTCCTGGGCTATTATAGTAAGCATCAAAGATCAGTTTAGATAAATTTGGATATTATAATGTTTTCATGTGAGGAAATATTAAGAGTTATTGATATCATCATATATTTATAAGCTTAAGGATGATTATATGTTCAAAGTTCTAGACACCCCATTTTAGGGTTTTAAGTTGTAAAAATTTTGAGGTTATCAATGAAATTTTCGAAGATATTTTATTGGGTTGGGGTATTTTTTAAACCCTATGATAAATATTAAGTGTTATTTAGGGATTAATTTTCTGTTTCATGTTTAAATAAAAAATAGACAACCTGAGGGCTAAGTGACAGCCGGCCACATCTAGAAAGTCCATGGGGCTTGAACTCACAACCTAAGGGTGACAAGGGGGTAATACATACCATTGGCCTACATCATGTCATGGTTAGTATAAAATTTTCATAGGCAATTATTATGTTTATTTAATAAACATATGGTTTTTTAATTTTAGAATAATGGATTTTTTATATTGGAAGAATATATGATCAAATCCCCCTAATCATTGGGTTTTGAAATTAGTGAGTAAACGTTTAAATAGTTTTAAAATTGTTTTTTATGGAATGGTTTGGTTTGAAATTTGGATATTAAATTTAAATATTAGTGTATCATATTAAGATTCATTAATTTTGGTAATTATCTAAAAAATTTCAAACCATTTTGGTTATGGTTACATTCTAAGGATAGGTGGAATAGCTTGACTATCCCTTTGGTTGTTATGTGGTCTTTAAACGGCAATTCTTGTGCACCGGGAATCAAAATATTATTCTTGAATACTCATAATTTGGAGTGAAAGATGTTATTGTGGTGGAAATTGATTAATGGATGAAATTATAGTCACCAAGTAAGTATATTTCTTTATTTTCTAAGTCTAGATGGTGAAATAATCCTTGACCTTTAAGAAATGGATTTGAAATAAAATGTCATTTTATTACCGTATTTTCTGATGAGATCAATGAAATTTTCCATACCTATTTTGATTGTATTATTTTTTTCATTGAATTAATATTGATCACTTTATATATCACTCTCTATTAGTCCATGGGAATTAGTTTTTCCTCCCAAATATATCTTTTTAATTTCCCACAAATGTTCTACCTCTACGGAATCCTAGTTATGAATATCTTCAAGAGACCTTTATGTTTTCAACATTTTAATTTTAAGGGATGTTTTCATTATTTCATTTTTATAACATAAGTTTCAATATGATAATTCTAGAAATGTTAATACTTTTATAACCAAGAAAAATTTTGAGGGTGAAATACATTTTAAGGGGGTGGGATGTAACATCATGAGATTTTATGAAATATATTCTTTCAAGTAAATTAAAATTAATTAGTATATTAAGTTACAAATAATGAATATTTTATATTTAATTATAATAATAATAATTTTATCTTTTATTTAATATAACATCTAGTTTCTTCAATAACTTGTGTCACACACAAGGCTGAGTCTTACCAAACAAAAATATACTATTAATATTATTAATTAACATGATTGTTATAACATAGCCATTGAAATGGAAGGAATGGATTAAATTAAATAAATTATGAAAATATGGTTTATGAATATTTATAAAATAAATTTACTTTTTACCAATGAATTATAAATAAAAATAAGATATAATTTAATATAAAGGAAATTTTTTTATAAAAAAAATATTTTTATGAGACCAATGGGATTTTAACTTAATAAATTAAATTATTTACAAATATTAAATAATATTCATTAAATAAATGGATTATATATTCAATAAAATATTTTTAAATTCATATTATATATTTTATTCTCATAATATAAGAAAAAATCCAATTGAATGTATAAAAAACTGTATTTGTTCTAAAAGTAGTTTTTTGGTCATTTAATGGTGCAATTATTTTAATTTTGTTTGAAACATTGATAAATTTTATTTGAAAAATTAAAATTATATTTTAAAATAATAATTTCAAAATTATTTTAGTGTGATTTTTTAGTATTTTCCTTAGATGTTTCAATTTTTGATTAATAATAAAAAAAACAAAATTTTAATTTAAAACTGACTTTTCATTTAAATAATTTGTATTGGTAAAAAATATATTAAATTGAGATTAAAGTAAAATTAGATCTATAATATATCTATTAATATAATTTATGTTAGAATAATTTTGATGTTGAATTTTTATATAAAAACATAGATACAATTTGTGCATTTTCATTTAAAACCCTCTTTCTCATTGCATCTGCGGGATTAATTTTAAATTAAATTATGCCTCTTATATGAATGGAATATTGAAAAATAGATTATATATTTTGAATAATTATAATATTTATTATATAATAATGTAAAATTAACACTTTAACATAATGATTATAGGAAATTATTGAAAATAATTAAATCGATTATGGTTAAAACTAGGTTTTCCCATTACATGCATTTGTATTAAAATTAATTTTAATCAAAAATAGGATTTTCGTATAATGAATTAAAATTGATATTTATAATAATTGGTTACAAATTATCAAATAAATGTATTTATAATTATCTTATTAAATGGTAAATTACCTAGGTAATGAATAATATACAAGTTACCTTGGTAAAAACTATAAAGATAAAATTGGGGAAACATAAAGACTAAGGAATAAATTGATTAAAAATGAATTTATTTGGATTTTTGGATGTACTTAAAAAAACCTTAATCCCTAAACTAAATTTTTATTTAATTTTGAAGTCTCATGAGGTAAGGGATCCCTCCCAATTGTATTTTTGTTTTAGTATTTACAAGAATTCCACTCCCCCATTATAAAACAAAATTCACACACCCCACTTATTAACACCTATAAATCCATTGTATAAACAAAATAATACCAAAATCACTTTAAAAAGTCTCTAATATCATCATATAAGTATTAAATTGGGAATAAATCAATCCATTTAATTCCTTTTGTGCAAACCAAAAGGAGATACCTGAAGAAGAGGTAACATTCATCAACAGTTGTTTTATTTTATTTTTTATTCAAAACCCTTAAATTTTTATTATAACCTGATTATATAATACCCTCAGTATCCAAAATATACTGATATTTTTTTATGTGAAGGATATTACAATAATCTACACACACTTCTATCAAATGGGTTACGAAATAACCATTCATGTGTAGGACAGATTACCGCCTCGCGAAACGATGTTGTTCATTTTTCCATGACCACTTCTTGTGATTGGGAATAATGATGATAATACTGTTTATATATTATATTTATGATATTTATAACATAGTGATATCTCTGTAGCAATCATATCATATACACCCTCTTTAAATTTCATACTGTAAGGGATACGATAACATCGCTCGTGTGTACAACGAACTACCGCCTCACAATGCGATGTGAAGTGTTTTTTACTAAAGTGTCACATGGAAGGTAATAACGGTAAATAAAATGAATATATATTATATAAATTAAATAATTATGATAATTATGATATAATTATTGTTCTGTAAATATAATATATCATTTTACACTTATTATTTCACACACTGAAGAAGTGATAACATCATTTGTAGACATCTGGACTACCGCCTCCTCGAAGCGATGTGATTCCTTTGGAATCAGAAGAATTATATATATAAGTATATATAACTAAATATCATGGTATTAATGACATATTTATAATTCAATAAATATAAAACATTTCTTACCTTATTTCTATAATGATTATTGAAAAACAGAAATGTTACTCATGTGTACGTATGACCTACACTCTCCATAATCGCAACGTTAGTTAATTTTTCATAAAAATATTTAATATTGGTTTTAAAATTATAATTGATGTCTAAATATGTTAATTATATCATTATTAATATTATTTATATTTTTAAATAATTACCTTATTGACCGTAGCTGACCTACAAAATTCAGTTTTGACACATAAATCGAATATAGTCAAAACGTAAGTCTTAAACTTAATCAATTAAGTAATTATATATACCATGATAATAATTGAAATAAAAATAATACTAATTTTTAAATTATTTTGAAGAATTTAAATAATCAACATATGTTCATTATTTAGGATGATAAATAACAATCATGATGAATCGGTCTCAAGGTAAGGGTTTTTTTCTTGTCTCACTTTTATTTCTATTAGATATATGATATATTCACCACTTATTTTTTTGTGTGGTGTATATAATTATAATGAATTTATATTATTTTTATTATAATTAAATTTTTGGGTATTTAATTATCAATTTTAGAATTTCTCTTTTATGGGGTTTACAGTTTCAAAGATACCAAAGCGGTAATAGATGTTTGTCTCAATTTTCTTTCTTTGAGATATTTGTTATGTTATACACCAATATTATTTAATGAGATATATATAATGATAATTTTAAATTTTATATCATGAATATACTTATTCTCATGATTTTATAAGTTTCATTTAATTTTATTCCTTCATGGGGATTATGATTCAAAGTTACCAAAGTTGGAAGAGTGTTTTGTTATAATATCATCATTTATCTAGATTGTTTATGATTGAGTCTCCATTGTTGAAATATTAAAATTATCATTAAATATACTATGATCTAGTTATTCATGATATTTTCAATTAATTTTACTATTTTCCACTCTTTTTTACTTAAAATGTTTGATAAGTTTTTTTTTATAAAATTTGACTTCCTTTCTCTCTTCGGTCGAAAATTCATTTAATTCCAAAACAATGTTATATAAAAATGTTTTTAACTTTTTTTTTTCAAATAAAAAAGGTGATTTTAATCAATAAATTTTTTAAATTAATTTTAAAACATAATTTATAGTTTTAAATATTTTTTCATAGAAATGGTATTTTTTAAAATTTTTTCTATTTTAAAAATTGATTTTCAAAATAAAAAGGATATTTTCCTCAAGAATGTGTTTAATGATATTTTAATGTTATTTAAATTCATCAAAGTTAGAAACCTTATTTTCACTTATCATCCACTTGGGAGATTTGGTATTTAAACCATCCTTATTCTTTCTCTAGATGGATTAATCTTATTTCAATGTGATTGTTATGGAACCCATTTATTTTCCAAGGATTTATCTTTTTTCAAAGTGATTTTTATGTAACTAATTTGTTTTCTATGGTTTAATCATGTTTCTAACATATTGTTATGGAACCCATTTCCATTCTATTGGTTTATCATGTTTTAAAGTGTTTTTTATAGAACCCATTTCATTTCCATGTGTTAATCAAGTTATAAAAGGAATAATGATTATTTCTTTGAGTTTTATTATTATTGGGGATCTTATAAATCTTATACGATGAGGCAACTAGATAGAATCAGGTGATCCCGTTATAGCTTTTATGGTGATCTGGACAAAATAGTGCTGGTGATCCCATTGAAGCATAAATGATAAGTTACCCTAGAGAGAACTCAAATGCAAGGGGTAATGTTCTTTGTCCTAATAAGATAGAAGGAGGGAGTTACCAAAGGTTTTCTCATATGGGTTTTACTAGGATCTAGTTACTTTTGAAACAAGTTTAAAATAGGTTATTAAGGTGACGATTTATGTTATTGAATAGGGTTTTAAATTATTTTTATAGGTTATAATATTTCTCATGATATATACTGATATCACATGGGTCATGATTATTTATTATAATGTATGTTTCATTTTAAATGTTTTCATATTTGATGATCTAGGTATTTATGGGTATGATTTATTTTAATATTCACTCATGCACTTTAATTTTGTGGTCATACCAATATGAACATATTATAATCATTGATGAAATTCAATTATTAATTCTTATGTTTACCCTTACTAAGAATTTGAGCTCACCCTTCTTATATTTTCTTTTACCCAAGTTATAGTGAAAGAGGTTGAATGAGTTATTTATAGAAGGTATTTCATATGGACGATGATGATGCGATCATTTGAAAATGTAAATATGGGTTAAGTGGGAGAAAGATTCATTTCAAGACTTGTGTATTGTTTATATAGGATTTTTCCTAAGTATCAAAAACTCTAAACCTAAAAGGTCCTCTATAATTTAAGTGAAACATGTTTTCCTTTTTATGTTGTAAGGTTTTGATGGAAAAATATTGGGTCACAATTATCAACATCATAACAAATAATGTAATGTTCATAATTTCAACACAGGATCCGGGAGAGTGGTTCCTAGGCTGTTATAGATAGATCCTCTCTCTAGGATATAGAAGAGATGATAGAGGGTCTCCGAAATTTATGAAATGAAAATTACCCCAAATGTGTGCCTCCACTTCATTATATAGTGAGGTACAAAATACCAATAAATGGCTCCCTAGTTCTCGGATAGGAATTGATAACTTAATAAGCCATATATGACATGTGATGTCTGACTTACCATGTCATAAAGATAATTTTTTTATAACTTAATAGTAATATAATAAATATATTTCATGAAAAAAAATTCATTAATGTTGAATTTTTTCCCACAAATATTAAATGATACTTGAATATTAAAATAATATTCATTCATTAAATATGTCTCATATGTATTCACATAAACTCTAGTTAATAAATTAAATAATTAAATTTGACTTGAAATATTCTATAATGAAATAATAATAATTTTTTACTTCTTTGTAATCGTATATTCTCGAACATCTCATGGACCCCGTGGTGGGGCATACTATATCCTATAATTTTATTCATTAGATTACTATAAAAGTTTCAATATTCTAAGTTTGTAACCCTTTAGGCCCTTATCTTTATAGTACTAAGTACTATTATCATACCAGGTGTGGATTCTAGAATCTAATCAAGGAACCTAAAGAGATAAGGAATAATCATAACAAAAAAACTTTTCCTATGAACAAACACTATGTAATATAATATATTTTAATTATGATATAAAATAAATAAGAACACACACTTTGTGTCATTATCCTTTTTTTTCTCTATTTTTTGCTGACCTAACTATATGGACTTACCATATTCTACCATGGCCATGGATTTATTGAAGTTACTACCTTCCTGATCAATTATTCCTGAGATATCACTTTCTACCAGAAGTAACAAATCTTTTCCTAATTATTCAATTAATTTTGTACAACCAATGATTCCACAAACATAATCTACATCACCATGAATTAAAATCCATGGTTTTCATCTTGATTAAAATTACATTATAAAATAGCATACACTGATAATAATATAAATTCAGGAGACCATTACACATGTTTGCATATAATAAATACCAGTGACACTAGAAACATGTGTTATTCCTATTAGTAGGATAGTCCTCATGATCTAATCAAATTGAGATCACCATGGGAGAAATTTATGATAAGAAGTATCAATTATTATGATCCCTTAACACCTGACAGTCACACATCTTATATTTCCTCCCAGAATGAGGTTTCTAGACCATAGGAAATATATTTATGATTACATTCATGATATCTCTAGGTTCTCTATATAACTTAGGAACCACTATAATAATTTGATATGATAAATAATCAATAAATGTTACCATGTAAATTGTCAGAGTAGAAATATCAATATTATTTTGGTATGTATAAATCATACATAACTCACTATATATATGATATGGTAATTGAAATGTATTATTCAACGTGGGTTTAGGAAACCCACTTTTACAACACATTATCGAGAAGTATGACCTCACTGACTACATGGGATTAACTATATAGGTAAATTAAAAAGTAGTGACCAAAAACCCATCTTAGTCATTAGGGTCTCACTAGGTTGTTCCCCTAATCCATCCCATAATCCATAGACTTTGGCCTATCTACATAGGCTATGCATGTTTCAAGTCAAGGCCACTACCATCGAAGACCAAGGAAAACTGACTAGTTCTAAGGTCCATTATGGCCTTGTCCCTTTGTGCATACTAATCAAGGAATCTCATGATAAATTAAATAATAAAATTAAACACATTAATTCACTTAGTGGAATGACCACAAACCCTATGCATCTTAACAAAGTATAAATTCCATATAGAATATAAACCAAAGCATTTTCTTTTTTTATCGTAGGCCTAAAACTGTCTCCTAAGGACATCCAAGTCCACTCGACCACCATCAAACTAATCAGATACCGATCTCACTATAATAAATCAAAAGTAATTAATTAAAAAAATTTATAATTAATTAAAATAATCAATTTAAACTTTAATAAATGTTAAAATCTTAGTGGATCAACACCATCACACAAAAACTACGAGTGATGAGGTGTATTCCACTCCCAATAAACCCCCAGTCCTATGTAACACTAAAACCCAAATTTATAATGCTGAATCATGAAAAATAATATTTAATTAATTTTAAGGGCCCTTTAAAAATAAAATTGGTTATGTGCCTTCACCAAAAATACTTGTGATGGAATGCATACCTCATCTAAAGTTCTCCTCTAGATAGGTTGACTCAAATTCCCATTGGAAATGGTTTATTTTATTTTGCTCTAGTGAAATCGATTTTTTAACCATAAAAAATGATCCTTTATCTATTTTGAGTGATATCCCCTTAAGAAATGGTTGATTTCACCATCCTTTGGTGGAATCACCATTTTAACCCTAGACCAAAATAATATAAATTAGAAATGGTTGAGGGAAAACAAAGAGAAGGGTTGGAGGAGGAAGAACCTTACCTTCGACATCGCTAAATCAAACCTAGAACCACATGGAATGGAGGAAAAAATAGGGAGTGAGATATTTGTCTGAGATACTCCCAATGGGTCTATTTCATCCAAAGTAAAAGGTGTGTCATGACCCTCTTAAAAATTAATAAAAAAAACTTGACCAATTTTGAGGAGTGAGTCCTAGAATAACATTGTGAATTATCCAGAATAGTATTTAGGTACATCCAATTGCCCCCATTCACATATTTAGTTTATCCCCTGAACCATTCTGGGTGTGAATATCACTTTCACCCTGTGAATTGTCTCATGCTACATTTTTCACCAGCCCCAATTGCTCGCTCTTTTTTTTGGTTCTCACCCAATCCATCAGGCCTTCCATCCAAGATAAAATCACATCCAATAACACTCTTTGTGGATACTCAAACCCTTGTAACCTTCTTCTAGTTTCTAGTTCTCAAAATAAATCACCCACTAAACTAAAAAAATTCAAATTCTCGTTGAAATTACTACCTATCCAAACATGGGGGTTTACAATCTCACCACCATAATAATTATAATAATTGAGAAGTATCGTCACCCATTCAAATAACATAGCCAATATAATAATTCCATTTTTTTCTCTTAGCTCACGATGTTCTACCCTAGAACGACGAATATGTTACATTATTTGTATCTCTAAACATGAGGCAAACAATTCATAAAAACATGATCCAACACTCATAACGAGATGACACAATATGGAATACACCCATCTTAGTAAAACCTTGTACCATGAAAAACATGATTAGGTTCATGGTTCCCCCACCATAGAACTCAAATAATCACATATGATTCAAACACACACCATTACCCACCATTGAAATCACATGTCCAAACACATTATTAATGGTCCAACGACCCCCTCACCATAGTTTCTATCTCTCTGCACCCAAATATACATCAAAAACTCACCAAAATATGATAATATCTCTCAAATATAATTCCATATTGAAAAAAAATTAGCATACATCACCCATACAAAGGCCCCACATATGTCAGCCTTTCCATGAAAGGTCCTGTCTAAACCTTGTAATACCCCTGTCATACTAAATATGATGTACCCAAATCATGTTTATAGCCTCCCTTACATTAACAACAATTTTCATTTAAAAATGAAAATTCACTCTATTTCATCACTTTTTTCACCCCTTGAATCGCATAGTGTAACTAGGTTTCACCCCCTGAAAAATGTCATGAGTCAGGGTTTCACCCCTAAAACATGTTATGAATCATTGGTTTAATCCATAAATATAGTGACCCTTGATAAACTAGATTTAATTAATAAATTAATCTCAAAATTTAAATAATACATCTCCAAAATAGTCACATAAACCAAGGTTAAAAAGTTTTAGTGTCTTTAAGATTGACTACATGAAAATATTATTTTACAACACATGAAAAAATTTCCCCATAATTATGATCCTATAAAAACTTTTTTATATCTAAAATGATATTTTCATCTTCATAACCATGTGGATGGAAAATATAAGAAATAGGTGAGATCAGATACTTGGTAAGGGAAAATATATCATAAATTGTCAGATCATTAACACAAAATAGAATATGTGTAAGACATAAATTTCATATTAAAATATCATAAAACCACGGATGTTAATAATAAAACATGATTGAGAAACATAATCTAATTAAAATACTTTATCATAAAATGTTTGACCTAGAATATAACACATTTCAATAATCATAAAACATGTTTCAATTATAAGTATGAAATGCATAAAAATAAGGCATAAACCTGAAAACATGGAATTTAAAATAAATTAAATGCATCATTGAAATTTGGAATAGTTGGATAAAAAATATGGAAATATGAACAAATATAATAATAGAATATTGTGGAAAAAAATCTATTTGCATCACATTCAAACAAAATCTAGTGAATAAATATTCATATATCTCATTCATGCACCAAACTTGTGAACAAAGATCCCCACATCTAACTAACACATGAAGCTTGTGAACACGTATCCACACATCAAATTCAAATAAAATTGTTTATCTCATGTGATATAGACCTTAAAAAGTTCATCAGAGAGTGATATAGGACCCCAACCATCATCATCCATACATATGTTTTCCATTTAAAAATAAATCATAAACTTATCTTAACGAACCCAAGTAAAAAATAATTGGCATCTAAATTTTTTTAAAAACATCACATAACACAAAATTAAGAAATAATAGGATAAAAAAACAACCTTTTCATAGAATAAATCATATCATAATAACATATATAGGGTGATGAAAACATCACTTTATAAAATATAAACCATGTAGGGTTAATAGAAGTGAAAAATGTAAATTTTCACTAAACATTGCAAAACATTAACATATAAAAATAATTTCATGAAGGGAAAAATAATATTTTGAAACCAAAATTATAAATAGTTCCAAATAAAATATCATTGTAGATACAAAATTTTTATCACAATAAAATATGGAGTAGATTATAAAACTTATTAATTTTAAAGGATAGAAAAACTTTTGAACATTTTGATATAACTTTATTAAAAACCAAAATCGACAAAACGATGATAAAACCTTTGTTTTAAATTGACTAAAGTGAAGAAAAAGTATCAGTAGAGATAAAAAACTCACTTTTTTAGTAGGGTAATTATAACATTGGTGGGAATTAAAAACATGGATATGGAATAAAAACCCATTAATAGAAATGAAAATTATTCTTAACCAAAATGTATTTTCACATAATAATAGAATCATAAAACAAGAAAACATTGGTGTGAAGAATAATTAAACTATAAATAAATGTTTAGATAAAACATAACTACCTAATAGGTTATATTAGATAAATATTTTAATATAATATTCAAAAAAGAGTGACTACAACCCAAGAAAAAGATTTGAGTCAAAAAAAACCTTATAGGATTTGTAACATTTGAATCAAAACAACATGAGTGGTATACATTTAAATAGAAAATTTAATTTAATAAAATATAAGAGGATCATGATACAAAGTTAAGATATTTTATCATTTTCACCATTTAAAATGAAATACAGTTTATAGCCTAAATATGTATCAACGGATTCAAATTTTGAGACAACAAAACCCTTAAAACTAAAGAAATATTCTTGTAAAAAAACATAAGAGAGTGATATAGAGAGATTGAAATAAAAGTTAGAAAACCATATGTTAAGATAATAAATGATATTAAATATCCTATTTTCAGTATTCAAAACACTAAAAAAATTAGGTGCATAAAAGAAAATGTGTCTCAAAGAAGGGGATTTTAAAACAAAACCATTACCTTGTTTCCTTGCTTAGTAAAATGTGATCTAACCTCCTTAAAAAACATAACTACACTAGTATAATATTTCAAAACCATATTAATACCTAAAAATATTTAAAATTTTCATTTATAACCATTATCTGTACTCATATTAGTTATTTGTTTTCATATTTCCCCATTTTGGGTTTTTATAGTTTTGATCATTTGTATTTGTTTCATAAGAGTGGTTGGAATGATCATTCTTATTCAAAATTTTATCAATAAAAATACATCAATTTTACTATAATTCATTAATTATAATTATTTATAATTTTTATGTATCATTTCAGGAGTAATTTATTCTTTATCCTAGAAGGTGAAACCGATAAGAAACATTGTCCAGTTATTTTCAACCTTTGAAGAGCGTTTTTTAATTAATGAGTCAAATTTTTATATATCTAAAAATGAACCAAAATAATTAATTAATTATATATTAATATCATATTATACCATTAATTATGTTTTTATACTCATCTATGATATTATTTCAAAGCATTATTCAAGTAGGTGGTTAAATGGGCCCAAACTTGAACATGCTTTAACTCGATGGGTGAGTATGATTAAGAAGGAGTTTATTTTAATATAATATCATTATAGTATATGAATAATTTTATTATTATTTTCTTCTTATTATGGATAATAATATTAGAAAACATTTGGATAAATAATTTAAAAGTAGGAGAAAAATGAAAAAAATGATTCTTTGTAGAGGTAGTAGTTCGCGCACATACATTATTGACACTGATTTGTTTTTTATAAGTGGATGGAAATGAATAAATAAGGAATATAAAATTAATATAAAAACTATATATAAACTAATTATACTTAATTTAACATATTATTATGGTGATAATAATTTTGGAAGAGTAATATTAAGAATAAAAACTCAAAGAGACAAGAATTACTTTATAGACTTGATTTTCCTCGAAAGTCTCCTTTAAAATTAAAGGATTCAGATAAATATGAGTACATAGGGGTTTATGTTCATGGGATCTGTTTTTATGGACATAAATATTAAAAATATTAAATGATCAATTATATTTATATGTGTATCTTTGAAAGGTGGAGGCGATATATTTTTATAAGTGAAATTAATGTGGATTTTGGAAACACCATTACATTATTTAATAATGCCATAGAACTAATCAATGATTAATACCTAAGAAATAAAAAACTATAGAGTAGACACATATATTTCTATAAAAATATCAACCATCCAATTAAAGACCCATTTTTTATTGTTTTATGGCTTTTATAATAGGATAAACTCCATTTACCCCTTTTACTTTTACCACGATAATTAGTTTTTAACCTTTGTAATTAATTTTATAGAAACAATAAAACATGAAATTATAAAATAATTCAAATATTTTAAATTAAATTTAGAAAAAAAATTTATGTAATAAAATTTCTATAGTTATGACAAGTTAATTTTAAAATAAGCACACTTAAACATGTAAAACCGTTTTTTGAAAAATAAAATTATTAAGATTTAAAATTTATACATATTATAAAATTATCACAATTATAGATTTTAATTAGATAAATTGATTTATTATGAATTAATAAATAAAAATTTGTCTCTTTCATGGAAATAAAAAACCAAAACTCATGTTGGAAAAAATCAATTTAAATAGATGACCAAAAACCATTTTTTATATTAAACATTTTACTTTAGTTCTAAAAGTGTTTGGGATAGGTTTTCTTTGTAAGAATAATATTTTAAAATGTATAATTTTATTCCTTAATATAAAATCTTATTAATTTAACAGGTTTTAAATCTTCTAGTTTATTATTTTATAGTGGTAAAATCATGAAATTTATAATTCTCATAAATCACACATTTTTCAACTAAAAATAATCGTTTTTAGAAAATTATAAAAAATTAATAATAAGTAAAAGTTGATATTAAAAATTAAAAATTGAGGTTTATTTTATCCATTAAATATTATAAAATAGTAAAATTTATATTTTATTGAAAAAATGAAAAATATATAGAAAACTACATTTATTGAAAATGCCTTTTTTCAACGTTAAATCATATGAAATATTTATACTCTAAAGGTAATGATTTTTAATTTTTCACTGTATTAATTAATAATATTTTTTTAATACAATTAGTCTCCTTTAAATTGGGTTTTTTGTTATGGAAAAGTTTTCAAGCATGTTGTTATTTTTTACAAGATCTAAAATATCAATTTGCTATATCCCCCCTTAAATAAATTGGAAACTCATTATTTTCATGATCACATACTAACAAAGATAGTTAGGGGTACCCATAAGATTGATATGACTCAAGAGTTAATTTATAATGTGGTATACACCTAACCAATTTGTGTGAGGATTTAAAACTCTTCTATTATATCCTAAGAGTCATATCCAAATATTGAGTCTCTTTCTTACCATTTGAGCTAAACAACCCCCATAATTTATTTCCATAGGGACTTTAGAGTCATCCATGCAGTGATATATGATTATAGGTTGATTTGAAATAAGAATTTGGATTTTATTATTCTAATAATTGATCTAGGATTCTTGTAAAAGGAGATATTCAATTCCCAAAATCACATTAAATTCCCCTAAATAAATAATTAATAAGATTGAAATGAATTATATTCCTATAAACATTATAATAATATACAATAACAATACATGTATAAGTTTACCTAGAAAATAAATTCCCAAGGTTCATGATTTAATTTATTTAAAAACATATTGAATATTCTAGGGCTCTAAAATCAAACTCCAACCACATATCCACAACTCCGCAGTAGAGGATAATTATATCATAATTATAATAATACACTTTATTAGTAGTTATTACAAATGAAATTCCTTATTAACTTTTTTCGGATATTGATATGTATTTTTTGTGCTAGAACATAGATTTGGGAATTAGTTTTCATAATTCCCATACACATTTCATTTGAAACATTGGATATTATTTCCCTCTACCATGATTCCCATCTCAATCTAAGTGTCACAAGCTCTATGTACCTTCTTCCCATACATAAAATATTTATCTCTTCCTCTTCAAAAAATTCTTATATTATTCTTCCCACATATTTGGTTTTCTGGTGATTTATATTTATTACCTCTATGTTATTTATCACTTGGGTAACCATGTGAATCCATTTTCCCTTTCTTATCTCCAAAACCATTTTAATAATGAGTTTTTCCATCTTCCATTTCCACCTTAAGAGCACATTGAACAATATCTTAATAGCTACCAAAGACACATTTGGATAATTACCATTGAAATATAGAATTTGGGCTTGTAAATAAGTGGTCATTTTCCCTCTTAGTATCAGAGATAAAACTAGAGTAATAGCTCATGATTCCTATAATTTTATTCATATAAATCAACATGAACATCTATTTTTTACATCAAGTCCATAAATTCTCACTTTATTTTTATGCAAAGAGTTATAGAAAAATAATTAGTAAAAAAATATCCATGATTTCATATCACCCCATAATTTCTACATAACACCCCAATATTTTATGAAATACACATATTTTTAAATAAATTAAAATACATTGATAGATTATGTTACACACAACATCTATTTTTAAGGAACCATGACAAACTATTAATATTATTATTTAAAAAAAACTATTATTACCTAGAGATTATACTTTTTTGATGAATTAGAATAAAATAATTTTAAATATTATGAATAATGGTTTTAGATAAATAAATCATATTAATAAAAATATTTTAATTTATGAAAAGTCTTTATATGTTTCAAAAATAATATTTTCTAAAAAACTGTTTTTTTTCAAAAAATAATGTAATTAATTTATTAAACTTATATAATATTAATTTTATAAAATAAAATTAATTTTTAATATCAAAATATCAAAATTATCTTAGGGTTTATTTTTGGTACTTGTTTTTGATAATATTAATTTTTTGATGAATAATTAAAAATACTGGTTTTTATTGAAAACCACCTTTTCATTTAAAGAGTTTATAAGGTTAATTTTTATTTTAAAATTGTTTTACATGTTAAATATTTTAAATTATATATCAATTAAACCAATTTAGTTCATTAATCTCATTTTCAGAATGAATTTAAAAAAATATTAACTTTTGAACATTTTCTCTCTAGAAAACCGCTTTCTCATCGCATCTACAGGTTTAAATATATATAATATTTCACAAATTATATTAATTGAAATTGGAAGAATAGATTCTACATTTTGAATCATAATAAATTATATTATTTAATAATTTCAACTTACTTTATTACCATAATGAATAGTAAAACAGTAAAAATTATTTACCATGGTTAAGGTAAAAATGGCTTTACTAGGGGGTTAAACTAAAAAAATATGTGTTAAATATAAACCAAAACTTTTTAAAAACCCCATTAAGGACATAATTCATCCTTAAAATGTATAATACTCAACAATGTTTCATTTTTTATCCTTTTGTCATGTGAAAAATATGGGTGCACCATTTTCTTTCAAATAATTAAAAGTGTTCAACTCATCTCACTTATAAAAGTTCACTGCATATCCTCTCCAATTGACAATAAAAAAACCATTTTTTGGACAATAAATATAAAAATAACTTAATATATGCCATTATATAATCCTATATTCCTTAGTTTTTTCATATAACTATTTTAGGAAGTCTTTTGGTGAAAACCTAATGAGGGTACCTGAAGAAGAGGTAAAATTCTTCAACAAGAATTTTTATTTTATTTCTTTATACACATAATTTAATAATTTATAAAACATTATGATATAAAAAATAATTATATTAAATATAATAATATTTTTATGAAAATTGTATTACTTAAAACCATCTCTAATTCCATCAAATTGGATACAAAATCATCATTCATGTGTACGAAAGACTACCGCCTCACGAAGCTATGATATTTGTTTTCCAAAACCACCTATCATGACTAGATATAATGGTGTATTAAATGTTTATATATTATATTTATGATATTATAATACTTATGTAATTATAATATCATATATACCTTCTTACTTTCCATTCAATGGGAATACGATAACATCACTCCTGTGTACAGCTTACTACCGCCTCCCGAAGTGATGTGATTCATTCACAGTTTACATGGAACTTTATAAGGATGATTTTCATGAAAATATGTGATATATATGAAATTAAAAATAATTTCAATTGTAATATTCTAATTACCTTTATTTATTTTAACCCTTCGTGAAAATGGAAACAACGATCATGTGTACGTACAACCTATTGTCTTGATGAATGGTGTATATGATTTTATATCTTTAAATTTTATAGAGTACTATAAATAACTATAAAATGAATATTATTTATATTTATATCATGGTTTAAATTATTTAGATTATGAAACCATAAATTTGTAGGACCAAAAATATTACAGATCAAAACATACAATAACAATGTTATTATTGGCCGAAACATGACTTAACATGGAATTATTATTAAACGAGTAATAAAAGGCAATAAGTAAATATTATAGGGTATGATATATATATATATGGTTATATAATATATATATATATAAATATATATATATAACAAACATATACTTATTATAGAGGAGGTTTGAATGTGTATGAATATAGTTGATACTTAAGGTATGGGGTTTCTGTCTCACTTTTTACTACTGTGAGACACATGAAATATTAAACACCTATTTACTATATGGGGTGAATATATTTACCCTGAATTTATTTTATTATTATTCTACTAGAAATTATTAGTATTTACATATTCATTTGTGGATCACTCTTTTATGGGTTTACGGTTCAAAAGTTACCAAAACTGTAAGGGATTTTTATTTCAGTTTTCCTTCTTCGAGACATGTTATGTTATGAACATATGATCTTTTATGAGGTGTATATAAATAAATTTTACAGGTATTATATTTAATTAATTTATTATCATTATATTATATGTTTCATTTAATGTTATTATTTCATGATATTATTATTCCATGTTCCTAAAGTGGTAAGGGTTTTATATTTAAATCTCATCAATTATTAGGATTGCTTACGGTTATGCATTGAATGAGGGAATATTATGATTTATCTCTCAATAAACTCATTTATTTTGTTATATTCTGATTAGTTTTGAATAATAAATTATTTTCTTCCATTTTCATCTATTTATGTATTTAAGAGTTCAAAATGATGTTTTAAAGAAAAATCATTTTTATTTATCTCTTCAGTTAAAAACCCCTTTTCCTCCAAAACAATATTTTTTAAATTATAAAAAATGTTTTTAAAATTTTATAAATTATTTTTTAATTAATTTTTTACACATGTTTGGATTTTAAATTTTTTTAAATCAATCTTCTTATCATTTTCCAAACAAGGTCTATTTGTCTTTTACCCAAATATTGAATAGATTCTTTGTTTTAACCTATACGACATGAATGCAAATTTTCCAATTTATTGACCATTAATTGGTTTAAATATCCTTTATAAGATTTATATTTAATTTTAAATGGAAATTATTTCCATAATTGTTTGTGAATTTTTAATATTGTTATAAAAAAATTGATTATCAAGGAAATGATATTTTCCAGAAGGAACAGTCAAAGTGATTTTTAATTCAAAATTATTTTCCAAATAAGATGAAATAATTTTATTTTACTTATTATTTAATGGGGATATGATACAGGGATATCATACTTACACTTTATTTGAATGATTTATTATTATGGTGAAATTATGTTTATGAAGGCCATTTCTCTTCCACACATTATACTATTACAAAATTATTATGAAACTCACTTATTTTTCCAGAGGTTATGCTTTGATTAAATGATGAAATGGTTATGAAACTTATTTCTTCTCCATAGGTTATGTTATAAAGAAATTTTTATGAAAAATATTTCATTTTATTTGTTCTAATATGATGAGGGGTAAATTATGTTTGGTCACACATATGTATGAGTTTCATTTTGTGATTGGAGGTACCTATCCAATATATTGGGTTAGGATTGATATACTTAGAGATAAATAGTTCTGGAATGCGTAATTATCCTAGTTTACTAAAGGACTCTATCCAATATGATACTCTTGAGATAGAACCTTGAATACTACAATGGTTTGGGTAGTGAACCCAATATATTATGATAGTCTTGGAAATAAGCCTTCATCCACTAAGGAAATAATTTGATATTCTTATGTGTATGCCACAAATCTATGCCTTATGCCAATGTTATTCCCTCACGGTTCAGGTTATTGGATTCCATTACAATTAATTTCTTATAACCTACAAATATTTATGAGATAAATCAATTTTATGATATATGATATATAGGGTATGGTTTTAAAATTTTATTCTCATGTTTTAATACCCTTATACTCATAATTTGTTGATATCTCCATTGTTTTCCCTTACCAATCATCTGATATCAACTTTTATTATGTTTTGTTTCCCTAGTATATGATGAAAGGTATTAAGTATGATATTTCAAAGAAGGGTTATAGTTATAAAGAATGTAGTGAGAGATGTTGTAGCTCACTTATAGACCAATTGTTTATGTGTCCATGTTTCCAAATGCACTATACCTATATGATCCTTATACATGTGTTTGTTTAATGCAATTAATATTCATATAAAATGATGTAATATCTCTGTATTAGATGTTTATTTCTTTACATTTTATATCATGTGATATGTTTTGTTAAACTTTGGAAACTAGGATATGAAAAATTTAGCAAGAACTATAAGGATATTTCTAAGGATATTTTTGAGGATAAGTTAAAGGATGAGTCAAAATATAGGAAAATGTCTTGGAATTTTTTTAAAGGATAGAGTGAGTGGGTTCCATGAAATCACAACCATTTCAGGATACTAGAAGTGGATGTGATTATGGAATAATGTTAACTAGTGTTAATAACTCTAAAAAGGGAATATTGATATAGATTTCATCATTATTTGGTGAATGAAAATGGGCATTGCTGCACACTTGGTTTGATATTTCCAGGCGATATGCTTAAAAATTTCACAAAATCATTATGAACCATCATGAATGATTTAAATAGATGATGAATTTGAATGAACAGGGTTAAACCTAAGGTATCATATATTAAAAATAATATGCAATGATTTATACATTCTATAAGTTATTTTTTTATGATTATGCAATTCTCCACTATGATTATTGTATATTACACTAAAATATTTGGTTTTTAATCATGACCCGACCCACCAGGGTCAAATCTATGATAACTCCAAGCCTACATACAATAAGATAGAGGCTTGAGACTAGAACTAGGCTGGAATACCCCACATATAAGAGGTATTAACCTAATGTACCTATAAATATGCACACATCCCTAAGCCCATACAATGCATAAATATAAAACAAATGAAACTAATGCATGTATAAACATATAATCCCAAAAAAATAGTATGAAAATAATGTACATAATGTGAATAAGGGTATAGATAAAATCCCAAAAAAAAATATAAATATTTTAACCTACTGAAAGGGTGAGGAGTACAATCAAAATAAAACTTCTGGAAAACACCTCAGTCTGTCAAGATCTAGCTATGATCCACCAGTTTCGCATCCTACCTGGACACAGTCTAATGCGAAATCATCTGTATAAGACACAACATGTGTGGGAAGAGGCCATGTATGGGTGAATACAACATTAACCCACAGGACACCTAAAAAATACTTAAAACAAAGCATCAAGTATTGTCATCTCAGTACAAGGATATAATAATAAATGTATAACATAAAACACCCAAATATACTCAGTAAGGACACTACACCACTAGATAATTAAAACCAACTACTATCCATATAATTATTCTCAATTCGATGATGGTTTTGGGATAATCAACTCCAAAAGCCATGATATCACTAGATACACTCATCCAAGAGGTCAAGATCAATGGGCCTTGTGCAAGAAATCTCACTAGTCTCAAAAGACTCTGATACCCAGATAGGGGGTCACTCCCAAAAACACTATGGGAAACCATATACTTAATATGGATCAACTAGCTACATTATTGATTTTACAACAATGATACAAAAACCCTACCAAAAAATTATTCTAGATGGAGGATCAATTCTCTACTCAAGGGGGACATGTTGATTCAAAAAACCCCACCTAGGTTATAAAGATGACAGAGGATTAATCTACAGTCTCACGGAGAGATTAGATAAAATCTATCTAAGACATATCCTCTAGAGGGGATAATGATCCTAGGATTTATATGTAATGCCACATTTTACGCTTGAGGGAATGAACCAAGGAAACACACTCAACCATGAATGGTATAAAATAAATACATGAAGGACTAAAAACACCCACAAAGGGACTACACAGAGTGTACGGATGGGTAAATAACATGTTCATCTATCATCGGGTCTAGCAATGTGGTAACAACTCAAATGGAATGAAAACATCAACATACATGGCATGTTAGTGAAACACATGGTGTGTAGAAGTTTCTTGACACCCTGCATGTGTTGTCTTTCCTTTTCTATGTATATCTGGTTGAGCTCATGTGTGAGTACACAACATTCCCAATATAAAGCTTGTATGATCCCATGTACTTATAACAACACAATCTTAATGTACACTAATATTACATCATTTTTTCAGAATACTTAACACATTACCAAAATAGACTCCCAAAGACCGTATTAGTTTAGTGCCTTTGTAAACTAGGAACACAAACTTCTAGTATGGGGAAAGATCTTTAATGTTTCCCACAAAGATATTCCCCATTGGGACCTCTACCTAAAAACTTTCATTATATACTGGTGAAAATAAATCAAAATAACAGTTGATCTTATATGCATAGTAAGGATAAACAAGGGAGACATGTAAACATAATCATTAACAAAAGGGTATGAGAACATGATCATGAAAATTGATGATCATACCCTGTGTATCAATGAACATAAACATGAATCATGGAATAATGGTTGAAAATTCATAAGACATGAATCATAATTAAATAAATAATATAATCCAAGAAATCATAACATATGAATATGACATGGAATCTTGGCATACAAATACACATGTAATATCATTACCTATAACTCAAGATGCATTGCTAGAACTTAATAGAGAAATTCATGGGGACTAAACCTTCTGGGAATTATATACCACCATCCCCAGTCACAGTCCTTTCCTTTTATGGGATCGAATTTCCCTCATTTCCATAGTGTGTTGTGTTTCCCCATCTTCCCATAGGGTATTGGATTTCCCTATATTCTAATAGTTTATTAGGTTTCCCCATCTTCCCATAGTATATCATGCTCAAAAACATGATTCCCATAATTCTCTCAACAGACATAAATATTTATCCAATTAATTGGATCGATATATAGGTCCTAGATTTAACATAATGAAAACTGTATATATGTGTCCCACAAGAACATAAATCATTCATCGCATTAGAACCTGTGGAAGGAAATAGGTTTCATAAACATTATTCAATCATAACATAACCCATAGAAAAGAAATGGGTATCATAAATATCATTAAACCATAAACATAAATTATTACTAGAAATAAGAATAATGGTATCATTGAAGAATATACCCAGTATAACTTATGTAACATAAAATAATGTTATCTTAGATAGAAAATAATTTTTACAGATCACTCAAAAAAAGTTCTTGAGGAAAATATCTATTATACTTTGAAAAATTCTCTTTTATAAAAATGGCATATAGTTTAAAAGAAAATATATTTTTTAAATAAAACTTTAATGTTGTAATGTAAACATAAAGGCTTTAAGGTGCCATGATGGTGGAAAATTCCATTCATGATGTATATATAAAAAAATATTCTTTTTCGCACTTTTTCCAGAAAAGTTACAAAGTACCTCATTTGAAAAACAACAAAAAGATTCCTTTAAAAATGTATTAAAAGTAAAAAATGGGTAAAAAGAGTTTAAAAATTCACATTAAAATATTAAATATATTTTTGAAACCATCTTTACAAAATATGTTCATGGAAGATAAATATTTCCTAAGAGAGAATTAAAACCAAACAATCCCAAATATTGATTAGATTACAATGTAAATTCTTGTCACTTTATAATCAATAGAATCATATTCCCCATGAAAAAAACGAAATTATATTGATATTAAAATAATTTAATCTTATATATAAGACTAATAAAATAAATTCAAGGGTTGTATATACACTACATATAAGAAACAAGTAGTGCATAAGGAATATGTCCCAAGAAATAAAAGCGATACATAAATCCCTTATGAAACAAGTAACTTTAGAGTCAGGAAAAAGACATAAAAAATCAATTAAATATTTTAATATAATTAAATAAAGGAAATTAATGATAAAAAATTTCATACTGTATTATATACAACACATAAATGAAGCGAGTGGTGAATATGGCATGTATCTCAGAGAAATAAAAAAGTGAGATGAAATTACCTTACCTTAAGTCTTGAATTCCTTTTTACATGTTAAAAACTACTTTAAAATAATTTTAAGTTTATTATACATCTATAATATAATAATTTTCATACATGAATTCCCATATATGATTTACTTATGACTTTATATTACTCTCTTCTTAACAATTCCATGTTAAAGCAACGTTTCCGGTAATAATCAATTTGTTTATCATATGTGTTTTGACTTTTCATTCTTGATCCTATTACTAAAATAATGATTTAATTATTTATGGAATTTAAAACATGAATTATATATAATATATAATCAGTATATAAAAATTTATAATAAACTATAAAAGATAGATATATGTAATGGAATACACCATTCATGGAGAGTGTAGGCCGTACGTACTCTTGAACACTGTTTCGATTTTCATTTCAGGACAAAATAAAGGAAATTATACGATATATTATCATCAAATAATAATTTTTAGGTAATATACAACACATATATTCATAAAAACTCATATTTAATACCACTTATGAAATATTTATGAATAATGAATCATATTGCATCGTAGATATGTTAAGCCATACGTACACATGAGCGAAAATATCAGTTTCCAAAAATATTAGATTGTAAGAAGTTTGACATGATATTATCATAAAAGAAGTATAATTATATCATAAATATCATAAATATAATATAAAAATAGATTTTACATTATAATTACCAACCATAAGAGGCATTAAAGGAAAAACAAACAACATCATTTAGTGAGGTGGAAGTTCTTCGTATATAAGAATGGTAATTTTATTACACATTAGATGGATTTGTGTGTTTGTGTAGGTAAAAAACATAATAAAATAACATTATAGTATATTTATTATATAGGATTTATTATTTAAACATTAAATAAAAAAATTTAATTAGTTTAGGGATGAAATAAAATAATAACGTTCGTTAATGAACAATACCTATTCTTTTGGTATCCCATTTGGATTTTCACAAAAGGACTTCTTCGGATAGAATTAAGACAAAATTAAGGATTTTATGATTACGTTAAAATATTCTATAGGATAATTATTGAGTGTTTTTTTTAAGACATAGACTTTATAGGTTTTAATTAATGATAGGGAGAGGTTCCCTTTTATAAGAGAGGGGAGGGGCACTATTGGAATCCCATAAACTATTAAATTAATATAAATTATTTTTCAATTAAAAATGACTCAAAAGTGAGTTATGTAAAATATAAGATGAGGATAGAGATAAATACTATAAACCAATAATTTTTATACATGTTTAGGTCAAATTATTTCCCTTATCGTTTTGCTTTAACCCTTAATTAATCACTTTAACTCTTACCGTGACAACATGTCTTTTAACTACTTATGGGTTAATATAGTTAAAATAAAATATCAAAAGAACCTTAACTGAGTAATTTATTAATTTTTTGGACTTATAAAAATTAATTTTCTAAATATTATATTCTTTAAAATTATATATCATTTGATAAATATTATTTATTTTAAAATATCAATAATGTCAATTTTGAAACTATTCCATACTTGACTTTTTAAAAATATCATAAAAACCTTAAATATTAAGAAAAAACTCATTTAAATTATCCATGAAATGTAAAATGAATCTATATAATTCTTTTATGAAATTAGTTTTTTCAAATTATATTTTTTTTAATTTATTTAATATAATTTATTTTATTCTTCCATTAATTAAACAAAACCCACATCATCATTGTGTCACCATTTAATTTAATTATTTATTTCCTAAAAATTTTAAATAAATTACCATGATGTATAAAAATATTTTTTGTTTCTAAATAATATTTATAGTCGAACATATCCTTTTCATAACACAATATTAAAAATATTTCTCTTGTTAAAACAAAAGTGTGACAAAATTTTCTTTTCTTTGAATTTAATACTATAAATTGTTAAAGTCCTAAAAGTGGATCCTAGTGGACAGAAAATCATCATAAGGAATATTTTTTTTGACAAACACTCATCTAATGAAATTTTTACAAGTGTTAGGGTGATTTTATATTAGTTATAATATTATTTTTACCTTTAATTACCCCATTTACCCTTAACCATGGTAATAAAATATATTACTAAAGTAACTACTAATAATGTCCAAAAATAAAAGAGAGATATTTAAGTAAATTGGACCTTATTATTAAAAATATGGAATACATTTTTTTCTATTTGAAACACATAATTGGTATACTTTAATTTAAAATTAATCCCGTTGACAATTTGAGAAAACCAGTTATTAATGTTAAAATATACATAATATTGAAATGTTTCTATATATAAATTCAATGTAAAATTAAGGAAAATGACCTATATAAGAATAACTGATATAAATTTGATCTAATTATAATTTTAATACAATCAAAAATATAATTTAATAATATAAATTATTTCGATTAAAATTGTAGTTTTTACATATTTTTTACTATTCATCCAAACGTGAAACTTATTACTAAAATACCAAAACATAAGTCAAATTAAATTTTTATATTCCAATTTAATATAATAAAATGATTTTTACAAATAGAATATATCAAAGTGACAAAAGTTTGATTTAAATTGGGTTCTTCATTAAAAGGTGATAGAATTACCCTTTTGAAAAATATAGGGTTTTATGCATAAAATTGGGGTTGTTCATATTTTATAACTATAAAATCTGTTTGATCAATATAAAAAATATTTTACGGAATATATAAAACATATATTTAATTAATATGATCCACTAATTGTTTTTAATTTAATTTATTTTGATTAACTACTTTGGGAGCATAAAAAAGAACACTATTTCCTTTATAATCAATCAATATATATTTTCATTCCTACTTAATTGGAATCCAATTAATTAAAATTATAAAAATTTTATTTTCAAATGTTAGTTAATACTATTCTTAACCTCAAATTTAACATCTAGGTTAAATCTTGTTATATTTAATAATAAAATTTTAATAATATACTATTGTATGGTAAAGCAGAGTATTTCATATAATGAAATCTATAAAAATAATTCATCATTGTGTGTAACACAAGACAAACACAATGTTGTATATACCACGATATAATCCTAGAGTTTCAAATAGTGAAATCTCAACTTGGTTTTGTATATAACACAATCCAAGAACAATGTTTTTATATAGAAGAATCTATATTCAGTATTGTGTGAAATTAAAAATATAGAAAAAATGAAATTAAATCAAGAAAAAATATTTCCAATAAATCTCCATGCATTACAATTTACCCCCCTTAAAAACAATTTCTCCCTAAAAATTCATCTAGGTAATAACATGTTTTGTAACACCCTGCCCCTACCTCATTGGATTGAGGAGGCGGTGAGGGATACTTGGCCTTAAGCGATGTTCCCAAGGCGCCAAAGGTTGGAAATAAATGCCGAGGGCTTCGAGAGAAAAGTGGGGAACAGTTTGCCCTCAAGAGGATAACCCAACCAACCAATAATCAACAACGATAATTCATGCATTTGTTTTCAGCCAACCATACCATAACACCCCATGGTTCATACAACCCAATAATTCCAAACCATCAGAGTACAATGGAAACTAAAAGACAATCAATAAAATCATTGAAACCACCACAGCTCCACTCTAGCTCCAAACTCCATGCACCACCAAGCATCACGAGGAACCGCTAAAAGATAGATATGCCTTACTATTACCCATGTCCCGGTATACTACATCTGTGAAGACACCAATGTGCCAAAGAAGGGGGTGAGTACAACTACTCAGTAGGATTTCCCCAAATGACTTCCCTACACATTCCACTAGGATAAACTATTAGCACATTTATATAAAACATTTTATATAAAACAAATCCATTTGCAAACTGATTACAAAAGCCAAACATGCCACACAAGGGAAAGCCACCACAACCAAGCCACACACCGGTTACCATGCTCATATTTCACTCAAAAGCCCTATCCACAAACATCAAATAGTCAAAAAAATCAACCAACAACGGGGGTACTTTCTCGGCCAACCCGTTCACAACCCGATAAGTGGTACTTTCCCAGCCACTTGCCTTGATGGTGGCCCTTCCAACCATTATCCATCCATCTCCCTGATTATAGTGGCACTTTCTCGACCACTCTACAACATCACAACCCGTTCCAATACAACATCCCATCCATATCCACACATGCACAAGCCACATAAGATCACACATTATTGCAAACACCATCACATTCCATTATCCTGCTCAAGTTCAATGTAATTTCAAAATAAACATTTTAAAATCATCCAATTGAACCCATTCCCAACAAAACCCATTTTTGCCCAAAGATCCAAATTTCATGCCAAAAACCCCAAATTTCTTTACCCATACATTTTCCAACTAATTTTCCACATGATTTACCAATTACATTTCAAACAAACAATATAATCATAAATGAAGCACACAATTCCACCAAGTGGAATAGAGAGAGAAGCCACCCACCTCTCAGGGTTTGGAAAAATCGACTTTTCGCCCAAACGCACCTCAATCCGGTAGAAAGTCTCCTCGAAACATCCTTAAAACCGTGCGCTAACCGTGCGCACCCCACTACCTCGAGAGCTAGGGTCCGCAAGGTTTCCTCACATGGTCTGGAAAACCGTGTGCAGGCCGTGTGAGGCCTACTGTCTCAAGAATAAGGGTCTACACAGTTTCCTGGGCAATCCACACGGTTTACACTAACCGTTCTCAAACTGTGCACCCCTTTAAAAGCTTCCAAACACATCCAAAACCAACCCAAACTCTCCCAACCTCTTCCCAACTCATCTCAAGCACTTTAAATGCATAAAAAGGCATAAAAATAGAAACATACCTCAAAACAAGGGTACTAAATTCTCCCCAACATTGGACTTTCCGTCCTCAGAAAGTAATGAACCCGCCCTTTGCCGAAAGAGCCAGGGCCACTGTTCGGCCATTTCTTTCTCCCTTTCCCAAGTTTCTTCCTGGATCTGGCCATGTTTCTACAAAACCCGAACTAGACTGATTCTTTTACCACACAAGACTTTATCTTTCATATCCACAAGCTGCATTGGCACATGCACCAATGAAGCATCCAGCTCTAGGTCAACATGATCCCATCGAATAACATGGCCCGAATCCGACTGGTAATTTTTCAGCTGTGACACATGAAATAAATTTTGTACCTCACTGAACCTAAGTGGAAAAGCCAACTGATAAGCCACCTCACCAACCCGCTCAACAATCTCAAAAGGTCCAATGTACCTCGGAGATAATTTTCCTTGATTCCCAAACCGACGATGTCCCAACCGAGGAGAAATCCTTAAGAAAAAATGATCACTCACCTCGAACCACAATGATCATCGATGATGATCCGTATAGGATTTCTGATGACTCTGAGCCGTCTCCATCCTCTTCCTGATCAAATTGATCTTTTTTGTAGTCTCCTGGATGAGACTCAGTCCAACCATCGAAGACTCACCTGTTTCCACCCAACATAGTGGAGAACGACACGGTCGCCCATACAATGCTTCAAATGGAGCCATCTGTATGGATGCTTGATAACTGTTATTATACGAGAATTCAACCAAGGACATGTGCTCCTCCCATGAGCCACCAAAATCCATCACACAAGCTCGCAGCATATCTTCCAAGGTTTGTATCGTCCTCTCAGATTGGACATCCGTATGAGGGTGATATGTCGTACTCATGGTCAACATTTTTCCAAGAGCTTACTGCAAAGATTTCTAGAAACAAGATGTAAACTTGTGATCTCTATCTGATACAATCAAAGCTAGAACACCATGCCTCTTTACTGCCTCCCGGATATATATTTTGGATAGATCCTCCACTGTATGAGATTCATGAATTGGGATGAAATGTGCCGACTTCGTTAGCTGATCCACTATCACCCAAATGGCATGGTGTTTTCTGACCGTTCTTGGGAGACATGTGATAAAATACATCGCTATCTGCTCCCACTTCCAAATAGGGATTGGTAAAGACTGCAACATTCCTGCTGGCCTTTGATGCTCTGCCTTGACCTACTGACAAGTCAAGCATCTTGAAACAAACTCATCCACCCTTTGTTTCATACCAGCCCACCAGAACTGCGCTTTCAAATCTTGATACATCTTCTGAATTCCAGGGTGAACGACCCAACTGGAATGATGGTATGCCCTGAGAAGGTCCTCTTGATGAGTCACCAGTATAACTATCCGATTCTGGAAGCAGAAAACTGATTCTTTATTCAGTTTCCAACCCTCAATGGTCTCCCCACCATTGAGTCTCGACCCCATGGTCACACATTCAGGATCAGATATTTGTGCCCCTCTAACCAGGGAAACCAAGTCAGGAATCAACGTAACTGGAAATAAGACCGCTCTATCACCCTGGTCTTCACATTCCAACAACATATTGGCTCTAACTGACATTAACTGCCATTGGTCTGATTCCTGCTTTAAAACATGAGCATATGATTTCCTACTTAATGCATCCGCCACTGAATTTCCTTTACCCAGTGTGTACATTAAGTCAAAATAAATCATCGGGAGATATTCTATCCATCTCCTTTGCCTCAGGTTCAGATCCCTTTGTGAGAAAATGTGCTCCAAACTCTTATGATCCGTGTAGACCATGAATTTCTCACCGAAGAGATAATGGCTCCACATTTTCAAAGCATGGACCCCTGCCGCCAACTCTAAATCATGATGTGGGTAGTTCTTCTCATGCACCCTCAACTCCCGTGATCTATATGTGACCACATGATCCCCACGCATGAGAACACACCCCAACCCCGATCCTGATGCATCGCAATACACCACGTACCCTCTTCCGGGTTCTGGAAAAACAAAGATTGGTGCTGATGTAAGGCGACCCTTTAACTCTTCAAAACACTGTTGACACTGTTCACCCCACTGGAATGGAGCATTCTTCCTTTCCAAAACTGTCATCGGTGAAGCCAAACGTGAAAAATCACGAACAAAACGCCGATAATACCCAGCTAGACTGAGGAAACTCCATATCTCATACATGTTCTTTGGCAGTTTCCACGAGATAACGACCTCTATCTTTTCTGGATCCACAGAAACACCCCTTTCAGAAATCACATGGAAAATAAAATAGACTTCCTATATCCAAACGTCACACTTTGACAACTTGGCATAAAACTGATTATCTCGCAAGATCCCTAGTACTATCACCAAGTGCTGCTCATGCTCCTCTCATGTCTTAGAATACACCAGAATATCATCCACAAACACCACCACGAATGAACCCAAATATCTCTGAAATATCTGATTCATCAATTCCATAATCACCGCTGGCACATTCGTTAGACCAAAGGGCATCACCATGTATTCATAATGGCCATATCTACTTCTGAATGTTGTTTTAGTAATATCCTCATTCCTCACTCGCAATTGATGATATTCAGACCTCAGGTCGATCTTGGAGAACCATTGGGCTCCCCTCAACTGGTCAAAAAAATCATCGATTCGTGGAAGTGGATATCTGTTCTCTATCATCACTTGGTTAAGTCTAAAATAATCAATATAGATCCTCAAAGTTCCATCCGTCTTTTTCACAAACAACACCGGGGCTGCCCATGGAGATGTGCTAGACCGAATAAATCCTTTATTTTCTAACTCCTCCAACTGGAATTTCAACTCCCTCAATTCTGCAGGTTCCATCCGATAAGATAGAAGTGAGATAGGGCTAGTCCCCGGAAGGAGATCAATCGTAAACTCCAATTCTCTTACAGGAGGTACCCCAGAGAATTATTCGGGAGAAACGTCCATGAACTGGTCAACCACTACTGGAAAAACACTATTCCTGACACCCACTATCGATTCCAATGACAATAAAGCCAACTAATATGATAACGTTCCAACTGTCGGTGCCAACATTCCTACTAAAATATACTTCTCATGCCTTTCTCCTATAAAAAGATGTACAACGCCATAATGCGTCGTTAAACTCACTGTTCGCGCATCACAATCGATATGGGACTTAAACGCTATTAGCCAATACATGCCCAAGATTGCATCATAGCCATCCATCTCAAGTACTGAGAAATCCCACACTATCTCAATTTGGCCCACAACAATACAGCATGCCCTACACAAGAAGGCTCGACACTCTTTTCTACCCATAGGGGTTTGATGTTTCAGAACCGAAGGCATCATCTCTACTTTTAAAACCAGCAAGTCAACAACGTGTGCAGCAATAAAAGAGTGTGAAGCACCCGTATCAAACAACACTTTCATGTAGGTACAATTTAAAATAATCATACCTCGCACTGTGGATGGTCCCGACTGATCATCTATCACAAGCTACTCAGCTCCGAACAATGCCTTCGTTGTCACACTCTGTTCTTTATTGCCCTGCTGAGGCATTATAGTATTTCGAGAATCACCATGACTAACCTTACCTTGCTGATGAGGGGTATGCTGCTACCCCCATCCCGTCGAAGCATAGGACGCCTGCGATCCTTGCAGAGTGTCACACACACTTTCCCATAGAGCATTCCTACAGTAGTGCTGGAGGTGCCCATCTTCTTACATCTATAACATTCTCTGGGTTGTGTCATGCAATCTCGCTTGATATGCGTCGAGGAGCCACACTGAAAACAGCCCAATTTACTCTGAGGCTTTAGAGGAAGGTTCACCGATCCCATCATCACATGTTGTGTTGTTCCCCCACTCTAGGAATATGTGTCCCTCTTTATCTTGAACACGGTGTTAGAGTTCCCACTAGTCTCTGTGGGTATTACCATGCTTCCTCCACCCGGAGATCCCAGCAGATCTCACTCAGCTACCGAGGCCCGATTTAGGATTTCTGTGTAGTCCATGATACACAGCACCGCTATTTTAGAATGGATTTCCTTCCTCATGCCCGCCTAAAAAATCCTTGCTTTCAGCGACGTGATGCCCACCACCTCGGGTGAAAACCATACTATGCTCATAAACTTAGTTTCATACTCAATTACCAACATTTGTTCTTGCTTCGAACTGAAAAAGTCAGTTGTATGCTAAATCTTGAACGTATGAGGGTAAAATTGTTTGTTAAACAATTCCTAAAAGGATTACCATGTCATACCATGGTCCTTCCCCGCTTGGACTACCAGCTCCCACCATTGATGGGCAAGATCCTCCAGCTTATATGTTTTTATCTTGACCTTCAACTCGGCCGGGGTTCCCAAGAATTCAAAAATTCTATTTATTCGGGACAGCCACACCTCTACTCTTTATGGGTCCGCATCACCCCTAAAAACGGGTGGGTTCTTCTTTTGAAAATGAGCCACATAGTCGACATGCTTGGGATCTTCTACTCTATTTATAATTACCACCGCTTGGAAAGCTTGGACTATACTTTGCACTAGCTGCTGGTTCACCTGGGGCTCAGGTGCAACCACATTCTCATTAGCCACTTCGGGTTAGTCTCTACAATGCCTACCCAGTGCCATTTCTGTAAACATAAAAAAGAGTATGAGTCTCGCTTCCGTAGACATCACTAATCAACCACGTCAAATATCATTTCATAACAATCAATCACAACCAGGCTTTCCAATATTGCACATTTCCCTTGTTGCACTATTTTTGAAAATCAACCATTTTCAAAATACTACCAGTTTTCATGTTTCAAATCCTTTTGGTTTGAAACCAAATTGAGATTTTTCAAAATCCACACATTCCTATCATACCCTAAATCACAATACCCCAATGAAATATGCATCCTAGTGGGAAGTCATTTCTACCATGCATACCATGCTCATCTCATTGGCTACACCCATGACGATGAGATTTCCAATACCTACAAGTGCCTCTAAAACACTTATGTACCCAAATCCCTGTAACTTGGAGTTCAACATAAAAGGGTTAGCTACGTCATTTTATTCTATACATTTCATGTTCCGACAGTCCTACACCTTGCTACCATCTTGACTCAAGGAATAACAAAGAACCAATGTCAACTCCAAATCCAAGAATCAACTCCCAAGGACCGAACAAGCTGATACCACTTGTAACACCCCACACCTACCTCATTGGCTTGAGGAGGTGGTGAAGGTTACTTGGCCTTAAGAGACATTCCCAAGGAGCCAAAAGCTGGAAATAAATGTCGAGGGATTCAAGAGAGAAGTGGGGATTGATTTTCCCTCAATAGGATAACCCAACCAACCAACAATCAACAACGATAATGCATGCATTTGTTTTCAGCCAACCATACCATAACACCCCAAGGTTCATACAACCCAATAATTCCAAACCATCAGAGTGCAATGGAAATTAAAAGAGAATCAAGACAATATTTGACACCACCACAGCTCCACTCCAGCTCCAAACTATATGCACCACCAAGCATCACAAGGCACCACTAAAAGATGGAGATGCCTTACCTTTTCCCATGTCCCGGTATACTACATCTGCAAAGACACCAAATTTCCAAAGAAAGGGATGAGTATAACTACTCAGTAGGATTTACCCAAATGACTTCCCTACACACACCACAAGGATAAACTGTTATCACATTTATATAAAACATTTTATATAAAACAAATCCATTTGAAAACTGATTACAAAAGTCAAACATGCCGCACAAGGGAAATCCACCACAACCAAGCCACACACCAGTTACCATGTTCATATTTCACTCACAAGACCCATCCAAAAACATCACATAGTCAAACAATCAACCAACAATGGGGGTAATTCCTTGGCCAATCCATTCACAACCCAACAAGTGGTACTTTCTCGGCCACTTTCCTTGATGGTGGCCCTTCCAACCATTATCCATCCATCTCTCTGATTAAAATGGCACTTTCTCGACCACTCTACAACATCACAACTCGTTCCAATACAACATCCCATCCATATCCACACAAGCACAAGACACACAAGCTCTCAAATTATTGCAAACACCATCACATGCCATTATCATGCTCATGTTAAATGTCATTTCAAAATCAACATTTTAAAATCATCCAATTTAACCTATTCCCAACAAAACCCATGTTTTCCCAAAGATCCCAATTTCATGAAAAAACCCCCAATTTCTTTACCCATACATTCTCCAAAAAAAATTCCACTTGATTTACCGATTAAATTTCAAGAAAACAATTTAATTGTAAATGCACCACACAATTCCACCAAGTGGAGTCGAGAGAGAAGCCACCAACCTCTTAGGGTTTTGTGAAATCGACTTTTTTCCCAAATTCACCTCAATCTGGTAGAATGCCTCCTCAAAACTCCCTTAAAACCCTTGCCTAACATCAAAGGGACCAAAATTTAGCATCTTAGGCCAAAACAAACCAAGATCTACACACAACAAGTGGAGATCTAGAAAACCAAGAAGGAGGGAAGAGCAGGTCTAGAGGAAAACACCATGGAACCATGGGAGGAGACTTACCCGGGAGAGATCACCTTCAAACCACCTTGAATCCTCTTCAAAACCCTCCCAAACTGAGTGGGAGATCCCTTATAGCCCCTAATAACCGAAAATACCGAGTGAGGCTGGAGTGGAAGGAAGAGAGGAGTGTAATGAGGGAATCCCGAGTGAGCCCGGGTTTTATAAACCTAATTTTAAGTGGCCGCACGGTTAGCCTGCACGGTTTGGAAAACCGTGCGCTAACCGTGCGCACCCCACTGCCTCGAGAACTTGTGTTTGCACAGTTTCCTCACACGGTCTAGAAAACCGTGTGCAGTACGTGCGAGGCCTACTGTCTCAAGAACAAGGGTCTGCAAGGTTTCCTGGGGAATCCGCACGGTTTACACTAACTGTGCACCCCTTTAAAAGCCTCCAAACACATCCAAAACCAACCCAAACTCTCCCAACCTCTTCCCAACTCATCTTAAGCACTTTAAACGCATAAAAAGGAATAAACAAAGGCCACATACCTCAAATCAGGGGTACTACATGTTTAATACTTGAATGTTTCTTTTATATAAACCCACATTATAAAAATAAATACTAAAACATCCATTAGAAAAGGATAGTTAGAAACATATCAATTACCCAAAGTAACTCTTAATAAAGATTCCACATATTAGAACCTAGAAAAAAAGTAAAAAAAATTAAATTGATGACAAATCTTACCATCACATTTTTATGGCGAGTGATATAGAACATTTTTATTAGAAAGTTATCAATCATACCACCATAAATCTACAATAATCTAAGGGGACATTTGAATCATTAGAAGAGAAGATACTGGGATATCCTTTTCTATTTTCATATACTTTCCCTAATGTTGAACAATTTCCATGAGAAGAAATACTTAATTGATTTTTGGAAAACCTCACCCTTTTATATAGCTTGATAAATGTTCACAAAAGGTGATTTTTTCATTCATAAATAGTTAACATTTGATGAGATACATAAATATAATGATCAGTCATTCCATATGTATTTATCTCAATAAAAATGTTAGAACAAGTTATCCAATATACATAATTATTTATATGATGAGATAATACCTTAATATCTAAAACCTCATTTGAATTTTAACTTAAACCACTCTATAAATGGTTATCCTTATAACCCTTCTGAAAGATGAAAGTCCAAAACATTATAATGAAGTTCAGTAAATCAGCTTAACATTTATCCTCAAAATTCCAAAAGGTTTCTCTTGGTTGTCACATTATAAATATGTGAATACCTTCATCAAGTATTCTTGAAACATGGTAATTACCATAAATACTTATTGAAAACATGCATGTTTTCTAAATCTCAAGTTTATTGGATATATTCCTTAAGTCCAAAAATTTTGTAAAATTCATCCATGATAGTATAAACCAATTTTCACCAAATACTTAATCAGTTAGATGGAATTTAGTACCATCCAATTGACTTATTCGTATCCAAAATATCATTATCCCAATATCATTATCTTAATATCATGTATATATTATGGGTTATCCTTATCTTAATCATGTGTTTTCCAAAAATATAACCTTATTACCTCAATCACTATTCATGGTTACCAGTAACATTCAACATAAGCTCTTAAATGATTATGAAAAAACTATAATAGACTAATACAAGGATGTTTTCTTATTACATAATACCATAAATGTACTACTACAAAATTATTATTTAATTCCACTCCATAATTACTCAATCATTACACAAATGTTTTATCATACTCCTCATCTCCGAAAGTTATATCATGACATTTCCCTTTTTCATTGGCATTAATAGGTTGTTGAAGGCAATCTTCATCATTAACCGTTGGATTTGGGAATTAATTATCATAATGAACATTCTCTTTAAACTCGAAGCATTGAATTTTGGGAAGTGTATCTTGTTTATATTTCCCTCTATCCGTATTATTGTTCGAATTCTTCTTCCCATTACATTAGTAGTCAATTTCCAAATATCCTTCCCTTACAAACTTAAATCATTTATTAGACCCCATAAGACAATTTCCTCCATGCTTATTTCCACACATAGAGCAAAAAATAATTTTTATCTTCTAATCACCACATGTTTTAGATTTTTCTTTAAACTCCATCTTATTTTTCTTATTAAAACCATGAGATTGATATGTAACTCCAACATCAATTTAAAATTTTATTTCACAATGAAAAACCTCTTCATCGCTACTAATGTATCTTATGTCCATCTAACTTATGATACTTGGATTTAATCCACTAAAGAACATATAAACTTTAATTTCAATTTTGATGATAATTCTAGAAGCGTACATAGAAGGTCTGGTGACATTAGCCTCATAGGAACTAATATATTTTTCATCCTCTTTATTCAAATCAAGGAAATCCTTCTCTATATTAATACAAAGAACACGAGGAAAGTACATATTGAAGAATATGTTCTTAATCTTATCCCAATCCATGTATTCAATTTCATCTGGCTTCCTTATATTCTTGATTAGAGTCCACCACTAGTCTACTTCACCTTCCAACTAATAAATAGCCATAATGAATTTATAATGTTTCTAATAATAGATAATGGAGAATATATTTTTAGTGGTGCAGATTCATTGTCTAGAAATAAGGGAATTAGAAGAATCACTAAAAGAAGGTGTATGTCGCCTTATAAAGGACTCAACAAAAGTTTGTTCCCTCTTTTGCTTGTTTGGAAGCTCAACATTATTAATAGCTTTAGAAAGATGTGTGAGCATAGAAATAAGGTTTTTCATTCCATGTCTCCTAGAATTTGGATTCTCATGAGAATGATCATTGCATTTTCCATCAAAATCACAATTAAAATGGTTCCTTTGGGTTCTAGTCGTTGACTAGATTCAAAAATCATATAGTAAGAAAACATTATCAGAGAAAGGAACAAAATATTCATGAAAACCACTTATTGGATGTCTAAATTATGAAAATATACTTAATATATTACACATTAGGGTTATCCTAGGTTATTCATTACCAACTTACATTTAAATCATTCATGATGGTTCATGAAGAGTTTGTGAAATTCAAAAGAATATCCCCTGAGAGTTTCAAATTAGGTGTGTATAAAGGCATTTTGTCTTGTACCAAGTTATTCATGATTCAAGAACCACACACCTTATCATAGTTGTTACCCCTAGATACATATATACCAGATTCAAATCCACTTGTTGTATCCAGACAAGGATTTAATTCTAGAAAAACACTCACTCTATCCTTTACCAAAACTCCAAGAAATTTTCCTAAACATTAACTCGTCCTCAAACTATCTTTAGAGACACCCCTAGACATATCATTAAAAATATCCCTAGGGATAGCACTAATGTTTTATCATCATATCTTCTAAAGTTTGACCAAACCATTACTCTGATACAAACTATAATAACATAGTCTTAACATACATTAACATTGCATCATTTTTTCATAATACTTAACACATTACAAAAATAGATTCCCAAACACTACATTAGTTTATTTCCTTTGGAAACATGGGACACAAAAAAATAGTGTGGTGAAAGAACTTTAATTTTTCCCACAAATATCTTCCCCTTTAGTACCCCTACATAAAATCTTTCTTTATAAATTGGGGGAAGGAAAATATAAGAAATGATGAGATCATATGCTTATTAAGGGTAAACAAGTGAGACATGTAAACATAATCACGGGGATAAGGGTATGAGAACATGATCATGAAAAATTGAATATCATACCATGTATATTAATGATCATAAACATGAATCATGGAATAAATATTATAAATTCCTAATACATGAATCATAATTAAATAAATAACATAATCCATGAAATCATAACATATGAATAAGACAAAGAATTGTGGAATACACATAAACATGTAATATCATTCCAACTAAGTCAAGACGCATTGCTAGAACTTATCAAGGCACTTCACATTGACTAAAACTACTGGGTGGGACACACCACCTTCCCTAGTCATAGTAATTTATTTATAAGGGATTGATTCGCCCCTCTTTCCATAGAGGACCAGTTTTTTCCATCTTCCCAGAGTGGATCAGTTTTTCCCATCTTCCCATAGTGGAATGGTTTTCCCCATATTCCCATAGTAGATCAAGCCCACTAACATGATTCCCATCATTATCTCATGCGACATGAATATTTAATCAATTAAATGTAGGGATATATAGGTCACAACTATCACAAAATGAAAAACATACATACGTGTTCCACAATAGCATAAATCATTCATCATATAAGTACCCTTATAATGAAATGGGTCTCATAAACTTTATTCAATTATAACATAACCCATGAAAAAGAAATAGGTTTTATAAAAATCATTCTATCATAATCATAATACATTATTTGAAAGAATATGAATGGTATAATTGAATAATATCTTCAATAAAATATATGTAACATAAAGTAATGTTATCTTATATGGAAAATAATTTTAAGAAATAACTTGAAAATAATTCCTCAGGAAAATATTCTTTCTACTTTGAAAAAAGTTTCTTTCGTTAAAATGATGTGTAGTTTTATAAGAAAAATTTTTAATTTAAAATAACCCTAGAGTATTTTAAATTAAACTTCTATACATTAAAGCTTCATGACTATAGAAAATTCCATTTATGCCTTAAAAGTTAAAAAATAATCATTTATTATATTTTTTTAGAAAATTCACAAAGTACCTCATTTTGAAAACAAACAAAAAATTCCTTTAAAACAATGTAGTAAAAGTAAAAAAATGGGTAAAAATGAATATAAAAATACATAGGAAAATGGAAGAAACATTTCTGATAACATTTTTATAAACCATGGATATAGAAGATAAATATTCCGCAATAGAGACTTAAAACAAAAAAATCCCAAATATTGATGAGATTGTGAAGTAAATACTGATCACTTTATAATCAGTATAATTATATTAGACATGAAATAAAGAAAATTATATGGAAATTAATACCCCAATATTTTTTAGGATATGCATAAAATTCATTCAGATATAGTATAAACACCACGTAGAAGAAACATGTAGTGTATAAGGCATATGTCCCACATAAATAAAAGTGACACATAAATCCCTTACAACTTGAGTAACTTTAGATTCATGATATAAAAGAAATAATAAAATAAATTAATGCTTTTAGTGTCATTAAAAATGTAAATTAATGATATAAAATGTTATAGGTAAGTATATACACCACACAAAAGAAGCGAGTGGTGAATATGATATGTATCTGACGAAAATAAAAAGTGAAATGAAATTCCCTTACCTTCAGTATTGAATTCATTTGAACATGTTAGAACCTCATGTATAATAAATTTATGTTGAGTATACTTATATAATAAAATAATATTCATATATTTAATACCAAAAATTATTTACATGTGAATTTATATTACTCGCTTAGTAACAATTCCATGTTAAAGCAATGTTTCAGGTAATAATCGCTTTGTTTGTCATATGTGTTTTGACTTTTCATTCTTGCTCATATTACTTAAATAAGGATTTAATTTATTCAATAATTAAAAACATGACTTATATATAATATATATTCAGTATATACACATTTATTTTAAACTATAACAAATATATATATGAAATGAAATACATAGTTCATTGAGAAGGTAGGATATACGTATGCTTGAATGTTGTTTACATTTTATTTTTGGATAAAAAGAAGGAAATTATATGATATATTATAATTACATAATAATTTTTATGTCATATAAAAAATATATATTTATAAAAATTTATCCTTATTACCATCTATAAAATATAGGTGAACAGTGAATCACATCGCTTCGTGGAGATGGTAAGCCATACGTACACATGATCAACAATATCATTTTCCTAAAATATTAGTTTATAAAATGGTAGAAAGTATATTATCATTAAATAAGTATAATAAAATCATAAATATCAAAAATATAATATAAAATTAGGGCATCTATCTTAATTACAAAACATAAGAGGTGGTAAAGGAAAAAAACAACATCATTTCATGTGGTGTTAGTTCGTCACACATAAGAACTGTATGGATGTTACCCATTATAGAGATGTGTGTGTGAGTTTAGGTAAAAAACATAATATAAAAACATAATAGTATATTTTTTATACTTATTTTATTATATAAAAATTAAATTAAAATAATTTAAGTAGCTACAGCAAGAAATAAAACAAAAATGTTCATCGATGACCATTACCTCTTTTATGGGAATCTCTTTTTGATTTTCAAAAAAGGTCTTCTTTTGTAAGATTTATGACCACATTAAGGATTATATGATTAAGTGAATAATTTTGGGAGGATAATTGGGAGGCTTTTTACTAATCCAAGGGCTTTAGAGGTTTGAATAAAAAAGAAGGATAGGTTCCCTTTTACAAGAGATGGGAGGGGCACACTTGGTATCTCCTAAAATACTAAATTAATATAAATTATTTTTTAATTTAAAATGATTCCAACGTGAGTTATGTAGAATATAATATGAATATAGATCGGAATAATACCAACCAATAATTTTTATACATGTTTAGATCATATTATTACCCTTATCTTCAGTCGTTCAACCTTAATTAATCCCTTTAACTCTTATTGTGACAATATGTGTTTTTAAAACTTGTGGGTTAATATAGTTACTATAAAATAAAAAATGAACCAAAAATGAGTTATTTATGAATTTTTTGGACTTATAAAAATTATTTGGCCAAATATTATAATTTCGTAAATTTTATATCATTTAATAAAATATTATATTTTTTAAAATATAAATAATGTCAATTTTGACACTATTCATTACATGAATTTTTAAAAATATCGTAAAACATGATATCTTTGACTAAACACATTTAAATTATCCCCTAAATTTCACTGGAATCTATAAAATTTGTGGATGGAATTACTTATATCATATTATATTTATCTTAATTTTTTAACATTATTTATGTGATTCCTCCATTAATTAAACAATTCCTACATCGTCATTGTGTCCCCATTTAATTTAATTATTTATTTCCGAAAATTTATAAATAAATTACCAAGATGTATAAAAATATTTTATATTTATAAATACTATTTATATCTAAAGACATCTCCCATATAACACTATACTAAACATATTTCTCTTGTTGAAGAAAAGTCTAAAAAAATTGTATTTCCTTTAAATATAATACTATTAAAGTGCTAAAGTACTAAAAGTGCTTCGAAGTGTACATAAAATCATCGTAGGGAATATTTTAGTTCATAAAAACTAATCCAATTAAATTATAATATGTTATAGGGTAATTTTATATTAGTTATAATACTATTTCTACCTTTAATTACTCCATTTATCCTTAACCGCTGTAATAAAAAATATTACTAAAGTTAATATTCATAATGGCTGAAAATAAAATAAAAATATTTAAATAATTTTGACCTTATAATTAAAAATATTTAATCCATTTTTTGTATTTAAAACATATAATTGGGAGAGATTAATTTAAAATTAATCCCATTGATAGGGTGAGAAAACGAGTTACTAAAGTCAAAACATGCAAAACATTTAAAATCTTTTATTTCTAAATTAAATGTAAAATTAATGAAAATGAACTTTATTAGATTAAATGATAAAAAATTTATCTTATTATACTTTTAAAATAATCAAAAAATATAATTTAACAATCTAAATTATTTTTATGGGAAAAGTTGTTTTCAAGTATTTTTTTTACTATTCATCAAAACATAAAAATTATCAGAATAATACCAAAAATTAAACAGAAGAAAATTTTTATATTATTATTAAATATAATATGTTTATTTTTTCAAATAGTATATATAAAATTTTCTAAAATTTTATTTGAAATCAGTTCTCCATTAAAAGGACGTAATATTAACCTTTTGGAAAATAAAGGGTTTTATGGGAAAAAAATTGGGGTTGTTCTTATTTTATGCTTATAAAATAAACATTATAAATATCAAAAATATTTTATTGAATATATAAAATATATATTTAATTAATTTCATTCACTAATGGTAATTAATTTGATTTATTATGATGAAACTACTTTGGGAGAATACAAATAATATTATTTCCTTTATAATCAATTGGTATATATATTAATTTATTATTAATTAGTAACCAATGAATTCATATTATAAAACTTTTATTTTCATAAGTTTGTTAAAAATATTAATAAACACTAATTTAATGGATTGTTTAAATCTTATTATGTTAAGTAATAATAATTTAATTATATACTATTCTTCAGTAAAACTCAGTATTTCATGTAATGAAAGCTATCAAAAGAACATAGCATTGTGTGTAACACAATCCAAAAAAAATGTTTTGTATACCTCAAGCTAATACAATTGTTTCATTTAATGAAATTTCAACATGGTGTTCCATCTAACAAAATCCATCCATAGTGTTTTTTTCATATAAAGAAATCTAAATTTAGTACTTGGTGAATTGGAAAATATCGAAAAAATTAAATTAAATCATTAAAAAATATATTATAGTGTTACATTATACCCCAATTAAAATGAATCCTACCCTAGAAATTATTTTAGGTTATCAAAGGTTTAATACTTGAAAGTTCCTCTTATAGAAACTCACAACATAAAATTGAATAATAAAAGTTCCTTTAAAAAAGGATAGTTGGAAACATAATAGTTAGCCAAAGTAACTAATAATTAGGTTTACACAAAGGAGAACATAGTTGAAAATTTAAAACATGGATGTAAAAGATAAATATAACCATCATGTTCTAATGGAGACTGATAGAGAAAATAGTTCAGAAAAAGTTAACAATCACAAAGCAGTAAATATTTGATGATATAAGGGGCCATTTGATTCATTTGAAAAGAAGGTTCTAGGATATCATTTTCTATTTCTAGATAATTTCCCAAGAGTTGAAGTATTTTCATTAGAAGAAATACTTACTCGATTTCAGGAAAACATTACCCTTTTTTTCCTTGATCAATTTTCACAAAAGGTTAATTTTTTATTTCAAAAAGGTTAAAATATCATTAGATCCATAAAGATAATTATTTGTCATTCCATCTATTTTTATCACAATAAAAGGTTAGAAAAAGTTATCCAATATCGATAAATCCTCATATGACGAGATAATACTTTAATCTCTAAAACATAATATGAAGTTTATCTTAAACCATTCCACAAATGGTTATCCTAATACCCCTTCAGAAAGATGTAATTCCAAAACATTATAATAAAGTGCACTAAATCATCTTAACATTTTCCACCCATGTATCCAAATTTAGATCATGGTTGTCACACTCCTACACCTCCAATGGCCCGAAGGCCTTCATGTTTTTAATGATTTTTGATAATCCACCCATAAAGGGATGAGTTGGAACCCTTAGAAGGCCCGTAGACGTAAGTATTATATGTCCTATAGGAATTAGAGGAATTCATTACCTATAGGCTTAAAACAATACATACAACCCAGACTAAAAACTTGGAACTTCTCCTCCCCATCATCTTCATCAGGAAATCAACTCTCCACCATTGCATGGATGTTCGGTTAGGATTTCTCATGCATGTACAAGCTTTTCCCAATGGCAGGTGCCATACCCTTTCATTCTTGCAATCCATTTAGATTATTCTATGGTAAAATCTCCCTGCTCATCCTCCTTATGAAGCTTGTTCCTTTGTAGGTTTTCTGGTTTGCATATGCAATAAAGGTGGCTCAAAGGCCTTGAGGTGGCCTGATGGCCTTACTGACCCGAAGGCCTGGGTGGCTCGAAGGCTTTAAAGGACTTGGGGACCAAATCGGTGGCCCGAAGACCCAAACGGGGGAATATTCCTCGATGCTATAGTTCCAAAAAGAGCCTGCTACAGTTCCTGCTATAGTACCTACTATAGTACTGCATAGTTCCTGCTGCAGTACCTACTACAGTGCTGATACAGTGCTGCTATAGTACCTGGAAATTAGCCTCCGCTTGGATTTGATCCCAAGTTGCCTGGATGCACTTAATGAGTCCTCACCAACCGGGTTGAGGCTCATGTGCATTGGCTATCACACTCCAAACATGTGAATACCTTAATCAAGTTTTCACGAAACATGGTAATTACCATAAATACATATTTAAACCCTACATGTTTTCTTATTATAATATTTATTAGATATATTCCTTAAGTATAAAATATTGTAAACTTCATCCATGATAGCATAAACCACATTTCATGAAATACTTATTGAGTTACAAGGAAATAAGCACCGTCTAATTTGCTTATTCGTATCCAAAATATATTTTTCAAAATATAATTATCTCAATATTAATCACATATTAAGGGTTATCCTTACCATAATCATTTTTTTACAAAAATATAACCTAATTTCCTCACTCACTCTTCATGGTTACGAGTACCAGTCAGAACATGATCTTAAATCCTTACTGAAAATATTTAATGGACTAATACATGGATGTCTTATTATTCCATAATACCATAAATATACTTCTGCTAAATTATTCTTGAATCCCACTATATTATTACTTGATCATTCCTCAACTTCATTATCATACGCCACATCTCCAATAGTGATCACATGATATTTCTCTTTGTGATTGAACTGAAGAGGTTGATGATGATGATAATCATCATTAACCCTTATATTTTGTCGTTGATTATCATTATTACCATTCTCCTTACACTTGAATCACTGAATTGTGGGATGTGTATCGAATGTGGATTTCCCTCTATTCACATCATTGGCCAAATTCTTCTTCCTATTAGTTTTATAGTCAATTTCTTGGTGGCCTTTCCTTCAACACATAAAGAATTTATTAGACCCCATAATACAATTTATTCCATTATTATTTCCACACATAGAGCACAAAGTAAAGTTTATCTTCTTATCTCCATGGTTTTTAGATTTTCCTTTTAACTCCATCTTTATTTCCTTGTTAAACCATGAGATTGATATATAAATCCAACCTCCATTTAAGCTTTTATTGCACAATGAAAAACCTATTCTTACCTACTAAAGTATCTTATGGAAAAATCCCTTCAGATACTTGGCTTTAATCCATTGAATAACTTATCAACTTTACATTTGTGTTGGATGATAATTACATAATCATACCTCACAAGTTATGTGAAATTAGCCTTATAGGTATCGATAGATTCATCATCCTTTTGCATCAACTCAAGGAACTCCTTTTCCATCATTCTATGAAGAACATGAGGAAATTACTTGTTGAAGAATATTTTATTGAACTAATCCCAATCCATAGATTTGATTTCATATTGATTCCTTGTATTCTTAATTAGAGTCCACTACTAGTCTACGTCACCTTCCAACTAATAAACATTCAGAAATAGTTTCTAATGTTATGAACACTAGATAATGAAGAATACCTTTTCCATGGTAATGATTTAGTTTTCAGCAACAAGTGGATCAGAAGACATGCTAGAAGAATGCGGATGTTTCCTCCTAAAGGACTTAATATAACGTTGTTCTACCCTTTGATCACTTTGAATCTTAGCATGATTCATAGATTCGAAAAAATGTGTGATCATAGAAATGAGGTTATGAATTCCCTATACTATAGAATTTATATTCTCAGGATAATAATCATTGCATTACCCATCTCAATCACCATTGAAACAGTTACCTTATGCTCTTAACATTGACTAAAATAAAAAATTATGGAGTAAGAAACAATTATCAAAGTGAGTAACCACATAATCATGAAACAACTCTTAAAAGATGTGTAAATTATGAAACATTATTTAATATAGGACACATTAGGTTTATCCTATTTTATTCATCACAAAATTACATCTAAATCATTCATGATGGTTCATAAATTGTTTTTGAATTTACAAAGAATATCCCCCGAGAGTGGAAAACCAGATGTGTAGCTAGACGAAGTGTCATGTACAAGGTTACGATTGAGTTAGGCCTGAAACACCTTGTCGAAGTTGTTACCCATATGAACATATACTCTAAATCCACATCCACTAGTAGTATATAGACAAGGATGTAATTCTAGTAAACAACTCAATCTATCAATTACAAAAATCCAACGACATTTTCCTAAACATTAACTCATCCTTAGTCTTATCCTTATAGAAACACCTAAAACTATATTTAAAAATATCCCTAGGGATCTCACTAATGTTTTCTCATCCTTGTATCCAAATGTTGAATAAACCTTTTCTATGATAACAACTATAATAACCCATTTTAAACTTATATAAATATTACATCATTTTTACGAAATACTTAATACATTAGAAAAACAAAATCCCAATGACCATATTAGTTGAGTGCCTTTGGAAACTCAAAACACAAACTTCTTATATAGAGATAGATCTTAAATATTTCCCACACATATATTCCACTTAAGTAAGCCTACTAAAAACTTTCTTTATAACCTAAGAAAAATAAAACATTAGAAAGGGTGAGATCATATGATCTATATGGGTAAACATGGGAGAGATATAAACAAAATCATGATCAAAAGGGTTTGAGAAGATGATCACAAAAATAGAAGATCATACCCAACATATCAAAGATCATAAACTTGAATCAAGTAATAAAGATATTGTAAATTAATAATACATGAATTATAATGAAATGCAGAACATAATCCCTGAAATCATAACATATGAATAAGACATGGAATTGTGGCATACACATAAACATGTAATATCACTCCCTATAAGTCAAGACGCATTTATAGAACTTATTAGGGAAATTTAGGGGGATGAAACCTACTAGGAGGGACACAACACCATCCTTATTCAAATTAATATCCTGATAAGGGATCTATTTCCCCCTCTTTACATAGTGGAACTGGTTTCCTGAGCTTCCCATAGTGGGTTAGGTTTCCCCATCTTCTCATAGTGGAATCGGTTTCCCCATATTCCCAAAGTGAATCAAGCCCATCAACTTGATTCCCATCATTATAACATGAGACATAAATCATTACCCAATAAATTAGAGGGATATATAGGTCTCAAATTTCAGATAATTAAAACCATACATATTTATGCCAAACTAACATAAATCATTGATCATATCCAAACCCATGGAATGAAATGGGTTTTATAAACATTATTCAATCATAACATAACCCATGGAAAAGAAATAGACTTCATAAATATCATTGAATCATAAAAATAAACCATTATTAGAAATAATAAAAATGTTATCATTGAATCATATCCCAATTAGAAAATATAAAAAATCAAATAATTTTATTTTACTTGGAAAAATAATTTTTAGAGATCACTTGAAAACAATTATTGAGAAAAATATATGTTCATATTTGAAAACATTTAAATTTATTAAAGTGACATGAATTCTTAAAAGAAAACATTTTCTTTGAAAATAACTATTTAATCTTATAAAGTAAACTTCAATTCATTAATCCATCATGATTATGGAAAATTCTTTTTATTCTATTTAAGTTAAAAAAAATCATTTCATATTTTTTTTCAAAAAAGTCACAAATTACCTCCTTTGGAAGACGACACAAATATTCCTTTCAAGCTGTGTATTAAAAGTCAAAAATGGGTAAATATGAATTTAAAAATCCATAGTAATATATTAATAACATTTTAAAAATAAATTTTAGAAAACATGGACATGGAAGACAAATATTCCCCAATAGATACTTAAGAAAAATAATCCCAATTATTGATGAGATTTTGAAGTGAATACTCATCACTTTATAATCAGTATAATTATATTCCCCATGAAAGATATAAAATTATATGAATATTAAAATACCATAATATTTTGGTTAAGATTCATAAAATATATTCAAGGGAAGTATATACACCACGTAGAGGAAATAAGTGGTGTATAAGGCATGTGTCCAACAGAAATAAAAGTTAGACATAAATCCATTACGACTCGAGTATCTTTAGAGTCATGATATCAAAGAAATAATAACATAAATTAAAGATTTAAATATAAATAAATAAATTAAACTAATAATATAACATAGAATAAGGTAGTATTTACATCACAGAAAATAAGTGAGTGATGAATATGGCTTATATCTCACAAAAATAAAATGTGAGATGAAATTCACATACCATAAGTCTTGACATCCATTTCACATGTTAAAACATCCATCAAAATAAATTTAATTTTATTATAAGTCTATAATAGAATAATATTCATATATTTAATACCATATATTATTTACTTATGAAGTTTTATTACTTTCTTGTTAACAATTCCATGATAAATCAACCTTTTAGGTAATAATCGTTTCATTTATCATAAGTGTTTTGACATGTAATTATTGAAAATATAAAATAAATCATAATTTAATTATTTTTAGAATGTAAAAATGAATTAAATATCATATATATTCAGTTTATAAACATTTATTGTAAATTATAAATGATAGATATATGAAATTGAATAACCCATTCATGGTGACGGTAGGCCATACATGCACATGAATATTGTTTCCATTTTTTGTTCAGGTTGAAAGAAAGGAAATTATATGATATATTATCATTAAATAATAATTTCTATGTCATATAAAACATATATATTCATAAAAAATCATCCTTATTACCATCCATGAAATATAGGTGAATAACAAGTCACATCACATCATGGAGGGGGTAAGCCATACATACGCATGAGTGATGTTATCATTTTCCCAAAATATTAGATGGTAAAAAGGTGGACATGATATTATCATTAAAAAAGTAAAATTATATCTTAAATATAATATATACTATATAAAAATAGAGTTTCATTAAAAATGATCATCCATAAGAGGTGTTAAAGAAAACAAACAACATCGTTTCTTGAGGTGGTAGTTCGTTGTATACAAGAATGGTAAGTTTGTTTCCCATTAGATGGAGGTTTGTGTGAGTATATGTATAACCCATAATATAAAAACATCCCAATACATTGATTGAAATAGGAAAATTATATAAAAATTAAATAAAAAAATTAATGAGTGAAAGGAAGAAATAAAATTAAAATGTTCGTTAACGAACATTATATCTTCTTTGGGTATCTCCTTTTGATTTGAACAAAAAGACTAATTTGGTTAAATTTATAACCAAATTAAGGCTTCTAGGATTAAGGAATTCTTTTTTTAGACGAGTCTTGGGATGATTTTGGTCAATCCAAGAGCTTTATATGTGTTAATAAAAGAGAAGGATATGTACCCTTTTATAAGAGAGGGGAGGGGCACTATGGGAATCTTCTAAAATATTAAATTAATATAAATTAATTTTTAACTAAAAATTAATCATAAGTGAGTTATGTATAATTTAATATGTTAATAGATCTAAATAATATTATAAAATAGTTTTTATACGTTTTTAGGTTATATTATTACCCTTATCTTATGGAATTAGCCATCAATTAACTCCTTTAACTCTTGTCATGACAACATGTGTTTTTTGTACTTATGGGTTAATATAGTTTCTATAAAATAGAAAACAAACCCTAAATGACTCATTTATGATAGTTTAGGAATTATCTAAATAAGTGGATTGAATATTATATTTTTTTAATTTTTATATAATTTAATAAAATATTAATTATTTTAAAATATCCATTATGTCAATATTGATACAATTCATTACTTGAATTTTTAAAAATACCATAAAAACATGATATCTTTAAAAATCATTTAAATCATCCCTCACATGTTCAATTCATCCAAAAAATTCATGTATGACATTAATTAAATCAAATTTTATTTATATTAAATTTTTAATATCATTTATTTGATTCTTCCATTAAATAAACAATTCATGCATCATCATTATGTCACCATTTAAATTAATTATTTATTTCATAAAAATATAAAAAAATTACCATGATGTATAATAGAAATTTTATATTTCCAAATACTATTAATATCCTAACTCAACACTTATATAAAACCATATTAATAATATTTCTCTTGTTAAAAAATAAAGTGTGAAAAAAATTTCTTTTCTTTGAATATAATAATATAAAAGTGTTAAAGTCTTCCAAGTGTCTCCACGTGGAAATGAAATCATTTCAAGGAAGATTTTAGTTAACAAAAACTCATACAATGAAAATAATATAGGTGTTAGGGTAATTTTATGTTAGTTATAACATTATTTTTATCTTTAATTACGTTATTTACCCTTAACCGTGGTAATAAAAAATTACTAAATTGACTTTTCATTATGTCCTAATATAAAAGAGACCTATTTACATAATTTGGAAGTTATGATTCCAAATATGGAATCCATTTTTTCATACTCAAAAAAAATTCATAAATTAATTTAAAATTAATCCTATTGACATGGTGAGAAAATGTGTTATTAAAGGTAAAACATGAAAAAATTGTGTTCACTATTAAAAGGCATTAAAATTACCCTTTTCATAAATATTATTTTGTATCAATAAAATTGGACTTTTTATTTTTTTATGCCTATAAAATCTAATAGATGAATATAAAAAATATTTGATTTAATATATAACATATATATTTCATTAATATTATTCACCAATTGAAATTAATTTAATTTATTATGACAAAACTACTAGGGGAGTATAAAAATAAAACTATTTACTTTAAAATAAATTGGTATAAATGTTCATTTATAAATTAATTTTCAACCAATGAATTCATATTATATGCCTTTTATTTTCATAATTTAGTTAATAATATAAATAACGGGTAATTTAACAGCTTGGTTTATCCTTATTATATGAAATTGTAATATTTTAATAATAAACTATTGTTCTATAAAACATGGTATTACGTGTAATGAAATATTTAAGAAGATCTTGGCATTGTGTGTAACATAATCTAAACACATTGTTTCATATACCTCAATCTAATCCAAGTGTTGCAAGTAGAAAAATATCAACTTGGTGTTGCGTATAATGAAAGCCAAGCATATTATTTTTCATATAAAAAAATATATATTCATTAATGTGTGAAATAAAAATATTCCAAAAAATTAAATTAAATAAAAAAATATATTTTAAAAAATCTTAGGGTGTTATAGTACTCCTTACAGTTATGGTGTACCACGAAGGTAAATGGAAAGCCTACAGGGAAGGGTCACATTATGTGTGACTGTGTCACAGGATATGTGATATTTAACTCACCGAAAAACCCTAACACCATAGCCAAGGGTACCACACAATAGGTAATCATGAAATACATGCCTTGTAGACTAGGATTATAGAGAACCATCCTGATTATCAGACGCATTATCTGGCATGTCGTTGGAACCATTGCCTTCACAAAAAATTATAGATATGGGGTTAGAAATCCCATGTTGTTGTCACTAGTCGTGATCTGGGTCCTCAATCTTATCGGAAATCCATCTGTCAAGCTATTCATCATCTTGTGTCAAAATAGGGAATAATGGAAACGTTAAATATGCTAGACTTTCTTCTGATCATCCAATGCCATTCTTGATTCACAAATCACCTCCTCTATCACGATCACTACCCGCATTATCGATCCACTACGCTGAAGAATGGTCACACAACAACCGAATATCGGGTATAGGTCAAACTGTTGGAAAAGAAAATACAAACAATGATCGAACGAAAAAATGAGGGAGATATCCTTATGAAATGGAAATTGAGGAATGAACCATGTCCTTTTTTCGTTTGGCATCAATCAGTTGTCATATAGATAAATGAATGAAGAGGAATAAATAAACAACAAATAATAACCCATAAAATTAAATATATAGTCGATGCATGAATCAATTTTGTTCATGGAATTGACCCGTGATTAACCAGGATTAAATAATATGATGAAAAATAAAAACAAAAATCCTACCTAGAGTTTTGAAAAATTGTTTATGAGGAACAATTTTGTGTTTCCATCATTGACAAGATCCAAAAACTCTTTTGGCGCAATAATACATGATCCCAAATTGATTCATCATCACTCTCCAATAATGCTCTCCTCCAATAGTCGCTAGGTATCTAGGGTTTAGCAACCAACCCAATGATAAAATCATAGTCTTGTATATAAATATGAAGTAGGTCATTGTGTCAAATAAAATAAATTAAATCATTTAATTAATTTATTTTATTAATTCTTCACCCATGATAACTTTTTCACAAATTTCATGAGATAACAAAGATTTTTTCATGCGTAGGGAAAACATGTGTTTTGAACTCAATGGTACCCCCATATTTCTAATTTGGGACCCTTGTTTTGGAGTAATTCCACTTTTATAGGAAAACTTCATGCTTGTGTTATTTATTATATTTCAAACATATATTCCGAGAATACGTGACCTAGGAATCACACACCATCTTACCACCCTGTCTTAAAAATAACCCGTATAATATCAAAAAATAATACATGTAAAATTCAAGTCATTACATTCTCCCCACCTTAGGTATTTTTGTCTAAAAAATATAAAAACCTACTCAAAATGATTAGGGTATTGGGTTCACATCTGGGTCCATTGCTCCTTGGTTCTCTCCTAAAGATTCTCATATTTCCATTAGACACACACTAGGGGAATCAATTTCCCATGAAGGATTATCTCATGTTGATCATTGATCTCCAATGAATACTCAACAATGGTAGTTACATTAATGATTTCCAGCTTTCCCCAGTTGATACAATTTGATGGTTCATGCACACATCTCCTCAACTCTGACATGCGGAATACATTATGTACTCAGTCCAACAATGTGGAAGATCTAATAGGTATGCCACCTCGCCAACTTTAAACAATATCTTTAAAGGGCCAATAAATCTTAGATATAAATTTCCACCATGGAGAAATATCCACAATGCACTTCAGAGTGAGACCCTTAGGAACACATTTTCTCCCTCATCAGACTCCATAGGTTTCCATCGTTAGTATGTATAAGAATTATGATGGATATATGTATTATTCATCATCTCCTGGATGGTCTACAACTCTTCTATAGTATATCACACCAACTTTGGGCCCATGAGTGATGACTCTCTTGGATTATTCCAACAAAGTTTTGTCATGTAGGCTTGCCCATACAAATCCATGAATGGTTCCAAACCAATGTTGGAATGGTATATTTTTTGCAATGAAAACTCCACCCACAGTAGATGATCCTTCTAAATATGACCAAAGTACAACATGCATGTTCATAGAATTCCCTCCAAACCTAGATATTTTTGCTCAGTCCTATTGTTAGTCTGGGATTGAAACACTTGTTAAAGTGTAACTAATTCCTAATGGCCTCTTATAATTCTCTCTATAATCATAACATGATGTGAGTGTCATGATGTGAAGCGATCATCTATGGAAATCCATGGAGTTAGAATATCTTCTTCACACTGAGGTATCAAATTATCTCTACTAAGCTCCACTCTCAAATAGCAAGGAAGTCATCTAATTTGGTGAGTCGGTCTATTATTAACAGGATGGAATCATGTCCCATGGGCATACATGGTATCCCCACCATGAAGTCCATGGATATCCCATCCCAATTTCATAATGGAACCTCAAGGTGTTGGTCTAAACCCATTGAAACCTGGTTATTTATATTCACATGGTGATAAGTGAGGGATTGAACACAACACTTCGTGTCTGGCCACCAGAACATACATCAGAGGTCCTTATACAACTTTGTGACACCTGGATATACAACCAAAGGGAACATATGAAACTCCTGAATCACCTTCTTTCAAAACATCAAAGGTACCATTGTCTTTTCAATGAAATGGATAACATGCTCCGTACCTTAATAATATAAAAACAGAACATTTCTGGTGGATATATGATTATGTATGGACACACAGTCGGTATCTCTCCACTAAGCATTCTTGAAACTTTGTAGAAGTGGTGGGGTAAAAACCATCGACTGAAGATATGAAGCACCATCCTTTTCCATAAATGACAACTAAAATGAGGCTGACTACTCCGATTCCACATCTAAAAACTGAGAACAAGATCTCCCACTGATAACATCACCCACTATTTTCTATTTCCCAACTGTATAGAAAAAATCAAATTCATAGTCATAGAGGAACTCTATCCATCGTACCTATCTCACGTTAAGATCCTTATGAGATAAGATATACTTGAGATTATTGAGGTCAGAGAAGATGATAAATCTTTTTTCCATTAGGTAGTGTTGCCACATCTTCAATGTGAAGTATATTATACTAAAAGATGATTATGGGCTGCGTAGTTCTGCTCAAGCAGTCTCTATTTCACATAGATTCTTTGCATAAGTAAGAACCAATGCGATATGAACTTGATGGTCTGATGAGAACTAGTAGTCTATCCATTTTAACTTGTGAATTATAAGTCACAATTAAATGATTTCTCATATGGTTCACCAATTCTATTTTTTTGAAGGATTTGGATGGCCTAGCCTAATGATTTGATTATGGTGGTTCAATGTCTATGTGATCATTCAATTAAAGCCTACCATTTTTACGTCCTTAACAGAAACTCCCAATGGATCTCACATTTTTAATTGTCTTTGGACCTAGATCAAAAAGGTAGGTGGTCCTTTGGGGATCCAAACCCAATGATGCTTTGGATCTCACATTGGTCTATAGGATTATAGGTTAGGATCATCAAACCATTTTTGGTGGAATTGTTTCCTACTCTGGGAAACTCTTCTAGATTTAATATATGTTCGAGAATCGCTTAATAATACTAATATGAGACCACTTAACCTAACAAAATGATCATAGGTTAAGTCATCTTATATCCAAAGGATGATCTTATTAGTGAATATATCTATATGTATCTGATATTCTTCAATTATTTCCCATTGTTGGGTAGCTACTTATTTGTAGAATTCATATAACCAGGAACTCCAGAGTATGTTGTCATCCTGGGTGGCGACTAATATATCAAGGATGGTATTGAGCCAATATGTGGAATCCTACGTATCCTATATTATAATAGGAATCAAAAACCACTGTGTTTATTATACCAATAGAGTTTAACATCATACATAAAGGAAAAATATGGGGGATTTGGGGACTAGATATTTGAGTTCAGACCTAGATAATGCATCCTACGTATCATTGTTATAGAAGGAATCAAAGTTATCTTAGTTTAGTGGGTTGGGGCTTATACTCTATGAATTCCCTTATACATGGGAAATATCATAGTATTCCACTAATCATGGATTATACAATGAGGTTTCCCTTATATGCAGTATATATCATATTACACCACTGATCAGTGGTTACACATTGAGGTTTCCCTTATATGCCAATTAGACAACGATACCATGTCTCGAGACATATTTGTGACATGACCCAATTATATTCCTGAAATATTTGGTGGTTTACCTAATATTTATGGTTGTCCTTTGGACATGTACTAGTTAAAAAACATTATCAAGGTTGAAAAATTTGGAGGATGTCACAAGACCTAGATGAGTATGCATGGATACAATTTCATGAGCAAAGATCACATGTTCAGGGAGTGTGGCATGAGTTGGATGAAATGTATGGATAACCTCACATGATCTAGGTTTTCATACCTGTAGGAAATCACATGATTTGGATGACACGTATTGATGACACCGCACAATCAATGTGGTGATCCCAGGCAGTTTCATGAGACTTAGGTGGCAGGATTAGAGGGCATCGTGCAACTGGATGACACGCTTGGATGGTTCCATGGAAACTATTTGGCATTCACAGAGGGATCCATGAGGCCTAGCTGACATTCCCTATAGAGACCCTAAGCTTTAAATACATATATATCACATTACTTTTGCGGAATACTTAGTACATAACAAAAACACACACACAAGGACCGTAATAGTTTACTGTCTTTGGAAACTCGGATCGTAATCTTCTAATCATGGTGAAAGATCTTCAACATCTCCCATAAATATCTTCCCCTTTTTTTCTTACCTAAAACCTTTATTTATATCCTGGGGAAAAGAAAATATAAAATGGTGAGCTTAAATGCTCAGTAAGGGTAAACAAAAGAAATATCAATCACATCATATTCATAAGAACATATCTTTTGAAAATCTTAACCTGCAAAAGAGATCATAATTTCATAACATGGGATAAATCATAGTAGTGAAATTTAATCCCAATAATAATAACTTAAAACATGAAACTTTGTGGCATACACACATAATCATAGAGAATCATTTCTTATTAGTCAAGACTCTTTTCCAAGACTATCTTAGTAGACAAAGTCCCTTTCTGAACCGAGTTCACTCATCGTTTCAGTCCTGTTTCACTGAACCGGTATAACCTACCATTCCAGCCATGTCTATCTCATGAGATATAAAATCTTTACCCAATGCATTGGAGGGAGATATAGGTCCCACCCATCTCATAGTAAAATCATTCTTACTTGTGCCACAAAATAAACTTAAAACATTCATCATAACCCAAAGAATAAAATGGGTTTCATAAATATCATCCCATCATCACATAATCCATATAAAACAAATGGATATTTCATCATATGAAAATTTAAACCATGTAAATAATAGAGACATTATACTTGAAACATACACATATGAAATAATTTTATCTTAGATGGAAAATGGTTTTGATAAAACACTTGAAATGAATTCTTGAAGAAAATATCTGTCTTCTTTAAAACCATTTTCTTTTCCCAAAATGTCATGAATTTTTAAAAGAAATAGATTTTGTTGGAAATATTCATGAAATATTTTGGAGGAAGCTTCATGAAAATAAGGATTGATAAAACCGTAAAAATCCTTTCATGCGGTATAAGTTAAAAAACATTCTTCTCGTACATTTGCCGGAAAAGTCAAAAAGTACCATGTAAAAGAAATATTCTTTACATACCATGTATTAAAAGTCAAAAATGGTTAAAAAAAACTTTAAACATACATGAAAACATTTTTAGAAAACATGGGATTGGATGATAAAGATAACCCCAGTAAATACTTACGAATAAACAACCTCGGATAAAAAGGAGATTGACAAATTATCCCTTACCTTAGGTCCGATTTGCTTCGTAAGTGTCCGAACCTCCTGTATAATGATTTATATAATGTCATTTACTTATTCTAGAATCATACTCATTTTTATGATATCATATAGGTTCACTTATGACTTTATATTACCCGTTCTTTTGTAAATTCCATGTTAAAGAGCGTTTTGGGTAAAATCGTTTCATTTGTCATCCGTGTTTTGATTTGTAATTATTCATATGATTACTTAGATCATGATTACTTAATTACAGAATATAAAACATGATTTATATATAATATATATTCATAATATACATATATATAATAAATCAGTAAATGGAAAGAAATACACCATTCATGGAGACGGTAGGTCGTACGTACGCATGAACGATGTTTTCATTTCCTTATTGAGTTGAATGGAATTAAGTAGATGACATACATATATATACACATAAATATAGTATAATTATTATGTCATATATTTCATGATTACTTATTATGTATACTTTATAATCATTCATGAATGGTTAACGTGGAGAATGAATCTCATCGCGTCGTGGAGACGGTAGTACGTACGTACGCACGAGCGATGATATCATTCTCATGATTGTGGAATTGTATTGGAGTGTATGTATACTATTTCAAAATCAATATCACTTTAAAATAATCATATATAGTCATTATTTACACCATTATACCCATCCACGTAAGGTGGTGGTGGAAAATAGATTACACCACGGTGTGAAGATGGTATTCCGTACGTACGCACGCGTGGTGATTTCATTTTCCGTAGGATGAATAGATGGTGAAAAAGGGTTGTTTCATACTTATAATTACATATCAGTATATGAGTGATACTGATGTTATTACTTCATAATGAAACAACCTAAGAAGAAGAAGTGGAAGAAGAAATAAATTTGAAAGAATCGGTAACGGACATTACCTCTTCTTCGAAACGCCTCTTTGAGATCTCCTTTTAGGGTACTAAAATTGGTCTTTTAGGAAGACCAAAACCTCTAGGATGTTGCTAGGTAATTGGAGAAGAGAATTTCTCAGTGTTTGGCTGAGATTGAAGGATCAAAGTGGTGTGAGGAATAGAGGGAGGAGGTGCCCTTTTATAAGGGAGAAGAGGGGCACCTTTGGAATAACGAAAAATATTATTTTATTATAAAGCCAAATTCTGTTTTAACTAGCTCAAAATTTAGTTATTTCGAAGCTAAGGTGGGTATGGGTCGAAATAATATCATCCAATAGAATTTGGACAATTTTAGTTTACTATTTTAACCTTATCATTTAGTTTTAACTTTAAGTTAGATAATTTTACTTTTATCGTGTCTTTTTGTGTTCTTGCACTATAAGGTTAATAAACTTAATATAACAAGCCAAACGAACCCCAATTTGTTTATTATTAATATATATAACCTTATCTAAGTCATTATTCTGAACCTTAGATTTTTAGGAATATAATAACAATTAATAATATAATATTTGTTTTAAAAACTATTTTATGTCAATTTTGACACTATTTGGTAATTGATTTTTGTAAAAGTCATAAAAGAATGATTAGTTCAAAAAAGGTTAATAACATCAATAATAACATGTCATATTAACCTATAAAATTAGTGTAATTCATAAAAATTCTCAAATTACATTTATTTGGGTATTTATAACCTCAATTATGTCAATATTTCATTAATAAGATAATTACTGCAACATCGTTGTGTAATGCATATATTAAATTATTTAATGTCTAAAAAATAAAAATAAAATATCATTATGTAGGAAATCTTTTTAGATTTCTAATGAATATTTATAGTCTAATTTATCTTATGTATAACCCTATATTAAAAATTCTTTAGTTATTAAACGTTGATTTTAACTATTTTAACTCTTCTTTAAATAAATTGACAATAAATGTCCTAATCTAATCCAAGTGGGCCTAAATGGTCATATTTTATTCCTAAGGTTGTTTTACGTCGAATTACACTTATCCAATATAAATAGAACATGTGTTAGTGTAATAATAATATCATTTTTACCCTTAACTACCCTATTTACTTTGAACCGTGGTAAAAAAAGTAAAAAGTTACTATTCACGAAAAATTATTTTCATCTCATTGAACCACATTTTAGTCCTTTATATTAACCGTGTCTCTCAGATTTTTGAAATTCTACTCACATGAGCGGTAAAATTAAGTTTTATGAAAAATTCAGTTTTTTTAACTATCACTTAGTGGTTTCACTATTCATCAAAAAATGAAAGTTTCCAGAAAAATATCAAAAATTAGGCCTAAGATATATTTGATATTATGAGCTCAAAAATGATGTCTATTTTACCAAACTCAAAACATATCATTTTCATTAATTAATTTAAAAATTAATTCTCGTCGTCAAAACAAATAGTGTGTTTTTAAGAGATAATAACTATCAAAAGATTGACACTTGTTTATGTCTGGTTTAAATGTGAAATTACATCCAATGACCAAAATTGTATTAAATTGTAAAAATATATTCTAAATATACTTTAAAACCACTCAAATTAATAATTTATCACTATTAATTATTTTGATTAAAAAAGTTGTTTTTAATTAAAATTTAGTAATTTTCACAATTCATCAGAATATGGAAGTTATCCGAAAAGTACCAAAATTTCACCCTAAGATAATTTCGATATTCCGAATCCAAAAATGAAGTCCATTTTGAGAGATAAAATTTCTAAAATTTTAAACGGTGGTTATTACTATTCATAACGGCTAGTTGTAATAATATTTTAATAGCATATCGTTGTTTAGTGAAACTCGGTATTGCGTACTACACACGCTATCGAGGAAGGTCGTGATTGCGTGTAATGCAAGGCAAGTCAAAGATGCATGTTTTTCAATCTCCTTTTGATGTAGCGTACAACACGAGACATTAATGAAATTAAAAAGATTATTTTTCATAAAATCTCGGGGTGTTACATTCTACCCCCCTTAAAATGAATTTCGCCCTCGAAATTCGTCGGGGTTATAAATGGTTTACTACTCGAAAGTTTCATTAATAGAAACCCAAATCGTAAAAAGGAATAAAAAAACCAATCTTTAAAAACAAAAGTATGAAACGTAACGGTTACCCAAATAAACTAATCACTAGGTTTCCACATAGGTGAAAATATGGATATGGAAGAGAAATATAACCATCATGTTCTGATGAAGAGTGGTAGAGAACATGGCTATGGAAAATCCAGCAATCACAAAGCCATAAATTTGTGATGATCTAAGGTACCATCTAATTCATTTGATATAAGTGCACTAGGACAACATTTTTGGTTTTCAAGATCATTTCCCTAAAGTTGATGAAATTGGAATTAGAAGAAATACTTTCGTTATTTTGGTATAGTCTCACTATTGGTTGTTCTTTGGATAATTTCCACTTCATCACTTAAAGAAATGAAGTTGAATTTGTCATTCGTGATGTGTTAGCAGATCATGTGATAGAATGATGGGTCATTACATCTGTCTCAAACAAAAGGTTAGAAAAGTTATGAAAAAATACATAAGTCCATCTATAGTGAGATTAATCATATATGGTTCCTAAAATAGACTTATAATTCATATATCATACTTCTTAATATAATAAAACGAGTTTCTACTAAACAGGGACTTCCTGTAGGCCAGTGGTAGGCGATAAAGGCTAGTCGCACTTCGGTTGTGGGTTCGATTCCCACAGCCTTATCAGACACGATGGGTTGTCGCCCGTCCTGCAGGTTGTTCTTTTTCTAACACTACATTACTATAACATCCCATCAATAATATTTAAAAAAGTTCTATCCTTTAACAATACTAAATTATGTCAAACATAATCATTTCCAATCTTTAGGATTATCCAAAATACTGTTGTCCAATCTCATATTATAGTGAAAACGATTACCAAAGAGATCATATAACAAGAATGTTAATACCATCGTTGATCCCCGTATATCATGAGATATGTCTTGTTGGTCACATTCCAAACATCCTAAGGCCTTAATCATGTATTCTCTTGAAAAATGAATACCCATTGAAGCTTAGTGAAAACATGAGTGCTATCAAAAGTAAACTCTTTTCACATACCAAAACCTCAAACCATGATATAACTATTTCCTTATATCAGTCATGAGCTCATGAATACTGTCAAACATTTCATTTTCATGTTTTCCCTTCATTATGCGCATATCATCTTTTTTCCAATAATATCTCAATCACTTTCAATGGTTACCGATACCATAAAATTATTGAAAACCACAATAGGCCAATACATAAATATTCCAATATTCTATGATACTATATACAACATTATTTTGGAATCCCATTAAATAAACACTTAATCATTCCACCACATTGTTGTAATATTCAACATCGCCAATGGTGATTCCATGTGACTTCCCTTTATCCTTTTCCTTAAGTGGTTTCTCATGTCGATCATCACTAACCCTTGGATTAGGGCATTTATTAGCATAATGCCCCATTTCCATACACTTGAAGCATTGAAGTGTTGGTGGTGTGTTCTCTATAGTCTTTTCTTTATTCACATCATTAGAAACCCTTCATCCATTACTTCGACACTCAGCTACTCGATTACCTTCTTTTCCACACTTAAAACATTTTCTAGTTCCTTTAAGACAATCTCTACCATGCTTCTTTCCACAATTTGAGCATAAGGAAACATTCATCTTCTTTTCACTATTATTCTGAGATTTCTCCTTGAACTCTATCTTTAGTTTCTTGTCAAAACTACTAGATGGATAAGTAAAACCAACTTCCATTTCTACCTTGATAGCACAATGCAAAATTTCTTCATAGCTACTGAAGTCTCTTATAGCTAATGCCCTTCGAAGATTTGGTTTTAAGCCACTGAAGAATCGATCAACTTTACTTTCAGTTTGGATGATAAAGCCAGATGAATACCTTGGAATCCTTGTAAAATTTGCTTCGTATACACCAACAGATTCATCATCCTTTTTCTTTAGTTCAATAAACTCCTTCTCCATCTTTGTTCGAAGAATACGAGGGAAGTACTTATTGAAAAATAAGTTCTTGAACTCGTCCCATTCCATGGACTCAATTTCATCTCTTGGCCTCGTATTCTTGATAAGATTCCACCATTGATCAGCTTCACCTTCCAAACAATATAATGCTAAGATGACTTTATCATGTTATGAACATTGAAGAACTGAAAATATCTTTTCAGTGGTACTGATCCATTGTTCAGCAACAAGTGGATTAGAAGGCCCACTGAAAGAAGGTGGGCGTTGCCTCATGAAGGACTCAATAGAATGTTGTTCCCTTCTCTGCTCATTTGGAAGTCCAGAATGATTCATATCTTGTATAAGTATAGCAATAATATTGTGCACTCCATCTCACATAACATTTGTTTGTTCAGGAGGATAATCATTGCATTGTCCATTGCATTGATCAACACGGTTCCTTCGGGTTCCAGCCATCGTCTAAAACCCAAAAAGAATAATGTGAGAGGCAAAAATCATGCTAGGGAAAACAACATAATAAAGGGGGAGTACCTTTAATATATAACATCTTAGGTTTAATTATATGATCGTTAGAATAATTCTTGGACTATACCCTATACGTATAATTAACCTTAGGGACATCCTTAGACATACCGTATAAATATTTCTAGGGATCTCACTAAAGTTCTCGCATCCTAGTTTCCAAAGGTTGACTAAACCTCCCTCTGATACCAACTGTAGAGATTCTAAGCTTGATGTACATAGATATCACATTACTTTTGTGGGATACTAATTACATAACAAAAACACACACACAAGGAACGTAATAGTTTAGTGTCTTTGGAAACTCGGATCATAATCTTCGAATCACGGTGAAAGATCTTCAACATCTCCCATAAATATCTTCCCATTTTTTGTCTTACCTAAAACCTTTCTTTATATCCTGGGGAAAAGAAAACATAAAAGGGTGAGCTCAAATGCTAAGTAAGGGTAAAAAAAAAAAGAAATATCAATCACATCTTATTCATTAGAACATATCTTTTGGAAATCTTATCCTGCAAAAGAGATCATAATTTCATAACATGGGATAAATCATAGTAGTGAAATGTAATCCCAATAATCATAACTTAAAACATGAAACTTTGTGGCATACACACATAATCATAGAGAATCATTTCTTATTAGTCAAGACTCCTTTCCAAGACTATCTTAGTGGACAAAGTCCATTTCTGAACCGAGTTCACTCCTCATTTCAGTCCTGTTTCACTGAACCGGTATAACCAACCGTTGCATCCATGTCTATCTCATGAGATATAAAATCTTTACCCAATGCATTGGAGGGAGATATAGGTCCCACCCATCTCATATTAAAATCATTTTTACTTGTGCCACAAAATAAACTTAAAACATTCATCATAACCCAAAGAATAAAATCGGTTTAATAAACATCATCCCATCATCACATAATCCATATAAGACAAATGGATATTTCATCATAAGAAATTGAAACCATGTAAATCATAGATACATTATACTTGAAACATACACGTATGAAATAATTTCATCCTAGATGGAAAATGGTTTTGATAAAACACTTGAAATGAATTCTTGAGGAAAATATCCGTTCTTCTTTAAAATCATTTTATTTTCACAAAATTTCATGATTTATTAAAAGAAAGAGATTTTTTTGGAAATATTCATGAAATATTTTGGAGGAAGCTTCATGAAAATAAGGCTTTATAAAACCGTAAAAATCCTTTCATGCCTTATAAGTTAAAAAAACATTCTTCTCGTACTTTTGCCGGAAAAGTCAAAAAGTACCTCGTAAAAGAAATATTCTTTACATACCATATATTAAAAGTCAAAAATGGGTAAAAAGAACTTTAAACATACATGAAAAAAAATTTAGAAAACATGGGCTTGGATGATAAAGATAAACTCAGTAAATACTTGCGAATAAACAACCTCAGATAAAAATGAGATTGATAAATTATCCCTTACCTTAGGTCCGATTTGCTTCGTAAGTGTCTGAACCTCCTATATAATGATTTAAATAATGTCATTTACTTATTCAAGAATCATACACATTGTTATGATATCATATATGGTTAACTTATGACTTTATATTACCCGTTCTTTTGTAAATTCCATGTTAAAGAGCATTTTGGGTAAAATCGTCTCATTTGTCGTCCGTGTTTTGACTTGTAATTATTAATATGATTACTTAGATCATGATTAATTAATTCCAGAATATAAAACAGTATTTATATATAATATATATTCAGAATATACATATATATAATAAATCAGTAAATGGAAAGAAATACACTATTCATGGAGACGGTAGGCCGTACGTACGCATGAACGCTGTTTTCGTTTCCTTATTGAGATGAATGGAATTAAGTAGATGGCATACATATATATACAAATAAATCCAGTATCATTATTATGTCATATATTTCATTATTACTTATTATATATACTTTATAATCATTCATGAATGGTTAACGTGGAGAATGAATCTCATCGGGTCGTGGAGACGGTAGTCCGTACGTACGCACGAGCGATGATATCATTCTCATGATCGTGGAATTGTATTGGAGTGTATGTATATTATTTCAGAATCTATATCAATTTAAAATAATCATATATAGTCATTATTTACACCATTATACCCATCCAAGTAATGTGGTGGTGGAAAATAGATTACACCACAGTGTGGAGACGGTATTCCGTACGTACGCACGCGTGGTGATTTCATTTTCCGTAGGATGGATAGATGGTGAAATAGGGTTGTTTCATACTTATAATAACATATCATTATATGATTGATAATGATGTTATTACTTCATAATGAAACAACCTAAGAAGAATAAGTGGAAGAAGAAATAAATTTGAAAGAATCGGTAACGGACATTACCTCTTCTTTGAAACGCCTCTTTGAGATCTCCTTTTAGGGAACTAAAATTACTCTTTGAGGAAGACCAGAACCTCTAGGATGTTTCTAAGGAATTGGAGAAGAGAATTTGGCAGGGTTTTTCCGAGCTTGAAGGCTCAAAGTTGTGTGAGGAAGAGAGGGAGGAGGTTCCCTTTTATAACGGAGGAGAGGGGCACCTTTGGAATAACTAAAAATATTATTTTATTATAAAGCCAAATTAGGTTTTAAATAGCTCCAAATTGAGTTATTTCTAATATAAGGTGGGTATGGGTAGAAATAACATCATCCAATAGAATTTGGACAAGTTTAGATTACTATTTTAACCTTATCATTTAGTTTTAACTTTAATTTAGATAATTTTACTTTTACCGTGTCTTTTTGTGTTCTTACACTATAAGGTTAATAAACTTACTATAAAAAGAAAAACGAACCCCAAGTTGTTTATTATTAATATATATAACCTTATCTAAGTCATTTGGCCGAACCTTAGATTTTTAGGAATATAATAACAATTAATAATATAATATTTGTTTTAAAAACTATTTTATGTTAATTTTGACACTATTTGGTAATTGATTTTTGTAAAACTCATAACAGAATGATTAGTTCGAAAAAAGTTAATAAAATAAATACTAACATGTCATATTAAGCTATAAAATTAGTGGAATGCATAAAAAGTCTCAAATTACATTTATTTGTGTATTCATAACATCAATTATGTCAATATTTCATTAATAAGATAATTACTGCATCATCGTTGTGTCATACAGAAATTAAATTATTTAATGTCTAAAAATTAAAAATAAAATATCATTATGTAGGAAATCTATTTATATTTCTAATTAATGTTTATAGTCGAATTTAAATAATGTATATCCCTATATTAAAAATTCATTAGTTATTAAACTTTGATTTTAAATATTATAACTCTTCTTTAAATAAATTGATAATAAATGTCCTAATCTAATCCAAGTGGGCCTAAATGGTCATATTTTATTCCTAAGGTTGTTTTCGGTCAAATTACACTTATCAAATAGAATTAGGACACGTGTTAGCGTAATAATAATATCATTTTTACCCTTAACTACCCAATTTACTTTTAACCGTGGTAAAAAAAAGTAAAAAGTTACTATTCACCAAAAATTATTCTCATCTCATTGAACCACATTTTAGTCCTTTATATTAATCGTGTGTCTTGGATTTTTGAGATTCTACTCACAGAAGTGGGAAAATTGAGTTTTATGAAAAATTCAGTTTTTTTAACTACCACTTAGTGGTTTCACTATTCATCAAAAAATGAAAGTTTCCAGAAAAATACCAAAAATTAGGCCTAAGATATATTTGATATTATGAACTCAAAAATGATGTATATTTTACCAAAATCAAAACATATCAGTTTCATTAATTAATTTAAAAATTAATTCCCGTCGTCAAAACAAATAGCGTGTTTATAAGAGATAATAACTATCAAAAGATTGACACTTGTTTATGTCTGGTTTAAATGTGAAATTACATCCAATGACCAACATTGTATTAAATTGTAAAAATATATTCTAAATATACTTTAAAACAACTCAAATTAATAATTTATCACTATTAATTATTTTGATTAAAAAAGTTGTTTTTAATTAAAATTTAGTAATTTTCACTATTCATCAGAATATGAAAGTTATCCGAAAAGTACCAAAATTTCACCCTAAGCTAATTTCGATATTCCGAATCGAAAAATGAAGTCCATTTTGAGAGATAAAATTTCTAAAATTTTAAAAGGTGGTTATTACTATTCATAATGACTACTTTTAATAATATTTTAATAGCATATCGTTGTTTAGTGAAACTCGGTATTGTGTACTACACACGCTATCGAGGAAGGTCGTGATTGCATGTAATGCAAGGAAAGTCAAAGATGCGTGTTGTGAAATCTCCTTTTGGTGTAGCGTACAACACAAGACACTAATGAAATTAAAAAGAATATTTTTCATAAAATCTCGGGGTGTTAAATGCCCTAGTGTCACTACATAACTTGGTTCACATGTCTAGATGACATCTCAAGATATAGAGGGTAATTGCATAGGGATTACTGAGACATGGAAGACATTCTCGGAGGTCACTGCATGACTTTTCTAGTTTCTCTAGAGGACATTGCATGATCTAAACTGTATTTTCGGAGGACATCATATGACTTGATTGATAGAACCTGGTGTTGTCACATTATCATAATGAGTCACGTAATGTTCATGAGGATCAATGAATCTATGTTTTCATAAGTATCACATATTTAGTATTTATCCCTTTTTATTGTATATTATCCTTAGTTTTATCTAGGGTTATTTTGTTTAGGTGTCACATAATCCAACAAATATGTGGGTTGTTTTTCACATAACCCATCAATCATTCTTCATGTGATCCCAGGTGACCATGAGGAGTTCCCAAGCATGCTTCATGATCTCTTAGGTTACTTGGCAGGAATTGTTTGTGATCATGAGAATAGATGATTCAAAAAGTCCTCTTCAATGCAAAGGTACTCCAGTACTAGGATCGAAAGATGTTATAAGAGTTTTTTTCATACTAGTGTGGTGGATTTATAGGATTTCCACCCCAATTATACTTCTCCTTATGTGGTGCGTATTTCCATAATCTAGGACAGAATTGGTGGAGTGATTCAGTGTCATGTGCTTCATGAAATCCCTCCATAGGCGTCACATGATTTTTAGTGACCACAATACCATTCCGTAAACAGTCCATTTATTGAATTTTGGTTAATTAATGGGGGCTTGCCTAATCATGTGGGAATGTTGAGGGGATTTAACCATATTAGGAAAACATTTATAGGGTCTTTCACGAGATTAGAATGCCTATTTAAAGGCTTTCACGTGATTTGAGATGACTTGTACAAGACTTTCCATAAGACATGGGTGGCTTGTCAAAGAGTCTTCATGAGATGAAACTAGATTTCTGAGGGGTATCCCAGAAATTTGCTAGCTTTCTGAGGGGTGTTTTACAAAAGATCAGGGTATATTCTACTCACAAAAATCTTCCTTCATTCACATTTTTTATTTCAATTTTTATTTTACAATGGATAAGGATCTTGTGTGTTTTTAAGAGTTTTGTTGAATACAACAACTATCCCCATCAACGATGCATCACATAACCAACAAGGGGTATTGTGGTGATGTGTGAGCATTATCATGGATAACACTTCTGTTTCTATTTGGATTTGGAGGGGGAGCACAAGTATTTCTAGAAATGTTTGAGGCCCTTCATGTGATAGGGGTGACATGCCAGTGGGATCACGAACGACTAGGTGGACCTGTCACTTAGGATTTCATGGTATATTTAAAAATGTATGGGTGTGCCACAAGTTTTTTATTACCCCTAATGGCTCCCATGTTTTTGATATTTTCTTCATATTTTCCATGGATTTTTGGATGGATTTTTAGGCATCCGCTGACTGACAAGTCACGTGATATAGAGGAGCTCTTCTAAAATCCATCACATGATCAAAGATTTTATGTTACAATTTTTCAAGAAAAAAGAGAATTTTTCATAGGGTATTTTCAAGATCTTATTGTAGGTTATGCATAACACATGACCTTCTGATGGTGATACGATCACATGTACTTTGGTGGGTTACACAATCTCTGAGTTCTATCCATATTCTTCTTCCATTTATTTATAGTAAAATAATACACATGTTTCGGTATTTCTTCTTTTTTTGGATTTTCTAATTCACATTTGGTGGGATTCAATGAATTCCCCCCACTTAGGAGCAAAATTCATTGGGAAAGGGGATTACCACTAGGGAAATTAAATGCCTATCGGATTCTTTAGTGCTTCCACCAATTAGTGTTCTGGGGAACACTTGGTCTTCTAGGTTATTTTTGGTATTCTATGGAATTTACAATAAATTGGGGAGAGAATAGGGGTTCATTCATGAGTTAATCAAATCTCATGGCTCTTATGATCTACCATCATATTGTGATCTATTTACATGAAATTTTCTCAAGAACTGATCATGAGATCTATAAATGAGACCTTATCACGAGGACCACTTCGTAAGGCTTGATATTCCTAGGAGTTTGTTCAAATACAACATGAACTTAATTTCAGTACTTTCTTGAACTTTGGATATATGACAACTTGTTTTTCCTTGATGGTCTCACAAGATATGCTTGCTCATCTGCATGTCTACATGACTATTATGAGAATCGCGTGACCATTTCAGGGTCATGTGATTGCGAGTCTTCCAAATGGTTCAGTGGTTGCCAAATATTAGGTAGGTTTATATAGCCCATGAGATATTCCTGATCCAGCAGATTTTTGGGGAATTTATGTGATTTAGTAATCCCTTTGATGATTCATGTGATGTACATGATGCTTCCCGAAGTTATGCCTTTCTATTAACATGATTGTGTTTTCATCAATATTATATATGTTACGTAGTTTTGTTCATATGGATTTCAGCTTTCACAAAACATCCACAATCATTTCTAACTAGAGGGATACGATTATTAGGAATCATAATTCTGACCCTCGGTATCTAGTGTATTATGAAAACCAGTTTCTAAAAAGGAGTCTCCCATCTAAGGTCTAGAATTATCCTTTATCAGACCATATTCTTCTATATGGTTTGGGCATACTAAAATAAGTTTCCATTCCTTCTCTAGACTATAATATTCCATCTTATTGGGTTATCAACTTCCCTTGACTACATTCAAATGACAAATTTTGAGGATGGAAAATTTCTTCAATCATGGTCCCATAGGTCTTATTATATGCTGAAAAACTCCCTTCTAGGTTTGGATGACTCTAATTCATCCCATTAAACCATCACTCAAAGCTACTAATGTTTATTTGTTTATTATTTGTAAAAATCGAGCGGTGGCTATTGAAGTGGGATTTGTGACCTAGTATAAAATTTTCTAATGAATGATAATTACCATTCCAGTTCAAGAAAAGTAGCCTAGAGTTTGCTGACTAGTTATACACTTTCCACCTCTATGAAGTAGTATGGGTTTCCCAATTCATTGCTTTTTGTCATTATGATCCTATTTAAGATCTGGTTAGTTATTGGTGTCCTATAAATAACTCATTCTATCTATACCATGATAAGGTATGAATTAGCTTATTGGATAACTATCAACTAGGTGAGATACCCCCTCTTATTGAGATGTAGATTGAGTTCCATCCCATCACAGATGTTTGGATGACCCTTTACAAACTTTAGTCTTAGTGAGGTACATGCTCACCATTATGAAGGAAAACATAATTAAGGAGATGACTATGAACTCACTCATCTCTTTATAATATTGGATGGCCAATTTCTTTTATTGAAGTTGAGCTAGGATTATTTCCATATTCAACCATCAGTTCCCTTCTCGTCAGGTTGGTGATAGTGCTGGTTCATATTAGGCCATTTTGGATGCTGAGGATCATACCTCATTGGGAAACCAAGTGATTCCAAATATGTCTCCATGAATAAGGAAAGTTGGATTCTTAGATATGTTTTATAATTGGTTTCTTTTCCTGTCTGCAAACGTGCCCTCATGATTCTAGTTCAGTAAGCTGGTGATGGAAGCATGACTAGAAGAGAGATGACACCTCAATCTCGAGTTACCATATCTTGAATTCCTTTGCGAGAACATATCCCAAATTCAGTAAGGTAACATACCCTATCAGATAAGTGGTTGTTGACGCTCCTTTTCGTCACAGAGTCTAACGACTAAAAAAAAGGAAATACCTTAGTCCAATGTGATTCATCCTTTGAAGAAACATCAAAAATCGACAAAGGGATGAACAAGGAGAACATTGCCCATAGGTCGCGCCAGTCCCCTCATGGTCGCGCAAGTACACTTGCGCGCCGTCTCTGCGCCATCAAGACTTGCGCGCCCCCTTTTCCTTTGGATGTATTCGATTTACTCAGAGTCAAATCCTCATTTCTCTCCTGATCCAACTCTGAGGGGGGACTTTTGTTGACGCTCCTTTCATCACAGAATCTAAAAAATCGGAAAAGGGGAATATCTGAGCTCAAGATGATTCAACCTTTGAAGAAAACATCAAAAATCGACAAAGGGATGAACAAGGAAAACTTTTCCCATAGGCCACGCAAGTTTCCTAATGGTCGCGCAAATGGACTTGCGTGGCGAACCTTGGCGCGCAAGTGACTTGCGTGACCTAATTGATAACTGGCCAGTAACCGCCCTGGGTCTTCTCCTGCCTATATATAGACCCTGTGGGCCCCCCCATTTGAGAGGATCTTTTTCCAAAAACTCAGATTGAAGCTCCCGATGCCCAAGTCTCTTCTCAAAGCTTCCGGAACACTTCTAATGAAATTTCTTACCTAGAACGGAAGATCTAAAGAGAGGGAGGAAGGCCTAAGTGTTGAAACTCATCAACACTTGCGCGAATGAGTGGCCAAACCTTAAGGGAAAGTGGTCACACTTGCGCGCCGCCTTACTCCTTCGATAGAATTTGCGCGTCCCTTTTCTGGAAGAACCTCAAGAGGATTCTAAAGGGTTTAATAAAGAGTCGCTCAAGTATTTCAATGATGGTTGACCATCGCGCAAGTACAACATGTGTCGCGCAGGCATACCTGCGCGACCAATACTTCCGCGCCGCCGCAGTACCTGCGCGCCTTCCAAGACTTGCACACCCCTTCCTTTTTGGGTGCCTTTTTGCCCTTTTCACCCCTCTTAAGTCATTACACCTTTCCTTTTCAAGATTCAGTCTTCAAGACACTCTTCAAAGCCATTTATGGCATGATTTATTGATTTGACTTCTTTATCCGAAAGGAATTCAATGAAATGTCTCTCAAAACCTAGTGATTTAAATATCCTTATGTCACTAAATATGGAGAGTTCATTCATTCAACCTCATCCTTTAAGATGAGAGAATCCTTAACCTGGGTCTCCTTTTCAAGAATAATCCCCAGTCATAAGTCCTCTAATTTGGGCATCCTCTTCAGGAGTAAGCCCCAAACCAAGTCCCCTAACCTGGGCTTCCTTTTCAGGAATAATTCCCAGTCATAATTTTGGGCATCCTTCTTAGGAGTAAGCCTCAAGTCCCTTAATTTGGGCATCCTTTTCAGGAATAATCCCCAATCTCAAAATATGGGCATCCTCCTCAGGAGTAAGCTCCAAACCTTAATCCTTAACCTGGGCTTCCTTTTCAGGAATAAGTCCCAGTCATAATCTTGGGCTTCCTTTTAAAGACTAAGCCCCAAGTCCCTTAAATTCTCTTTAACCAGTCCTAATTTACATTTGATCTAGGATTCCTTCTCAGGAGTAAAACCCAGTTATCAATCCTCTCCTAATTTGGGTTTCCTCTTCAGGAATAAGTCCCAAGTTAAAGTATTCAAATCTCTATGAAGCACATATACCTTTATGGACCCTGTTCCTGGATTTTCTCCCTAAAGTAAATCCTCTGGGCAGTCATACATACATAAGCCCCAAACCATTTCTTATGATTGCATATTTCATGGAACAATTGTCTAATTTTTACCAATACCTCTTGTTTCTCACACCGATCATGACTCACGTGAGCTTAGAGTGGAAAAGTAATTGTGACATCCTGCTTTGAGCCATCAATCATAAACATCATACCCTTACTCGAACTACGTGGGTTCTGATTCCTTTTCCAAAACAAAGGATACGTAGGTAGCCCATCTATGGGTTCGATCCCAACTCTGAAATAATTCATTGTCCTTCTGAATGACAATAAACTTCAAGTGCCCCACTGAGTGGCTTTAAAACCAGCCTGGTCATCATAATGACCAAGAGACTTTTATATAAATGTTTTGAAGGTTACCATTGATCAAGAATCTCTAAATAGATATAGATGATTCTCTATTGATGAAGAACCACGAATACATATAAAAGATTCTCTAAATTTCTTACATATTTAATCATTGATTGTCAAAACTAATGGAAAAGCTCATTTTATACTTTGTAATGTAATAAGGATTCACGAACATAAGTTAAATCTATAAAGAGAGTCCTGGAATAGACAATAATTCCCCTCAAAAAGGTGTGATGAGTCCGAACTCCCATCCTCTCGACCAATGCAAATTCCTAAGCCTCATCAGTCCACAAGCTAATGAGTGCCTACCTTTGGAAAGTAGGTCCAAGTGGATGTGGAAACATTGGATGTTTCTAGTTCTACGAACAAACCCGCTAGAAACCGATCGGAACGTTTGAATTTCCCATCCAGGAGGTCATCCCCGAATTCCGAGGGAAACAAAAAATGGTGAACCCGACGTGAATCCTTAACCAAGTTAAAGTGGTGTTTTACCTATTTGTTAAAGCCCCTATTTAAAAGTCAGTAAGAGGGCTAACAAAAACAATCATTGACATATGTGATCATCCAAAGGATGAAGTGGCTGAATTTATCCTGATTACGTCTGTTATATCAAACATGCACTCTTCTTCAAGATCTTATGTATTTCCATAATGGCTGCTCTCAAATTCACATCTGTAAATTCTGCTGCTGTAAATACCACTGCTGCTATTCCTACTGGATCGCCATCCGCTCTGAGGATGACATCACCTACTCAGCGTCTTCAACGCTGGGTATCAAATGCGCTGGTTAAGGAGTACCGTCAACACGGTACCATCCCGACTCTGGAGGCTGCCCGATAGGCCCTCCAAGTGAACAACTCACACAGGTCGTCTGGACAACGACGACCAGTGATCAAGAGGCAGGCGGTGCTGACTACCGTCTCTAACCGTTTCGGGTCGTTATCCCTGGAACGCAATTTCCATTCACTCACTTACTCTAAGGAAGTGAATGAGTAGGTCCCTCAGGGCCTTAATTCAAGAAGACAGGAGTCCTTCCCGAGGGCTCCCATCAACAATCGCCGCCAGACTCGTGCGGTAGTGTGCCCTCAACATGATGAGGGTACCGACTCCAGGCATTCAGCTCAAGTTCCTCGAACCCGAGCAGGCAAGATGAACCTCCAGAGACGGAATCCGGTTAACAATGGACAGGTTATCATCCCTTCCATCTCAGGAGAAGTCCACCAACCTAACATGGTGGCGAACAACGAGCAGGCACACACACCTGCCCGTTTTAATTCCGCTGTCCAGCAGACTCATCTGGCAGCATCAAGCCAATCCCGCCAGGCAATTCTGGTGGAGTACTATAGGTAGGAACATACACCTGCTTATACATCACCAGTTAGTCAGCAGGCTCGTCTGACTACATATGATGGATCTCGTCAACCGTGTTTGGCGAAGTGTAATCTGCAGGCATATACACTTGCTAATACTAATCAAGCCTACCAATAGTCTCGCTTGGTAGTGCACGGAGAAGTCAGTCGGAAAGCCCCGACGACAAATAGGAGGCAGACTCAACTCTCTGCCTCCACACTTGAGTACTGTCAGGATTCACTGACAGGAAAAGGAGGACAGGAGCAGGCACATACACCTACTCCAATCCTGGAATGGACGTATATCCCCGTTCTGGCGGCTGACGTCACCAAACATATTTTGTCAATGGTGAAAGAGCAGAAGCAAATTCCTGCTCATATTCTGGATGCTTGCCAGGATATCATAACAGCTTCAGCATCATCTCAGGGAAAAACACATAAATCTATCCCTAGCAGTGGAGTGACACATCAACGATTCACTCCGGAACAGACACACACATCTGTTCCAGTCCAAGAGGGTTATGGGGAATACTCCCCCATATCATACGGACAACCAAGTCAGGCACATACACCTGATTTGAGTGGAGATCGTCAGCCTAACCTGACCATCTTTCCTGATCAGGTACATACACCTGCTCAGAGTAACCACTTTCGTCAACAAGTGGTTTCCAAAGTGAGTAAGAAGGCATCTAAGAAAAATATCTTCCCAGCACAGTCAGGAGATCAAAGGCCAATCTGCAACAAGGCCTTGCTCGATGCTGGAGTTCTTAAAGCCCTCAGACATTTATCTGTTGGAATTCGAGATTATACTCCCTCAGTTCCCGATAACGGGAACATTAATTCCAAAAGTCTTCAACAGTCACTTTCTCATGAAGGCTTGCTTCGTGACAATTCGGTCAATCTTGAAGTTTCATCTTCAGATGAGAGCCACATGAACCCTCTGTGTGGTCAGAAGACCAAGGACCAAGAGATCTCATCTTTTGTTGTAACCCATTATGGTGGTCCTCCCCATGATGATGAACTTCGCTGTGAAAGTCCTCTCCGCAGTAGTGATTCACATTGCCTAGAAAATACTCCAGTGGACAATGTAGTGCTGAGAAAGCCCTCTTATCTTGAGGCACTTGCAAATGCGAAACCAGTCATGTCTGATGATTTATCGCTAACAAGTGAAATACTTTCTCAATAAGAAGATATACCAGGGTGTAGGTCATTCTCCGAACCACCCCTAAGTCATGCATCATCTAGTTTGATCAATGATCTCTCTACCAATCTTGTTGAATCCGATGAAGCAACAAGGAAACACCATCTCTGGTCAAAACAGGTAGAAGAATCTTCATTTAATGATAAAGAGGAAATGCTGAACATGAGGAAAAAAATGGCAAAAAGTGAGGTACCAGTCATATTTTGTCCTTTGGTTGACTCCCAGTATGACATTCCAAAGATGTTGACGAAAGATGGAGTCCATGATATTCGTCTCAACGTATGGAAAACTCTTTGTCAATTGAAGAAGAAGGTATTATCTTATGATGAATATGAAAATCATCTTAAGATAATAGAAGGGCTACAACGTCAGATTGATTTGGCATCTCTATTAGTCTCTCGGTATCCGAAGGCTGAAAAGCAGTAGAGAACACTTCAACGTTGATGCCTTGGCGCACTAGTAAAATTGTGTCAGTTAATTGCCAATGCCCCATCTGGTGTTCATATCAGAGGATGGGGTGTTCACGGAGCACTACATTTCACAGTTCCTTCCAGTCATCAAAGCCCGCCGAAAATGGTCTCATGCAATGTTATTGCCCATGGCCGGCCACAGTCAATGGGCTTTGTTCATAATCAAAAGCTTGCTCAAGAACAGGCTTCAACTAGTTCCTCTCAAAATCAATCACATAGAGAAAAAGTTGTTGAATTGCTCCTACATTAAGAAGGCGAGAATATTGCACAAGCCTCTAGTATGGAGAAAACACTTCATCAAATGATAGAAGTCTCAGAAATCATCCAACGGTCTGTTGAACCAGGTGATAAAAGTGGATACAGGTTAATGCATCAAGCTAATTTCCGAACTAAGATTCGCATGATCAAGAGATCTTTTAAGAAGATCTCAGACATAGCAGGTCAAGAGCCACTCCAGCTTGTCAGACTGGGGACTCCTTTAACCCAACCCTCAGAGTCAACAAATGGGATTCGAGGAGTCGAGCGGAAGCAGCAGGAACATCCCCAGTTCACGAGACTGGGGACTCTTTCAAATCATCAATCCACTTCTCAGAGAATGTCGGTCTTTTCTCGATTGGGGAAGAAGCCCCAAGAGGAACGAAGAGCCAAATTATCAGGAGATTCCCTCCAAGTTATAGCTCGTCAAGAAGTTCCTAAAAGATTAAATCAACAAAAGGCAATGTCTCATCAAAGACATGAAAGAGGACAATATCACAGAAATGTTGATAGAAGGGATGCGATGAATTATGCATCAATCAATGTCATAAATTCTGTTGTTTCTAATCCACCCGAGGAGACTCACTCAGGGGACTCAAATGAAGAGCGTCCTGCTCAAGAAAATGTACGCACCGATACAAATGAAGAAGGTGTGCGTACACGAAGTCAAAGGATTACTCAGAACCTAGGTAATCCAATTCCTTCTCTCCAAAAAGTATCCAACAAAGGGAGGGGAAAGAATCAGGTGACATATCCTTCCTCTGGAGAAGGTCAATCACTCTCGTTAGAGAAAAGGTTTGTACAACAAGAGGAAGAAATGAAATAATTAAGAAGGTTGAATGAAGAACTACTTTAGAGTGGTCTTCTTCTTAAGAATGCTGAAGTCCGACAGTCGAAGGAATTTGTTGTAACTACTGAGATGGATCAGGAATATCCTCTTTTATCAGTACACCCTCAGAGGTCTAATCCTACGGGACAAACGCAACAACGGTTGGCAGTGCTACCATCAGTTGCAGCACCAATCACCACGTCTGTCCAAGCTCCATTCATTGCACCTACCCAAGACCAAATTCAACCTGATGTTTCTCAAAAGTTAATAACTACTATTGAGTCATTAACAGCTCGGTTAGAAACTATGGAAGGGAAACGAGTGCAAGTTCAACTAGAAAATAAATTTTACCCTGAATGGGTAGATTCAATTTCTCCTCTATCTAGTTTTGGAAACCTTGTTTTCCCTACTTTCAATGGATCAGGAGACCCTGAACAAAATTTGACGCATTACGTGTCTTGTTGTGATCCTATGATGGGAACTCCAGAGCAGCAAGAAGCAGTAAAACTCAGACGCTTCATGCGAACCTTACAAGGACCATGTTTTGTCTGGTATACAAGCTTGCAATCCCAGTCAATCATCGGATGGGAGGATCTTAGTCAAAAATTCCTTCTTCAGTTCAGCTCAACTTTGCCAAAAACGACAGTTTTTGATCTTACAAACTACAAGCAAAGGGAGAATGAAAGAGTCTCTGATTTAATTGCTCGTTGGAAGGGATTAACGTATTCCCTGAGTTTAGCACTCCCTCAGGAAGAGCTGTTTCCAATCTTTATGGCAAATTCGCGTGACGAATTACGTACGCCATTGATCCCTCTGAAATACACAAGAGGGTTTCGAGACCCTACTTCAATCGCTCAGCAGATTGAAGATTTCTTTATACAGGCTAAGGTTAAATCTCGTGTAATTCCATCAGCTCTAGGAAGGAGAATGGGTAAAGCAGAAACTGCTACAGTTATGCTTAAACAAGCACCTGTACCTATTTCTACTTAAAAACCTTCATCTTCTCGAAGGGCTCCACCTCCTGAACGCCAACAACAAAGGCCGTTTCATCCAAATGATCAAAGAGATCAAAGACGAAAACAATTTGATGATTTGAAGAGTAAAACATACTCTTTCCGAAGTGAGAAAGTTCTTGGTTACTTCATTTCAGCTCTGGAAAATAATTTGGTTCAATTACCAGTGCCCAAGAGGCCAAACAAGGAAGGAGATGAAGACTGTCCCAATTATTGTCCCTTTCATCAAATGTTGGGGCATCCCATCCAGGAGTGTTTTGTCTTTAAAGACCTCTGGCAAAATATGGTCGACTTGGGACAAGTCAAGTTGAAAGGTTCTTCGACTCAGGTAGCATGTGTTAATGCTACAGTTCCAGAGGAAAAGGTGAATGGCAAGAAGTCAAAAGCAGAAATGCACAGAAGTATGATGATTGGATGGTCAGAAAGACAATCAATCAGACTCATGCCATTTTGCAAACACAATTAAAGAAACCAATTGTGTCTTCTACCATGAATATTGTGGTAAAAACCTCTTCATCAGAGGGAAAATCCTCAAAGAAACGGATTGATTCAAAGAAGAAAAAAGAATCAGAAGAAGATGAGTATGTGTCAAAGCCTAAATTATCTTTGACTCTGGCAGACATTATGCCATCTACTTCAAAGCCACGGGCACCGCCCCACCAAACGGCACAGCCTAAACAGGCTAATCAGGCAGAGTCTTTATTAGACGAAGAGTTAATCTTCGGTTCTGTGAATATGATTCAATTAACAGATCCATATTCTAGTCTTGATGAGCCTGAATTCCCTGTATCAAATAAGGGAATCTGAGGAAGTTATAGAGGTTCAGGATACAGGGGAAGATGTGGATCTTTCCGAAGCCACTACTCCAATTCTACCCCTGCTAGCACTGTATATGCAGCAGAAACTCGTGGTAGAGCCCTTCAGCGAGCTCAAAAAGAACAAGAAAGTTCTTCTGCCAATGGCCAACTCAGTTTTGGCACAGTTATTTTGGAAGACCTATTAAAGGTTCCATCTTCTTTATCTCAGCAAGTAAATGGATCTAATCAGTCTAATCTTCCAAAACCAAGGATGTTGCCAACTTCTATCCCAATACAAGATGCATCTGCTTCCAAGGTACCTGCTAAACCGCATATTCATGTTGGGAAACACAGACCTTTAGATCAAAAGTATGATATATTGAAAAACTTGGCCCAAGTACCAGCCAAGTTATCAATTTTGGATGCTTTGAATATGTCAAAAGATCTTCGAGAAGCATTCATCGAAGCTTTGTCAAGTCCTCATGAGTTTGAAGTGGAAATTGCTGCAGCTGAAGTCTATCACATAGAGAATAATCCTGCAGAATGCCATGCAGTGATATCTTTTACTGATAAAGATGAAGATGATGTTGTGCATGGGCACATAAAACCTTTGTACTTATCTGGAAAAGTCAATGGTGTAGATATCCGAAGAGCGTTCATTGACAATGGTTCCGGAGTCAACCTCATGCCCATTCGTACACTTCGTCGATTGGGCCACACGAAATCTGATTTATCTCCTTCTACCATAATGTTACAAGGATATGATAAAAATGAACAAGAACCACTGGGCGAAGTTACACTCAGAACTCAGTTTGGAGATCTTGTATCCAATTCGGATTTCATGATTGTTGATCAAGACTCAGCTTTCAACGTCTTGCTTGGAAGACCCTGGCTACATCAGCATACAGCTATTCCTTCATCATACCATCAATGTCTCAAATACTGTTTCAATGGTCAAGTTGGAACATTGTATGGTGATAAGTCCCCGTTTAAGACATGTGAGTCTCAATACATCGAGGCAGAATTTTATCACATGAAGGGAAGAGAAAAATATACAATGAAGGAAATTACCAAAGTTAATGCTCCATATGGTTTGGAGAAAATTCCAATAAATCCATTTACACATGTGAGTACAGATTATGTGTTACCTATCAGTCAAATTGACAAAATAGGCACAAATCAAAATACTCTTATGGAAAGATCCATAATGTCAATTACGGCAATCGAGCCAGACAACATGGGAGAAATTGGTAACCTACCAAACAGTGATGAAAGCACAAGTGGTGACATTTTCATTTCATCTGCTGAAGTCCAACAAGTCTATACTTTCCAATCAGGCCAGAAGAAGTTATAACAACATCATAGGTGAATATTGATGTCGATTCTCAATCCATCATCTCCTCTTTATTTCCCAAGGAAGACCCTTTATCATCAATAGGGTCGGAAATGGAAGCTTCTTCTTCAAAATGTGAAAATTTTGACATCTCTTATGATCATGAGAATTTCGTTTTGTCATCTACTTTGCAAGTAGAAATGGAAGAAATGTCACGTAATGAAGAGGAAGATGGAGATCTTAGAGATGCTCCTCCAGCATCTGAAGAAGGTATCTTTACCACTGTGGATGAACTCAGAGAAGTAAATCTGAGTACAGAGAAAGATCCACGCCCCACTTTAATTAGTGCAGCCATGACCCTTGAAGAGCAAGAGATGTATATTTCTTTTCTAAAGAAAAATAAAGATATTTTTTCTTGGAATTATACAGAAATGCCTGGGCTTGATCCTGATATTTCTACTCATCATTTGGGTTTACCAAAAGAACATCGAGGATTTAAACAAGCCGCGAGAAGAACACACCCAACTTATGCTTCCAAAATTGAAGCTGAAGTGGATAAGCTGATCAAAGATAACTTCATCAGAGAAGTTCAGTATCCTAAGTGGTTGGCTAATATTGTCCCTATAAAGAATAAGAAAGGACAAATTAGGGTTTGCATCGATTTCAGAGATCTTAATCGGTATTGTCCTAAAGATGATTTCCCAGTTCCAATTACAGAACTCTTAATTGATGCAACCACTGGCTATGAAGTAATTTCCTTCATGGATGGATATTCCGGATATAATTAGATCCGAATGGCCCCAGAAGATGAGGAATCTACAGCCTTCAGAGCCCCTCAAGGTGTATTTTGTTATCGGGTGATGCCCATTGGGTTAAAAAATGCAGGTGCAACATATCAACGTGCCATGCATCGTATCTTCAAACCTTTCTTAGGGAAGTTTGTTGAGTGTTATGTGGATGATTTGGTGGTTAAATCCAAGAAACATTCTAATCACTTGGCTGATTTGGAAGTCATATTCCACAAGCTTCGACAACATAATTTGAAGATGAACCCCTTAAAATGTGCTTTTGGGGTAACCTCAAGAAAATTTCTTGGCTTTGTTGTACGCCATCGTGGTATTGAAGTCGATCCTGAGAAGACCAAATCAATCCTTGGTATGTAACCTCCTCAAAATTTGAAATAATTAAGAGGACTTCAAGGACACTTAGCCTATATTCGGCGTTTCATCGCCAATTTGGCAGGATTAAGTTTACCCTTTACCAAATTGTTGAAGAAAGGAGTCACTTACCAGTAGACTGTAGAATGTCAAGAAGCATTTGATGTTCTCAAGAAATACCTCTTGAGTCCACCAGTACTCATGCCACCTGTTGAAGGTAGACCACTTATCCTCTAAGTGACAGCTCTAGAGAGATCATTGGGTGCCTTTCTCGCTCAAAAGAATGATGCTGGGAATGAAAATAGCCTCTACTACCTCAGTAGAACTATTCTTGAAGCAGAAACCCGGTATTCAAGTATTGAGAAGTGCTTCTTGGCATTAATCTTTGCAGTTCAGAAACTGAGACACTACCTACAACATCACGAGGTCCAATTGGTATCTCACAATAATCCGCTCAAATTCATCCTTAGTCGTCCAATGCTTACAGGACGTCTAGCAAGGTGGGCAGTTATTTTGCAGCAGTTCGACATTAAGTATGTGTCTCAAAAGGCAATAAAGGGCCAAGCTCTGGCTGATTTCCTGGCAGAACATCCTTTAATGGAAGACACGTCTTCAGATATTGAACTCCCTGATGAGGAAGTTTTCTCTATTCAAGAGTATCCTCAAACATGGGAAATGTATTTTGATGGTTCTTCCAGAAGTCCAACAGGGAAGAAAATGGAAAATCCTAAATTCAACAAAGTTGCTTTTGGAATTGTGCTCATTTCTCCAGATAAGGCAGTGTTACCTTATTCCTTATTATTGTGGGAAGGTGGTACCAATAATGAAGCCGAATACCAAGCTCTTATTACAGGCTTGGAGTTAGCACTCCAAGCACAAGTGAATCACTTAAAGGTGAAAGGTGATTCAGACCTGGTAATCAAATAATTCAATGGGGATTGTGCCATCAGAAAAGAAGAATTAATCCCCTTTTATGATTATGTCAGAGAGTTAATGGCGGAATTCCCTTCAGAACCGACATTTTCTTATGTCCCAAGATCACAAAATGCTCAAGCTGATGCACTGGCTAATATAGCCACAGCTCTAGCAGATCCAAATCGGGACGAGACAACCATCAGTATTGCCCACCGTCGTGAAATTTCACCTTATGTTCAAGCCAGAACAATGGAAATTAATGAAATTAGTCCCATTACTGAACCGTATGGTCATACTACAGGATTGATGTTACCTATCAGGGAATACCTTCAAAATGGAACACTTCCACCTGATAGAGCCGAGAAAGAACAAATCCGGTGACGTGTGGTCAATTTTACTCTTTATGATAGCCCAAACCATTTAGAGAAAATTCTCTACAAACGTGGTTTTGATGGAGTTCTATTCAGATGTATTGACAGTGAAGAGACAATGGCTATCATAAAAGAAGTGCATGCAGGAGTCTGTGGTGCCCACTAGTCTGGACATAGATTGTCTGATCAAATTCGAAGGCTTGGATACTTTTGTCCATCAATGATAGAAGATTGTGTTGATTTCACATAGAAGTGTCATTCATGTCAAGTACATGCCAACTTCATTCATCAACCTCCAGAGTTGCTTCATACAGCTAAATACTCATGGCCATTTTCCACATGGGGAATGGATGTGGTGGGACCTTACCCTTCAGCTACAGCCAAGCAGTTTAAGTACATTATTTCTGCTACTGATTTCTTTTCCAAATGGGCAGAGGTAGTACCTCTCAAAGAAGTCAGTTCTAAATACATTGTTAGCTTCATCAAGTCTAACATCATTACTAGATTTGGTGTCCCTCATACCATATTGACGGACAACGGCACCAACTTCTGTTCTTATGAGGTGAAGAAATTTTATCAAGAATACAACATTAAATCCAACCATTCATCTCGGTATCATGCGGCAGCCAATGGCCAAATAGAAGCCTTTAACAAGACTCTTTCAAATATACTGCAAAAGATGGTGGATAAAGATAAGAGGTCATGGCCTGATAAACTCTTTCATGCTTTATGGGCTTATCAGACTACCACCCGCAATGCAACGCGGTCAACTCCATATTTGTTGGTATATGGAACAGAAGCAGTCCTGCCTATTGAAGTTCAATTTCCCTCACTCAGAGTAGCCATTTGTGATCAGTTATCTACAGATGAGCAATCCCAAAAGCTATTGAATGAATTGGAATGGTTAGATGAGAAAAGATTGTGCACTTTGCACCACTTGGAAATCTATCAGAATCGAATAGCATGAGCTTTTAACAAAAAAGTTCATCTTCGTTCATTCATTCAGGGAGAATTGGTATTAGTTCTCAGAACTCCAATGATACCAGGAAAGAAACCTCCCAAGCTTGAACCAAAAAGGGAAGGACCTTATTCAATACATAAGGTCTACTCCAATGGAGCTTATTCATTAATCTTGATGGATGGAGAACTCATCACGACTCCAACCAATGCCAGATTTCTGAAGAAATATTTTGTATAAACACAAAATATGGTCCCCAGAACCAAGATTCTTACAATTGGTTCACTCTATTGTCCTCACTGCATGACATTAAACTGCACAGTCCACTTTTCGTCCAACATGACGTTAAACTGTAGGGAAGTCCCTATTTTCGTCCAACATGACGTTAAACTGTAGAAAAGAAGATTTTCCCGCAACATGACACTAAACTGTGCGGCACCCGTTCGTCCTTGCTATATGACGTTAAACTATACAGCAATGGTCCAGTATGACCTTAAACTGCAACTACGTCTAACATGATGTTAAACTGTAGGAAATTCCCTTACGTCAGGAAAGACCTTAAACTACATAAGCGCTTAAAAGTCCAGAATGACTTTAAACTGTAGAAAAGAAGATGTCCCCGCAACATGACACTAAACTGTGCAGCACCATTTCGTCCTTGCTATGTGACTTTAAACTATACATAAATGGTCCAGTATGACCTTAAACTGCAACTTCATCCCACACGACGTTAAACTGTGAAAAAGTTCCCTAAACCGTCCAGCATGACCTTAAACTGCATCATCCCTGGTCCATGCATATGACCATAAACTATTTGCAAGTCTCTTATGTCCAGCAAGACGTTAAACTGTGACGTCCTAACTACATGATGATAAACTGTATAAAAGTACCTTACGTCTGGAAAGACGTTAAACTATATAATCATCAAAGGTCCTGTATGACCTTAAACTATTCACACTTTTGTCCAACATGACACTAAACTGTAGAAAGAATCCCCAATGCGTCCAACATGACGTTAAAATGATGCACTCTTCTGTCCTCACTGCATGACATTAAAACTGCACAGTCCCCCTTTCGTCCAATATGACGTCAAACTCTATTGTTCCCATTGTCCTAACTACATGATGCTAAACTGTACAGAAAGTTCATAATACGTCCTACATGACTTTAAACTTTATTTTTGTCCCTGCTACATGACACTAAACTGTGCAGCACCAATAGTCCTAACTGTAAGACTTTAAACTGCATAGTCCCTTTTTATGTCCTATATGACATTAAACTATGCATTGTTAAGGTTGTTTTTACCTCTTGTTTCTCACACCGAGCATGACTCATGTGAGCTTCGAGAAAACCTCAACCGTAACACTCTCTTTGGGCTGCTAACCATGTATATGTCCCAACAACATTTTTTTTAGATCGTTGTCCCCAAGAACAACTTGATCATTAATTCATTCTTTAATTTAACTACATAGACTTTGATCCTTGCCCTCCAGGCTGGGTATGTAGGCAACCTCCCAGGGTTCAAGCCCAAAAACAATCTCTTCACATCGGTTCACCACCATCTCATATGATGTTGATTCGTGAAACCGCCCCTAGAATCAATATCTTTACATTGATTCACTTTCGTCCTTGTTATATGACATTAAACTATGCAACACTTTTGTCCGATACGACAATAAACTACAATACTCCTTGATTTCTTCATTTGAGAAGGAACCATTACTTACATTGATTTTTCAATCATGTTTCATTTCAAAAGACTACGTGCATACATGGTAATACCTAAACTTTTTATCTCAGGTTAAACCATCATTGCACTAAAGTCCCCTTTCACCCTTCACATGTACGAACCAAATTTGTACAAAGGGTAGTTCTAGAACTACGTGGGATTGATTCCCATCCTTATGGGATATGTAGGAACGTTTGAGTATCCCTCGAATCCAGCACCATGTCTTTTGGGCCTAACCCCAAGTTTCACTTTCAGTCCCTTGGCTGAAAAGTCCTCATGAAAACACAAACTGTGTATTCATTATTATGGTCCGAACTCTATGACCCTAAACTAAGATCTCTCATACTTTTGTCCAGCACGACGTTAAATTTCATTTCAAGAACTACGTATGTCTTGATTCCCATTCATATAAGATACGTAGTGAAGTCCAAAATTTTAATCTTGGACCCAACCACAACATGATTATGGTTATCATTGACCTATGTATCTCTATATACATTGGACAATACCCATATTTATGTGTTATAATCCTAACCTTAAATATTTTCAGATCTTCATAACCTTTTTCATGACTTTTAGTCACAAAAATGTCAATCTTCTGCGAATTCTTTTTCCTGACTATGCAGTACGTTCCCATAGGTGGCCTTGCATAAACAGTCCACATAACAGACTTTTCAGCTGAAAGATACTATTTATTTGACTATGCAGCCAATGCCCTTAGGTGGCCCTGCATAATTCAACCCACTAACGGGTTTGTTGGATAATGGTAACTTCATTCTTGGGAAGAATGCCTCTTTTGTCTTTATTTGTCTTAAACGACAGTATGTAGGGATCCGCAAAAAATAGCCATCCTTAACATATTTTTCCTATATCCTTTTTCATGATCTGAAAGTATTCAAGTCTATGGTTTATTATTCTTCCCTACGTTTGGTTCAGACCTTCGTAGGAGTGATATTCATCCAGTTCTTCGATAATCTTGTCTGGAAATATCTTCTCCATATTCAAGTACCTATTTCCATACAACAAACTCTATACTTTGGAAGATTTGAATTTCCATAAACATTCACTGGCTTTTAGCACTAGGAAAGTAAATTTCTGAGAGTTCTTTTTGCCTAACTATGCAGCACGTGCCCATAGGTGGCCTTGCATAAATAGTCCACATAACAGACTTGTCAGGCGAAAGATGCTATTTATTTGACCATGCAGCCAATGCCCTTAGGTGGCTCTACATAATTCAACCCCCTAACGGGTTTTGTTAAATAATAGTAACTTCATTCTTGGAAACTACTTCTTCTAATGCCTTTTAGCTCTTTTTCATATCATTCCTCAGATTCAAATATTCTTAAGCCGTAGATTACATATTTTCCCTCATACTTGAGTATGGTACTATGTTTTCAAATGAGTTGTCAAGGAATTGAGTGAATTCTAATCCATTCCGGTCAAATATATTTCGACCTTAAACATTAGCCTTTGTATGTCCGACATGCATGACTTTAAACTGCCAGATTTCTTGTATTTCTTTTTACCTCAGAGTAAAATCCTCTTTTCTCTCCGGATCCAACTCTGAGGGGGGACTTTTGTTGAAGCTCCTTTCCATCAAAGAGTCTAACGACTAAAAAAAATTCCTTAGTCCAATGTGATTCATCCTTTGAAGAAACATCAAAAATCGACAAAGGGATGAACAAGGAGAACATTGCCCATAGGTCATGCCAGTTCCCTCATGGTCGCGCATGTACACTTGCACACCGTCTCTGCGCCATCAAGACATGCACGCCCCCTTTTCCTTTGGATGTATTTGATTTCCTCAGAGTCAAATCCTCATTTCTCTCCGGATCCAACTCTGAGGGGGGACTTTTGTTGACGCTAATTTCGTCACAGAATCTAAAAAATCAGAAAAGGGGAATATTTGAGCTCAAGATGATTCAACCTTTGAAGAAAACATCAAAAATCGACAAAGGGATGAACAAGGAAAACTTTTCCCATAGGCCGTGCAAGTTTCCTAATGGTCGCGCAAATGGACTTGTACGGCGCACCTTGGCGCGCAAGTGACTTGCGCGACCTAATTGATAACTTCCCAGTAACCGCCCGGGGTCTTCTCCTACCTATAAATAGACCTTGTGGGCCCCCCCATTCGAGAGGATCTTTTTCCAAAAACTCAGATTGAAGCTCCCGATTCCCAAGTCTCTTCTCAAAGCTTCTGGAACACTTCTAAGGTAATTTGTTACCGAGAACGGAAGATCTAAAGAGAGGGAGGATGGCCTAAGTGTTGAAACTCATCAACACTTGTGCGCCTGAGTGGACAACCCTTAAGGGAAAGTGGTCACACTTGCGCGTCACCTTACTCCTTCGATAGAATTTGCGTGTCCCTTTTCTGGAAGAACCTCAAAAGGATTCTAAAGGGTTTAATAAAGAGTCTCTCAAGTATTTCAATGTTGGTTGACCATCGCGCAAGTACAACATGTGTCGCGCAGGCATACCTGCATGACCAATACTTGCCCGCCGCCGTAGTACATGCGCACCTTCCAAGACTTGCGCGCCCCTTCCTTTTTGGGTGCCTTTCTTGCCTATTTCACCCCTCTTAAGTCATTATACCTTTCCTTTTCAAGATTCAGTCTTCAAGACACTCTTCAAAGCCATTTATGGAATGATTTCTTGATTTGACTTCTTTATCCGAAAGGAATTCAGTGAAATATCTCTCAAAACCTAGTGATTTAAATATCCTTATGTCACTAAATATGGAGAGTTCATTAATTCAACCTCATCCTTTAAGATGAGAGAATCCTTATCCTGGGTCTCCTTTTCAGGAATAATCCCCAGTCATAAGTCCTCTAATTTGGGCATCCTCTTCAGGAGTAAGCCCCAAACCAAGTCCCCTAACCTGGGCTTCCTTTTCATGAATAAGTCCCAGTCATAATTTTGGGCATCCTTCTTAGGAGTAAGCCTCAAGTCCCTTAATTTGGGCATCCTTTTCAGGAATAAGCCCCAATCTCAAAATATGGGCATCCTCCTCAGGAGTAAGCCCCAAACCTTAATCCTTAACCTGGGCTTCCTTTTCAGGAATAAGTCCCAGTCATAATCTTGGGCTTCCTTTTAAGGAATAATCCCCAAGTCCCTTAAATTCTCTTTAACCAGTCCTAATTTACGTTTGATCTGGGATTCCTTCTCAAAAGTAGAACCCAGTTATCAATCCTCTCTTAATTTGGGTTTCCACTTCAGGAATAATTCCCAAGTTAGAGTATTCAAATCTCCATGAAGCACATATACCTTTATGGACCCTGTTCCTGGATTTTCTCCCTAAAGTAAATCCTCTGGGTAGTAATACATACATAAGCCCCAAACCATTTCTTATGATTGCATCTTTCATGGCACAATTGTCTAATTTTTACCAATACCTCTTGTTTCTCACACCGAGCATGACTCACATGAGCTTAGAGTGTAAAAGTAATTGTGACATCCTGCTCTGAGCCATCAATCATAAACATCATACCCTTACTCGAACTACGTGGGTTCTGATTCCTTTTCCAAAACAAAGGATACGTAGGTAGCCCATCTATGGGTTCGATCCCAACTCTGAAATAATTCATTGTCCTTCTGAATGACAATAAACTTCATGTGCCCCACTGAGTGGCTTTAAAACCAGCCTGGTCATCATAATGACCAAGAGACTTTTATATAAATGTTTTGAAGGTTACCATTGATCAAGAATCTCTAAATAGATATAGATGATTCTCTATTGATGAAGAACCTCGAATACATATAAAAGATTCTCTAAATTTCTTACATATTTAATCATTGATTGTCAAAACTAAAGGAAAAGCTCATTTTATACTTGGTAATGTAATAAGGATTCACGAACATAACTTAAATCTATAAAGAGAGTCTCGGAATAGACAATAATTCCCCTCAAAAAGGCGTGATGAGTCCGACCTCCCATCCTCTCGACCAATGAAAATTCCTAAGCCTCATTAGTCCACAAGCTAATGAGTGCCTACCTTTGGAAAGTAGGTCCAAGTGGATGTGGAATCATTGGATGTTTCCGGTTCTACGAAAAAACCCGCTAGAAACCGATCAGAACGTTTGAATCTCCCATCCAGGAGGTCATCCCCGAATTCCGAGGGAAACAGTGGTCCTTTCCAGTTTTTATTTGGAAAGATAGGGGATCATTTTCACTACTACAGATACTATAATACCACTGGGATACCTGGTTTCATATTTCAACCAAGACTACTGCACATATCTAGGGTTGAGGCCATGTCATTAGGCCCTAATGAGGTTATTGATATGTTGAACTGAAATGATCACACTGATTTCTTGCCTTATCCTACACTAACTTTTGCAATCATTGAAAATGGTGGTAGATCTCTTGAGGAATGGTCATACAAGATTCCCCTTCATGATGAGGTTATTCTATCCAAGATGGATGAGATGATTATCTACAAGCCACAAAAGCCTTATATGTTTTCTCACCAGTTAGGTATCACCCGAAGGGTCTCCCCTCTTCCATCATTTGGTGTAAAGGTATAGTGAAACCATAGGATCACCCAATAGTTCTGGATGATGTTGGAATGTGAAGACACCACTACCAGGATCATCCATACTCCTATTGCTACATCTACCTTACTTTTTTATGATTATGTAAAGAATTGGGTAGAAGCTTACCTGGGTGGGGTGCTGATTCATCTGGTCCACCATGTGGAAAAACCATTTTCCTCAGCAACCCCTTATCCATAGCATTGTTTGAATTGGTTTAGGACTTAAAAGAATCTTTGAGGAAGCGTCCTCATTCTGGTGATGACAATTCTGATTGAGTGGAAGAATATGATGAGTAAATTATTCTTATAGAAAAAGAAATGTGTTATTACCCTCTTTCAAGAATAATATATTGGTATTCCACTCCAACTTCGTGATCATCTCTATAACTTGTTCTTCCTTTCGGCATACCCACCCCATCAGCCACATAATCTATTACAAGATGTAGGTTGATCTAGAAGCAGATTCATACCTTGATTACTGATACTCCTTTGGGATTGTTTTGTGAACAAGAGTAACTTCCTCACCAGCTATTTCATGATTTGGGGTCAGGCATCTTTAAACTCCATTAATTTTATGAAATTATGCGACAAGTTATCCTGAAATAGAAATAATTAGTTTCTAGTGAAAGGGACTTTCACAACATTGACGATGGGGATTCCTCATCCAAGTTGATGGAGGAAGTTTTAGAGGAATTAGAATAGAGTCTCTAGTTTATGTCTATTCTAAAAGCCTAAAAATATGTCTTGACTATACATATATGGAAATATAAGGCGATCCTAACTTGATCAAAGCCTGATCATTCAGTTTTATCTTCCATACTACAAACCACTTCTAGAAGAGTTGAGGAGCAGTCTACATTAATCGAGAATCTCCATCCTGGTGAAAAAGTGGAACAAGTAGGGAAATCATTAATTCAGTGTTCAATAAAATATTCTTGACAGACTCTTTCTAACTTAGCTAGCTCATTCGATCAAATATTAATATAGTTTGATCATTGATGTTTTTTTATTTGATGAATTTCTTGGAGAGGCTTTAAAATGTGAAAATTACTCCATTATCATGTTATCAATGAATGGATTTTCTAAACATTATATATTTTTGTCTTTTTTTCTTTCATTAATGATGTTCATAAAATTTTATGGATATGATGTTGCATGGATCATCAACGATAACAATCCTTTTTATAATATCAGGTAAACTAGAATGAATTGATTTGAATGTTCTAATTCTAATATATTCTTCTTGAGAAATGAACATGAATTCCAACCAACATGATATTATTCATTGATATGTCTATTCCAACTATCTTGAGACTACCTGATTCACAGAAGGATAGTTTGGGTAGAATATATGTCTTGATGGATGAGTGATCTATCCTTTTCTGAATTTTATGGACATGGAAATCATAACATTATTTTTCTCTAAGGCCATATGGAAGGCCTCACAAGCATTGTATCTTTTCCATCCTCATAGACTAAATTGTCTATATACTGTATTTCAGGGTATTTCATCTCATACCTTCTATTATTTTAGTTTAGGGTCTTTTAGCTCATACAATCTATTAATATTGTTTAATGTACGTTAGATTGGTTCTTCTATTGATGTAGTTTAGGGTTTTTAGATTAGACCTTCTATCGTTATAGTTTGAGTTTTTTTATCTTGGACCATATATCATTGTAGTTTAGGGTCTTTTATCTTGGACCTATTATCACTATAGTTTAGGTACTTTTAGATATGACCCTCTATCACTGTATTTTAGGGTCATTTAGTCTGGAACATCTATTATTGAATATAGAATATGGGGAATAAATTCTAGGGATAACCTAAGAAACCCTAAGGTTATGAGTTTAACTGTAACATTTCTCGGGCTCATGAGGATTAGAGTTACTTTACTACTAGAAGGTTATAATGCATATTGGAAAGCCAAATCCCTTATGCATCAATAACATGATGAAATAGTGGAATATCCACTCTTCTCTATGGTTAAAGGATAATTTATAAGTTAATATTGTCCGAGGGTGAAATTTTATGGATTCTAGGTCCACATGGATAGTTGAAATTTGGATGATGTATTCATAACCCAACCATTTGAGTAAGTGGGCATGGGATGGGGCAAGCATTCCATGACTGACCCATAATAATCTGAGGTTCTAGGTTCTTCCAGGGTGTTACCAGGGCTGACAAGGATTGGTATTCCCTTCCAATAAGGAGAGGAAGCCTATGTTTGTTAAGAGAGATACCTTATGAATTGATAACACTTTCAAACAGAGCTTTACCCTCCATTTTCCAAGGTCCATGAAATATTCATAAATACTCAAGCATCTAGAAGATAAAGTTAGTTATGGAGGAAAAGATATCCATAAAAGGTTATGAAACCATAGGTAAATTTATCTTGTAAATTATGTAGCTCAGGATGTACACCATGTGGTTTCAATTCATAAGGTGTGGGACATGAATGTTTTGAGAATGGAGTGGAACATCTCTTCTTTGATAATTGGTATAATATATAGTGACATAATGTCATGGATGTAAAATATACTTGAATAGTTTGGTTATAAGGATTGTAAATCTTGGTCCAAATTTCCCTGGTCCTGAGTATGGTATTGGAAAATCATGTTGGGAATGGACTAAAACATAGTGAGGTGTTGAGTTCTACCAATATAACATCAGGGCTCACATGGATTAGAAATCCCTTTTTTCAAAGAAAAAAATTGGTTGATGACCATCGGCACTTATAAAGTAGCTATAGGAATACATACATAGTAAAAAAATGGTCTCTTGAATCCAGGTAACATTTTCCAAGGGCCATTGAAGGTTTATAGTGATCTAACATTCTCAAATAATAATGTGTGTCTTGTGAAAAGTGTAATATAAAAGAATTTTTATGGAATCCTAAAATCAATTTCACTACATAGATAATATTTTTTCATATAAATAAGATATAAAAAATCATTAATCTAACTTTTATATGTACAAAGGGGTCCATCAGGCATAAATTTGATTTTACTAGAGTTATAAAGTAAAACCTAAAAGTATTATTCATTATTTATTTATGCATTAATATTTTTATAAACTCTAGAGATAAAAAGTTCAATGAGTAAATACTTAACATTTTCTTATGAAACCATTTTTGGATTTTTCAAACTAACATTTTTTGTTTCTATTTAACTAGAAGTTTAAGGTATTTTGATTTAAACCATAAAATTTTTAAGTTTAGGTTCATATATATTTGATTAATGTTTAGGAAATTTATGGTCATGACACACATGAACCTAATATGAGGGGGATATTACACATGAAACCAATTAGGTTACCCAAGTCCAAAATCACTCCAATATCCTTCTGAGAGAGAGTTAAAAATTTTGTAAATAAAGGATATATGTTCTTAGGTTATGAGTAATTATATGGGGAAATCATCTTATTGATGGACTAGAACACCGTCAGGTGATGAGTTCCACAATGGTGATGTTGGGCTCAAAAGTATTAGAAATCCCTCCTTACAGAGCCAAGATATATCTGGGATGGTAGACATGAGCCCTTATGAATCAATATAATGGTCAAGAATATAGATCTATTTTCCTTTAACAGTGTTGTGAATGGTTAGATAAAAATTTATGTGCATGATACATGAAGTGTGATTTATTAATTGTGGTGCTTACAAGATGACAGAAGAACCCCATTCCATGGTTGACCAGGGTAAGGTTCTTGTAGTCCTTTGATAAGGGATGATAGTGTGTGATCACCATCATATTTTAACATCATGTAGAGGGGATTTATTTTTAATATCGTTTTAATGTCACGTGACCAGGACATTTACCTTGTAATTTAACATCATGAGGTAAGGAATCATTTGTTTCCTTATAGTTTTACATCATCCGAAAAAGACGTGGGAGCCAAAATAAAAAATTGTTCAAGATATATTACATGAAAAGGCAACAAGTACACATATTTAACATGTATGTAGATAGAATAAGCATGTATGACTCATCCCCTGTGTACTTGGTGCACACTTTTTCCATCGGCTGTTGTAGCTGGGCCCAAGATTGGGGATTCATGTGTTACAATGTATCCTACGATTGACATGAATCAATACACACATAGTTTTTAATACTAAACTATATATGTAGGTCTGAACAATATGTAGAGGTGTTAATTTTTTCTATTTATTGTTGTAGATGGTCCCAGTATGGGGGGTCTATGCATCAATACATTTCCTGTGATGATAGGAATCAATCCACACATATTTCTTCAGTAACTTTGTAGTTTAACATCCTCCGACATAGATGTTTGATCCCCGATGTGAAAAGGAGTATTATGGTTGGGCCCAAAGATGGAAATATAATCGTCACTAAATATCCTAAGTTAATAGGAATCAAGAAATACTTATTTATTAATTAAGATATTCCTTTGCATGTCTGACCTGTATTCTGGGTAGGGGTATTGTTTAGGTTTCTTTTCCATGATTGGAAATGAGGTAGGATATTTCTGTGTCACTACATATACTATGATGATTATAACAAAGTAACATGTATTTCTTGACCGCATGTGTGATATGATACAAAGACCAATAATAGTGGTCCTCTCTGTTGAGGTCCATATAAATATATAGTTTAATGTTATGCAATAGACATCAACAATTTAATTTAATGTAATGTGGTTTGGAATCATTGTGCTCCTTTTAAGATATTTAATTACAGACCATGATAACCAAGTTATGAGCTGATATTACTTATTTTTTTGGGGAATCCCTTACCTAAATTCCTAAACTCACATGATCTATACTTGGTGTGAGAAACAAGGAATGGTAGAGGTTCATCTCACCATGAACAGATGATTATGGCTAGGGCAAGGGAATTTTGTTTCATGTGGTGGGGAAATCACGGTATCCCTATGCATCTCATTAGAATGATAGTCAAGCTGTATGTAGTTTTAGAAACTCTTGTAATTTTAATTTCATGCAGTAAGGACATCAACCATGAAATTTAACATCACACTGTGAGGACATGGGTGACTAAAAATTAAAGAGGTGCAATGTTGTAGTTCGGCCCAATAATGGAGATCATATAATCTATAAATATCCTTTTATGATAGTAATCAAGACACACATATTTCTTATAGGAAGAGATTCCCAATGTGAATCTTACTCTCAAACAATGATGAGGTTATTTCATCATTATTTCTTACAAATATAGCTTGTTTGTGGTGAATTATTGGTGATATAGTGATTCCCATTTAGTTTCACATCATGTAGTAATGAAATATTATGTACATCTTAACATCATATGGTTAGGAGTTGTTTCATAAATTTTAATTTCATGTGGTTAAGATGTGAGGTTTTGTGTAGTTTAATGTATTGATTCAAGAAGGAGGGCCACCTGTCATGACTGAAGATGAAAATGTGGGATTTATCTAGTTTTACTTTGTTCAACCAAGATGGGAACCATAAAGCTTGACATCATGTGGTTAGGAAGTTCTTTGCGCATTTTAACATCATGTGGTATGGACATTCTCCATACAGTTTAACTTCATGTGGCTATGAAGAATTTTCATAGTTTGACATCATGAAACCAAGATGACCTCTGTAAATTTTAATTTCATGTGGTCAGGATGTTCTACTTATAGTTTAACATCATGTTTTATAGATTAATTTTCAAATTTTAGCACCCTGAAACAACGATGTCTGGCACTTGATGACAGCTATGAAAATCAGTTTTTGAGGAACCTCTCATTGTTAGGGGTTGTGACATGTTCCCAATCCACTCTGGTGAATGAATATGCTCCATTATAGTAGAAATTGGGAATTATATAAGGCCCTTCCCATTTCAGTTCCACCTTTTGAGGCTTCTTCCTTGGTATTATTGGGGTTCTCAGAGACAATACTAGTTCTCCTTGGAGGAATGAATGAAGATGGACCTTTTATTAAAGGCCCATACAATCCAATTCACATCGAGCTGCTCCAACTCATCCAGCCACTTTTTTGATTTCTCATCATCTGAGAGTTTTCTACTAATGGATATTCAAAGGGAGGTAAATTTGTAATGTCTCAGACATGGATTTCACTAAAAGGTACCCCAATCCTGGTTGGCCAAATGGTCTCAAGAGCATCTCCCCAAATTTCATTGTCTTTCGACTAGTAGTGAGGGCCTAGGTGTAACTATGGGGAGACTATTACCTAATAACCAGAGTGTAGCATAGTGGAATATCAATCACATACAGGTAGCAGAATCAGTATTACAATAAAAAAATTGATCAATATTAGGAATAGATAACAATACAAAAATTTATCTCATATACAGATGATGATGATACATGTCACTTGTCTAGTAAAGTACCCAAAACAAGTATACAAGGCAGTTGTACAATATATGGTAAAAAAGTAAAAAAAAGGAAAAAATAATCCTAGTTATCATCATGAGCCTTAGCTCAGTCCAGTTCTCCCCTTCTCTTAAGAAGAAATCAAGAACCTATATCCAGGAACTTTCCCCTATCCATACCTATAATCATATAGTTTGTTTAGGTCCCCAACGGTTGCCCAAGCAGGGCATGAGACATAATCGAAGTTGAAAACCACCCATGGTCAAGGTTCATCTAGTCTACGTATATATATAATAGTCAAATTTTTCTAGAATAAATATAATATGTAAATTAAGTACTAAAATTAAACATTCTATAAATTCCAGGTTCTCATTTATAAACAATTTCATTTAATCATTCAATTTATTTAATTAAGTCTCAAAACCTAGAATGATTCCCATAATCCCCTGTGATAACATGATTAAAGGACACCTAAATAGGCCATCTATAAGTGTCATATTAACACAAAATAAAATATTGTGCTTTGTCTTGGGTGATTTATCATATATCTCATTTCATTAATTATTCATTTATGAACCTGATCCCACCAATGGAATTCATAATTTGGAATCTAGGTATTTCTCCAAGGATATTATAAATAAACACCATAATAGATCATCTATGGAGATCCTCACATGAAACCATGTATTTCACTAGGTGTGGTATAATATCTATTCTATTTGAGTCTTTCCTTGGAAGGCCACTATGGGAACCCAAGTATCACCCATGCAATACAAGATCAAATACCATTTGAATCTATCATTTGTAATACATATGGAATCCTATAATCACTTGGCATATAATAGTCATCCACCGATGAGTCTATACTTGGAAGTCCATAATAGGAGTCCAAGTGTAACTCATGCATAATCAAGATACAATAAAATTGAGTTTTTAAAAGGATTTCATCATTTAATACATGTGTAACCAACGGTATATAACAATTCATCGTTATTTAATAAATATCATGTACACATGTCAAGGTCATCACCAATATAAATTAATTTATATTCAATCTTACCTTAGAAGGTGACTCAAAGCATTGGCCAATCCTGGAAGGCTTTCCTTTAATTCAATTCACATGGGTATTTCATTATCACAAGCATCCCATGCCTAAACAAGCCATTTCATGGCAAGGGCCTAGGGTCTTGGTCATTCCACCATTTCCCAAATTCAATACAATTCCAATTCAAGCTAAAATTTAAAATTCAATTCATTCCACATGAGACAGTCCATGAAAGAGGAAAAAGTTCACACCATAAGGAATCCAATTAATGTACCACTATAATGGTCCATTTTACAAACAAAACACACCCCAAGGGGGTGGTTCCAATTTCAAGGTCCTCAATATAATGTCACTCATTAACAAGACTCTTTAATTGCATTGGACATGCATAAAAATTTAATTTAAGGATTTAAACTCATTTTAGGAGTGTCACTATGAGAATTGGGTGCATGGAACAACAACACATATAAACACTCGAATTTAAACTAAAGTCACGATACCACCTACCATAGGTTCATGGAGGATTACTCCTATAGTATCAACTCAGATTTATACTTAGATCAGGAGAAAATTGATGAACAGATGAAGAACCTATAAATAGGAAAAATTTACATGAATCTAAATAGCACAAAGAATACCAAATAAAATGAGGAACAACATAAATGGGATCGAGATATTACTGATATAGATCCAATGAGACAAATGGTTCTTGATTCTATGATCAGACGGAGATTCAGCAGAAAATCCTAGAATATGAGTAAAAAGGATCTCATGAATGTTTGAGCTCAAGTGTGTAAGAATATTAGATAATTAAAATTTAAAATATAACTAATAAGTCCCATTTTCATAAATCCACCCAAAGCATAGGGTCACTTGGTTTGGAAACACAGTTGGTGAAAACGTGTGCCAACTGTGAATTATTTTCTATAGGGAGTGGCACCCCGCATAGTTTCCTCATATGATTTGCCTAAGCCTTCTCAAACCATGGAAATATCCACTATAAAAATTATAGACATGGATGCAAGACCATGTGACATATTTTCTGTTTTTTTTCTAACCATGCGATATCCTTCTACTCTCTGCTCATGTCTCATATGGTTATTCAAACCTAGCAGCTCAACTGGCATGATTTTTACTAATCGTTAACTACGCGTTTTCACCCCAAGGGCTAGGTTCTAGGCTCTGAACTAGCCACAAACACCCCTCATACTTCCATGACCTCAAAGGGAATTTACATTAGGCTGTATTTCAGTATTTAAACTAAAAATTGATATAAAGTAAAGGATATTTACCACAAGTAAGAACTGAGTTCTTATAAACCCCTTAAATAAATTTATCCCCAAATTCCCTTCTCAAGGGTGGAAAGGAATGTGTGAGAATAAATCCATCCACTATGATCATACATCTGCATCCCAATCCTAGTTATTATCCTATACTCGACCGTTATACCATATCACCTATATAAAAGGAATTGATTGACCTTAGAGAGCCTTTGTTCTATGATCCACAATAAATATCAGATTATCCTAAAAGGAAACATCTACTTGTAACTCAACCTCCTCAGGCTGAAAGGCATGAGATAGGCCTAAATAATATCAACACAAGTGAGATACAAGGAAGACATCATACATGGAATGGTACCTCTGAGGTAACTTAAACTGATTGGCTACCGGCCTGACTCTCGCCATAATCTCAAACAACCCAAAATAATGCAATGAAATATTACCCTATCTACTGATCCTCTTGTGTACCAACCTCAGTGAAATACATAAAAAGACCTAATTCCCAACCTCGAACTCAAGAGTTTGTCTATAGAAATCAGGTTAAGATTTATATCATGGCTACACAATATACATCCACTTACCAATCAATTGAACCTTCTCTATGGTCTCCTAAATAAGAGGATGTCTAAGAATATATGCCTATCCAACCTCCAACTGACACAGGGGTGATTGTCATGGCCTAACGTATAAAACCTCAGAAGGCTCCATATGAATAGTATCTTGAATGATATTGTTATAGGTTAATTCAAGCAGGGGTATATTCCTATCCCAAGAGCCCCCCAAAATCTATGATCCATTCTTGTAGCATGTACTCAAGCACCTAAATCATCTTCTATGACTGGACATCTATTTGGGGGTGGTACGCTATTCATAGAAGCACCTTTGTACCTAAAGACATCATTAGCCCTTGCCAGAACTGTGAAGTAAACCAGGAATCCCAATATGAAATGATAGTATATAGAACCCCATGATGTCATACGATCTCATGAATATTCAACCTCCCAATCTCATCGACACTGAAGATTTCCCTTATCAGTAAAAAATGTGCAACCTTTGTGAGCCTATCAACAAAAACCCAAAAAACATCATTACCTCGAGGTGACCTCAGTAAACCTATCATGAATTTAATCTCAATTTCAACTAAATTACACTCAAGGATGGGGAACTTCTATTAGATTCTAGTAGATCACTGGTGTTCCACCTTCACCTATTGATAGGTGGAATATCTCATAACGAAACTAGAAACATCTCTTTTCATACAAGACTACCATTATTGGTGAGGTAAATCCTAATAAATATTCGTGATGTCAGGGTGAACATTCCAAGTTGAAGCATGAAAGTCTCACATAATCTCCTCACTCTTGTCTAAATAAACTCATATGCGATAATGAACACACATAATTTAATCATTTCCTTTGATCCAACTAGGAGGAGGGTCCTCACCTACTACCCTCCCCTATAAGACAAGGCCCTCTAAATCTAAAAACTACCTTGTCCTCACTATATCCATAAGTGTAGAGGTAATAACTAATGATGATAGATAAGTCTTCACCCAACTATCATATACCACCTAGTGTATCTTAGAGAAAAAATCCATGAGCATCCACTCACTACTGTCTTGCTGAACTGCACGTATCTAAGTCATCTTTCTTAGGGCATCAACCACTGCATTTCCCTTAACAGGGATGTAGAATATCTCAAAATAAAAATATTATAGGTAATTATCCCACCTTAAGTTTATTTTATTCACATCACACTATGTAAATATGTACTTGAGGATTTTTTTTGTTCCGTTTACACCACAAAATGATCTCCAAGCACGTAATGTCTCCAACAGTGCAATGCAAGAACAACTATAGCTGACTCGAGATCATGCGTTGGGTAATTCTTCTTGTAACACCCCAAGATTTCATAGTGTGTTATTTCTTCAAAATAATTCAATAACTTGCACTACACGCAACACCGAGTTCAATCACACCGTGACTTACAAAAAAAAAGCCATTAAAAGAGGTCATGAATAGTATTAACTAAATTTTAAACTTTATATAATCCTTATAATTTTAGAATCCATATTATGAGTTTCTTAGTCATAATGCAAGAACAGATTCATTTTCAGTATTGCACTTTTATCAAATTTTAATAGTGAAAACTTTTTAAATACAATATTTTAAACTTTTTGACTAAATGGAGACATCAAAAAAAATTAAAATGAAACATCCCAAGCTTCCACGGTATGCTTTCCTTTGAATAAAACAGTAGCGTGTGTTGTACGCAACTTCGAGTTTTAACACACACCACAACCGATCAAACTAGCCGTTATGAATAGTAATACCTACTTTTTAAAATTATATATATTTTATACTTCAAAATGGACTTCATTTTTGGATTCGGAATATCTAATTTAGCCTAAGGTGAAATTTTGGTACTTTTCGGATAACTTTCATATTTTGATGAATAGTGAAAATTACTAAATTTTAATTAAAAACAACTTTTTTAATCAAAATAATTAATAGTGATAAATTATGAATTTTAGTAGTTTTAAAGTATATTTAGAATATAATTTTACCATTTAATATAATGTTGGTCATTGGACATAATTTTACAATTAAACCGAACATAAACAAGTGTCAATCTTTTGATAGTTATTATCTCTTAAAAACACACTTTTTGTTTTGACAACGGGAATTAATTTTAAATTAATTTCTGCCACATATGTGTTTTGAATTTAGGAAAATGGATTCCATATTTGGAATCAGGATGTTCAAATTGTGTAAATAGGTAACTTTTATTTTTAGATATTTTGAATAATTACTGCGGTAAATATTTTATTTACCATGGTTAAGGGTAAATCCGGTAAATAAGGTTTAAAAAAATAATATTATAATAATACTAAATTACCCTAAAACGTGTCTTAACCCTATTGGTTGATACATGGTAGACCATGGGTATCTTTGGGTTGATTTTGGGACCCCATGGATCCACTTGTAAGTGATAATGACACTTTATTTTAATTAAGTTAAAATGAATACAAAAATGACACAAGCATATATCTTTTAGAAAAACAATTTTTACATAGGGTTATATATGTTGGATTTTCGATTATAAATATTCATTAGAAAGATAAAAATAATTCCTACATAATGATATTTTATATATAATTTTTAGACATTAAATAATTTATTTTATTTATGACACAATGATGATGCAGTAATTACTATAATAGTGAAAAATTAAAGTAATTGATATTATAAATACCCAAATAAATATAAAATGAAACTTTTAATGAATTAAACTAATTTTCTAGGATAATATGATATATTAGGATTGATTTAATGGACTTTTGTCGAAGTAATAAATCTGTTATGAGTTTCACAAAAATCAACTATTGAATAGTGTCAAAATTGACATAAAATAGTTCTTAAAACAAATATTATATTATTAATTGATATTAAATTCCTAAAAATCTAAGGTTCGGCCAAGAGACTTATATCATGATAGGTTAATCATTAATGGACCACTTGGGGGTCTCTTGTATGTATATAGTAAGTTTATTAACCATATTATATAAAAATCCAAAGAGACATTGTAAAAGTGAAACTAATTAACTTAGAGTTAATACTTAAAGATAAGGTTAATATAAGTACCCAAACCTGTCTAAATTCTATTGGTTTAGTGGTTTTCGACCTATCCCCACCTTAACCTTTGAATATTCAACTTTGGAGCCATTAGAAACTGAATATGAATTTATTATAAATTAATATTTCTAGCTTTTCCAAAGGTGCCCCTCACCCCTCTTATAAAAAGGCACTCCTCCTTCTCATTTCTTCACACCTTCAAAGCCTTTGGTTCGGCCAAACTCTGCCCAAATACTCTTCCAACTTCCCTCACTACAACCTAGATTCCTTAGTTTGATCAGAAAGCCAACCTAAGGAGCCCTTTTGATCAAATCAAAAGGAAGAACCCGAAGAAGAGGTAATGTTTTCACCACCCCTTTTTAAGTTCCTTTCTTCTTCCACTTCCTCTTTCTTTGTTATTACCATTATAAAATAATAACTCCAGTATCATATATATACTGTGATGTTATTATAAATATGGTACAACCATATTCAGTATTCTATCCATCCTTTGAATAACATGTCACCATACGTGCGTACGTACGGCTTACCGTCTCCACGTCGTGGTGTAATTGTTATTCAATATATTATTATTTGGATGGGTATAATAATGATGTGTAACTCATGTAAATAATAAATATAACATGATAATGATTCTGTATATATGATATAAAATCCAATTATATATTATTTTAATATCAAAAGAATGATATTGTCGCTCGTGCGTATGTACGGATTACCGTCTCCACGAACGTGATGAGATTCATTGTCCATCATATCCATTCAAGTATAATTATAATTTGATGATTTAAAAAAAAGTATCTAAGGATTTGATATCATTCTGGATATGAATAATATACATCCCATTAATAACGAATATGCCTCACATAACAAAGAATATAAAGTAAAATGAACCTGTTAACACCCGAAATAACGATAATTCTAAGATATTATTAACAAATCAATGTTAAAAGATCATATATGATATCATATTAAAGTAAATGATTCTTGTATTATTCAATAACAATTATTTCACCATTATACAGGAGGTAAACCTACCATCGACCAAGGAAAAAGTACAAGTAAGGGATTCTCTTATCTCACTTTCAATTCCGTGAGATTTCCATTGTTCGCCACTAAATTATTGAAAGTGGTGTATTGTGTACGGCCATTTGATATATATTATGATGATTCTCTTATATTCATGTTATTCTGTAAATCATTTGGTGGTTATTAACTTTTGGCCATACGACTCAGTTGATTAACGTGGTAAGGGGTTTCTTATCTCACTTTTAATTTCGTGAGATTTCCATTATTCACCACTTAATTATTTCATGTGGGGTATGTGTACTTCCCATGGTTGCATTCATTGTGTAATATACTTTAATTTATGGGTATTTACATCATCAGGGTATGATACTTCTTTCATGGGTGTATGTTTCGTAAGTTACCTAATCGATAAGGGAATTTGAAATTTCAATTTCCACTCATTTGGCTTTACGCATATTTCATTGATTATATTACCCCAAGATTATGTGTGGAATCACTATTCATTTGATTATGTCATAATTTCCACTCCCCTTCCTGTGGATATAAGTTTGATACACATAATCACTCCATTGATAATTCTCAAGTCATTGATATGAATTTGATAAGAGTAATTTTAACTCATTCTCCATTTGTTGAGTTAAACATCCAATTCGTTGGTATTGTTTTTACAAGAATATGTGTGAATGTCCTTTGATTGTTTTACACTGAATATCCAATCATATTTAGTGTATTTATATTTGTCACACATAATTATGTCATTGATTTATCCTTAACCTAAGGATATAACCTTTATGAGATATTTCATCTCAATTTACATTCCATTGAGACTTCTTTGATGATATACACCAAATCACTTTTATGTGGTGCATATAATGTACTTTGACATAGTATATCATGATTCCCTTTATTCTCATGATATTACAAAGTTTTGATTACCTCAATTATTTGTATTCAAGTGTCTCTTTTGGTTAGAATCTCTAACTAAAATACCATTTTTAAATGTTTTAAAGACTTATTCATCTAAACTTTTCTCATTAATGTCCATGTTTTAAAAATGGTTTTAAGTATTTATTTATATGGACATTAAAGTTTAGAAATCAAAACTCCTTTTAAAAAGTTTCAAAGTGGTATGGGACACTTTGATTCAAAAATCTACTTTTAAATGGCTTCTTGACAAATAGTGTGACTTTTAAATGTTTTCAAGAAAAGGGGGATATTTCTCTCAAATAGTTTTGATGATTATTTTCATCTATGTCAAAATCCTTCATTATTCATGATTGAGGTTAATGTGATACAATACAATCTTCCATATTGTATCAAATGAGTTATGTTTGACTGTGGATGTTCTATTTTTATACCATTCATGGTTTGTGGTTAAAGTATTGACATTTCGTATGCTAGTTTTAATACGAATGTTTATTTTATGCTTAAACCTATTCATATGAGGAATGCATTGGACTTAATATGTGACGGGTGGAGCCCGCTATAGCTCCTCGATGCATCGGTAGGTCTCATGAGACAAACTAGTGTCTTGGCACAAGGCCTTGGAAAAATCTTATTTGTAGTCTTGGCACAAGGCCTTGGCTATGTGGTTATGATAGTCTGGAATTATGAATTCCATCATTATGAAAGTGGCTATTGATATTGAATTTGATCATTCGACTAGTAGAATATCCATGTGAGTAAGTAAATGGCATTATTTCATTTTACCTTTTCCATTTTATGCTGAAGTTCAAGTTTAAAAGGCTTTTGTTTTAGTTATAAATTGCCTTAAGTGTTTATGCTTATTTATGAAAGCTTCTGCTATAATGTTATCCTTACTGAGCATCTGAGCTCACCTCTTTCAATGTTTTATTTTTTCCAGGATTATGAAGAAGTAATTTATGAATGACCTGCAGGGATAGTATGAGGGGATATGAAGACCAGATGTTTTTTTTATGATGTAATGTAAAATTTATGGATGTATCTAGTTATTCCAAGGCTACTAAACTAATCGGTATTTCGAGACTTGATCTTTCTCGTGATCATGCCAATGTTATGTAATAATGCACCGACTCTAGGTAATTAGGGTCGGGGCGTTACAGTTGGTATCATAGGAAGTTCAGTACAAACCTTGGTAGCTAGATTTAGATAAACTCTGATTAGAGCACGTAGACCGAAGATGAACTTTGAGGATTAGTATAAAAGAACTTCCTAGAATTTTCGTATTGTGGAGATTTTGTGAGTTTTCCGAGCAATACATCCCTGTCTGGATACGAGCAGGTAGAGGCGGCTCTGGCACAGATGTACCTAGGGGTAAAACCCGAAAACACCGCTTTGAGCTAGACTCGAACGAGAACTGGTGCACGACAACGGGCCTTGCTGCACTCTTGGTTACTACACTCCCGGGGGATATGCTTAGGATAATTTACATTTTCTTTACAAACCGATTTAAGTAATATATACATAAGATGAGAGTAAATGACCTTGTTTAATCCTAATATGTTTCAAATTGAGAATATGGTGACATTTTAATCTCTAAATGATTTTACAACTACTATTACTCACACAATGCTTTCTGGTTTTAGTCAATGGCTGGATTCCAAGGAAGTCATAGTGACTTTGATAATGATGTACAAGGTGGGAACGGTGGTGGCAATGAGCAACAAAATGGAATGTTGATAGGCGTAAAAGATATCGTCTTTATGCCAAATCAGTTTTCCAAAAATATGATCAACAACATATATATTAACCAACTCCCAGACTCAACAAGGAAGAGAAAGGTGATAAATGATAAGATCTCCAGCAATGGAGACCATGGAGAAAAGAAACCTCAATTTTCATCATGCAGGAAATGTGGAAAGAGACACCCAAGAAAGTGTCTCAATGGGACAACGAAATGTTTTACGTGCGGGAAGGAAGGACATAAAGTGAAGAATTGCCGAAGAAAAATGAAGAGTACTATGGAAGAAGATAAAAATGGTCCCAAGAGTCCATTAACAGTCATTTGCCGTAAATGTAGGGGACCTACCCATTACCCGAATGAATGTCATATTCTATAGAATATTTTCTTGGTCAAGGAAGAAGCTATGTGGAAATAAATGGTTGGAGAAAAATTTTAAAAAGTATTAGCACTCCTTGTTGATGGGTTTACTTTGGAATAATTTTCACTTGTATTTGTAACCCCGCTGTTTTCCATGTGAGAATGATATTTGAGGAAGAATTGTCTCTTCTCTTGTGTATATAGGTATAAATAACCATTTGGTTTTATATGATCATTGGGGTTTGAGAAAATGATAAGTTATTATAATTTGGGATGAAAATGCAAAGTATGATATAACATTTGTGGTTAAATTATGTTATTTTGAGGAATTTATCTCATTTTGGTAATATTATAAAATATAGTTTTTGAAAAAGGACAACACGTAGACCGTGTGACAACCCGTCGCGTTGGACAAAGCTGTGGGAATCGAACCCACAACCAAAGTGCGATTGGGATTTATCGCCTACCACTAGACTACGTGAAGTCCCTGGTTAGTGTGACTATTTTTTTTAAATGATTTTATTGATCAATAACAAGATGATTTGGGTTCTTATGTCTTATCAAATGAATACCCTTGGTATAGGAAAATGATTTGGTGATTAAGTGATAAATGTTATTTTGGAAGATGTTCATTTTGTTAGGAACACTATATGCCCAAGGAAAATAGAATACAATGAGGTTTCATTTGTAGAGTAATGGTGGATTTTTATCTACGTTTTTATTGTTGATTTATAGTGATTTGGGTTATTTATGGAAATGATTAACCTATAACAGAGGATATGTGATGATGTTAATTACTTTTAAGTATGTGACTTTAAGAGTATTTGATGTCATTTGGAGATACAATGTAACATGGGAGACTACATAATCAAATTCTTCTATGTTTTGGGTTTCAATATTAGTTTGGATTATATTAAAGGATTTTAAGGACAATTGGTTATTGAATGGTATCTATTTAACTTTCGGGTATTGTTGGTTTAATTTTAGAAATTAAGATTAGTACATATTTATCTCAATGAATATCCTTTTGGGGGATCATTAGATCATTCACTAACCATTTTGGTTTTGATTAATCTTCAAAGACAATGTAAATATATGGTTTATCCTGCATGGATCATGTGATTCTATAGAAGTTTATTCTAGCTCTTCCAGTTTGACCAAGTCTTCTTGAATACTTATCATTTAAAAAAAAATTGAGTTAGTGGTGGAAATTTATTAAAGAATGAAAATATACTTAAAATGTAAGTATATCTCATAATGTTCTTAGTCAATATCATAAATGAATTCCTCTTCCTTATGTAATGTAACTTTAAAAAAAATGTTGTCCTAGATGGTACCTTAAATCATCACTAATTTATGGCTTTGGGATTGTTGGCCTTTTCATAGCCATGTTCTCTACCACTCTCCATCAGATAATTGATGGTTATATTTCTCTTCCATATCCATATTTTCCTACATGGAACCCTAGTATGTGTTATTTTCCGTAATATTCATACTTTCCACTCATTATTTTAAATAGAGGCCTCATTAATTCATTTTTCGATGTGGGATTTCAACTAAGATATTTTGAAACGTCAAAAATGTGTTATCCCAATACCCTATGTTTTGTTGGACCGATGGTATTTCAAATCATCATAGATTGATGAGTTTAAGGACCTCAATTTTATACTTGTTTGTGATTGATGACCTCAATCACTACCTATTAATATTTACGTTTTTCCTCCAATTATATGTCTCTAATTACCACCAATGTTATCCTAATCGAGATCATAATTCGATAGTGACCCTTTCATTTCTCTTTTCCTCATATTAAGACTAAATTTTAGTAACCCAATTTCCGATGTGGGTTTTCCCACAAATATATTTTCTATTATCAACCTTTTATTTTCGAAAAACAATTTCAAATTGCGAGGACGCAATTTATTGAAGGAGGGGAGAATGTAACACCCCAAGATTTCATAGTGTGTTATTTCTTCAAAATAATTCAATAACTTGCACTACACGCAACACCGAGTTCAATCACACCTTGACTTACAAAAAAAATCCATTAAAAGAGGTCATGAATAGTATTAACTAAATTTTAAACTTTATATAATCCTTATAATTTTAGAATCCATATTATGAGTTTCTTAGTCATAATGCAAGAACAGATTCATTTTCAGTATTGCACTTTTATCAACTTTTAATAGTGAAAACTTTTTAAATACAATATTTTAAACTTTTTGACTAAATGGATACATCAAAAAAATTAAAATGAAACATCCCAAGCTTCCACGGTATGTTTTCCTTTGAATAAAACAGTAGCGTGTGTTGTACGCAACTTCGACTTTTAACACACACCACAACCGATCAAACTAGCCGTTATGAATAGTAATACCTACTTTTTAAAATTATAAATATTTTATATTTCAAAATGGACTTCATTTTGGGATTCGGAATATCTAATTTAGCCTAAGGTGAAATTTTGGTACTTTTCGGATAACTTTCATATTTTGATGAATAGTGAAAATTACTAAATTTTAATTAAAAACAACTTTTTTAATCAAAATAATTAATAGTGATAAATTATGAATTTTAGTAGTTTTAAAGTATATTTAGAATATATTTTTACCATTTAATATAATGTTGGTCATTGGACATAATTTTACAATTAAACCGAACATAAACAAGTGTCAATCTTTTGATAGTTATTATCTCTTAAAAACACACTTTTTGTTTTGACAGCGGGAATTAATTTTAAATTAATTTCTGCCACTTCTGTGTTTTGAATTTAGGAAAATGGATTCCATATTTGGAATCAGGATGTTCAAATTGTGTAAATAGGTAACTTTTATTTTTAGACATTTTGAATAATTACTGCGGTAAATATTTTATTTACCATGGTTAAGGGTAAATCCTGTAAATAAGGGTTAAACAAATAATATTATAATGATACTAAATTACCCTGAAACGTGTCTTAACCCTACTGGTTGATACATGGTCGACCATGGGTATCTTTGGGTCGATTTTGGGACCCCATGGATCCACTTGTAAGTGATAATGACACTTTATTTTAATTAAGTTAAAATGAATACAAAAATGACACAAGCATATAGCTTTTAGCAAAACAATTTTTACATAGGGTTATATATGTTGGATTTTCGATTATAAATATTCATTAGAAAGATAAAAAGATTTCCTACATAATTATGTTTTATTTATAATTTTTAGACATTAAATAATTTATTTTATTTATGACACAATGATGATACAGTAATTACTATAATAGTGAAAAGTTAAAATAATTGATATTATAAATACCCAAATAAATATAATATGAAACTTTTAATGAATTAAACTAATTTTCTAGGATAATATGATATATTAGGATTTATTTAATTGACTTTTTTCGAAGTAATAAATCTGTTATGAGTTTCACAAAAATCAACTATTGAATAGTGTCAAAATTGACATAAAATAGTTCTTAAAACAAATATTATATTATTAATTGATATTAAATTCCTAAAAATCTAAGGTTCGGCCAAGAGACTTATATCATGATAGGTTAATCATTAATGGACCACTTGGGGGTCTCTTGTATGTATATAGTATGTTTATTAACCATATTATATAAAAATACAATGAGACATTGTAAAAGTGAAACTAATTAACTTAGAGTTAATACTTAAAGATAAGGTTAATATAAGTACCCAAACCTGTCTAAATTCTATTTGTTGAGTGGTTTTCGACCTATCCCCACCTTAACCTTTGAATAGTCAACTTTGGAGCCATTAGAAACTGAATATGAATTTATTATAAATTAATATTTCTAGCTTTTCCAAAGGTGCCCCTCACCCCTCTTATAAAAAGGTACTCCTCCTTCTCATTTCTTCACACCTTAAAATCCTTTTGGTTCAGCCAAACTCTGCCCAAATACTCTCCCAAATTCCCTCACTACAACCTAGAGGCCTTAGTTTGATCAGAAAGCCAACCTAAGGAGCCCTTTTGATCAAATCAAAAGGAAGAACCCGAAGAAGAGGTAATGTTTTCACCACCCCTTTTTAAGTTCCTTTCTTCTTCCACTTCCTCTTTCTTTGTTATTACCATTATAAAATAATAACTCAAGTATCATATATATACTGTGATGTTATTATAAATATGGTACAACCATATTCAGTATTCTATCCATCCTTTGAATAACATGTCACCATACGTGCGTACGTACGGCTTACCGTCTCCACGTCGTGGTGTAATTGTTATTCAATATATTATTATTTGGATGGGTATAATAATGATGTGTAACTCATGTAAATAATAAATATAACATGATAATTATTCTGTATATATGATATAAAATCCAATTATATATTATTTTAACATCAAAAGAATGATATTGTCGCTCGTGCGTATGTACGGACTACCGTCTCCACGAACGCGATGAGATTCATTGTCCATCATATCCATTCAAGTATAATTATAATTTGATGATTTAAAAAAAGTATCTAAGGACTTGATATCATTCTGGATATGAATAATATACATCCCATTAATAACGAATATGGCTCACATAACAAAGAATATAAAGTAAAATGAACCCGTTAACACCCGAAATAACGATAATTCTAAGATATTATTAACAAATCAATGTTAAAAGATCATATATGATATCATATTAAAGTAAATGATTCTTGTATTATTCAATAACAATTATTTCACCATTATACATGAGGTAAACCTACCATAGACCAAGGAAAAAGTACAAGTAATGGATTCTCTTATCTCACTTTCAATTCCGTGAGATTTCCATTGTTCGCCACTAAATTATTGAAAGTGGTGTATTGTGTACGGCCATTTGATATATATTATCATAATTCTCTTATATTCATGTTATTCTGTAAATCATTTGGTGGTTATTAACTTTTGGCCATACGACTCATTTGATTAACGTGGTAAGAGGTTTCTTATCTCACTTTTAATTTCGTGAGATTTCCATTATTCAACACTTAATTATTGCATGTGGGGTATGTGTACTGCCCATGGTTGTATTAATTGTGTAATATACTTTAATTTATGGGTATTTACATCATCAGGGTATGATACTTCTTTCATGGGTGTATGTTTCGTAAGTTACCTAATCGATAAGGGAATTTGAAATTTCAATTTCCACTCATTTGGCTTTATGCACATTTCATTGATTATATTACCCCAAGATTATGTGTGGAATCACTATTCATTTGATTATGTCATAATTTCCACTCCCCTTCCTGTGGATATAAGTTTGATACACATAATCACTCCATTGATAATTCTCAAGTCATTGATATGAATTTGATAAGAGTAATTTTAACTCATTCTCCATTTGTTGAGTTAAACATCCAATTCGTTGGTATTGTTTTTACAAGAATATGTGTGAATGTCCTTTGATTGTTTTACACTGAATATCCAATCATATTTAGTGTATTTATATTTGTCACACATAATTATGTCATTGATTTATCCTTAACCTAAGGATATAACCTTTATGAGATATTTCATCTCAATTTACATTCCATTGAGACTTCTTTGATGATATACACCAAATCACTTTTATGTGGTGCATATAATGTACTTTGACATAGTATATCATGATTCCCTTTATTCTCATGATATTACAAAGTTTTTATTACCTCAATTATTTGTATTCAAGTGTCTCTGTTGGTTAGAATCTCTAACTAAAATACCATTTTTAAATGTTTTAAAGACTTATTCATCTAAACCTTTCTCATTAATGTCCATGTTTTAAAAATGGTTTTAAAGATTTATTTATATGGACATTAAAGTTTAGAAATAAAAACTCCTTTTAAAAAGTTTCAAAGTGGTATGGGACACTTTGATTCAAAAATCTACTTTTAAATGGCATCTTGACAAATAGTGTGACTTTTAAATGTTTTCAAGAAAAGGGGGATATTTCTCTCAAATAGTTTTGATGATAATTTTCATCTATGTCAACATCCTTCATTATTCATGATTGAGGTTAATGTGATACAATACAATCTTCCATATTGTATCAAATGAGTTATGTTTGACTGTGGATGTTCTATTTTTATACCATTCATGGTTTGTGGTTAATGTATTGACATTTCGTATGCTAGTTTTAATACTAATGTTTATTTTATGCTTAAACCTATTCATATGAGGAATGCATTGGACTTAATATGTGACGGGTGGAGCCCGCTATAGCTCCTCGATGCATCGGTAGGTCTCATGAGACAAACTAGTGTCTTGGCACAAGGCCTTGGCAAAATCTTATTTGTAGTCTTGGCACAAGGCCTTGGCTATGTGGTTATGATAGTCTGGCATTATGCATTCCATCATTATGAAAGTGGTTATTGATATTGCATGTGATCATTCAACTAGTAGAATATCCATGTGAGTAAGTAAATGGCATTATTTCATTTTACCTTTGCCATTTTATGCTGAAGTTCAAGTTTAAAAGTCTTTTGTTTTAGTTATAAATTGCCTTAAGTTTTTATGCTTATTTATGAAAGCCTCTGCTATAATGTTATCCTTACTGAGCATCTGAGCTCACCCCTTTCAATGTTTTATTTTTTCCAGGATTATGAAGAAGTAATTTATGAATGACCTGCAGGGATAGTATGAGGGGATATGAAGACCAGATGTTTTTTTTATGATGTAATGTAAAATTTATGGATGTATCTAGTTATTCCAAGGCTACTAAACTAATCGGTCTTTCGAGACTTGATCTTTCTCGTGATCATGCCAATGTTATGTAATAATGCACCGACTCTAGGTAATTAGGGTCGGGGCATTACACTTCTAGTGTGGCCTCAACCACTGATACCCATATTCTATAACTCTATCTCCCTTCATAATAACTACTTCTATATTGATACCTAATTCCTCGTAGTATACAGTTTAACATTTTATGGGCTCTAGAAAATTCGGTATTGGAGCTTAAGTAAATATCCCTTCCAAATCCTGAAAGGATTTCTCATAGGAATATGAACATAGAAACATCACACCCTTATTATTCAAGCCCGTAAGTAGCTCTACTAGTAATTATAAGTCCTATATTAAATTCTTGTAGTAAAAATCTACCCCCATGAAACCATGTATCTCAAATATGTTCTTGGGATTCTCCCAGGAAACCACAACTCTCACTTATTTTAGGTCAACTAATACTACTATCTATGAGATTATCTGACTTTGGAAGTCAATCTGATCCATCTAGAAGTGGCACTTTGTGAGATTAACATGTAATTGATAATCTCTCAGTGTGTCCAAAATGGTCTCAATATGTTTGGCATGGTCGTGTAAATGTTTAAAATACACCAAGATGTCATCCATCAAAACTAGCATGAATGAATCTAGAAAAGGATATAATACTTTGGTTCATCAATTCCATGAAGATCGCTGGTGATTTCATGAGATCAAACAATATAACCAAATAATCTTATAGATAATACCTTCTACAAAAAGCTATGCATGGTATGTTAAATGGTCTAACACACACTTGATGATAACCAGATCAAAAATCAATCATTGGTAAAACTAGAGCTCCTCGGAGCTACTTAGATCGATCATCTATCCATGAGAGATGATACTACTTCTTAATGTTCATCTAGATTAGTTTTTAGTAATCCACACATATACTAAGGGTACCATCCACCTCTTTTTCATAAAGGGTCAGTGAACCCCATAGATATGTACAAGGTCATATAAACCCCTTTGCCTCTAAATCCTCTAGCGGTTTCTCAAGATCGTGCATCTTTGTAGTATCCATCATATAAAGAGGAATAAATATCATTGCATCTCCTAGAACAAGATATATAGAGAAATATACATCTGTCACTAGAGGTAATCTTGAATACTCATTCAAGAAAATGTACCTGAAATGATCAACTATTGGAGGGAAATCTACCTAAAAAGTTCCTTGATCATCAAGATATAAAATCACAGTCGGGTCTATCATTGTTTCTATTCCATGATCCTCGTGTCCATCTCAACTTTCCTAGATATCCCATTCCTCCTTTTGAATGAAATCAACTCTCTATGGTGGTGTGAAAGGAACCGTTCGGTGATAGAAATCTACAAAATCAAGAAAGGACGCAAACCATTCCATCCCAAGAATGATGTCAAAACTTGTCATCTCGAGGAAAAAGTGGTCCCATATGAAGTGACACCAGCCAATATTAAGGGGGTAGTCCATCCACTAATGTACATCGTCAATTATAATCTCTAAGGGATTTTAAAGTGTCATCAATCCATCAAAAGTATAAAAACTAAGCCCAAAACGCTTCACAACAGGCACTGATATAAAGCTATGGGAAGCCTCTATAGAAAAAAGTATAGAAGATAAAGTATAGTCTACTAGAATAGAACCTTTGAAAATAGAATATCTGGGTCCTGATCCTCAAGGGTTTGTTTCACTATGCATATCTGCCCTAAACTGTGGCTCTGTGATACTACCTGGATACCCTGAGTTGATCCACCCTGCTATTTCTATAAAACTAGGGCCTGACTACCAAGACCAAAACCACTACATCGACTTGATCAGATACCTATAACACAACCCCTTTCTTGATGAGAAAATGTCGACCCGACTTTTGAATATGCAGTCTGTGTAGACCCTCTCTCACGGGATGTTAGAAGAAAGGTTCTTCGGAAAAGCTATATATGGTCCATCTTGATGTAATATTGAAACTCAGATGGGTCTCTCCTACACTGAGACCTTGTATTTCATAACCTATCACAATGGGAAAACCACACATGGATACATGAGTATGTGTTATGACTTCTAATATCACCATGTAGAAGCTCCAAACAATGCTTCCTACTATTGGAAAATGTAGCAATAGATCTCGGTGCCGAACGGCCCTGGTTCGCACCACTAGCCTATCTAAGGTTACACTCTATGATAGGTACCTAATTCAATATTATAGAAATTTTAGTTAGCTAAAATACATTCACATATGATAGAATTTGATACCTATTACTATCCTCTAATCACATAGATTTGTATAACTCATCACACATAAAAATAGGTGTGAATCGCTGTAGCTCAGTAAAACATGATGAATAATCCACCACTAACAACACACCCTACTCTAAGTGAAAGAAATATTAAGATCTATCATCCATCAATGTATCAGGATAGAATTAATCATATAAGTCCATATGAAAATACCTATAAACCTTCTCCAAATGATTATCCATATGAGAAATAAAATCCCACCATCTTTTAGAGGAATCAGGAAACATATATATAGATATTTTTTTTCCTCTTATTAGGAGGAATCCCAAGATTCTCAATGATAGATAACATAGAATCTAGAAATGATTCTACAACTCCTCCTCCATCCACAAAAAATATTGGAGGATGCTACTATTGGAATTTAAGAATCAACTCTTTCATTGTTAGGGTAGGTCATGGTGCACCCTGAATGGTCTTTATGAAATGAAACAATCCCTCATGGAATTATACCTCATCACCTATGCCTGGTACAACTATGGGTGTTGTATCTAACACTATAGAAGGATCCATCGGTAGCCCATGGGCCACCAACTTCGGAGTATAGACATATCCACCCTCCTAGAATACAACTAAAGGACTTCGCAGCTGCCCACCTTTAAAAATTCTAAGAAAAATCCTCATATCATGATCATTATCCATGTTTATAGCTCAAAAGAATAGATACAAAAGTAGGATATGTACATGACTTCCTATATAAGAAAACACCGCTATGCCTACTACTACAGTCAGGTGTGGGCATTGTATAGATCATATAAAAGAATGATATACTACCTACTTCCTAAACTATGGTCAGGTATGGTTTATGTTCTTTGTTATAATAAAATTAGTTTCCTTTTAATTTTTCACTTGAATTTACATTCTATTTTATTTTGAATTTATAATCATTTCACATTTATATCAATAATTCATTTTAAAAGGTTGAACCAATGGTTTTACAAATACTAATCCATGAGTGCCCATACTACTCAAGAACCAAATTATGGAATCCACTTGATTCACACCATAACCCAATCCATAAATTTGACAACAATAGTAGGTATAACTACCATGACACCCATCACAACAACATGAAACAATTAATGCATCCTAAATGTCATGAAATAATTCATAATATGAGATTAATTCAATGTTCGTAATATGATTCATGAGATGGAATACCTTCATATCATCAGTTTATAGTAAAATAGAACACAAAATCATATCCATAATAACATTACAATTCATGTTCATCACCCAACCATGGAATCAAATCAACTATAATTATCAAAATCAAAAAATATTAATTTTATTCTAGGTAATTTATGTTTCTCCTATACACAAGGTAACTACCACCAATCAAAACTCATTAACGAACTCCCATTCATTGATATTCCTTTATATTATCACCAAATAATAATGAAAATAAAAAAATAATGCTCTGATCCAACTTTGTGATTCCATAGACCCATATTCCACTGAAAGGTTCCATGAGCTCAGTTTGCCACATGGACTCAAGTGCATCTCCCCAAATTCTAGGGGATGATGACTAGAAGTGGAGGGATAAGTGTGTATATGGGGAGACTATTACCTCATCCCCAGAGTGTCGTACATCAGAATATCAATCACATACAAGTAGCATAAGTAGTATAAAAATCATACAATAGATCAATTGCAGGAATAGATAACATTAAAAAAAGGAATCTCATATACAGATAAAGATAATACATTTCATGTGTCTAGTAAAACCTCCAAAACATGTATACAAGGTAGGTGTACAATAAATGGAAGTAAAGTAAAAAAAATCCAAAATAATTCCAGCTAGCATCACAATCCTCAGCTCGGTCCCATGCTTCCCCATTCCTAAGAAGCAATCAAGCACCTATATTCAACTGCTTACCCCTATCCATACCCGTAATCATATAGTCTGTTGGGTCCCCAAATGAGGCATGAACAGGGTGTGAGAAATAATTCCAGTTGGAAACCACCCAAGTACAAGTTCCATCCCATCATGTATATATATAACAGTCACAGTGTGCAAGTATCAATATAACATGTAAAGAATGTACTATGATTAAACATCCTATAAAGTCATGGATATCATTTATAAACAAGTTCATTTAATCATTAAATTCATTTAAGTAAGTATTGAGACCTATCATGGCTCCTTGCATCCCTAATGATTACATGATCAAAGGATGCCTGCACAGGCCATTAATAAGTGTCAGATTAAGACCAAATCCAAGCTTTTGATTTGGCTTGGAAGACTTGTCATATATATCATTTCATTAATTATTAATTTATGAACCTATTTCCTTACATGGAAATCCTAATTTGGAATCTAGGTATCCGTTAAGGTTTAATATAAACAAACAGCCAACAAAACCATCCATGGAGATCCTCACATGAACCTAGGTATCGCTCTAGGTGTGGTATAAAATCTCTATCATCTGAGTACATCCTTAGCGGTCCACTAAGGGAACCCAAGTATCAGCCATGGCATACATGATCAAATTAACTTTGAGTTTGTCCTTGGACATCTATATGGAATCCAAGTATCTATTAGCATATAATATCCATCCACCCATGAGTCTGTCCATGACAGTCCATAATAGGAGTCCAAGTTTCAATCATGCATAATCCTGGTACATGCCAATGGAGTCCGTCCATGGAATTAATCATTGAATACATGTGTCACCCATGTAATATAAGAATAAAACATAATTTATACATTTCAAGTTCATCACTAATGGAATTTAAATTAAATTAAAGATCACCTTAGAAGGTGACACAAAGCATTGGACAATCCTTGAAGGATTTCCTTTAATTATTATCATATGGTTATTTCATTATCACAAGAATCTTATTCCTAAACAATCCATATCATGGAAAGGGATAAGGTTCTTGGTCATTATATTCCTTCCCTATAATTAACTCAATTTAAATTCAAAATACAAATTAAAATGAAATTCAATCCACATTAGACATCCTAGGAAAGGGGAAAAAGGGAACACCCTAAGGAATCCAATTCATGTACCAACATAATTGTCAATTTTAGTTAGCAACACACACCAATGGGTTGGTTCCATTTTCAAGTTCATCAGCCTAGAATCATTTGTTGACATGCCTCTTTAATTTAATATCCATGACTAACAATTTGGTTTAAGTATTTAAATTCATATCAGGGTTGTCGCACTGAGAAATGGGTGTGTGAAACAAAAACACATATAAACACCCGACTTTAAATAAAAGTCATGAGAGAACCTACCATAGGTTATTAGAGGATAGTTCATCCATTATTATCTCCTGATTAGACTGAGATCAGGATAAAATCAAAGAATGGATGAAGAACTAATAAATAGGGAAAATTAGCTTGCACCTAAATAGCACAATTGATACAAAAACAAACACTTAATGACAAAAAAGGAATCAAGATCTTACCAATGTGGTTACAATGAGATAAATAATTCTTGATTCTGATCTTGGATGGAGATTCAATGACATATCCATGAATAGGATTTAAAAGGAGCTCCCAAATTTTTGAGCTATAGTCTATAAAAACAATGATGAATTAGTTATATAATTAGAATTAATTAGAGTAATTTTCTTAAATTCCACCAAAACATAGGGTTGAATTGTTTGGTTGTATGGTTAGCCAAACCATATACACACCATGAATACTTTTATGTAGGTATGGAACCCCGCATGGTATCCTCAAATGGTTTTTCTAACTATGCTCAAACCATGAAAATCTACACTATCAAATTTAGAGTCCTAGCCATAAGTCCATGCACCCCATTTCTCATGGTTTTTCTAAGAACAATAGCTCCTCCTTATATATAACCTTGTCTCACATGGTTAGTCAGACCATGGGTAATGCCTCTCACGATTTATACTAACTATGTTCCATGCATTTTCAGCCCATGGGTTGGGTTCTGGGCTTTGAACTAACAAAAAACCCCATGATACATCTCTGATCTCAAATTGAATTTAAATTATGGCATATTTAGGTATTTAAAATAAAAATTGATAGATTGTAATTGATATTTACCTAAAAGAAGGTTAGGGTTATTACATAAACAGACTTCCATGTTTAATACGACCTGGGTTCCATACACCAATGAGTATAGTGTTGCTTGTATAGATGTATGTGTGGTTGTACTATATGCCCATAAAACATGGAGGAGATTGTTCGGCCAGAAATTCCTATATTAATTCACCATATTCTATAGTATATTTGAAAAGGTATTATTAAAGGCCTTTATTTTTTCATTTTATATTGCATGATATAAATATGAGTTATTGGACATGGGGATGTACTACTTGTATAGTTTATTCAACTCCACAGAATAAAAGTTGGGTTTGTTGTGTATAAATATTGTGTCAGAGACATAGAACTTTAAGATGATATGGGAATTTAAAATTTTGATGATATTCTTCATCCCTTTTTCTTTGAGGTGTACTTCCTCATCCTATTTGGAAAAGAATTTTGTGGAAGTAAGGTTGTACTTGAGTTTCTTAGATGTGGAAGGGGGATATTCCCCCACAACAACCATTCACCGTATAGAAAACGTCTAGGAATATTTAGTTGTATGTATAAATTATAGGGTATGATGGCTGAAGTTTGAATGGATCTGGAATGCATGAAATTTCTTAGTGAATTCAATATAGTCTTTTTTCAATGTTTTACAGTAGTAACACAACCTCTAGATTTTGTTGGAGAGCCTAGTCCTTGACCTATGTGTGCCACAAGAGCTTGCATGGAATTCTTCCATGATAGAGGGAATCTCTCTATTTTTTCCATGAATCTGAGGAGGATTACATCAAAGTCTCTCATGTGGAGATTTTTTGATCATTTGGACCATTTTATAGGGTAAATTTTCTACATGGTGCCAAATCCATTCCCTTCCTGCTTAGTCTGTCAGAAGAGTCCCATTTTTTATATAACTAATTATCACATCCATCCATACATGGGTTGTGTTGATGTGATTTATTTCTTCCATATCATTTATGATGATCGAAGAGACCATTATTCGGAATGTGATATAAAAAAAATTCTTCCACTTGATAAGTGTTGACCAAGACTGTGGCTGCATTGCCAATGTTTCAATGAGATCATATTCTGAAAAGGGAACATGATTCAATGTGGGATCGAAGGGGAATTCTTCCATTAGTCCCCTATCATAGCCAGTGAGAGGGTCCAATTCTTCCTTTTTGATGGAATATTTTCCATTGATATGATTTATCACTAAATGTGAATCCCCTTTGATAATTAGGTAGGATAACTATAGTTTTAGGTCCAATTCCAACCTAGTAATTAGGGCTTGATATTCTACAACATTATTTGTACAGCCATCAGACAGTGAAAAAGAGTAGAGAAAATTTCTTTTTTTAGAGAAACAAATACAATCTATAAGAAAACCCCATTGATATTTTGATTTTCCATCCTTTTTTAGATATGACTTTGGTATGCACTAACAACACACATCTCCCAAGTCTATGGAGTATCATGGGGATATAAAAATTCTTCATCTAGATATTTTGTGTCCACTGGTGTAATTTTCAGGGTAGAATGTGCCGTGAGGAAATGAGCCAGGGATTATCCTTTCACCAACTTCCATGACATGGATTGGATGTAATAATCTTAAATAATGACCACCCATCATGATAGACACCCAGTTGTCATGGGAAGAACAAGGATTTATATTACTAGATTAATACGATAGACCATATGGAATTTAGGGTGTTGTAATTAATGCCTCAATGTTTTTTCAAAAAATGACTATGGTGAAGTACTTCCCGACATCAAAGTTAAAGGTTTCAGTACCTAGAATCATTTAGATGAAGTATTACAAATTTTTATCACTCACCACATTTTTTTGTAGAGTGTTCCATGTGAAAATTTATGGAGGCCACATATAAGATGAGTGTATTTCCTTCCATCGGGGGAATCAGGACCAGTGGGTACATCAGGTACTACATGATATGTTTGAAGGCTTTATGGTAGTACCTTTACCATTGATAACTTATTCCATTCTTCATTAGTCTAGTGAAATAGAGATATTTTAAAACTAAGTTGCTAATGATATTCTAAATGTAATAAATGTTTCCATAGATCCCCCTCAGTTCTTTAAGATTCATGGGGGGTGAAATTCCTAAAATAGCACTAGTATTATTTGGGTTAACCTCTATGCCTATATAAAATACAAAAAGACCAAGGAAGTTCCTTGATGTTTCCCCAAAACATAATTTTAGTGGATTAAACTTTAAGCTATGTTGTAACAACATTTCAATGATTTTTTGAAGATCTGTTAAGTGATCACATCATTGTCGGTATTTGATCACCTGGTCGTCAACATAAAATTCATCCATTCTTCCTAGGAATAGATTAAAGATAGGATTCATGGTGTGTTTATTAGTAAAACTATCATTATTTAAGATAAAAGGAATGACCTACTCAAAAATAATATCCCTTGGGGTCATCTAAAGGAAGTGGATTCTTCATCTCCAGGGTCCATCTTTATCTGATTGTACCCTGAATACCCATCCATGAAGGAAAGGGCTTGCAAGATACTGGTTTCATCAATCAAGAGTCATGTGACCCAAAATAAGAAATCATCCTTTCGAGCGGTATCAATTAAAGTCTCTAAAATTGATGAAAGTCATAACCTTCAAATTCTTTTTCATCATGGGGATAATATCGACAATCCATATAGGGTATTTCACTTCTCAGACAAAGTTGGATTTGATAAATTTTCCAATATCCAATGATAAACTGGTAGCAATAGAGGGGATAATCCTTCTGGATTCCTTCTTGAAGCCCCTATGGTCATTAGGGAAACTGATATGGTTCATAGAAACATATGGATTCATTCTAGGCATTTCTGTATAGTTCCATGTGAAGACATACTGGTGCTGCATTAGAAATTTGATGTAAATATATTCATTCTATAGGGGAATGGTGGTACTAATTATTATATTCCATGGGTCTTATTATATCCCAATATTTAAATTTCAAAAAGCATTTATGGTGGTGGATATTCCTTCATCAAATGCAGGAGGGGAATTTCTGATGTCATCCTCCTCTTCTTCCACCTCTATGTCTATAGAGGTATTTTCATATGAAACCAAAAATTTGGTGGAATCACTGTTATTATTGAGGTGATAGAGACCATATGAAAAGACATTTTCATACCCTATTTTAAAATTCATTTCTTAGAGATGGAGGACATGATAGTATTTTACACTGTCACCTGAAATATAAGGGTCTTAAACCTCTAGGACCAGGTCTATTACCTCAACTAGATTTATGGGGATCACATTGTCACTCTCGTGAATACTCCAGGGATTCATAGGGGTAGTTTCCAATCCATCGAGGGATGAAATCATTATATCAGCATCTGCTATTGGTTTTTTACCTTCTCTTTTTTGGAAAAATGCCTCAGAATATATGGCTAATTAAGTATCAAAAGGGGTTCTATCACCATGTAGTATTTTGAACGTTACATTGATGAGTTATTTCATAAACTGATGAAATGATGAAGGTATTACCACATGTCTATGAATCTAGGGCCATTTGAGTATTATATTTGATGAAGTGTCCTAGTGGATAAACATAAGATACCCAAAATAATATTTGAGCATGATCTTCCCGAGAGGTCTCTGCACATATTTATCATACCCCTGAATGGTCAGATTTATAAGAGAAAAATAACCTATTATATACCCCAAACAATAGAGGGTTATAATTAAGATGAGGTTTATCCAGAAAATATTTTCCATTATATCCCTGAAGATAATGACATTATCAAGTCTAGCCAAACCATATAAGGGTATGATGTTTCCCCAAATGACCACTTCTTGATACTACTATTTTAGTGTGATGGAGACCACTATATAGTATATAGACCTCGGTTTTAGAAACTTCTATCATAAACTCTTTTGGGATTTGGTGGGATTTGAAGAGTTCCATCATAACTTATTTTAAAATATGGAGCACATCCAGGATTGAGGGCTTGTCTAGTAAAATAGTTAGCTATTTTAGAATGTCGTAATATTTTTTCGAAGTTTGGTTCTTCATAAGGTGTGTTTTCTCAATAATATATTGCTCGTGAGCTATGGTATTTTCAGTAGATGGTCTTAGTGATCGTGTAGCAGTCAAGGGAGGATTTTCTACCAGTGGTGTGGATCATTATGGATTTAATGAATAAGGTCTTACCATACTATATAAGATCAATATGTAAGGATAATATACCATCCAAAGGCTTAACCTGTTGTATTTTGTACAAAAAAACTCACATTTTTTCCTCTTGCTGATCTCGAGGCCCCATCATCAAACCACATCAGGGTACGAAGTGTGTGAGATGGTGTTCAGGGTCTCTCGCACCATCAAAGGTAGAGAAGGTATTTTTTATGAAATTGGGAGGGGTAAAAGTTCCATCCATCTATTCAAGATATGGATTCTTATTAGGTTTTACACGTGAACGTCGCCCTTCGATGACATCTATTTGAGTACCTAGGAAATTGATGGCATTGAGTAATTCCAAAGGTACTAAGGTTTGATCCACCTCTCATATATAGAGAATAGGCTGGGACAGATGAGGTGACCTTGTATTGATATCCTTCGGATTCTTAATTTGTTCAAAAACAGAATGATTACCCTGAAAAGGGAGAAGCTATAACCGTAATTGAGGGATGTAACATTCATTTTCAACTTCCCCATTTATACAGAATGACTGCATGGATGTAGAGCTATTATGATGTTTTGATTACACTCTTACTAGAGGATTTAATCTTTACAGATGTATAAGAAGTGGGATATTTTCCTCTTTCTAATGATTATACCCAGTGGGAGTGTTTCCCATGATTTTCTCATTAGTGAGTTGTCTGAGATTTTATATCTCATTATATTATTGTGTGCTTCATTCCTCCTTGGATGGAACATTGAATCTTTGGGGATGTTATTGGGATATATCCACACCTATCCCTTTATATTTGGAAGTTTTCTACTGTAGAGGTGGAATCATGATATTTGGAAGTACCATATTTTTGATCCCCCTCCTCTAGTTCTGGGTACATGCCACCTCAGTGGGGTGCATCCAGATCCTCCTCTCAAGGCATGTTTTTCTCATTGCATCCTTCTGGAACTTTTTATTCATCCACATTATTTGTTTTTTTATGGTGAAAACATTTATTTTGCAATATCAAGTAATGTCTAGTGTCCCATTACTAAATGTAGGATAATTGTACAATTCCTACATTAGGGTAGTTTCTTAAACCCTTGGCCATATTGGGACATTTTATATTGCAACTCAGACATGGTCTGATTGACTTCACTTTAAACTCCTCCCATATCATCCTATAAGTAGTAACCTTGAAGAAGAGTTCGGTTGTGATTATCAAAGGAGCCTGGAATAGAAAAGTTTTTTCTTATTCCGGAAAGAATGGATGGGATTCCATCCATAAATATTTACCTACACACTAGTAAAAGACAGATTTTTTCTTTGGTAATGACTATGATGATCAAATTGTTCCTAATACTATATGATAAGGGTTATCCAGGACCAAAATTGGCATTAATTCATCCTATAGTTAAGGATCTAATACCTTTTGTCAAATATTTGATGATTCCTAGGACGAGCATTGAAATATAAATTCCCTTAGGCTAGTGGTCTGGGTTGATCTGGAATCATTTTTGATTTCCCAAGGACCCTCTCAGGGGATGGTAAAACTTGAGATGATGATCGAGATATAAATTACTCAAGACTAGTATTATGAGGTTTGTTTTGTAGCTGCTTCTGACATGCCATGAATCCTCTTAGAAATTAAATATCCAAGGGGTTGAGGTGGTGGTAGATATTTTTCCAACCCAATGGGATGGGTTCACTTCTGAATGGTTACTACTATAGCTAGTTTTATGTGGACCAGTTTTGATTGTGTAGGATTTTTATGTAATGGAATCCTATGAAGAGAGTCAGTTTCTACAAAATTCCATTAGGTTGATTACAACCTTGTCTTCTATGTCTGAAATGATTTCCCATTTCTTTAATGGTCCCAGTTCAAAGACTTGAGGGTTATCCTATTCATCAATTTTTAATGTCTTAGCTCCATTAAATAAAGATAATTTTGTTTTAGTGACAAATTTCTCAAATGTTACTCCGCCCCCTAATGTTTTTAGAGGTTATAACCTTACAAGGCTCTGTATCTGATAGTTGTTTCTATTATATTGGTTTGGTGAAGTGTAAAACCCCATTCTTTCCTCATACATGAATATAGACATATGACATGACATTAACTATCAATTACTGAAGAGATGTGATGCAATGGCAGAAAGCATGTTGTAGATTTGTGCTTTGAATTTTTGATTTTGGATCCCAATCCATGGAGATAACATCAATGTATAGCTGAAGGAAAAGTATCATGACGGTATAAAGGTGACCCTTGTATCCTAGATATGGGAGGTGTCTACCCTTTAACATATGATTATTTGACCACATATTTTGGTATAAATAAGGCATTAACTCCTTATATATCTCGTATGGGGTCTCATAGTCAAAAGTAGAAAGGGGCCAGAATAAGGTGAGGTGGTTTTTTCCAGTGACCTCCCTCCACATTTAGATGTTAGATTCCTCTTCATTAAAATTACATGCCTCTATCCATTCATACCATAGAAGTTGATTCTTAGGTTCACCTACTAAATGATGTGGAGTGTTACAGGATGTTTTTGGGAAAATATATATGGATGCCCCTAATATTTGAAGCACCTCTCTATATGAAGGTGTATGATTTTTTAAAACCTCTATGTAAAGTTGTTTCTGGGAAAGCGTAGGATTTCATTTTCGTTAAAATATATCACCATGTGAAGGTTTCTCATAGACGATGTTAGGATTATAGTCCCTTCAATCCATATCCACACTACTATGAGGAAGAATATCTTAGTAATGATCATACTCCACTTCAATTGAAGAGTTGACAGACCCTTGGGGTATTTATTATATATCTCAAAAAACCTCAATGACACCAGCTTTGAGAAGATTAGGGATATGAGCATCATTATTCATCGTGACTAGAATATGTTGTCCTACTCTCTGAAATTGTGCATGGATATGAGCCTGCTATATGGTGGTTTCTGGACGTTGTTCTGAACCATCTAGTGTTGTCGGGGTATGAGCCCATTGATGAGAATCTACTATAATATTCCAATGAAATTCTTCATTATTTACATGAATATGATCCTATACTAAGGTATTCTTCATTCTCACTTCTTGAGACTCTGTTATAACATGGATTTGATCTGATCTTGAACCTTTGGTGTATGTCCCTGGTCTCCTGTGGCATGAATATAAGCAAGTCTTGAGGTATGTTCCGCTCTTACTTGGTGATCCCCAATTGGAACAGGAATATGAGCCGAGTATGAATATGAATTCCCTATTAAAATATGGAAACAAAGGTTTGGAATGGGAGAAGGGATATGAGCTTCCTCCTGTATAGCTTCAAAAGGATGTTGATGCAGTTGTTTGTTGGAGGAAGGTAGGATATGTGCCTTTATTCTATGATCTATTGGAGTATGTAAGGTAGATTCAATGATTGGAATACAAACCTATCCTAATCCATGTAACATTATTACTGGGTGATCCATATATAAAATGGGGATTTAATCAAGATCATAGGCCTTTGGGGTATCCATATGGTCTTATTGCACTAAAATATGACTCTATCCTAAGGCATGTGTCACTCTCACCTGGTGAGCCTCGACCAGAAGGAGGATACGAGTCTGATCCTGGGCCTTTGGAATATGCCACTAAGATTTTTTGATATGGATATAAGCCCATGATTAGGCATGTGTGGCTCTTACATGGAGAGACCTAGTTGTAATAGGGATACGAGACTAGTCTGGCATGTCGTCGTTTACTTGAATATGCTGATAATTCTCTTACACAGGATCAAGAATATACTCTTTCTATAAAACAACCACTTATTCAAAATGATCATAGTTTTGAGATGCCTCATCTATATGGATAGGAATATGCTCCTATCCCGATATCTATACTGGTCCTAGAATATACCAATGGAGTTCTTTAGCTATTTCTATGATGTAATAGAATTTCAATAATGTGTGTGTAGCAATTTAAGCCTACACATTTTCTATCTCCAACATATACTGGAAGATATCTTCGATTGAAGTAGAGATATAATCCCACTTCTGTCCTCTTTGTTCCACTGAAATAAACCAATGGACTTCATCCATAGGGGTAGGTATATGTGCCTCCCCAATGCCTGCTGCAAGAATATGACCACAAAATTGTTCCGAGTGAGTAGGTATATGATCCCACTCACTGGTTACTACCAGAATATACATAAATACATATTTAGTGGGAGTTAGTATATGATTGTACTCATGATTATCTAGATACTTCTTCATTTGATGTGCCTTCCTTGTAATCATGCATGGTGATAAGAGTTGGCAATGTGTCGAGTGGTACCCGTAGTGGCCAACTGAAGGGCATTAGTATGATGGTGCTAGTGATGACAGTTGATAGAAACTCTCCTTAGTGTATTATGAACTTGAAGGGATCCATAATTATATCCTTTATTCACCTTCATTAGATACTGAAGATGGTGATTTTCATGCTTCAAGATAAACTTCCTAAGAGGTTGGCTATTTCAATGAAAAAAACTATATTTGCTACAAATTTCCTTGAACAATGAAAAAATATTAGTTTTAGAACTTGAATACCCTCATAGGAATCCTCTGTGTTCAATATCATACCATGTATATGGTATTATCGAACTATTTCATTCTCCACCCTGCACTGAAGTAGTTGGGTGGGTGAGGTTATTTCAAGGAATGCAGAGGTTCCAATCATAGATAATCTTTTTAAAAAGTTTCTATATAAAGAAATATCAGATCAGGGCATTTCTTGTGAGAGTTGTGTCTGCAGTCATGAAGACAAAAAGGATCAAAGTTGATGATTAGTGCACCATTGCAGGCATGATATGTTCTTAATCAGATATGAATGGGTTACAAAATTTACCTTTTATTCTTGACCTATCCATTCTGGCTGTGTGAATTTTCAAATCAAGGATTGACTTATTTCTTGAGAACCCCAGATATAGACGATCAACTATAATATGAATGTCATGGTAAACCTATAATTTTTATTACTTCATAGTTTCATGTCAGGATCATCAGCATTTTTTCATGTAGATTATGGGGATATGGAACCTCCCATGTGATAAAAACTAAACAGTCTGACATGAACTGAGAAATATATTCTTTTTTATCTTGTTTTAAAAGATTATGTGACTAAATGACTTATTTTTTGGATCGCTACTTCTATTTTTTGGAAATATGTTGATGGTCTGACCTGATGGTTTGATTTGGGGGGGGGGCTCAATTACTTTGTTCAATCATTCAATTTAGGCTTACCATTTGATTGTCCCTAACAAATACTCCCAAAATCACCCCATCTATAACTGGGTAAAAAACTGATTTCTGATGACAGGTGGCCCTTTGGGGTTTTAGACCCAATTACTCTCAGGAACTTACATTGGTCAAGAAGATGGTAGGTCGTGTTAATGAAAACCTTTTGGGGGGAATTTTTTTCCTACTATGGGACTCTCTAATAAATTTAAGATATGTTCAAAAATCTCTTCCTAATCCTGACACGAGATTGTTTACCCTAACAAAATGATCATAGGTTAAATCCATTTATATGTAAATGGGGATCTTATTTGAGAATCCATATATATGTATCAGAGGTTCTTCATACATTTCCCATTTGTGGGTACCTGCTTGTATATTGTATCCATATAACCAGGCACTCTAGGGATTGTCGCCATATACGGAGGTAGTTAATATTTCGTGGATGGGGTTGATACATTATGAGTCATCCTATGTATCTTGTTTAATAATAGGAATTAAAACCCACATAGTTTGTTAAACATGTAAATTTTTACATCATATGAAATGACATGTATGGGGGAACTAGGGAACCATATATTAGAGCTCGTACCTTGAGAAGACATCTTATGTATCCTGTGTATAGAAAGAATCAGATTTCTCATAGTTAAATCATTCTATTTAGACTTTTCCCAAAGAAGATACCATTATATGGGATATTTATATCATGCCACTGATTAAGTATTACATAGTGAGGTTGCCATGGCTAGTGGAGATTCATGATGCAAATGATGTGATCATTTCAACTCTATAATCCCACATGATCTATACTCTATGTGAGAAACAAGGGATAAAAATCATTCAATAACACTACACATGGATATGGGGATTACCTGTTGAGATAACTCATTAGATTCTTAATATAGACATCAGGCCTTAGGAAAGAATCCTATGTATCCTGGTTATGGTCGGAATCAGATTAATCATAGTTTAGTTGACTTCTCAATCTTCTGGTGGATGAGGTAGGATGATTAGTACATGGGAGAGATTGGGTATTGATGGTTGGAATGTCGAAGACATGGTATGGCTCACAATAATGTGAATGCCTATTTTATCTTGGTACTTTTAGGGAAACATCCTACTTATCCTGATTATAGAAGGAATCATTGTTCTCATAGTTTGGTTGACTTATCAATATATTGGTGGATGAGGGAGGATGATAAACCCAAGGGGGATATTGGTTCTAATCATTGGAAGGTTGGAGACATGGTATGGATTACATTGAGAAGACTTCCTATTTGAGATTGGGCCTTTAGGAAGGAATCTTACGTATCCTAGTTATAGTAGGAATTCATGTTCTCATAGTTTATATGGTTCTGGACTTACATTCCGAGGTTTCCCTGATATGGGGGGCATATCATTTTATTCCATTGATTGGGGATTAAATACTTAGGTTTATGTTTCCTTTATAGAGGATTGTGATGTGAATGATATGATCATTACAACTCTTTAATATCAGATGAGATGTGATCATTGTGGGAAATTAGGTATATAATGAAATCAATATCAATGGTTCTGAATTTGAGACTTATTTTCTAGGAAAACCATTTGGATGATTAATATTGAGCTTGGGCCTTAGGGTGGCATACTATGAATCCAAGTTATGGTAGAAATCAGTTTAACTATAGTTCATTAAGCTTCTCAATCCACTGGTAAAAGAGGATGGATGATCTTCCCATGTGAGATATTGGGTACTAATAGTAAGAATGTCAAAGATATGATAGGGCTTACACTGTGGTGGATTCTTATTTGAGATCAGGCCTTTAGGAATGTTTACTTTGTGTCCTAACTATTGCAGTAATCAAAGTTCACATAATTCAGTTGGTTAGGGCTTATACGTGGAGGATTCCCTTATAAGAAGGAGATATCATATTTTTCTACTAATCAGGGCTTATAGATTGTGGTTTCCCTTATATATAAGACATATCATATTATTCCATTGATCCGGGACTAAAAACTGAGGTTTCCCTTTTATGATGTTCATATCATATAGTGCCACTAATTAGGGATAACACATTGGGGATTACCTTAAATTCCCTCTGAAAAGGCTAACGTATACCGGGATGTCTACTTAACATAGCCAGGTTGTATGTTTTTCATATCTGGTCGTCTACCTAACATTCTTGGTTTTCTTTTTGACATGTCCTAGTGTTAATCAGATGATCCGAGTTGACATGTCTAGAAGAAGTTGAAAGACCTTGTCCAGGATGTCTAGAGACAATTTCATGATCAAAGCTGATATGTTTGGGTAGTGTCGCATGACTTAGATGAAATTTCTGGATGACATCACATGTTTTCATTTTACTTCCTGGATGATATCACATAGTGTGGCTAACATGTTTGGAGGACACCACATGATCCAGGATGTGATCCCAAAGATATTCACAGGACTCATGTGTCATTTACAGATGGAATCATGAAACTTGAATGAAACACTTGGATGCTACCATCTGATCTGGATGGAAGGTTCAGAGGGATCTGGGAGACCTAACTAACATGAACATGTGTCACCGTATAACTTTCAATACACTTATGAAAGACATAAAAAAGGTTTAGAGGGAGACCTTCGAGGGATTCATTGGACTTGGAAAACAAGCATGGAGGGCACTGTGTGGCATTCTTGGCATCTCCAATGGACATCACATGATCCAAATTGTATGATAAGGGGATGTATTATGACTTGAGTGACATTCCATAGTGCTTTCACGTGATCTGAATGAGTCATTTAGAGAACATGAAAATCATCAAATCATTCTTTATGTATGTATCCCATGTTTAGTCTTTATTCCAGTTTTTATTGCATATGTTCCTTAGTTTTGTCCATGATTAGATTTTTTAGGTCTCTCGTGATCCAGTAGATATGTGGGATGTTCTTCTCATAACCAATTAGAGGTCATTTTCATGATCTCAAGTGATCATTTGGATAGCCCAAGCATGCTTCATGATTTCAAAGGTTTCTATTGATATTTTACCTAGCAGACAACCTTTTTAATTATGAAAATTATCATTCTTAAAATTATACGATGATGCTTGGGTGAACTAGTTTGAAGATCCAAAGATGTTCTTATCATTTTTTCATGATGGGGTGGGGAATTTATAGGCCTTTACACCAAGATTATACACCACATTTTGAAACATTTATTGAAAAAATGTAGGATGGAATCGATGGAGGGTTTAGTGCCATGCACCTCATGAATTCCCAACATCAATGTCACATGATTTTCAGAGACCACAATACCATCCCTCCAACACCCCAATTATTGGATTTATGTGGACATATTAATGGGTTTTCAAAATGTTAGGAGAAAATGTATATGGGCGTTATGGTGATCCGAATTCCCAGTGAAAGGCCTTCGTATGATCAAAGATAACCATTCTAAGAATTTTTGTGAGGCACAATTCTCTTGTTAGGGGGGCTTCATGAGATCAAGCTAACTTTTTAAGGGGTATCACAGTACCAAGTTGGATTTTTATGGGGTGTTTCACTTAATATTAGTGGATATTCATAGAAATAATTTCCTTATATTTGTATTTTTTATTTTATTTTTTATTTTACAAGCGATGGGGATCATACAAGTTTATAAAAGGGATGTTGAATACAACCACTTTTCCACCAATGATGCAACGTGTAACAAAAAAGGGGTCCTATTGTGAGGTGTGAGAATTATCATGGACCACTAATATGTTTTTCTTTTGAGTCGGAGGGGGAGTGAAAGGCCACCTAGACATGTTTGAGGCCCTTTGTGTGATGGCGGTGACATGCCAGTGAGAACTAGAAAAACCCAAGAGACATGTCACCAGGGATTCTGTGGTGTTTTGCGAACTATATGGGTGCATCAAAAGATATTTACAATCACAAAAGGATCTTTTCTTGTGGATATTTTTTCCTGTATTTTCCAAGATTTTTTGGATGGATTCTTAGGCGCCTACTGAATGAAAAGTTGCATGATCTTGAGGAACTCTTCAGGAAGAAATATCATGATCATAGATTTTCTAGGTCGACTTCACAAGAACAAGGAGACTTTGTCAAAGGGGATTCATGGGATCTTCTAGTAGGTTATGCGCTTCTCATGAATATTTGATTTTCACATGATCATGTGTCCTTTGGGGGGGGGTACGTGATCTGTGACTTCTGGCCACCTTCTTCTTCCTTTTCTTTGCGAGAAAAATAATACTCATATTCAAGTATTTTATCCTTTTTGGATTTTTCTGATACTCATTTGGTTGCTGTGAACACCCTGAAATTACATGAACCGTAGGTAATAAGCACCTAACTCTGATTCGTAACACAAGAAAGCCCGATCCCTGATGCTTTACATAATAGTACTTACTCAATACCCTACTATGGAAATCTCAATATGGGAGGACTCATCAACCTATGAATCAGCTCCTAAAAATACTGATAAAGCCTTTACATCCACATTAAAGGCTACCCCATTCAGGTCAAAATTGTCAAGGGTGCTGCCACTCTAGAGAAATCATGTTCAAACCATTGATAGTACCCTGCCAAATAAGGGGAACTCCACACCTCGTTAACACTTCTTCGATGGATCTCAAGTTAGAACTACCTCAACCTTTGCTAGGTGCACTACTAATCCATCCTATGAGATGACTTACCCTAAGAAGTATACCTCACAAATCCAAAATTGAAACATTGAGAAATTCCCATAAAGATAGTTCTCTTGTAGTACGTCTAGGACCATTCTCAAGTGTCTCACGCAATCCTCCTTGAACGCTCAGTGTAGTAGGATATCATTGATAAAGAATACAATGAACTGATCTAAGAATAGTTGAAAGATCAAGGTCTTAAGTCCCATGAACACTACTGGGGTGTTCATCAAAGCAAAATGCATCACCATGTAATCATAGTTACCATAACGACATAGAAATATCATCTTCGGTGTAACCTCATCCCATACACACCATTGGTGATATCATAATCTGAGTTAAATCTTCGAGAGCCGTCCACCCCTCTCAACTGATCAAAGAGGTCATCGATCATCAGTAGTGGACAATTATTCTTTATGATCACCTATTTTATGCACCGATATTCCACACATAACCTCATGCTCCCATCCATCTTTTTTTCCAAAAACATGGGGTGACCCAGGGAGAAATAATGGGCATAAAAAAGCCATTATCTTGCAAGTCTTCAAATTTCATCCTCATCTCATTAAGCTCTATGAGATCCATTCAATATACTAGAAAAAATATCAGTTAAAAAACATGTTGTAAGTAAATAAATATGTCAAGCTCTTAGTGGGGTAGTAAACTTGGTACGTCTTTAGGAAACACATCCTCATATGTTTTCACAACCATAGGGAATTGGTATACCATAGAATCTACTACTCGAAGAGTCATTCTTTCCAACTGTTGAGTAATCGGTTGTACTATCCTATGATAGATCCCATCCTAGTCTTACAAGGATTCCTTTTCTCCAACAATGTATAACCACATACCATAACTATGGACACACTACATCATCTACCTAAAACAGTCGATCTGGGCACGAATTGTAGATAGCAAGTCCTTACCTAAGATGACATCATAATGCCTCATCGCTACTACAAAGATATCCCATAAACAAATATGAATTCCAAGTGTTATATCACACTATATTTAGATGTGCACAATCTATGATTCACCACCTATCAGATTCGTCAACTGCAACGGTCGATCCAATGGTTCAACTAGAATCTATAGGTTTGAAACCATAGAAGTAGTGAGAAGGAATGACTTTGACATGTGTATATCAATAATCCGACTAAGGTAGAAAAGAAACATATCATTCCACGTATCATCCATAGAGCCTCAATGTTATAGGTCTCCATAGACTATGGTTGGCCTCATCCCTGACCACCGGCTCTTTGAGCCTGTCATGGACCATCTGGGGGTGGTGGTGGTGGTAAGAGGTCAAACCTACAACCTACTCATGTTACTCTTTCAGCCCCTCTTCCACAACCTTCATCCTATGGAACACCCATAACCTTCCTCTATCACTGCGTCAGTTGTCCGTACACCATCTCTTGGTCATATATACTTTACGTCAAACAATACCAAGCCAGATGTCCCCAAACATCGTAGGAGAAACAGTGCATCTCCCTCAGCTGATTCAAGCCACCTTGGGAGCCTCTTAATGCTTATACTATGCCCTGATATCACCTCCTAAAGAATATGATATTATTGGATCCCTATTACTACCATCAGGTACCTGATACTGAGGTATCATCTTCTGAATGTTCACAACCAGCACCCTCTATCAGTGAATTCTCTAAAATGAAGCTCTCTATTACCAAGGAATGGCCATGTACTTCAGCATAGGTGGGAATACATATGGATTTAACTAAAGACATGATATTATAGTGTAAACACTAATTGAAGTTATATTCTATTAAAAATAGATCCCAAACCAAATCCGAAGAGTAACACAAATGACTAGTAAACCTAACTGAATACTCCACCATAGTCATAATTCTATGTAGCAGATGTAGAAGTAACTGTATGTTCAATGATCAAAATGTGCCTCGATAAAACTCATCTATGAAGAAACATTCAAAGTTTTACCAAGAGTGAGCTATCTCATTATGGTAATAAGTCACTGAGATTCACCATCACCCAGAAGATCACTGAAAAAGACTCTCCATGAGGACCAACTTATGATTTGTATGAATCCACAAAATGCATAAAAATGAGTGACTGCCTCTAGATAATGCTCATCCACCTGGGGGCATGGCTCACCAAAAAAACTAGGGTGTTGTTTCCTCTGGAACACATGTAGTGAACTCAACCATTTTGAATCGTCATCTAGAACAACTAGTTCAAGTTGCATCATAGTGGGTGGTGGTATAATAATTAAATAGCCATGAGGTGATATCTCTGGTACATGACGTTATACTAAAGGATCACTACTCAGAGGATCATCCTCGTGATCACATAGTGGAATCTTATCTGGATATCATCATAGAGGAATCTCGAAATAAAAGAAGACGTACCATGATCAAAAGAGTATATATAGGGATATAACTCAAGAAGGACATGAAAAATAAAATGAATTTTGATATTGTGCATTTACCAAATTTTTCCCTGCAACTAATGTCTATAAATAATGACTTGAAAGGAAGGTTATTAGAGTCTTGGTGTACAGATACGTCAACTGTTGCACCAATACTAGAGTCCCTGACCTCAAATCCAAACTCAAAACACTAAACATTATTGCCCCAAACAAATATCCCCAACTAAAATTGTAAATACGGCTACTCCGATACCAATCTATCATGACCCAACCCTATCGAGGTTTGACTTGTGGCTACTGAACCCCCCCCCCCCCAAGGTTAGGGCCTGGAGACCAGTGTTGAGTAGACATATCTGAAAAATGAGAGTTATTATCCTAATGTACATATACACATACACACATCTGCAAGCCCATACAATGAAGAAACATAAAAAACTGAAACCAATTCATGCATGTATCTATAAAACCATAACTAGAGTATAACAAAAATTTACTGAAAGTAAAAAAGGGGCCAAATAATAGCCCAACCAAAAATTATAAAGAGCCTAATATTTTACAAGGGTTATAACTATGATAAAATGACAAAACCCTAGAAAACATCTTGACTTGTCTATATCAAGCTATGCTCTATGTTCTCCATATTCTCCGAGGACACTATCACAGGGCCATGTCGTCTATATAAGACATGACATGTGTATGAAGAACCCATGCTAGGGTGAGTATAAAAATACCTAATTGAACACCTCAAAATCACTAAACACAAATCATAAAGTATAATAATATCTATAAAAGGATATAAAAAACAATATATAATAGAAAAAACCTAAATATACCCAATAATGACACCACGCCACCGAGGGATCATAACCAACTGTCACCCATATGATTCTTCTCAAAGAAACAATCGTTCTAGGAGAATCCACTCTATGATCCATGCTATAACTATAGAGACTCATCTAAGAGGTCAAGATAATTTTAATCCACCCATTAAATACCAATAGTTTTAGAAGACCCTGATACTCAGATAGAAGGTCAGGCCCAGAACCACAGGTGGATGCCTAGAACCTAATCTGGATCCACCCAATATGTAGGTGATCATACACCAACGATACCACAAAACCTAATAATATAGACTGGTAGATGGAGGATCAACACCCTGTATAAAGAGGTATTTCCAATTCAACAAACCCCACAAAGTTTATAAATACTATAGAGGATCATTATCATCAATGAAAGAGTGAGAAGGTGGAGCTCCCAATCTCTCTCTCAACCATGCCGTAACCCTAATGCATCGTGTTTCTGCTCCCTCCTCCCAATCGGAGGGGGGAGGCTCACGTTATCAGATGCACAGGAAGGGAGAATCCTTTTTTCCGTTATCAAAGCCTGATACCCTTCCTCTCTTCCCGAAGGTTTCATTGTCTACTAAAGTCCTTAATCTATTCCAGGATGCGCCTCAGCTTCCTTTATCCCCAGCAGAGCTGACTTGCACCACGTTCCTCGGTAAACTCATGATGGTTGCGAGATTCAGTCATCATCGACCATCAGTTTATGAATTTGATCTTTTGGTCGTTGGTTCTTGGAAGCTACATGAGTGTGCAGTGGTTGGGTTTCATGATCGACACCACATTATGATTCAGTTTTTATCATAGGAGGATCTTGCTGTCACTTGGTCTTGGGCACCCCGAAGATTCAACAGAGATTCCCTCTTTCTCTTTCTATGGTGTTTTTATTTTCACATGCGGCGCAACCCATCGACAATCGCAACTTGGGTTAGTCTCCCTGGTCTCCCTCTATCATTCCAAAATCCATCTATATTGTGTATTATTTGGAATATGATTAGAAGATACCTTTGTTCTGATCGGAGAATGGATTCCCTCTGTCATCCCATTTGTCCAAGAATATGTGTTGAGATTGATGTTGCGAGGCCACCGGTTAATTGGGTTTGGATCACAGATGGGGAAGAATTCTAGTGGAAGTAGGAGGATATCCAATTGTGGAATGTTTACCCTCATACTTTATTACATGGAGGGTATCATTTATTGGACTAAAAAATTATTGAGGAAATGTTTGAAGCACTAAGACCTCACTCCAATAGTGGTTTTAATGTGGTCCAATTTGGTCATCCATCTCCACTGACATTCCATTAAATATGAGAAAGAGCAAGAAGAAGAAAACATTCACTATAATGGAGAGTGAAACCCATTCAATAAGTGTCTTTATCCACTATGATATTATTCTGAGTGAACCTTGATTATTATGATGGTTTGGGGAGTGGACCCAATCCACTATAATAGTCTTGTAGATGAGCCTTGAAATAATAAGGAAATGATTTTCTATGCTTGTGTGTATGCCAAAAATATATTTTGGATACCAATGTTATGATCTAATGGTACATGTTATTTTATTTCACTATGTTTTAGGTCTTATGCACATCCATTATTTTTTTCATGAATCAAGGTTACAATTTATTATATAGAGGGTATGTTTTTCAAATGTTATTATCATGTTCTCAAACACATTTCGCCATGATGTGTTTATATCTCCATTGTTTACACTTACTAATCGAACATGATCACCTTTTTTATGTTTCCTTTCCCAAGGTTATAATGAAAGGTCTTATGTATGATATGTCTTAGAAGGGTTCTAGTTACTAAGAACATAATTGAAGATGATGTAGCTCACATATGGACCGGTTTTTATGTCTCTTTGTCCTCAAAGGTAGTATAAGTTTACAATCCCTAGGTGTGTGTTTTTGTAATGTAATGAATATTAAGATAACAAAATGGGATATATATGTATGAGAATCTTGGTTCTTTACATTTGGTATTAGCGGATAGTTTTAGTTAAACTTTAGAAATTAGGATTTAAAAACATTACTGATAACTCTAAGGATATGTCTAAGGATATGTATGAGTATAAGTACAATATTGAGTCAAAGTATATGAAAATGTCCTAGAATTTTGGTAAAGGATAGTGATAGTGTTTTCTAAGAAATTAAATCCCTGTCTTGATATTACAAGTGTATATGGAGCTGGGTCATAGGTTTATAGGGCTAATAACTATAAAAATGGGGAATTGATGTGGACTCGATCATCATCTGGTTCATGAGAATAGGCCTTAATACACACCAGATTTTACATTCCTGAGGCATATGCTTTGTAAATTTCCAAAATCATTATAAACCATCATGATGAATCCAAATTGATGATGGATATGAATGACCTTGGATAAACCTAATGTTTCATAGATTAAAATTATTTTTATATGATATATGAATCCTATTAGTGATTTCTCTTGATAATGTGGTTCCCCACTATGATTATTATTTCTTAAATTATGTTTTTTTGGTTTTAGTAAATGCTTGGAACTTAATGAAATCATGTTAATACTACATGTGGTGAAAGATGAAGTGATTTTTTTCCTGATTAGCCAAAAATTATGGGAGTTCGGATGAAAAATATCATTCCTATTCTCACACAATTTTCTTAAGATGTGTATAATGATTTTCTTACAAACAAGAAAAAGAGGGAGTATTATTTTGTTGAACCCTTCATGAGTAAAAATCTCCATTCTTTCAACTATTATGTTGACCTACTTGTTTATAAAAAATGTATTGATACCACTGAAAATATATTTTTTATCAAGTGTTTGTAACATTAAAAAAACATTTTGTTTATCTATTATTAAGAAGTAGAAGTATATCAATGGTGGACTCTCATCAAGAATACAAGGTAACGTAATGAATTTGACTCCATGGATTGGGATGAGTTTAAGTGATTGTTTTATAATAAGTACTTCCCTGTGATCCTTAAAAAAAATAGAGAATGATTTCATTGAGCTAAAGAAGAAGGATGATGAATCTGTTTGTTCCAATCAATAAAATTTTACAAGACTTATGAGGTATGCTCCTAACATGATCATTCAACCTAAAAGTAATGTTTATTGATTATTTAGTGTCTTTAAACCAAGTCTCCGAATGGTTTTATCTATAATTTACTTTAGTATCTATGAAGAAATTGTTCATTGTGATCTCATGGTGGAAATGAGGATTAAAGTTACCAATAAAAATCATGGTTTTTTCTAGAAAAAGGGAGATAAAGTTCAAAGGAATTTCTTAAACCCATGGATAGAATAAGATGATCCTTTATTCATGATTCAAATTGTATAAGGAAACATGGAGGAAATTTACATAAGGGTACATTAAAATGTTTTATGTTTGAGAAGGAATGTGAACTATAAATTGATTTCCAGAGTTATGGGAAGAATTTAGATAAAAATGAAAATAGAGAGAAATATATAAAGAATGAACCTCCCGTACTCTGGTGTTTAGAATGAAAGGATTATGGGAACTATGAAATCCAGTGCCTAGATATAAATTACAATGGTGGTGATCAACTTTAAAAACCTATTAAAATAAGGGACAAGGGGAAAACTCATGCGATCTGTATTTCTGATAAGAGGTGCAATAATTATGTGGTAAAAAGTACACTTATCATCCACTCTTGAACTTCAAATATCTTATTTGAACATGACTATGATAACTATTTTATATCTGAATAATTTTATAACGGTATCAAGATTCCACCCAAATGATTATATGTAGAATTATTAGTGAAAACCCGAAATGGTATGTTGATTACATCTCTAGTATATGATTCCCCTATAGTTTATTTTTGTTAGAATGTGCTTGATAAAAATATTTCCATTATTTATATGGTTGAATTATATGTTATCTAAGGCATGGATTTGATTTACGTACAAAAATCCTACATCAATTTTTGAGGATGTGAAGTCATATTTTATATTCCAAACCAACCTATGATTGTATATAAATGTGATGATAAGTATGCAATTCCAATGGAGATCACATCCATTATATGGTCTTGATTCATATTCATAAGGGATGTTTATCTCATATGGATGGGGAGAAACTTGACATAAAGTATATGACTATTTTGTGAGAATTTGTTGATGTGATTATAGAAATGATTCTTTGTAAAGAACAAGGTATTTATATAATAATACATTTTCATTTAAATTAAAATTTATGAATAATATATTAATTTTATGTTAAAGGGGATGATTTTTTTTGATAGAATACTTGACACACAACAATAGGTTTCTCTGTAATAATACGTAGCATACAACATTGAGTTATACCGAAAAATAATACAATAATGTTATTATTATTTTAAATGGTAATTAACACCTAGATGTCGGAATAGTGGGAATTAATAGTATCAAATAAATTTTGAAATATGGTTTATACATGTTTTTATAATGATTCATTGGTTACCAAATTTATTATAAATGGAAATAAAAACCAATTGAATATAAATGTTGAGTTTTCATGGAAAACAATTTAAAAGAGAATTTTTTTTTTATAAAATCATATCACTCATTATGGATTTTTATTTAATGAAAAATATATGTTATATTTAATTTTTTAAATTCATCAGATATGTTTTCTAGATATTATATAAGAACAAATTCAATTTTAGGATAAAATAAGTATTTTTCTAAAAATACTATTTTACCGCCTTTTGTTGGAGAACCATTTTTAAATTTATTTCTTGACACATTTATATGTTATATTTGAAAAAAAATATTCTTCTTAATAATTGAGACATGAATATTTACTTTGGAATAATTTTTGTTCTTTTTCTGATAACTATCACGTTTTTATAAATAGTAAAAATACGCTGAATTTTAATTGAAAACAAATTTTTTCCTTCAAGATAATTTATATAGTTATATAATTTTATTTAATGATTTTAACGTATAAATGGAATATATTTTTATAATTAAATCAAATTTTGGTCATTGGAAGTAATTTTACATTGAAATTGGACATAAACACATGTCAATCTTTTGATAGTTATTATTTCTTAAAAACCCGTTTTTGGTTTTGAAAACGATAATTAATTTTAAATTAATTAGTAAAACTATTGTTTTTGAATTTTAAAAAATGGATTCAATATTTGGAATTATAAGTTCCAAATTGGGTAAATAGGTACCTTTTATTTCTTGACATTTTGAATACTAACTCGAGTAATTACTTTATTTACCATGGTTAAAGGGTAAATCTGGTAAATAAGGGTGAACAATAATATTAAACTACCATAACACATGTACCAATAAAATTTGATGAGATATTTCAAACTGTGGTAATCCTTGGGTTGATTTTGGGACCCCATGGATCCACTTGTAAGTGATAATGACATATTATATTAAATAATTTAAAGTAAAGAAAAATATAACATAAACATGTATCTTTTAAAAAAACATTATATGGGGTTATATAAGTGATATATTAGACTATATATAGTAACTAGAAATCTAAAATTATTTCCTTCATCAAGATATTTTATTTATAATTTTTGGACAATAATGAAATAAATCTAATGATGACATGATGATGATGTAGTGATTACCTTACTAATAAAATATTCATTTAAATGAAATTATAAATATTAAAATAAATGTAATTTGACTATTTTAATACAATTAAAATAATTTATATATTATATTGACATATTATATTTGAGTTAATGCCTTTGGTTCTAAATAATCAAGTTTCTATGACTTTTACAAAAATCAATTTCTTTATAGTGTCAAAATTGCTATAAAAGAAATTTTAAAACATATACTATTTTATTAAATGATATAATTTTCCTAAAAATATTATATTCTGAAAAATGAATTATATAATGTTAAAAATTTAATTAATTATCCACTTATGATTCTATTTTCAATTTATAGTAAATATAGTTACCATATATTATGAAAATGCAAGAAGACATGGTCAGAGTTAATGTTTTTAACTAAGGGTTAAAGCTAAAGGATAAGGTTAATTTTGTGCTATAAACTTGTAAAAAACCTATTGGTTGAGAGGATTTAGACCTAAAATTATCTTATATTTGAAATAAATTAGTTTGGGACCATTAGAAACAGAAAACTAATTTATGATAAAATACTATTTCAATACCTTCCTATAGTGCCCCACATCCCTCATATAAAAGGCCATCAATTGTGCCCACTTACTCACACCTATCAATCCTTTTGAATCATAAAAATTATACTTTAATCTCCTAAAATTCCTAAATTTTTTCTAGAAGAATTAGCATTGAATTTAAACAATTCAAGAAAGCGTTTTGGCTCAAATGAAAAGAAGTTACCTGATTTAGAGGAATCATCTTCTCTAATGTTCTTTTCTTCTATCTTCATTTTACACTCCCAATGATATTATTATTATTTTATTACATAAAAATACCATTATACTCAATATTCTATTTTTGTTTTGGAAAATTATTTTAACTACACATACAAACACATCCATCTAATGGATATTAACATATTGTTTCTGTGAACGACGAACTACTGACTCACAAAATGATGATTGTTCAGTTTTCCTCTACCACATCTCATGGTGGCCATTATGACGAAACTATATTTATATAAAATATATATTATATTTATATTTTACTTTTTCTTCTGTATTTTTATTTACATCATACCTTTATTATTTCCATAATGTGTAAATATGATAATTTCATTTATGGAAGTGCGGACTACCACCACCTCAAAGTGATATGACTCGTTCATGCTATACATGGAATGTATAAAGGATAGAGTTAATGAAATTATGTAACATATATAAAATATTACATTATAATGTAATTATAATATACTTATGTATCATTTAGTTTTCATTTATTTTATATGACAACTAAATGAAAGTAGCGTTCATGCGTATGTGAGGTCTACCATCTCCATGATAGGTGTATTTCATTTCTTATATCCAAATGAAATTTACTATTATAAATAAAAATATACTTGATATATATGATATATATTATAATTAAATAAAGAATAATATTCTGGAGGTAATGGAATTTTGACCACATGGACAATTTGTAATTATAACAAGTTCGTCTTTGACTCAAGTACTGAACTTCGACAAAACGACCGATATGAATTTGAATAATTATATAATTGTTATAACAAGTGAATAAGTGATATAAAATTAATAATAAACTTTAAAAAGGTTATAAAGAAATTATAAATTAACTTAAGTTTATTATTCATGGAGATAAGTTACGAACAAGATAAGTCGAAGTCAAGGTAAGTGAACCTTTAACCCTCCTGTATTGGTCAATGACTTATTTTATGTTATGTATTTTAATATCAATTTTATTATGTTGGTATATGATATTAAATATCTTTATTTCTATAATTTTCTGGTTCAAAATTTAGAGACCCTTTTCTCTCTCATCAACTCATTTTCTAAAATTTTAAGTGACACCGTTAGGCTAATGAATGTTTGTAATGGAATTTCTAAACTCAATTTCCACTCATTGGGTTTTACACATACTTCATTGATTATATTAGGACAAGATTATGAGTGGAATAACTCTTTATTAATTTATGTTGTATTTTTTTCTTCCCTTTGTGTGTATATTCTTTTGCAACACATAGTCACTCCATTGATAAATTCTTATGTTATTTATACGAACTTTGTAAGGGAAATCTTAGCTCAATCTCCATTCATTGAGTTAAATATTCATGTCATTGGTTTTTCTTTTAAAATAATATGTGTGAATGACCTATGATTGTTTTATAATTAATATCCAATTATATTGGGTGTATTGATATTTTTCACACAAAATTATGTCATTGATTTATCCTTAATCTGAAGATTCGATCTTTGTAAGAGATTACATCTCAATCTACTTTCATTGGGGAATATATCGATATTATTCACATTTAATATCCAATAAGGTGTATATATAACACATTTAATATTTTATATCATGAATTAATATATTCTCATGGATTTTAAATTTTTCTCTGATGTTATTCTTTAATTATTTTTATTAGTGTGTTTACCAAGTGTTACGAGACTCTTTAACTAAAACATCATTTTAAATGTTTTAATGATTATTCTTATAAATATTTCTAATTAATGACAATGTTTTCAAAAAGGATTTATATGGAAGTATATTTTTTAAAATTATAACTCTAAAATTTATTTTAAAAGTTAAAATGTGGTATGGGACACTTTGATTCAAAAATCTCTTTATTAAATCGTTTTGGAAATGGATAGAATATTTCAATATCTTGAATTGATTTATTGTTATTGAGGAGTGAAATTTTGATAGATTAAATATTTTATGTGTTATTATTATTTAATGGTACTTTGAAATTTAATTGGTGGTTCCATGATAAACCTAGGGAGGGTGAGATCGAGATAGCTCTCCAATGCATTGGGTTACGTGATAGAGGTAAACGTTAATGTTTTCCTAACAGATTTAGGGAATATATTGTGATAGGTATTATAAGGTCCCAGCCTTAAACCTTACTTAATCTTGAGTTATTACAAGATTACACATTGAGGATCTTTTCAGGTTTAGAGTTTTAGAGAATTAGATCATGAAACTTGCATTACATTCCACATTTAAACAAAGTGGTTACATAAAAGACAATATTCATTCTTCCCATCAACGGAAACCTATTTAAAATAAAACACAGATTCTTTCTTGACACATCCTTGACACTATCATCACATCATGTACCTTTCCCTTGACCTGTGAAAAACATTTCAAAAACTTGGGATGAGCATAAAAAGCTCAGTAAGGGTTATAAAAATAAGGAAAGGAAACATGAGTTCATAAATACATAAGAATGAAATCATACTTTACCCATAAAACATAGGCATATCAAATCATGAATAAATCATAGAAAACATAAGACATAAAGGTAACTTGAGGCATTCATAACATTCTTACGTAGGGAGTAACCCTCTTGGTTACGTTTGGAATACCCATCACAGTATATTCCCTAAATCTCTTCGGAGAAACCTTAACGTTTCACGCCTTCGCGTTACCCAATGCATTGGAGAGCTATAACGGGCTCACCCGCCCTTAGTTTATCATGGAACCACCCGTTTTCATAACAATGCCCAAGAACCATAACATAAATATGTCACATAAAACATGCATAAAGGAAACATATCATTTCCACATTTCAATCACAATATAACATTTTAGTATATTGAAATATTGTATCCATTCAAAAGAAACCATTTCCAAAACCATTTAAAACATTTAATAAAGAGATTTTTGAATCAAAGTGTCCCATACCACCTTGAAGTTTAAAATTTTAAACCATTAATATCCATATAAATAAATCCTTAAAACCATTTTGAAAACATGGATATTAATAAGAACAAATAATTAAAACATTTAAAACGATATTTTGGTTAAAGGGGTTTTACCAAAATTAGAGACACTTGAATACAATAATTGAGGAATAACATTTAGTCAGAACTTATAATATCATGAGAATAAATGGATTCATTATATAATACTCCAAAGGACATTATATACACCATATAAGAGTGAATTGGTGCATAACAACAATGAACCTTCAATAGAAATGTCAAATGTGATGAAATCCCTTATAAAGAAGGTATCCTTAAATTAAGGACAAATCAATCTCAAAAATATGTGTGACAAATATAAATACACACAATATAAGTGGATATTAAGTGTAAAACAATAAAAGGTCATTCACACATATTCAATGGATGACATATTCAATGACTACATGTTGAACCCAAAGAAATCGAAATTGGGTTAAAAAGTTCCCTTGACAGCCTAACGACATCACATCAAAATGAGTTGATGAGAGATAAAAAGTGTATCTCATCACTTGGACATAAAATTTACATCAATAAGGATATATGAGAACATATCCCAACATAACAATATGTAAATTAAAAGACCCAACAAAAAAAAGTCTTTTAAAAAAAGAGGAGGGTGAAAGGTTCCCTTACCAACTTGGGTATCTTTCAAAACATACACCCCATGAAAGAAGGACAATAGATCATTGATGTAAATACTCATAAACGAAAGTATATTACACAAAGAGTATAATAATGGTAAGTACATACACCACTCAATGGAATTTGTTGCAAATGTAGCATAAATCTCACGGGAATAAAAGTGAGATGATAAATCTCTTACGAAAACTCGGCAGCCTAACGGCGCCACATAAAACTTCCAAATATGGATTGATGAGATCAAATTGGGTATCTCATCACATTACAATAAAATGTACAGCAAAAGGAATATAAAAGAACATCCCCCAACATTACAAATAGGAGCTTAAAATAAGTGACATAAAGGAGAGTACTTAAAAAGAAAGAGAGAGGATAGATCTCTTACGAAAGTTCTGCAGCCTAATGGCACCACTCAAAACTTCCAAAATGGATTGATGAGAGAGAATAGGGTCTTTCATCACATGAACATAAAAATTACAGTAAGTGTAATATAAAATATAATCCCAATAACAAGAAAGATAAACTTCAAAAGGAATGACATAAAAGAGTGTACTTAAAAAGAAAGAGAGGTGTAGGATCCCTTACCTCGGGTCCGACTTGACTCGATCGTTCTTTAACGTCCTGAATAATAAACTTGAGTTAATTTCCACTTTATTAAGAACCTTTTTCTAGTTCATTATTCCTATTAGATCACTTATTTCCAGGTTATAAACATTATGTAAACATTTAAGTTAATAATGTTTGTTTTGTCGATATTTGGTTCTTAAGTCGAAAGTGGACTTCTTACCATTACATGTTGTTCATGTGGTCAAATGTTTATTATATACAGAATAATATTCATGATTTGGATATCATATATGTCATATATATCCAGTACATGCATGCATTTATAACATTACATAATCATTTAGAGGTAAGAAATGAAATGCACCGTTCATGGAGACGGTAAGCCGTACGTACGCATGAACGCTACTTTCATTTCTATTTCATATTTTATAGAATGGAATAATAATGATATAAAGGTATATTATAATTACAGTATAATATCATATATAATATCATAGTTCGATCCTTTATACGTCCCACATATGGTATTTAACGAATCAAATCACTTTGAGGGGGCGGTAGTCCGCACTTCCTTAAATGAAGATATCGCGTATACCCATAATGGAAGCCATAAAGGTAAGACAAAAATGAAAAATACAGAAGCATAAATAAAACATAAACATATTATATATCATATATAAAAATAGTGACATCATAATGGCCACCTTTGAAGGTGTTAAATGAGCATTGAACAATCATCGTTTCGGGAGGCAGAATTTCACCATCCACAGAAACCGTATGTTCTTTAACCATTTGATGTATTTGTGTGAGAGTGTAGCTCGAATAAATCTTATAAAAAAATCCTAGTATATTGAAGATACTGGTGTTGTTACAAAATAAGTAAATAAAAAGAGTTTAGGGGTTGGAGAAGCAAAATAAAACAAATGAACATGAGAGAGTGAATTACCTTTAAAAGTGTAACTCCTTTTGATTTGATCCTAACGGATTCCTTTGAAAGGATTCTGCCCAAAGGGAATCCTCTAGGATAAGGAGAGGGATGTGGATAGAGTAAATGGGCAGGGTTTGGCCAAGCCAAAGGCTTGAGGAGTGTGTTAAATGAGGTAGAGGTGGGGGCCTTTTATAAGAGGAGAGGAGGGGCACTTTTGGAAAGTAAAGAAATATTACTTTTTTTGAAAATGTGTTTCGGTTTCAAAAGGTCCCACATTGATATAATTCGTGGCTAAGGTGATAAGGCTTATAAATCCACTCATCCAATAAGTTTTGGACATGTGTAGTTCATATATTTTACATTATCATTCCATTTTATTTAAATCGTCAAATAATGATGTCATCGCTGCATCATTATTATGTCATAAATAATTTATTTTATTTAATGTCTAAAAATTATAAAACAAATACTATGATGTAGGAAATCTTTTTAGCTTTCCAATGAATATTTATAATCAAACATATGACTTTTATAACCTCACGTAAAAATTGTTTTAGTAAAACATATCATTTTTGTGTCAATTTTACTTTTACATTAAATAAAATGTTATTTATGTCATTTCCCAACCAAAGTGGATCCATGGGGTCCCCAAGTTGACCCATGGCTTGTCTTGGTCGGCCATGATACAACCAATGATGTTAAGACATGTGTCAAGCTCATCTCATTTTATTAAAGCATAATTTTTACCTTAAACCACACTAATTACCACTAATCGCGATTAAAAACTTAATAAGTTACTATTCACCAAAAAATTATTTTAATCTCATTGAACCACATTTTACTTCTTAATGACAACCATGTATGTCGGATTTTTGAAAATCAAAACACAAAGATGGCAAAATTTCATTTAAACGGAAAATCAGTTTTTATAAGTACAACTTAGTGGTTTCACTATTCATCAAAAATTGAAGTTTTTCAGAAAAATCCCAAAAATTCACCCTAAGCTATATTTGATATTCTGAATTCAAAAATGAAGTCCGTTTTACAAAATTCAAAACATATAAGTGACATTAATTAATTTAATAATTAATTCCCGCTGTCATGACAAATAGCGTGTTTTATGAAACAATAAGTATCAAAATATTGACACTAGTTTAAGTCTGATTTCAAAGTGAAATTGATTCCAACGACCACTATTGGATTTAATGGTAAAAATATATTATAATTACACTTTAAAACCAATTCAAAATATAATCCAATCATATAAATAAATTATATAAAAAAGTGGTTTTGAATTAAAATACAACATTTTACACTATTCATTAAAAAAAGAACTTTATCGGATAGATACCAAAAATTTACACAAAGTAAATTTTGATGTCCCGATTCGTAATAAGAGTTTTATTTAGTCCAAAAGAATGTTTAAGAGTAAACAAAACTATATTTAATGACGGTTCTCCATCAAAAGGTGATAAGTGAACCTTTAGTGAAAACTAGGGCATATACGCCTAAAATTGTATTCTTTCCGTATTTTAAGCCTTTATCTTTTATTGTATAAATGTAAAAATATTTAAGAACATATATAATCATATTTTAGTTATTTCTATCTATTCCCGCCATTACAACGGCTACATGTTAACTACCATTTAGAATAATATTATTTTATTATTAGAGTGCAACGTAAGATTCCCAAGAAACTCTTTGTTGCGTGTTGGGTACGCCATTGAGCATAGCGTCCCCTTTAAAGTCATATTAATATTTTATTCACAAATATGGATAAATATGAAAATTTCATATTCCTTATTTACCTGGGGTGTTACATCCTTCCCCCCTTTTGGGAATTGCATCCTCGCAATTTTAAAATTGCGCTTGGAAACATCCTTGAACGTCCCACATCGGAGAAGAGTCGGTAAAAAAAATCACTTTAAAATAAAGAATGATAAGTACAAAGGTCACCCGAGTTAACCCATACTAGGATTCCAAGTATGAAAATATGGACATGAAGGAAAAAACAAAGGGTCATGTTCTGATGGAGAGTGATAGAAAACATGTTAAGGATAAAGTTAACCACGATAAAATCACAAACTTGTGATGGGTTAAACGGTATTCGATTCCCCAGTAGGAAAAGTTAATAGACAGCATTTTTGTTTTAAGTTACTTTTTATTGAGGAATTTATTCTTAAGGAAGCATAATCACTTATCATGTTGACTTTCAACTTTTACTAGATTCCTTAGTCAAACTCATATTTTTTCCAAAAGACGAGTATTTAGGGAGACTTGTTCGCATTAAGAGTACTATAATCAACTTCTAGAGAATCACCTAATCCCCAAAAGAGAACTATTTACATCCCATGTTTTTAGGCTTTAACCAAAACCAAAACCAAAAAGGTTAGTACAAGATCAGATAATCCAGAAAAGGATAACCCCTTATAAAAAGAAAATCTATTCTTAATCTCCAAAATTTGTCCAACAAAACCCAAAGTTCAACGAGGACCATCCGATAAACAATTTGTCCATAAAATTCTTCAAAGTAAACCAATATAAGATTGAAACCCAAATATTTGAAGGATTTAGTCACATAGTCTTCCAAGTTAAATCGTAACATTTATCTCCAAACAACATCAGTTGCTCCTAAAGTCTCACATTGAAAAGTAATTATCCTAATCACATATCCTCCAAAATCAACTTACTCTTAATTCATAAAATCATATAACTAAAAAGAATCAGTCAAACTAACCAGGGACTTCACGTAGTCCAGTGGTAGGTGATAAATACCAGTCGCACATTGGTTGTGGGTTTGATTCCCGCAGCTTTGTCTGATGCGACGGGTTGTCACACGGTCTGTGTTTTGTCCTTTTTCCAAAACTATATAATTCTTAAAACATTCCCCAAAAGAGATAAAATCATCAAAAATGATCATAACATATTTTAACCTCAAGTTTATCTCATGATTTTCATTTTCCAGCATATCATATAATAACCCATAATGACCTCAAAAGTAAGGATCATATAAACCCAAATGGTTCTTTATAACTATGTCCACAAAAGAAAAGATAACTATTACTTGAATAAAATTTGTCTATATTAAACATCATGGTTACACATAATATAAAAAGTCTTCTAATGTAACCCCATCATCAAAAGAGACTTAATACTCTTAAGAATTTCACCCTAACTCTTGAAGCCCTCATATGTTGACATCTTACTCATTCAACATTCTTCATGATCCATTATCCATTCCTTTCCAACTTATTCTGAAATACCTCTTTCCTACAAACAAAATCATGAATCATATCCTAAGATTCCAAAACAAGAAAACAATAGTCATGAAATAGTACATACCTTTGATTGGTCATTGTCAGTTTCTTCATCCTCAATTGGAATGGCATTAGGTATTGGTAAACGAATATTGGTACGCTCTTGGTGACCCCATTCACGAAACTTCTTCATAGGACATGTGTTTGCATAATGACCATGCACACCACATTTAAAACATTCAATTGATCCCTCAGAAAGAACTTCTTTCCCTTTCCTCGAGTCAACTGGATGCTTCCTTTTTCCATGGCAGGTTCTTGCTTTATGACCTTCATTTCCACATCTATAGCATATTTCCGTACCTTTGAAACATTTTCCTAGGTGTTTCTTTCCACATCTTTGACACATAGGTTTTTGAACACACTTACCTTTATGATTATTACCTGTACTTCCGTAGGGATTTGTTTTTTTCATATATGACGTCTTAGAGAAATCTCCAACGTTTAGGTGGTCAATCATGACTCTAGATAGTTGGTTGAGGATAATCACAAGAGTTCTCATTGCAGCTCCCATATCATTCAGTTGCTTGCTCAAAAAACTGTCACAGTTTCCTTCATATCCACTGTTACTTTGGTGCCTGCTAGATCTAGCCATTTACTAAAACCAAAAAGGTCATTGTGAGTATATCAAAAAAACCATCATGTACTAATGAGTAAGATAAACACTAAGATATACTTACTCATTCACTTTATCTAAAACTAGGACTCTTTCTAAAATCCTAACCATTATGGTAATGACACTTATGCTTAAAGAATACCCTAACCTCTAAAGTTATCTAAACCGACCTTTGATACCAACTATAAGGCCCCAGCCTTAAACCTTACTTAATCTTGAGTTATTACAAGATTACACATTGAGGATCTTTTCAGGTTTAGAGTTTTAGAGAATTTGATCATGAAACTTGCATTACATTCCACATTTAAACAAAGTGGTTACATAAAAGAAAATATTCATTCTTCCCATCAACGGAAACCTATTTAAAATAAAACATAGATTCTTTCTTGACACATACTTGACACTATCATCACATCATGTACCTTTCCCTTGACTTGTGAAAAACATTTCAAAAACTTGGGATGAGCATAAAAAGCTCAGTAAGGGTTATAAAAATATGGAAAGGAAACATGAGTTCATAAATACATAAGAATGAAATCATACTTTACCCATAAAACATAGGCATATCAAATCATGAATAAATCATAGAAAACATAAGACATAAAGGTAACTTGAGGCATTCATAACATTCTTACGTAGGGAGTAACACTCTTGGTTACGTTTGGAATACCCATCACAGTATATTCCCTAAATCGCTTCGGAGAAACCTTAACGTTCCACTCCTTCGCGTTACCCAATGCATTGGAGAGCTATAACGGGCTCACCCGCCCTTAGTTTATCACGGAACCACCCGTTTTCATAACAATTCCCAAGAACCATAACATAAATGTGTCACATAAAACATGCATAAAGGAAACATATCATTTCCACATTTCAATCACAATATAACATTTTAGTATATTGAAATATTGAATCTATTCAAAAGAAACCATTTCCAAAACCATTTAAAACATTTAATAAAGAGATTTTTGAATCAAAGTGTCCCATACCACCTTGAAGCTTAAAATTTTAAACCATTAATATCCATATAAATAAATCCTTAAAACCATTTTGAAAACATGGATATTAATAAGAACAAATAATTAAAACATTTAAAACGGTATTTTGGTTAAAGGGGTTTTACCAAAATTAGAGACACTTGAATACAATAATTGAGGAATAACATTTAGTCAGAACTTATAATATCATGAGAATAAATGGATTCATGATATAATACTCCAAAGGACAGTATATACACCATATAAGAGTGAATTGGTGCATAACAACAATGAACCCTCAATAGAAATGTCAAATGTGATGAAATCCCTTATAAAGAAGGTATCCTTAAATTAAGGACAAATCAATCTCAAAAATATGTGTGACAAATATAAATACACACAATATAAGTGGATATTAAGTGTAAAACAATAAAAGTTCATTCACACATATTCAATGGATGACATATTCAATGACTACATGTTGAACCCAAAGAAATCGAAATTGGGTTAAAAAGTTCCCTTGACAGCCTAACGGCATCACAGCAAAATGAGTTGATGAGAGATAAAAAGTGTATCTCATCACTTGGACATAAAATTTACATAAATAAGGATATATGAGAACATATCCCAACATAACAATATGTAAATTAAAAGACCCAACAAAAAAAGTCTTTTAAAAAAAAGAGGAGGGTGAAAGGTTCCCTTACCGACTTGGGTATCTTTCAAAACATACACCCCATGAAAGAAGGACAATAGATCATTGATGTAAATACTCATAAACAAAATTATATTACACAAAGAGTAGAATAATGGGCAGTACATACACCACTCAATGGAATTTGTGGCAAATGTAGTATAAATCTCACGGGAATAAAAGTGAGATGATAAATCTCTTACGAAAACTCGGCAGCCTAACGGCGCCACATAAAACTTCCAAATATGGATTGATGAGATAAAATTGGGTATCTCATCACATTACAATAAAATGTACAGCAAGAGGAATATAAAAGAACATCCCCCAACATTACAAATAGGAGCTTAAAAGAAGTGACATAAAGGAGAGTACTTAAAAAGAAAGAGAGAGGATAGATCTCTTACGAAAGTTCGGCAGCCTAATGGCGCCACTCAAATAAATCCAAAATGGATTGATGAGAGAGAATAGGGTCTCTCATCACATGAACATAAAAATTACAGTAAGTGTAATATAAAATATCATCCCAATAACAAGAAAGATGAACTTTAAAAGGAATGACATAAAAGAGTGTACTTAAAAAGAAAGAGAGGTGTAGGATCCCTTACCTCGGGTCCGACTTGACACGATCGTTCTTTAACGTCCTGAATAATAAACTTGAGTTAATTTCCACTTTATTAAGAACCTTTTTCTATTTCATTATTCCTATTATATCACTTATTTCCATGTTATAAACACTATGTAAACATTTAAGTTAATAATGTTTGTTTTGTCGATATTTGGTTCTTAAGTTGAAAGTGGACTTCTTACCATTACATGTTGTTCGTGTGGTCAAATGTTTATTATATACATATTAATATTCATGATTTGGATATCATATATGTCATATATATACAGTACATGCATGCATTTATAACATTACATAATCATTTAGAGGTAAGAAATGAAATGCACCGTTCATGGAGACGGTAAGTCGTACGTACGCATGAACGCTACTTTCATTTCTATTTCATATTTTATAGAATGGAATAATAATGATATAAAGGTATATTATAATTACAGTATAATATCATATATAATATCATAGTTCCATCCTTTATACGTCCCACATATGGTATTTAACGAATCAAATCACTTTGAGGGGGCGGTAGTCCGCACTTCCTTAAATGAAGATATCGCGTATACCCATAATGGAAGCCATAAAGGTAAGACAAAAATGAAAAATACAGAAGTGTAAATAAAACATAAACATATTATATATCATATATAAAAATAGTGACATCATAATGCCCACCTTTGAAGGTGTTAAATGAGTATTGAACAATCATCGTTTCGGGAGGCAGAATTTCACCATCCACGGAAACCGTATGTTCTTTAACCATTTGATGTAGTTGTGTGAGAGTGTAGCTCGAATAAATCTTATAACAACATCCTAGTATATTGAAGATACTGGTGTTGTTACAAAAGAAGTAAATAAAAAGAGTTTAGGGGGTTGGATAAGCAAAATAAAACAAATGAACATGAGAGAGTGAATTACCTTTAAAAGTGTAACTTCTTTTGATTTGAGCCTAACGGCTTCCTTTGAAAGGATTCTTCCCAAAGGGAATCCTCTAGGATAAGTAGAGGGATGTGGAGAGAGTAAATGGGCAGGGGTTGGCCGAGCCAAAGGCTTGAGGAGTGTGTTAAATGAGGTAGAGGTGGGGGCCTTTTATAAGAGGAGAGGAGGGGCACTTTTGGAAAGAAAAGAAATATTACTTTATTTGAAAATTTGTTTCGGTTTCAAAAGGTCCCACATTGATATAATTCGTGGATAAGGTGATACGGCTTCTAAATCCACTCATCCAATAAGTTTTGGACATGTGTAGTTCATAGATTTTACATTATCTTTCCATTTTATTTAAATCGTCAAATAATGATGTCATCGCTGCATCATTATTATGTCATAAATAATTTATTTTATTTAATGTCTAGAAATTATAAAACAAATACTATGATGTAGTAAATCTTTTTATCTTTCCAATGAATATTTTTAATAAAAAATATGACTTGTATAACCTCACTTAAAAATTGTTTTAGTAAAACATATCATGTTTGTGTCAATTTTACTTTTACATTAAATAAAATGTTATTTATGTCATTTCCCAACCAAAGTGGATCCATGGGGTCCCCAAGTTGACCCATGTCTTGTCTTGGTCGGCCATGATACAACCAATGAGGGTAAGACATGTGTCAAGCTCATCTCATTTTATTAAAGCATAATTTTTACCTTAAACCACACTAATTACCACTAATCGCGATTAAAAACTTAATAAGTTACTATTCACCAAAAAATTATTTTAATCTCATTGAACCACATTTTACTTCTTAATGACAACCATGTATGTCGGATTTTTGAAAATCAAAACACAAAGATGGCAAAATTTCATTTAAACGGAAAATCAGTTTTTATAAGTACCACTTAGTGGTTTCACTATTCATCAAAAATTGAAGTTTTTCAGAAAAATCCCAAAAATTCACCCTAAGCTATATTTGATATTCTGAATTCAAAAATGAAGTCCGTTTTACAAAATTCAAAACATATAATTCACATTAATTAATTTAATAATTAATTCCCGCTGTCATGACAAATAGCGTGTCTTATGAAACAATAAGTATCAAAAGATTGACACTAGTTTAAGTCTGATTTCAAAGTGAAATTGATTCCAACGACCACTATTGGATTTAATGGTAAAAATATATTATAATTTCACTTTAAAACCAATTCAAAATATAATCTAATCATATAAATAAATTAGATAAAAAAGTGGTTTTGAATTAAAATACAACATTTTACACTATTCATTAAAAAAAAGAACTTTATCGGAAAGATACCAAAAATTTACACAAAGTAAATTTTGATGTCTCGATTCTTAATAAGAGTTTTATTTGGTCCAAAAGAATGTTTAAGAGTAAACAAAACTATATTTAATGACGGTTCTCCATCAAAAGGTGATAAGTGAACCTTTAGTGAAAACTAGGGCATATACGCCTAAAATTGAATTCTTTCCGTATTTTAAGCCTTTATCTTTTATGGTATAAATGTAAAAATATTTAAGAACATATATAATCATATTTTAGTTATTTCTATCCATTCCCGCAATTACAACGGCTACATGTTAACTACCATTTAGAATAATATTATTTTATTATTAGAGTGCAACGTAAGATTCCCAAGAAACTCGTTGTTGCGTGTTGGGTACGCCATTGAGCATAGCGTCCCCTTTAAAGTCATATTAACATTTTATTCACAAATATGGATAAATATGAAAATTTCATATTCCTTATTTACCTGGGGTGTTACAGGTATTCCAAATGTAACTCCCTATGGATATGTGAAATATAAAATGTAATTATGTTATGTATGTAAAAAAATTACCTTTATGATTTATTATTTCTATGTGTTATTCATAAATCATATTATTTTTTGTGGAATGTTAAAGAGCCTATGTTTTATGATTAAAAAGTACGATTTCATTGATTTTTATGTATTCATAGACTCATGTTTTATTTTGTTATTTTATATTCCTTACTGATATTTTTATGATTATCCCATGTTTTTGAAATGTTTTTCACAAGGTATAAGGAATGGTAAGAGAATGAAAGAATTCATGAATATTTTTCTCAAGAAAAGAATTATTATTTTAATTATGTAGTTTTATTATTATTAAAAAAATTGGATAGAGTAGAAGTGTATAATTTATACTATTTGAGATGTAATTTAATTGTTATGGCCTAATTATCTAAAACTCTAAACCTGAAATCCTTAATGAGAGTTCTTGACATAACTTAAGATTAAGTAATGATTATGGCAGGGGATTTATAGTTGGTATCAGAGGAAAGGTTTATAAAACTTTGGAGATTAGGATGTTTTCTAAAGGGTTATGGATATGATGATGGGTTTTTCATTTTAAAGTATATTATAAGTTAAATGACTTAGAAACCCCTTTTGAGGCATATTTTATTTCAAATCAATTAACAGAATTTTTTGAGACATTCTCCTTTGAAGAAATTATGGGGTACTAGTTTTTGGGATGAAAAATGTGAGTTATGAAATAACCATTGAGGTTAAAACTTGTTATGGTTATTTTTAAGGATTTTATCTCATTGTGTTATTTGATAATAATTATATAGTTTTTGAAAAAGGGAAACACACAGAATATATGAAAATCCATCATGTCAGACAAAGATGTGGAAATCAAACCCACAACCGAAATGAGACTGGGATTTATCACTTACCACTGGCCTGCATGATGTCCATGGTTGGTATGAATTTATATTTTTATTTAAATGATTATATGGATCAATAATAAGTCGATTTTGGGAACTTATGTTTTATTAAATGGACATCTTTAGTATAGGAAAATTATTTGGTGATTAAGTGATAAATGTTATTTTGGAAGATGTTCGCCCATTTGCGAACACTATATGCTTAAGGAAAATAGAATAATATGGGATTTCATTTGAGGAGTAATGATTGAATTTTATTTTGGAAGAAGCTATCTTTTTGTTGTGGACATATAGAGATTAGGGTTATTTCTGGAAATGACTAAGCAATTTTGGAGAATATGTGATTAGGTTAATTACTTTTCAGTATGAGAATTTAAGAGTAGTTTATATTATTTGGAGATAAATGTACAGATTTTTTGTGCATGACTATGTGATCAAATTATTCTAAATTTTGGGTTTTAAAATTAGTTTTTATTATTTTGAATAATTTTAAGGAAAATTGTGTATTGAATGGTCTTTTTTGAACATTGGGTATTGTTGGTTGACTTTTGGAGATTAAAAATAGTATTTATTTTTATAAAGGATTATTCTTTTCGGAGGTTATCTGATATTGTACTACCGATTTAGGTTTTGGTTAATGTTTAAAGATAGGTGACATATATAGTTAATATTTTTTAGATTATTTGATTATCTAGAAGTCGATTCTAGTGAATTATGTGGACCAGGTCATCTTGAAAAATCATTGTTTAGAGAAAAGACAAATTTGTGGTAAAAATTCATTAAAGGATGAAAATATACTTGAAAAGTAAGTATATTTCCTTATGTTTTTAGTCAATATCATAAATAATTTACTCAAATTTATGAGAAGGAACATAAAAAAATAACATTTTCCATTTATTTTTCTTACTAGGGAATCAAAGAACGTTTAACCCATCATATGTTTATGGTTTTCTGGTAGTTAACTTTTTCTTGATCATGTTTTCTATCACTCTTCATCAGGACTTGATGGTTAGATTTTCTACCATATCCATGTTTTTCTACATGGAACCCTAGTATGGGTTATCTCATGTTACCTTTTTTACTTATCCTTCATTCTTGTAAAGTGATATTTTTATTGACCCTTTTTTGGATGTGATATTTTCAATGAAGATTCCAAGCCCAATTTTAAAATTGCAAAGATGCAATTTCCAAAAGGGGGGAATTATATAACAACCCAAGTATTTATAGAACAATGCATTTTAATTTGTATTAATATTTATGAATATTATATTAATTTTATTTTAAATGGGATGATTTTTCTGATATCATACTTGATACGAAACAACATGTTTCTCTAAAATCTTACGTTGCGAAAAACATTGAGATATACTAAAAAATAATACAATAATGTTATTATTATTTTAAATGGAAGTTAACGCCTAGCCATTAGAATAGAGGGAATTAATAGTATCAACTAAATTTAAAAATATGGTTTATGCTTATTTAAATAATGATTCATTGGTTACCAAATTTATTATAAATGGGAATAAAACCCAGTTGAATATAAAGGATGTGTTTTTATGAAAACCTATTTAGAAGAGAATAATTATTTTTATAAAATCATATCAAACTTTAAGGATTTCTATTTAATGAAAAATATATGTTATATGTAATTTTTTAAATTCATCATATATGTTTTCTTTATATGATACAAGAACAAATTCAATTTTTCGGATAAAGGAGGTATTTTTCTAAAAATGCAGTTTTGCCGCCTTTTATTGGAAAACCCTTTATAAATTTATTTTTGAAACATTTATATGTTATATTTTTCAAAATAAACTTATTATTTAGAATCATTACATAAAATTTACTTTGGATTTCTTTTTTTCTATTTTTTCTGATAACTATCATGTTTTGATGGATAGTAAAAATATGCTAAATTTTAATTGAAAACAACTTTTTTACATTGAGATAATTTATATGGTCAAAAAATGTTATTAATGGTTTGAAAGTATTAATGGAATATTTTTTTATCATTTAATCCAATTTTGGTTAGTAGAGGTAAATTTCCTTTAAAATTGTACTTAAACACATGTTAATATTTTGATAGTTATTACTTATTAAAAGCCCGCTTTTTGGTTTTGACAATAGGAATTAATTTTAAATTAATTAATCCAAATTATGTGTTCTGAATTTGGAAAAATGGATTCCATATATGGAATCAGAATATCCAAATTTGGTAAATAGGTTCCTTTTATTTTTATACATTATGAATAGTAACTTCAGTAATTATTTTATTTACCATGGTTAAAGGGTAAATCTGGTAAATAAGGGTAAAAATAATATTATAATAATATTAAACTAGCCTAACACATGTATTAATACTATTGGATGATATATGTCAGACCATGGGAATCCTTGGGTCAATTTGGGGAGCCATGGATTATATTGGGAGTGATAATGACAAATTATATTAATTAATTTAAAGTAAAGAGAAATACAACATAAACATGCATCTTTTACTAAATTATTTTATATGGGGTTATATAAGTGATCTAGTAGAATATAAACATTAATTAGAAATATAAAATTATTTCCTACATCTTTATATTTTATTTATAATTTTTATACATTAAAGAAACAAATTTAATTATGACATGATGATGATGTAGTGGTTACCTTATTAATGAAAGATTCAAATAAATGACATTACAAATATTAATATAAATGTAATTTGAATATTTTAATACCATAAAATAATTTCATGGACTATATTTAAATATTATCTTTGATTTAATTCCTTTTTTTCAAAGTAATCATGTTTTTATGACTTTAGCAAAAATCAATTACTTTATAGTGTCAAAATTGACATAAATGAGATTTTAAAACAAATACTATTTTATTAAATGATATAATAGTCGTAAAAATATACGATTCATCAAAAAAACTTATATAATGTTAAAAATTTCATTAATGATCCACTTATGGTTCTATTGTCATTTTTTAGTAGATATAGTTACCATATTTTATGAAAATTCAAGAAGACATGGTATGAGTTAATGTTTTTAACAAAGGGTTAAAGCTAGAAGATAAGGTTAATTTTATTCCCTAAACTTATATAAAACCTATTGGTTGAGAGTTTTATGACCTAAAATCATCTTAGATTTTAAATAAATGTTTTTGGGACCATTTTTAACCGAAAATAATTTTATAATAAAATAATATTTCAATACCTTCCTAACGTACCCCTTCTCCCTCATATAAAAGGACATCAACACTACTCACATACTCACACCTGTAAATCCTCTTGGATTTTCCAAATTATGATCAAATAAACTATCATAATCCCTCCATTCCCCCTAAAAGCCTTTCCTTTGGAATAAGGAAATTCAAGAAATCCTTTTGACTCAAATTAAAAGAAGTTACCCGATTTAGAGGTAAAGTCTTCTTGCATGTTCTTTTATTTTATTTTATTCTCCACTACCTATGATGTTTTTATTATTTGATTACATAAAAACCAAAGTATCCTAAATATACTATGATGTTTTTATTAATGACATTCAAGCTATAGTTTCACAAACCCATATCAAATGGATACGAACATTCTGTTTCTGTGTACGATGAACTACCGCCTCACGAAATGATGATTGTTCAATTTTCCCCTACCACCTCTCATAGTGGCCATTATTATGGAACTATATTCATATATGATATATATTATATTTATATTGTACCTATTATTATGTATTTTTATTTATATCAAAACTTTTTGTTTTCCATAATGTGTTATTACGATAATTTCATTAGAGGAAGTGTGGACTACCACCACCTCAAAGTGGCATGACTCGTTCATGCCATAAATGGAACGTATAAAGTATATATTTAATGATATTATGTAATGTATATTAAATATTTTATGATACTTTAATTATAATATACCTTTGTTTAATTAATTTTTCATTTCTTTAATATGAAAAATAAATGAAAGTAGCATTTATGCGCCGCTACGGTCTACCATCTCCATGAACGTTGCATTTCATTTCTTTTCCCAAAATTTTATGTACTACTATAAATACATATATAATAGATATATTTTATATATATTATATTTAAATCATGAATAATATTTTGGAGATAATGGACTTTTTACCACATGGGCAATTTGCAATTATAACAAGTTCATCTTTGACCCAAGTACCGAACATCGAAAAAATGTCTGATATCAAGTTGAATAATTATATGATTGTTATAATGAGGTAATAAGTGATATAAAAAGAATACTTATCTTTAAAAAGGTTATAAAGAAATTATAAATTAACATATGTTTATTATTCATGGAGATAAAGAATGAACAAGACAAGCCAGACTCAAGGGAAGGGAACCTTTCACCCTCCTGTTTTAGTCAAAGATTTCACTTGTGTTATGTATTCTAATTTCAATTTTATTATGTTGGTATATGATATTATATATCCTTATTTTTTTATATTTTATTTCCATGTTATGAGAGAACCTTTTATCTCTCATTAACTCATTTTCTAAATTTTTAAGTGACACTATTTGTATAAGGACCCAACCTTAAAATGTTACTCAATCTTGAATTTTAAACAAGATAATAAATTATTAAAAATTGAGAATATTTTTCAGTTTATAGTTTTAGAGAATTAGGATACCTTACATAAATAACATACAACAATCACACAAAAGGATACTACTAAAAACACTTTTCCATTTTTTTCAAAATATAAAACATTAAAACATGAAGCATGATTTATTGGACAACACTCCATATCAAACATCATGAATCCATTAATTATCTTACAAATTATTATATCCTATAAAAACATTTTAAAAACATGGGATGAGTATAAAACTCAGTATGGGATATAGAGATAGAAATCATTAGTCATGTGATAACATAAAACCCAATAAAACCCATATCATTAAAACTGGAATGCATGGAATTCTCATGTTGTTGCCTTGGGACATATTTACCATATCACTCTTACATTGAACCTTACAAATGGAATAACCCTTTGGCCAACTTCCATATTTGGAGTATGCAATTCATTGCAGACCTATAATGGGGCTCACCCATTATATCTTGAGTGATAATGGGATCAACCCAACATATCTTGAGCTATAATTGGCTCAACCCAACATATATTGAGCTATAATGGGATCAAACAAACATAAATAAGTTCCAAGGAACATATCATGGTAATTAAGTATCTTGAAATCAGGAGAAATCACTCATTCCATATACATATAAAAAGACAATCCCATTGAAAATTATTAAAGAGTCTTTTAAAAGGATTTTAAAAAGAAAGTCCCTAAAAAATATAATTGAGGTGATAATTAATATACTAGAATGTACATGGGTATACACCTTAAATATACATAAAAAATATAAACCAAACCAATCACACAAACAATTTTAATTCCATGTAAATAATGAAGTAGAAGGTTAACCCAAAGAATGGAAATCGGGTTATGAATTCCCTTACCTCAGGTTTTTCTTACTTAAAACTTTTTTAATCCTCCTGTATAATGTTTAAAAGTGTTATTAATATCTTAAAGAATCATATCCATCTTTATAATATCTTATATGATCATTTCATTACATAATTTCACACTTTAATTGTTAGTATTTTGTTCCTTGCATTTTTTTGGGGTGGTTTCTTTACATGTTTTCCATGATTGGTTCGTGATTGATGTTCTAGTTGATTGTAATTGAAACTCCATAATTGGAATGGAAAGGTATTTACATATTTACAGTACCATAAATTATACCATTTAAAATTTTGAATTATGATATACGAATGATTCATAAGTTCACACAATAATGATGGTCATTTAGATAATTTTTGTGGTTCTTTGATAATAACGAACTCATTTTGTTTTATAAATTAAAACCATGTGTTCAAAATAATTCCAAAACCAAAGGTGAGTAATAATACATATATTATAACTTGGTTCAACAATTGAAAAATTTTAATGAAAATACTTGAAATAATTAAAGTAAATTCGAATCACATCATCCACGATGTCAGTAATTCGACACATCACAGACTATTCTTTTATTCCTTGAATAAGTGGGGGGAGAAGAAGAATGATGATGAATATTACATGAAAATGAGAAAATCCTAAATATACATGATTTATGTAGTTTTCATGCCTCTTGGGTAAGAGGATTTGAAGAAATAAAATAAAGGATCTCAAAATAAAAGAATTGTTGAGAAATCCCTTACAAAATATTCGACAGCCTATCGGCTATGCAACATGGTTTTAGAAAACATTAAAAAGAGAGGGGACAAGGGTCACCCATATATAAATGAATCATAAAACAGAATAGAGAAATAATAAGATAAAAATAGGAGCATGGTAAGGATTCTTGAATTCTATACCACATAAAACAGAACTTGAATGGAAGAAAGAAAGAAGTTGAGAATTTTCTTACCAGGAAGAGTAACTCCTAGAACATGAAGGTTGGGACCTTGGGGGATTGAAGAATCCATGGGAGGAATAATAGGAAGTTAAGAAGGCTATAGATTCATTGATGAGGAATATTTAACAAATTTAATGAAGTAATGGGTTGGTATTTATAGCAAAAGTGGGGGAATATTTTAATAATTTCCAAGGGACACCTCATTAGTGGTATTTGAAAAACCATGGGCTTGCCCATGTTATTTTCCCATGGTATTAGCCACTTGGGACACCTCACATATTTTTTTTACGGCACACAATTTGACCATCTTTATTACATCATTATTAAATTATTATTGGTGTCATTAACACACCTAAACTCAAAACTGTATTTTTTACAATTTACCGAAAAATAAACTATTTCAGAAAAAACGTATAAAATTACCCTTACCCTTTTTTGATATGTATAATTCAAAAACAAACTCAATTTTTTGAAAATAGTTTTCTAAAAATTCTTAATTTAATTTTTAAATAAAATCTTACTTAATTCAAAAATTAACAATTTTAAAACAATAACTACCTTTATATCACATTGAAAAATTAACCAAGTTGTCATTATCTTAAATCCTTATGAAAATAAAATAATAATACAATTAACTATTCATTAGGGTTATATTACTATTCATACTACTATTCATAAGGGTATGTTATTATTCACAAAACAATGGTTCCATCAAACACTAAATAACTTACTGAACATAATTGTATTTGACTGTTTTATGAAATTAAAAACATAGATGCTGCAAAATTAGGTTTAAAGGCTAGTTATAAATATCTACTTAAGAAAGGTTAGTTAATTTAATTTATTTTTTAAAAAACCATGGGGAGTTACATTATTCCCACCTTCTAGAAATTGCATCCTCAAAATTTTATTTAATCATTAAATAAGTGAGAGTAACTTTCCCTCATCACATTTTCAGATTCCCATGTTGCTTCTTCAACCATGTGGTTTCTGCAAAAAAACCTTTACCTGGTCGATTACCTTATACCGCAATACTTTTTTCCTTACGAATCTGAACGAGTTTCTCATATATGAAAGGTTGCCTTCTAGCTGAACTGCTTTTGGGCTCAAGACATGTAATGAATCTGGAACATACTCTCTCAATATCGAAACATGAAAAACATTATGTACTTGAGACAAACTTAGAGGCAATGCTACTCAGTATGCAACTGGTCCAACTATCGCTAGGATTTCAAAAGGACCAATGAATATCAGACATATCTTTCCTTTCTTTCCAAAACGCATCACACTTTTCCAAGGATTGATTTTAAGGAAAACATGGTCACCTACCTCAAAAGAGAAGTCTTTACTTTTGTTATCTGTATAAAATTTCTGCATAATCAGAGCTTTCCCCATATACTGCTGGATAATCATCACTTTATCAGAAAATTCTTATTCTAATTCTAGTCCCATCAATATCCTTTCCCCGACTTCATCCCAAAAATATGGAGTTCATCACCGCTTCCCATTCAATGCCTCAAAAGGTTCCATTTGTATACTAAAATGTAAACAATTATTATAATAAAACTCGACTAAAGAAAGATGTTGATCCCAACTTCCTTGGTAGTCCATTGAACAAGCTTGAAGAAAATCCTTTAAAGTCTGAATCATTCATTCTGACTGCCTATCTGATTGATGATGAAAAGCTATAATGAAATTTAATTCTATTCCCAATGACTTCTGAAGGCCCTTCCAAAAGTTATAAGGGAACCTGGGATCCTGATCAGATAAAATGGAAAGATAAACTCCATTTAACCTAGAAATATATTTGAGGTATAGTCGAGAAAGCTGATCCAATGACATTGTATCTCAAATAGAAAGGAAATGTGCAGATTTTATCAGCCAATCAACAATAAACCAAATCACATTGTTACCTCGAAAATTCTTAGGTAGTGCCACCATGAAGTCCATGGATATATTTTCCTATTTCAACTCACGAACTAGAAAAGGATGAAGTATCCCCTTTGGTAAATACCACTGTGCTTTAACCTATTGACATGACAAACATTTCAGAATAATTTCAGTAATATCTGTTTTCATTCCATCCCACCAGTAAAACTCCCAGAGGTCTCTGTACATCTTATTACTTCTAGGATGAACTGAAAATGGAGAACTATGAGCTTCACACAACAAATCTTTCTTCAACTGGGAATCACAAGGCACACACAAACTTTTTCCAAATGTTAACACACAATCTTTATCAAGGTTAAATTCTAGAATCTTAACCATTTTAACCAATTATACCTTTTTCTGTAGCTCATGGTCTTCCTTTTGTGATCTCTTAATTCTATCTGATAATGATGACTGCACTGAAACCTGTTGAAAAATTGATGTATTCCCTATGCTAACAACTTCTAAGAAAAAATTCATCAAATCATTAATCAAGGGATCATGTTCCAAACATAACATGGTTAATGATGCATGATGTTTTCGAATCAGGGAATCTGCCACTTTTTTTTCTTTTCCTAGATGATAATTGATTATCCAATCATAATCCTTTATTAGTTCAATCCATCTTTTATGCCTCATGTTTTATTCCTTATGAGTGAATATATACATTAGACTTTTATAGTCAGTATATATTTGACATTTGGATCAGTATAAGTAGTGCCACCAAATTTAAAATCAAAAGCACAACTTCCAATTACAAATCATGTGTGGGATAATTTAACACATGAAGTTTTAGTTTTCTTGAAGCACAAGAGATTACCTAATCATTGTGCATTAGAACACAACCAAGTACCTTCAATGAAGCATCACTATAGATGCCAAACTCACCATTTTGGGAAGGCAAGGACAAACACTACTAGAAAATGGGTTTATACCCACGGTTTTGTACAAAACCTTGGGTATAGGGATAGTATGGGGACCTATGCCCACTGTTTTCAAAAACCGTGGGTATAGGTCCCCTATACCAATGGTTCTTGGAAAAACCTTGGGTATAGGGTTTTTTTGAAGACCTATACCCACGATTTTGGAAAAACCTTGGGTAAAGGTGTTGTTCATCAGACTGATAACCACAGTTTTTGAAAACCATGGGTATAGGCGGTATTTTTTTCAAAGGCCTATACCCACAGTTTTGAAAAACCATTGGTATAAATTTCCTGCGTTATGGCGGGAACAAAAAATTCTGGGGGGAAAAACATTTTGGTGTGAAGACGACCTTGAATAATACAATTATACAGATAGAAATATTAAATCATATAAATTTTCTAGGATCGATGGTTTAGATCTTCGGTTTGCATGAGGAAGTGCAGTGATCGAATCCTTCTGCTTCATTAATTTACAATATTTGAGTGACATTAATATAGGTTAAGAGATGTATATATATAAACCAATGATATTCTTATGTTAGTTGATCAGTCCGTATTCTCCTTCCTCACAAGTCACGGGTTCAAAACCCCACAAATCATCTTTTCTGTATTATAGGAGTTATATTAATATATTAAAATAAAAGTATCCATATATACCAATAGTGGTATTATCTCGGTTGGTCGGTTGTGTGTGCTCCTTCCACACAGGTCGTGGTGTTGAAACCCTGCGAATCCTCTTTTTTAGATTATAGGACTTATATTAATATATTAAAATAAAAGTATCTATATATACCAATAGCGGTTTTAACTCGGTTGGTTGGCCGTGTGTGCATGATGTATGAGGTGCGAGTTTAAATCCGCCTAGGGTCGATTTTTCATAATTTTTTTCCTACGGTTTGAAAACCATAAAAATAGCCTTGTGCCACATTGTTTAGTTATTGTTCCCATGGTTTAGTAAAACATTGGTATAGGTGAGGACCTCTATTATGAAGCCTTTCTGGACCATGGTTCCCAAAACCGTGGGTATAGGCTATACCCATGGTTTTTGGGGATATACACAGGGTTTTGAACCGTGGGTATTGGCCATTTTTTCAGTAGTGAAAACTAGAGAATTCACCAATCTCTTATTTAGTTCTTGAAAACAAACATCACAGTCTTCTATCCAAACAAATTTATCCCCTTTTCATGTTAACTTAGTTAGATGTCTAGATAACCAGGAAAAGATTTTAACAAACCGTCGGTAATAACATGCTAATCCAAGAAAACTACAAATCTCTGTAGCATTTTTAGGTCTTGGACATTAATCGACCACTTTTTTATTGTGAGAGCAACAATTATTCCATCCTTATTTACAATGTTCCCAAGAAAATAAATCTGTTGGAACCAAAAATCACACTTTCTGAATTTTCCATAGAGTTTCTTTTCTTTTAAGGTTTGAAAAAAAAACCCGTAGATTTTTTTCATGCTCCTCTTTACATCTAGATTATAATAGAATTTCATAAATAAATACAACCACAAATCTTTCCAAGAACTCATGAAATATTCTATTCATAAGATCCATGAATAAAGCACGTACTATAGTTAACTCAAAAGGCAAAACTACAAATTCATAATGACTATATCTAGTACAGAACATAGTCTTCGGGATATCTTCATCCATTACATTCAACTAATGGTACCCCGACCTCAGGTCAGCCTTCAAAAAATACTATGCCCCCTTCAGCTAATCAAACAATTCATTGATATGAAGAAAAAGGATACTTTTTTTTAACAGTAACGTTAATCAAGGCTCTATGATCGATACAATGTTTCATTGAACCATCTTTTGTTCTCAACAAACTAGATTGGAGCACCCTATGGAGAAGTTATGGGTCAGATGAAGCCTTTATCTAATTACTCCTACAAATGATTTTTTTATTCCAGAAGTTCCATTTTGGACATTCGATAAGGAGGTTTAGAAGTTGGCTTAGTATCAGGAACAAATTCAATATCAAACTCAACCTCTCGATTTGGAATTACACCCCACAAATCATCGGAAAAAACATCCAAGTATTCATTTAAGACAGGTACATCATTAATCTAGATAGTTCCTTTATCTTCAAAAAGATGAGAAGATAACTTTAATTTCCACCTTTATCAGTTTCTTAGCTTCTTGATATTTTATTATTGGCATGGGTTCATTCTTGTATACAAACTGAAATTATTTTTGAAAAACAACTTCTTTTCCACTGCTATCTATTTTAGTATGATAAAAAGAAAGTCTTTCCATACAAAGAATAACATCAAACTATACTTGAGGCAAAACAAAAAGGTTTTTAAGTAAAATACTTCCACAGGAAATGATAGAAAGATTCTTATAATTTCTTTTTTCTATAATATTTCTTCCAGGTGTTTTTACAATGAGATCTAGTTTCATTTGATGAGTTTAAATTCCCATTTTTTCCGAAACTTTCTTATAAAAGAAGGAATGTGTAGACCATGAATAAAACAATACATTTGAGAAATCTGTAAAAACAAGAAATGTACCAAATACCACCTCATTTGAATTCTCAACATCTACTTAAGTGGTTGAAAATGATTTTACAAAACTTTCTCCTTCAAATCATGCTGATTCCATGCTTGAGTAACTAGCTTCAGACAAACATTAGCAAAATGAACCAATTCCTTACAGTTAAAGCATCTCACCATCGGCTTATCATTAATTTTAGGACCATTTTCCTTGCACTCATGAGACATGTGTCTAAATATTCCACTTCTGTTTCATTTCATAGAATATACAAGGCATTCACTAAGATTCCTTTTACCAAACATTTCACACGAAAGGAAATTTATTTACTTACCTCTAGAATTCTTTGATGACTTCTTCCCCAATGCATGCCAACCAAAATGCTACTTATTCTTAACATCACGAGTCATATATGTTGCATCAAACTCCATCTCAACGTTTTCAGCACAACAACCAAGATTCCCATAGCTTTTAAACTCTTGTGAAGCCAAAGGTCTTCACAAAAACGGTTTCAAGCTAGAGTAAAATCTACTAATTTTACATTCCAAATCCCAATTAAAATCTGATACATACAAGGTCAGTCTTGTTAAACTGGCTTTATATGCTACAACAAAATCATCATATTTCCACTTCAGTTCCAATAATCGTTTCTCCAATCTGAGTCAAACAGTTTTGGGAAAATATTTGTATAGGAAAAGACTCTTAAATGCTTCCCATTCCAAATTGTAAAAATCACCTCTTAACATGATAACACCATTTATCGGCTTCACCTTCCAAATGATAAATTTCTTGTATTAGCTTTTTATGTTCAAAACACCCTATAACATCAAATATATTTTATAGGTTATTGATCCATCCTTTGTCTATCACTGGATTTGTGGTTCCACTAAAAGATGAAGGATATTGCCTCATAAAATGCTCCACAGAAGACATATTTCTTCATGGTAGATCATGTTATTCTCTCTCATGGATACCACCACCATTTATTACTTGATTCAACTAATATATTTCTATTATAAACTAATCAGTTCTGATTCCCACCATTTCAAGTTGCATATTCAGACAGACATCAGCCTATTTGTGCCTTCCTACTTCTACATCCCTATTTCTTCTGCAGAAAACCATTCCGAACAAACATAAAAAATATGAAGAAACATTGTAATAATTAAATTATATAACATTTCAAATTAATCATTGAGTAAAATTAGTTTTGGTATTCTTTAAATATCATCCCCACCCATAATGTTATCTAAACCATCCTTTGATAACAACTATAAGCACCCAACCTTAAAATTTTACTCAATCTTTAATTTTAGACAAGATCATTCCTTATTTTTAACTGAGGATATTTTTGAGTTTATAGTTTTATATAATTAGGATACCTTACATACCTAACATACCACAATCATACATGAGGATACTATGAAAAGAAAATTCCATTTTATTCAAAATATAAAATAATAAAACATAAAGCATTATTTCTTTTACAACAATCCATATCAAAATATCATGAATCCCTTTATTCTCTTACCCATCCTTATATCATGTGAAAAACATTTTAAAAAAATGGGATGAGTATAAAACTCAGTAAGGGATATAAAGATAGAAAGTGTTAGTCATGTGATAACATAAAAATGAATAAAACCTGTATCATAAAAACTCGAATGCATAGAATAGTCATGTTTTTACCTTGGGACATATTTAACATATCACTCTTACATCCACCCTTACATATGGAATAATCCTTTGGTAAAATTCCATCTCGGGAGTACCCAATGCATTGGAGAGCTATAATGGGGCTCACCCGTCATATCTTGAGATATAATGGGCTCAAAAAAACATACCTTGAGCTATAATGGGCTCAACCCAACAAAAATAACTTCCAAGGAAAAAATCATGGTAATTATGTCTCTTTAAATTAGGATAAATCACCCATTACATATACATATAGAAAGAAAATAACTTTGAAAATTGTTAAAGAGACTTTTAAAAGGAATTTAAAATGAAAGTCCCTTAAAAATATAATTGAGGTGATAATTAATAGAATGGAATGTACATGTGTATACACTATAAATACACATAATAAAATATAATATAAAAAAATCATCACTCAAACAATTTTAATACCACATATATAATGAAGTAGAAGGTTAACCCAAGGAATGGAAATCAGGTTAAAAGTTCCCTTACCTCGGGTATTTCTTACATCAAATTTGTTTAATACTCCTATATAATAGTTAAAAAAGTGTTATTACTATCTTAAAGAAACATATCCATCTTTATAATATCTTATATAATCATTTCATCGAATCATTTCACCCTTTGATTGTTAGTATTTTGTTCTTTGCATTGTTTTGGGGTGCTTTCTTTACATGTTTTCCAAGATCAGTTCGTGATGGATGTTCTTGTCTATTGGAAGTGAAAATAAATAATTGGAATGGAAAGGTATTTACATATTTCCAGTACCATAAATTATACCATTTATCATTTTGATATTTTATATGAGGATGATACATAAGTTAAAAAATTAATGATGTTTGTTTAGATCATTTAAGTGGTCCATTTATAATAATAACCTCATTTTGTTTTATAAATTAAAACCATGTGTTAAAAAACATTCCAGAAAAAAGGATGAGACATAATAAATATTTTATATCCCATTTCAACCATAAAAATTGTTTCATGACAAGAAGAGGAATAATTAATGTAAATTGGAATCCCATCATCCATGATGTCAGTAATTCGACACATCACAGACAATGTTTTTATTCTTTGAATAACTGAGAGAGGAGAAGAAGAGTGATGATGAATATTCCAAGAAAATGAGAATATACAGAATATACATTATTTATGGAGTTTTAATTCCTCTTGGGTAAGAGGATTTGAGGAAAGAAAACAAAGGAACTCAAAATAAAAGAATAGTTGAGAAATCCCTTACTTAAAATTCGGCAGCCTAACGACTATGCAACGTGGTTTTAGAAAACATTAAAAAGAGATGGGACAAGGGTCACCCATCCAGAAATTAATCATAAAATATTATAGAGCAATAATAAGATTAAAATAAGAACATGGTGTGTATTCTTGAATTCTATACCACATAAAAGTGAACCTGAATAGAAAAAGAAAGAAGTTGAGAATTTTCGTACCTTGAAGAGTAACTCCGAGAAATCAATGGATGGGACCTTGGGGGTTTTGGAATCCTTGGTAGGACTACTAGGGTTGTAAGGAGGCCATGAAATCATTGATGAGGAATTTTTAATGAATTTAATTAAGGAATGGGTTGGTATTTATAGCAAAAGTGATGGAATATATTAATAATTTCCAAGGAAAACCTCATTACTGGTATTTTGAAAACCATGGGCTTGCCCATGGAATTAGCCACTTGGAAAAACTCACATATTATTTTAATATAAACAAGTTGTCTAGATTTATTACATCATTATTCATGTCATTAACACACTGAAACTCAAAACTGTATTTATTAATATTCTCCAAAAAATCAATTGTTTCTGAAAAATCCCAAAAAATTACCCTTACCCTTTTTCAATGTGTATAATTAAAAAATAAACTCCATTTTTTTAATATGATTTTCAAAATATTAACAATTTAATTTTTAAATAAAATCATATTTAATTAAAAAATTAACAATTTTAAAACTACAACTACTTTTATATCACATTAAAAAATTAACCAATATGTAATTATCTTAAAGACTTAATAAAATAACAAAATAATAAAATTAACTATTAATTATGTTAATATTACTATTAATATTACTATTCATAAGGGTATGTTACTATTTACCCAAAAAAAAAGTTAGTTCCATCATACTCTAATAACTTACTGACCACAATTTTAGTTGAACATTTTTCAAAATTCAAAACATAGAAGCTGCAAAAATATGTTGAAAGGATAGTTATAAATATCTACTTAAAAAAGTATCATTAATTTCATTTATTTTTTTAAAAACCATGGGGTGTTACAGTTAGGCTTCCAAATTTTCATAAGGGAACATCTAAACTCAATTTCCACTCAATGGGTTCTAGGCATTTTTTATTGATTATATTGTGCCAAGATTATGTGAGGAAACACTATTTATTTATTTATGTTTTAATTTCCCCTTCTGTTTGTGTGGATATACTTTTTAAACACATAATCACTCCATTGATAAATTCTTACATCATTGATACAAACATTGTAAGGGAGATATTAGATCAATCTCCATTTATTGAGTTAAATATCCATGTCATTGGTTTTGTTTTTTCAAGAATTTGATTGAATGAACTATGATTGTTTTACCCTTAATATCCACTTATATTGGGTGTATTTATATTTTTCACACATAATTATGTCATTGATTTATCTTTAATCTAAGGATATGATATTTGTAAGTGGCTATATCTCAATCTCCTTTTATTGAGGCATATCTTGATATTGTACACATTTAATATCCTATAAGGTGTACATATAACACTTTTAACATTTTATATCCGGAATTTATATATTCTCATGATATTTAATGTTTTTTTATGCTATTATTCAATTATTTTCATTCAATTGTTTCTCAAGTGTTATTAGACTCTTTAACTAAAACATCATTTTAATTGTTTTAAATATTTATTCTTCTAAATCTTTCGGATTAATGTCCATGTTTTTAAAATGGTTTTAAGTATTTATGTGGACATATATGTTTTAAAATTATAACTCTCAAATTTATTTTAAAAATTTTAAGGTGGTGTGGGACACTTTTATTCAAAAATATCTTAATTAAATGTTTTAAATGGTTTTGGAAATAGATTGAATATTTCAACATATTTAATTTATTTATTGTGATTGATGAGTGAAATTTTAATAAACTAAATATTTTATCTATTATGATTATGTAATGGTACATGTAAATTTGATGGTTGGTTATGTGATAATCGAAATATGGGTGGTTCCGTGATAAGCCTTGGACGGGTGACCCAGAGATATCTCTACAATGAATTGGGTAATGTGACAGAGGTAAACGTTAATGTTTCTCCTAAGAGATCTAAGGAATATACTTTGATGGGTATTTCAAATTTAACTCCCTATGTAACTGTGAAACCTAAAATGTAATTATGTTAGGGATGTCAAAATTTAACTTTATGATTTATGATTCCTATGTGTTATTATTAAATATTAGGATTTTAGGAAGTATGTTAAAGAGCTTATGTTTTATGATGGAAAAGTATGATTTATTTGATTTTTATGTATTCATGGACACATGTTTTCATTCCTTATTTTATATCCCTTAATGAACTTTTTATGCGCATCCCATGTTTTTGAAATTATTTTCATAGGGTATAAGGAATGGTAAAAGAGAGGAAAAATTCAATAATATTTTTATCAAGAATGGAATTATTGTTTTAATTAAGGAGTTTTATTATTGTGAAAAAATTGGATAGAGTAGAAGTGTATACTTTGTAATATTTGAGATGTAATGTAATAGTTATTGACTAATTCTCTAAAACTCTAAACCTAAAAATCTCCATATTGTGAATTATTGACATAACTCAAGATTAAGTAATGATTAAGGCTGCGGATTCTATTCTAAGTCTTCCACCGAATCATGAAGTTGAGTTTTTAAAATAACTCATACCTGATGACACTTCTATTTAAAAAATTACCTATAAAATGGACCCAATTAAGTTATAGAAATTAAATAAGAAAATCACGTATAACATTAACAAGGGATTAATTCTTCCAATTGTATCATATTGGGGTTTACCTCTTATTTTTTTTGATAGAAGTATGGATCTATGTGACTCTACATTGATTATCAGGAGCTGAATAAGATCACAATCAAGAACAATTATCCTCTACCCAATATTTATGACCTATTTTATCAACTGCGGAGAGCTCAATAGTTTTTCAAGATTTGAATTTATTCTAGATTTCATAAATTGAGCTTCAGGAAGGAGGATATACCCAATACAATAGTACATACAATGTATGGACACTATGAATACATAGTGATTCTATTCAGTTTTGAAAAATCCCCCTATATCACTATGTATTTAATGAATATATTCTTTAGAGATTACCGTGATCTGTTTGTGGTAGTTTTTATAAATTATATTATTATATATGAAAATGGCATGAAAGAGAATGAATATAACTTAATAATTATACTAAAAAACCTATGTAGAGAATATATGAAAAATTTAAAAAATACAAATTTTTGCAGTCAAAAGGTTTCATGTTTTCATACTATAATCTCAATATAGGGTATATCATTAGATCCATCCAAGAAGGAGGCTATTTAATGTTTGAACAAACTAACCATTATAGTTACCCTAGACTTTTAAATATTATATTACATGATTTTAATCATAATTATACATTAGAGTACAATCCAAGGATCGTTAAGTCTGGTCTATTGGAAGACTGGGTACATAGAATATAAAACATAAAACGTGGGGCTAAAAAACTATTTTTTTTAATCTCCAAAAAAATATCATAACTTCTTTTAATCCCTTACATCTACATATGGCACCCTGGGGGACACATGAATAAAGGGATGATCTAAAAATCCCAGTAATGGAATGAACATAAGAATACAACTTAAGAACATGAGGTAGGAGGAATGAAATAATTATATCAAAAGCATGGAACATATGAAATCATATCATATAAACATGGGATCATATAAACATAAAATCATATAAATGTGGTAGAATCAAAAAAACATGTAATTAGTTTGGGTAAAGGTTAACCGCCAATCCTGTTTCACATAGTAGTACGAGTCAATGCTAACTCCCAATCCTGTTACACATCATATCAGATGAGACTTAACTTTACCCAATTAATTGGAGCTCTATTTGGGTGAAAATATCTCTAAATTTTCATGAAATTGTTTTCTACATAAATAATCATACATAATTAACCCTACATAAACATAAGGGTACCCATGGGAAGAATTGGGTACCAAAATCATGACATAAATCATAACTAATGGGTGTATCATGTATGTGTCCATAAAAAAAGGTATTAGAATATACATGGTTGTTCATAAGGTAAAATAGTCATTTAACATGGTAAGTGATTTCAAACAGAAGTGACAACATATAAGAAATGTATTTGAGAAACATTAGCATTAAACCATTTTTTTGGGTTTTAAGGAATATAATATAGAGATTTTAAAATAGAAAAGAAGAAAATCTTTTATATAGAACCATAATTTAACCATGATGGTTTTAATAATAAAAATAATTATTTTATAAATAAAATTCTGGCTTAAAACAAAGGATTGAGTGCACCTGACGTTGGGTAAAAAATTTGGAAGTTCCCTTAAAACAAGTTTGCTTTTGAGAAAGATCTAAGGAGGGAATCTTTATAAAACATGTATATCCCATAAAGAGAGTGATGAAAGGTTAATTATAAATTAATTTTTAAAACTATAAATCATTTATAATATGAACATAAATAGATAAGGTAACTCAATTTTGATATAAATAAAGATTAGGAAACTTGAAACAACAAAGGAGGTTAGTGTAGAATTTGTTACGGTTTATCACCATGGTGTCAGGTGTACTAATATGGATTTATGAGAGAAAAATGGGTATTTCATCACATATAAATCATTAGGGAAGTATGTGGGAGATGAGAAATCGTACCCCATAATGTTTTATTACAACTAAAATGGCGTAGCATAGAGGACATCTTGATTAATAGCGAGATGGAGTGGATCCCTTAACTTAAACCCGATGGTGTTCTCCACTTGTTTTTAATTACCTAAATAAAAAAATTAGGTTTATTAATTAAAAATTACAAAACCAAATTTATATTTAATTTATTTAGTATAACATTTTTTTAGTTCATTCAAGACCATTTTTATTAGTTATAAGGTTCACTTTCATTGTTTGTGTCTGTTTGCTTGCTTGGTTTTTATTGATCAGTTCATGTTCGGTTAAACAAGTATAATGAAAATGGTTATCCAAAGTTTATATTTTATGTTATTATTGAACATACAGGAGATTACATGGTTATAAAAATTCATTTTTCTATTGGGAGTGAAGATGAATTATTATATAATACCTCAGTGATAACTGTTTTGGTTAATAGGTGGGTTTTGATTACAACAAACATTTTTTCATTATAACTTAAAACCTTTTTTAAGAAAAGGATTAAAAAAACATAACTAGAATATATTAAATATATAATAATCTGGTTAAACCATAACACAAATGGTTTCATGACTAGAATTAATGATGATAATAGAAATTGATAAACTGTTGTCCTTGAAGGTGCTAAATTAACACATCTCGAACGTTGTTTTCATTTCATTCAAATAAAAGATGGGGAAAGTAGAGAAGATAATAAAGTATCCTATTAGAATAATAAAATTACAGAAACTTATGTTACTAGATTTATCTTAACATTTGGGTGAAGGGAGGTGAGGAAATAAACAAGAAAATAAAAGAACTTAAAAGAAATAAAAGAATTGGAAAGAGGAATTAACCTCTTGAGTTTTTCTCTTTTAAGAACTTATTAAGGGGAGGAGTTTTGGTATTTTGAATATAATAGGGGACTTTGGACATGGGGAAGGATCTTTGGGAGATATTTGGGCCGAATATTGGCAAGGAATAGGTCTTGAGAGGAGTGAAGAGAAGCGGTGGTGAGGGGGGTTTTATAGTGGAGGAGAGGAGGGTTTTCAAAATTGTTTAATCATTAGTTTATTAATTTCCCTAAATACTAACAATAATGATGATTAAATGACCAAAAATAGTAATGTGTGAATTTGAGTTTGATATAATGTCCTTACATCATCCATATATCAGATGAGGACATCATAATTTATGTATTTATCATTTATCACAAATTATCACATTTTACTATTCATCAAACTCTCAAGTATTTTAGAAAAATCCCAAAAATTCACTCTTATAATTTTTTGACGTGTGTAATCCAAAAAATGAAATCTATTTTTCAGAAATAATTTTAAAAATCTGATTAATTTCATATTTAATTTAAATCATAAATTATTATTAAAAAACCTGTTTGAAAACATTCATTTACTTATTCTAAAATATAGGTACATCATAATTTCACTTGAATCTTATTTATATACTATCATAGGTAAAGTTACTAATCATTTGGGTATATCAATATTCATAAGTTTATGTTACTCTTTATTACGGTAAGTTACAATTCACTAAAAATTATGTTTTTCTTATCGGACTCCAAATAACTTACCGATCGTAACTGTGTATGTCAGATTTTCAAAATTCCAAACACAAAAGTGAAAAACTTATATTTAAAGGTCACATAGAACTTAGTAGTTCATCATGTTTTGATTTCATGTAATTATATGAAATATTTATATGAAAGGAATTTTTATTGATAAAACATAGAGTCGTTACAACCATGGTAACTGAGATCGGTAGTTTTCTTAGTTTAGATTGATATTATTGATGGATTATAGATAATTTTACATTACTATCCAATGCACTCAACAATATAACTCATAATGGTTCCAAGTCCAACTAGATAGATGAATATGATGAATATTTCAAGGAACCAAAGAAAAGATTAGTCAGATCACCTATTCTCACATTACCTAGTAGTGGATAATGGATTGTAATATATAGTTATGCATCATAGAAGAGATTGGGATGTGTTATTTTTTAGAATGAAATTTTTATAGCTTATGCCACATGAAAATAATAGGTTTATGAGAAAAACTACCCAACTAATGATTTGGATTTAGCTGTGGAATGTTTTTAATAAATGATATGGAATCATTATCATTATGGACAAAATTGTGAAATATATATACTGATCACAAAAGTTAAAAGAATATATTAACATAGAATTATTTGAATATGCACCAGAGAATATGGTTTGAGATGATTAATGATTATGTCTATTCAATACATTACCACCATGGTAAAGTAAACAAGGTGGCCAATTATTTTAGTTAAAAAGTTCACACTAGCTTATCAATGATTATGATAAAAAATCCAATATTTATATATTTTCAAAGGATGGAATTGAAAATTATAATTGAAGGGGAGAAATCTTATTTTACTTAATTTACTATTCATACTTCTATCCAAGTGAATATTAAAGTGGTGTAGAAGGAATATGTAGAGATACAAAATAAGTTTAAAAATGTTCCCAAGTTTAACCTTGGTCATAATGGAATGATAAGGTTCAGGAATCATGTATGTGTTTTGACTATACTTGATTTTAAGGAGGAGTGGTTAGAGGAATATCATAGTTATTTATTCTAAATTTAACCTAGAAGTATGAATATTTATAGACATTTGAAAGAGTATTTATGGTGGAATTAAATGAAGAGAGGTATCATAGAGTTTGTATCTTAGGGCTTTGTATTTCATCAATATAAGTCTAAGAGACAAAACTCTAAGTCTATGTTATGTAAATTACCGAAAACATAATAGAAATGTTAAAACATCACCAGGGATATTTTCATTGGACTCCCCAAATCATCTAAAAGGAATATGGGTTATAGTCAATTTCCTTACAAAGTCGTATCGCTTCATCACTATCAGAGAAGATTACTGTCAGGATCTTATTTCGATGATATACATTAAGAAATTGTTAAAGTTTCTTGGAGAACTAGATTAAATTGTGTCTTATCAGGATCTAAGGCTTACCTAATAGTTCAATAGAAGTATTCCACAAGCTCTTGATAAAAAGTTGAGTTTCAACACTACATATACTCCTAAAAAATATGGTTAATCCATGGTAATAATTCAAACCCTAGAGGATATATTGAGATATTATTATAGATATTTTAATTATTTTTTGGATCACTATATCCCTCTGGTTGAGTCTTCCTATAATAATAGCCTTCACTCAGACATTAAGATGGAACCTTATGAATCTTTATATGAAAAGAAGATTAGACCACCAATGTACTGGAATGAAGTTGTAGAATAAAATATATTGGGACCTGAAATATCTCAAGAAATGGAAGAGATGGTTTGATCCATTAAAGAATACATAAGGGAGAGAAAATTCTTATAGAAGAGTTATGCTGATAACCGTTGAGGTGATATAAAATTTTATGTTTCTGATAAGTTTTTTCATAGGATTCCTTCATGGAAGAAGGTAATAAAATTTGGAAAAATGGGAAATCTAAGGCTTAGATTTATCAGTCCCTTTGATATTTGTTATCGTATCGGGATTGTAGACTAATGGTCGGCACTTCTAGAAAATATCTCAAAATTTCTTGATGTCTTCCATGTATATATCCTGATGAAGTAAATACATGTAACTTCACATGTATTGTACTCAGAGGTAATACCTATGTAGAAATATATTTCTTATGAGGGAAAAATGGTGGGGATTTTGGATCATTCAAAAAAAGTTATATGAAACAAGAATACTTAATCAATGTTTTGTGGTGAAACTACTAGTTTTAGTCAGCTACAAGGGAACTTGAGGATATAATAAAGAATAAGTATTTGCATCTCTTTATATCTGAGTTATATAATGTTGAGGGTGAAATTAATATTATAGAGGGGAAGAATGTAACAACCCGAAATTTTATGACATATAATTTTTTTTAATAAATTAAATTTATTTGACATTCTTTGTTACATGAAACACCAAGTTTTTATGAACTACGAAAAAACTATTAATATTATTGTTTAATAATGAATATTATTACCTATCCATTATAATTGGTATAATGTATAGAAATAACCAAATTTTAAATATTTTTTATGTTATTTTTTGAAAAATAAAATATATTTATAAAAAATACTTAACTTTCAGTAAAGTCCTTATAGGTTTCAAAAAAAAATATTTTCTCAATAAATATTTTCTATTTATTTTTGGGAACAACAATAAAATTAATTTTTGAAACTTTTAGATAATTAATTTTATAAAATAAGGTTAATTTTTTAAACTTTCATTTCAAAAATATCTTAGGGTCGTGTTTTGGGTTTTTTCTGAAAAGTTTATTTTTTTGATGAATTATAAAAAAACTAGTTTTTATTGAAAATTTCATTTTCATTTAAAGAATTTATAAGGTTAATTTTTTTTAATTAAAACCAGTTTTCAATTTAAATTATTTAAATTAAATTTCAATTAAACCAATTTAGGTTATTAAAATCATTTTTATATTTAATTTTTATATAAAAACATTTTAAACATTGGAATATTTTCTCTATGGAAAACCGCTTTTTGTTGCATTTGTAGGTTTCATTTAAAATTATATTTTTTCACTGATATGAATGTAATTTGGAAAAATTAATTTAATACTTTTAATAATCATTATCTATATTATATAATAAGGTCATATTAGAGTTTTATCATAATTAATAGTAATAAAATTAAAAACTATTTACCACAGACAAGGTATAGAATAGTTTACCAGTGGTTAAACTAAAACAACGTATGTTAAATATGAACCAAAACCCATCCAACAACCATTTTATATTAATATTTATACCTTATCATGTATATTGATATATAATGTTCGATTTTTTTATCCTTCTGTCATGTGAAAAACATGGGTACACATTTTTTTTCAAAATATTACAACTGTACCACACACCTCACTTATAAAAGGCCACCCCTTCACTTCTCCAATTCACACATCCAAGAGAATTTGGTTTAGACAAGACCAACTAAAATATATTATTTAATCTAATCATTGCATCCAATTAGACTTATTTAGGTTATAAATACAACCATGGAAGGATTTTTGTGGAAACCTAAGGAGGTTAATCAAAGAAGAGGTATTATTATTAAATGTGCCTTTTATTTTATTTATTTCTCAAAATCCATCAATTATTATTAAAACAAGATTATATAATAAAAAATTATTATAAATATATCTATAAGTTTTTGTGTTATGTTTTTGACTAATTAAAAAATAAAAACCCATATTTTAATTATATTTTAATGGTATGAAATTTTCATTTTTTATCTTATGGTCCTGAGTTAGTAGATTTTAATTATGAACAACCATTCTATTCATTTGTGCACATTATGCATAATGTAAACCAATTTTGGCCCAATGATTCATCTGATTTTAAGAAATTCAAAAATTCATATTTTAATTTGGTATTTTGGTAAATTTATCTACACATCTATATAAAAATTTTTCATTCAGGGATCAATGGAGGAATCATAAAGGATGATGGTGATATTTGGCGATAAAAGGAAATAATTCTGGAGAAGGCAGATTCGTCACCAGCCCACTGATGAGAATGTGGGGCCCACAATACAAGCCTGATGAAGACCAAATTTCATGGGATGCTAGAAGAAATGTATAGTAACAAATCATTCTTCAGGAGTTAGTGCTAATGCAGCTTCCATGGTGGTCATTAAGGCGGACCAAATAGAATATCAAAATATGGGCCAGAATCATGCTACCCAGAATATAATCCCACTAAATCATCCATAACTCCCGATCCACACCTCCAAACGTGACCACCTTTTCAGGCCTCTAGGAGACATCCGGTGATTCATTTTCTTCTTCTATGGCCCACTTTATTTTTGCCATCTAGAAGGTCATTGCGATGCGTCGGTTCGGAGGATTCAAGCTGGCTTGCCCTTCAGGTCAAAGGAGGGAATCAATTTTTATCCACTACTTTCTACCCCCCTAAGGCCTTAATTAATTTAATAATTGGGAATAAATTTATTGAGGATCAGCCTAAGGCTTCCCAATTTCCTATTTAAGGTAGGGGTGGTGATGGGTAAGACATCTCTTGTTTTGATGTAATGTTATTATGCCAAAGTTGCATTGTAACGTTTTCAATTGCCATGTAAGTTTTTTTTGTATTTCTATGTTCTTCATAAAAATACTTATCTTATATTATTCACATTTATTTCATTAAAACTCACAAATATTAGTGATATCTCAATGTTATGGTGAATTAGTTCACACATATGTGTGAATTTCATTCACACACACAGAGGAGTGCATGTTATTTCCGCAGTTTTAATTTCTTCAATCCAATTCTTGTAAGCCATATTCCACCCACCATTGAGAGTATACCATCAGAGGAGGGATAACCCTTTAATGGTTTGTTTGTAGGAAGATGAAAATTCTGGATTGAATGTTATTTTATGAATGAATTGTTGTTAATTGGCTAATTAATTCAAGACTTCCATTCTTCAGTTATGTTCATTCTTCAACTTCACTCTGTTTGAGGAAGGTAAATCAAAGTACTAAAATGACCATATAACTTATAAAGATCATGAATTTGGTTCTTTAAGTGTGCAGGGGATTTTTAATTGAGTTTATTTATTATCAAACCAGAAAATGATGAAGGTAGTGTTATTTTGAAGAATGGATTCATCAAGAATTAATAAAACCAAAATTGGTTAAACAAGTAAAATTCATTCAATTTATCCCGAGCATAATCCTAAGATCAACCCATTTTCATTAAATTTAATTCACATAGGTTTCTTAGGGTTATTTAAAACTATCTAAATTTAAAAACCAAGTTGGCCACTTCATAGCCAAAAATCCATCTCATAGGTTTTGCATCTTAGGTATCTTCTTCGGTCTCAGTGTATTCGACAACCCAAGCAAGTCTACAAGGAACATACTATCTTCATATCTTGGGTAAATTTGAGGGTGAATAAATGACCTAAAATAATATTCACTTTCATTAAATGGGATACAAAATCACCATCATGTGTAAAATGGACTACCACCTAACGAGAAGATGTTATTATTTTTCAATAACCACTTATCACTGAAAGATATAATGATGTATTAAATATTTCTCTATGATATTTATGATTTTATTATACTTATATAATTATTATATAATATTTACCTTCTTTATTTCCATTTCTTTGGAATACAATAACATTGATCATTTGTAAGGTGGACTACCACCTATTAAAATGATGTGATTCGTTCACGATTTACATGGAAGGTAATAATGGGGGTTTTAATGAAATGTTTTGATATATCTCAAATAAAAATTATTATGTAATGGTACTATATTTTTGACCATTATTTCTTTCAATTTGATGTGGCTCTAATTTGACATTGTTTGCCACATCATTTTTATTAGTTTTTAGTAATTAAAGTAACTCTTTATACACATTTTAGTAAATAATCACAATTTTGTATTTCTATAATTAAATAAATTAATTTATCAAATTTTATAATAAATTATGTAATTTTAGTTTTTAAACTGATTAATTTAATCTCACTTTACTTTTCTTGTTTAATAATTTATCAATTAGTTTAGAAATATTATTCTTCTTGATTTTTTATTAGTATTCCATTTTTATTAAATAATAAATTAAATATTATATTTAAAAATTAATTAATTAAGTTTTTAATTTTATAATATATCTTTTAATTTAGTTTGATTAAAATAAATTAATTTTATTAATGTTTCTGTTGAACAATTCAATTAGTTTTAACATATGTTAAGAAATTATGTTTCGAAATAATTAAATAATTTATTTTTCATTTTTAGTCTTTATCTTTTTAAATAATTAATTAGTTTAGTATTTTAAATCTTTTTCCCTCAGTTATTTATGTTTATGTTGCAGCAAAATTTTAAGTCATCGGCGCCACCATTCCTCATTGGTGTCAATATTCCTTATCAATGCCACCATTCTTCTCCCCTGTTTCTGATACCACCAATTTCCACACCTACCGACACCCTTGGTCTCACCAGCCTCATGCTCACACCAACCGTTCACTTTTTTATTTAGTATTCTCAGTGTACTTCTCTCATTATTCTCCCTTCCTTCTATCAGTCTCACTGACAGGCACATTCATATTATTGGTCGAACAAGCCATAGACTTATATTCCTTCATTCACTATTTTTGTAAATTTTTATCTTCTTTCATATAGTTTAATATCTTTATTTTAGATTAACAAAAATCAATTTCTATAATTAATTGTGTTTAAGAATATTTAAATTGTGTTAATTTAAATAATAATTCAGTTTTATTTTTATTTTATTTTACTTCACTTTTAACTTAAGTTTTAATTTTAGATTTATGTTTTTAAAGTATATTAACAAATAATTATTTTAATTTATTTATATTTTAATTCAGTTGGAATTTTAATTAGAAAAATTTATTTTAATTTTTAAATTTTAGTTTATATATTTTTAGTTTTATTTAATGATATTCAAAAAGAATTTAAGTTTTAGTTTTATTAATTTTGTTTTATAGTTAATTTTCTATTGATTTACTATACAAAATTTATTTTCCCTTCTATTGGTTTTGGTTCCATCCACTACTACCTACACCGATATCTTTTTCTATCCACTACTACTAACACCATTGTAGCCAAATCTGCTACTTCTGACACTATTGTGCACCTTTTCTTATACCCTTGCTACTGACAACTAACAGTGTCGAATCCACCCTCATACTAGCATCTGTATCTCCCTCTGTAGTTTCAGACCAATATGGATGTTAACACCTATTTTTCACCTTCATCTATGGTGCCACTAATGGATTTATATCACCGTTCCTTTACCACCCCACCCACCTTCATTGTTCCATCACAAATCTACAACCAAACATACACAATCCAGATTCAAATTTCAAACAATTAAAAACCACCGCATATCAAAACATCCTTACCGACGAGACACTACTTAGAAACACACAAGTCCTAGGAAAATCATTTAACAACTTCTCACACATCGGAGCAAACCAGTTCTAAGGAGATCAACGAGACTTGGAGAGAAGCAAGTCTTGGAGCCGAAGTAGGGAATCATTTGGGGAGTTCTTCTTCCCTCTTTCTTTAAATATTGTAATTTGTTCTATGATAGTTTCAATTTCTGTAATGAACATGATTTTTAGCTAAATATTCTAGTTCCTTGAATTTCTATTTCTATTGGTTATCTTTAATCATCCTTTTAACATAACAAATAAATGTGTTCAAAACTGATCGGTGATATCGATTCGGAATTCTTTCAATTGAACCATTCTAATAGTGTTCGATTTTCAATTCCATGATCATTTCATGATAATGATTGTGGATTCATTTTCTAAATATTTAATTCAAAATTAAAACATCTGAACTAACAACGAGATTGTTTTTCTGTACTTTTCAATAAAAATTAAGTAGTTAACCTTTGTTGGAGTGGCGAACTTTGAGATTTATGAATCTGTAAGAATTAAATCCTAGAGAGGTAAGTATGTCATTATTTTTATAGTGGTACATTACCACAACATTCAGTGATGAGTAATCCTTTTAAAACTAGTAGAATAGTGTTTTACTTGGGCATTTCATTCTATTTGTTCACATATCAACATTCTTTTTTTCTTTTGCTACTATTTTTCAAACAATTTCTGATTTCACCATAGTTTAGTTAAGACATAATTTACTTAGGAAAGAAATATAAAAAATTTAAAAATTTTACTTCACTACAAAAAACAGTGGAGTTTTTTTAAGAATATTAGAAAAGTATTTTTCAATTTACCTTCTCTGGGGGTTCGACCCTACTAGCCACAAGACAGTAGTAGTAGGAAAACATAAATTTTAAACTATGATTCTATTAGAAAGGCAGGAGTGTCAAGTTTTTAGTGACATTTCTTGGGAGGGAACGAGTCATTAATTTTCCAAAAAACCAAAAATTAAAAAAATTACATAAAAAAACAAAAAACAAACTAAAAATTTTGAAAACTATTTTTAAAAAAAATTAAGTTATATCAATTTCTGTGTGTTATTGTGTTATTTGTGTTACTGTACTTCAAGTGATGTTACTTTTGTTTTTGTTTAGTCTTACTATTTGCTCTGTTGAACTATTGTGATGAATTTAATTATTGTTACAATTTTTATGAGGGCAAGAACATCTGCAATTACTCCAGAGCACCTGAACAAAGAAATAGAATAACATCTTACCACTCTAAAAAAGAAAAACTAATCTAAAATAGAAAATTTAGACAATTGAGTTCCTGCACCTAATGACTTTAAAAACCATCCAGAACTCTTAGAGAATGAAATTCCAGGGATGAGGGAATTCTAACTCCCTCACGTTTCATGAAACCCTTATTCCATTAGACATTCACCTAGATCCCAAAACTATGAGCTAAAATAGTCCCACATTTCACTGCTTCTTGTATTCAATGGTATCTCTAAAGAGGAATGTCTTGCCTCCATTGGAGACTTCTATAACAATGTGCAGTAGTTACCTCTTCTAGGACTTATTGAAAGTGAGCTAAGAATGAGAGTTTTTCTCTTTTTCCTTAAAGGGGATGCTAGGAACTAGTTTTTGAGCCAAGATGAGAACATTTTTAAAAATTGGGACCAAGTCAACAATTATTTTATAATGAAATTTTTCTCCAAATACTGAAAGGATAACTTATAATAATGATAATTAGTTTTTATCAAGATGATGTAGAATATTTTCATGAATCATGGGTTAGATTTAGGGACCTTCTTAGGTAACGTCCCCATCATAAACTCCCATATTACCTTCTCATAGATACCTTCTATGAAATATTATCCTCCTATAGTCAGAACTAAGTGGATCAAGCTACTGGGGGTAATTATAATGGCATGACATATGAAGAGTTGAGAAACATCTCTCACAATCATGCTCTGAAATCTCAACATAAAAATTCAAGAAAAAAAGAGTTAACAGAAACCCAAATACTTGTTGAATTAATGAAAATCATTCCTAACTTGATAAAATCACAAATCAACATCAATCTTTAATAAACCATAATTCAATACCATATTCTAATTAACTCGGATATCAAAACACCAACTGATAACTTAAAGAACAGTGTGTCGATTGTTGAATTTTTGGGCATACTGAAAACTTCTATCCTAACTTTTAAAAGCCATCCCAACAACAAGAAAATTCAATTTTTTTCAATTATGGTCCTAGATTTCCTCATAAAAAAGATCCATTTTCAAACAACTACAACCAAGGATATAGGAAGCATCCAATCATGTCCTGGAAAGATCAAGGTGTAATTAAACAATCCAATGCCCCTAACTATCAAAACCAACCAAGAAAAAACTTTCAAAATCAAAAAAGGGATGAATCTTCAAATTTTCAAGGCAATAATGATGGCCAAATGATTTCTAAGCTAGATATAATACTGAATAAAATTAACTCTCAAGAAGAATTATTCATGAATCAACTGAATAAACATGAAACCAAATATGAAACTTATAAAATGAAAAATGATGTTAAAATGCAGTATATGGAAACACATATTATACAATTAGCTAAAGATTTGAGTTCTAGGAACAAAGGTACGTTACCTATTACAAATGAACTGACTACTAGGGAGAAAATATTTGTTTTTGTCACTACAAGTGGGCTAAATACACAAACCTTTGATAAAAAAACAGACTAAAAATACACAAAATAAAAAACTATGTGAAATTTTACTAAAAAATATGATTTGTTCTTAATATGGAAATCAAGGGAAAACATCAAATAATGATCAATATATAAATTTTTCACCTGAAACTTAATTTGGAAATTCATCCAAAAATCTAAAGGATAAAGGAAAAGAAAACATTAATGAACAGGTGAGGGAAATTCCTACTGTTCTGAGAAAAGTTTCCCCACCCATCCCTTTCCCTAAGAAGCTTAAACCTCAATGTAACACCAAGGATGAACATCTTCATTTCCTTGGTATCCTTATCAAATAGAAAGTAAACATTGAATTTATCTAGGCATTAATTAAAATCGCATCTTACTTTAAATATCTTATGATTTTTTTTTCAAATAAAAAACTATTGAATAATTTGCTACTTACAGCCTCACTGAAGAGTGAAGTACTGTGCTCCAAAAGAAAATCCCACCAAAACTGAGGGACCCTGATAGCTTTGTCATACCTTACACCCTAGGAATTCGGATCAGCTCAGCTGTCTTTGTGACTTAGGTGCCATTATCAACTTTCACCCATACTTACTATTTCAACAATTGAGGTTGGGTGATCTTCAACCCACCACATGCATACTTCATTTAGCTGATCGTTCTTTCAGTCATTATATGGGTAAGATGGATGACCCGTTAGTTGCGGTAGGGAGGGTATTTTTACGTGCTGACTTTAATTTCTAGATATGTAGTGTGATCAAGTAGTGCCCATCATTTTGGGTAGGCCCTTCTTGGCCACTGGTGGTGATGTAATAGATGTCTCTAAAAGTCAAATTATCTTTAATATTGAAGAACAACAAGAAGAGTTTAATGTATTAAAAAATGTGAAAGGAAAAATAATCATTGAGAACAAATAAATGGTAGAGTAATAAGTAGTTTAAACTTCATTTTAACATATTAAATAATCTAAAAAACAATCCTTTGTGGAAGGAATTCATTTAGAATCTGGAAATCCTGATTTTCAAATCTCACAAGTTGAAAATTCTACTCAAAAAGAGAATCTAGAAAATTTTCAAGATCTGAAAATCTATCTTGTTTATGCTGTAGGAGTTTCCTCTGTTTCTAAAGTTTGGAACTTTTTGGAGAAATTGAGGGTGACTTGGTTGTCACCAACACCGTTGAGTACTTTCATGATATTGATGAAGATATTTTGAGAAAACTTGATGATTCTACTTTGATAAAACTATTAATTTCTGATTTGGATTATTTGGATATCAGAACTATAAACTCTTAATCTGAACATGATATTGAAAATCCTTCATCTTTTCACACACCTTACAAGATATTTGTTGAATACCTTGGTCCGCTGAGGCCTAAGAGTCTCCTTTAAGTGAATAACGACCCATTATTGAACTTGAGACACTTCCTACGCATTTGAAATATCCATTTTTGGATAAGAATTCCAATTTGACTATTATAATCTCTACTGATCTAAATGAAAATCAAGAAAGAGATTGTTTAATGTTCTTAAGAAGATTAAATCTTCCATAGGCTGGACCGTAGCTAATATCAATGGTATTATTCCCTCATTCTTTATGAACAAAATTATTATGGAGACAGATCATAAACCTAGGGTAGAGTGTGAAAGAACGTTAAATCTTAACATGAAAGAAGTTGTGAGAGAGGAAGTGATCAAGCAGCTGGACATTGGTATAATCTATCCCATTTCTACTAGCACTTGGGTCAGCCCTATGGAGGTTGTTCTTACGAAGGGAGGTTTCACTATTGTCAAAAATGAAAAAAAAATGAATAAATCCAAGGTAAGAAATCCAGAAAGTTGAGTGTTTGTATTGATTATAGAAAACATAATCCTTCAACAAGGATGGACCATTTAACAATTCCCTTTCTTAATCAAATTCTTGAGAGGATTTCTCGAAATGAATTTTTCTTTTCCCTGGATGGGTATTCTAGTTACAACCAGATTCCTGTTGCCCCAAAGGATTAAGATAAGACTATTTTCACAGGTCCCTTTCAAACATTTGCCTACCGGTGGATACCCTATGGGTTGTGTGGAGCCCTAACTACAATTCAAAGGTGCATGATGGCTATCTTTTCTGACATGATCGAGAGGATCATATGGGTGTTCATGGATGATTTCTCTACTGTGGTTAGTACTTTTTATACTTGTTTAAGAAATCATGAGTTAGTTTTTGAAAGATTCCTTGAAACCAACCTTGTTCATAATTGGGAAAAGTGCCCACAAAGGGCCACTGAAGGTATTGTGTCAGGTCATAAAGTGTTAAATAGAGTCCTAGAAGTTGATATTGCTAAGATATAATCCATTCGAAAATTCTAACCTCATGAAAATGTACAATGTGTTAGATGTTTCATAGGGAATGATAGTTTCTACTAGAGGTTTATAAAATACTTTTCCAAAATCACTAATCCCTTTTGTTATATGCTTTTCAAGGTTTCCCCTTTCAATTTTGATGAAAACTGTTTGAAATATTTTGATCTGCTTTAGGAAAAAATCACTACATCACCTATAATCATTGTACCTGATTAGAAACTCCCTTTTCAATATATGTGTAATGCTAGTGACATGGATGTAGGTGTTTTCCTTGGACAGAGGATTGATTGGAAGTTACATGTGGTGTATTATGCTAGCAGTTTTCTAGATGGGGTTCAATGAAATTATACCACAACTAAAAAGGAATTGTTGGCTGTTCTGTTTTATCTAGGGAAGATTAGGCAACATTTGTTAGGTTCAAAGGTCATCATCTTTAATGACCACTCTACTTTGAATTAATTGATGTCTAAGAGGGAAACCAAAACCAGGCTAATTAGATGTATTTTATTGCTGTAAGAATTTGATTTAGAAATTATGTATAAGTAGGGAGATGAGAATTTTTTTGCTGACCATATTTTTAGGCTTCCTCAAACCCATTCTAAATATCCAAGGGAGATAAATTCATCCTTTACTAGTGAAAACTTCTCACTGTTTCAATCAAGCAGTCAACATGGTATGTATATTTTGCCAATTTTATAGTATTGAGAGTATTTCCCAAAGATCTATCCAATAACCAAAGGAATAAATTTATTTATGAACATAATTATTACCTTTGGTTTGAACCTTGGTTGTTTTGGAGATGTGCTGATGATATTCATAGGAGGTGTGTGCCAGAAGAAGAGACGCTGCCTATTCTATAGAGTTGTCACTCCTCACCTTGGGGAGGTCAGCATGGTGGAGAAAGGACCACTCAAAAATTCCTTCAATCTGGTTTGTATTGGCCCACCCTTTTTAAGAATGCCACGAGTTTTGTGGTTGGTTGTGATAAGTGTCAAATATTAGGAAATGTGGGTAGGAAACAAGTGTTACCCCAAATGGTATTTTAGAAGTATAAATTTTTGATTTCTGGAGTTTAGATTTCATGGGTCCATTTCCATCATCTCATGGGAATGAGTACATACTTGTTTGTATTGATTATGTGTCTAAGTGGGTTGAGGTAGTGGCACTGCCCAACAATCAAGACAACAATATTATAAAATTTGTTAAAAACATATTTTCAAGATTTGGAGTCCCCAAAGCCTTTATTACTGATAATGGATCACAATTTAAGAACTACAAGATTAAGGATTTGATGAAAAAATATGGATGTGTTCATAAGACTGGAACTCCTTATCCCCCACAGTCCATTGGACAAGTGGAAATCTCAAATAGAGAGTTGAAACAGATTCTTGAAATGACTGTGTCACATTCTCGTAAAGACTGGTCTCTTAAAATGGATAAAGCTTTATGGGCTTATAGAACTCATTTCAAAACACCAATAGTTATTTCTCCATACAGGTTGTTGTTTGAGAAGTGTCCTCATTTGTCTGTGGAGTTGCAACATAAGTCATAATGGATAGTTATGGCCTTAAACATTGATTTTAAGAGTGCTGGTGAGAGAATAATGCTTGCGCTGAGTGAGATGAATGATATAAGGAGAGTGTTATGATAATTCAATGATTTACAAAGAGTGTACTATGATATTTCATGATGTTTTCATTCAATATAAAGAGTTCAAACATTGATAGAATGTCAATATCTTTAATTCTAGATTAAAACTCATTCCTATAAAGCTTAAATACAAGTGTTCTAAAACTTTTACTATTTTGAGAGTGCTGAAGAATGGAGTTGTAGAAATTGTAGGTGAAGAGAACAAACCCATGTTGGTTAATCAGCAGTGGAGGGAGTGAACATCTTTTAATTTTTTTAATTTTTTTATATTTTTTTATCATTTTCATTAGCTAATAGAAATGAGAAAACCTGATCTTTACAAAGAAGTTGTGTCTTAAACTACAGTGCTGAAATACTAAAGAAATATAGTGCACTAATATATAGCAGAAAAAAAGGAGCAACATATCAAGTGTAATAATAGGGAATTCTAAACTATTGGTTAAAAGAATGTTTTATCCACAACTCTTTATTGAATAACATCACACAAAAAAAATGGCGAAGAATCTCCCTCTCCAAGAAACTAAACAGGCAGAAGATTGAATCTTGAAGTTCTCCACTCCAGAATCTATCAAACTACTTATGAAATTGAAGAAGATAACAACTATAATTAAACTCATTGTAAAACTTCAACTATGAAAGAAATTAACACTTTGATAAATGTATTCAAGATCTACTTCTCCAGTTGAACTTGAATTTATGAATTTTGAAAACAATTGTGGATTGGACTATTAAACAGAGAATCCTAAATCAATCGTGCTGATTGATAATGATTTTGAAAAATGTATAGTATGTGAAGAAATCTAAAGATAAATCTAGTAGAGTTTAAATTCGTGATCTAAGAAAGAATTAGTCTAAGTTCATTTTGATTTCAAAAACTAAAAAACATCCAAAAACAATGTACGAAAAATTTGGACATAGGGATGAAAGACTCCCCTAGTACCACTCTAATCTCGAGTTCCTTCATCTTCTGCTCTTTGTGTCTTCCGGCCGAATTTACTCAGAGCGTCCACTCTCAAAAGATGTGTTTGTGGAATGAGAATGAACGTCCCATTCTGCAGCTCTGTTTTATCTCTTTTAAACTTCTTATCATCTACTTCACGGCACCCCATGTTTTCCCCCAACTGCAAATTTCTTTCACCTGTGCATTGCACACGTGCATTTTTTGGTGCATCGCATGTCGTTCGAGCGAAACTCATGTAACTAACTCCGTTTGATTTAGTTGAAAGAACCTGGACTAGGTTCTGCCTCTTGAATGAACCTCCATATCTTAAATAGTGAATAAATAGGTTGACATTTACAAAAACGTGTTAACTTTACAATTAAATAATTAACTACATAGTTAATTTAAGATTAATTGTTATTTAAATTATTAATATTTATCTGTTATGAATTTATCATTTTATTCTATCTAGAACTATGATTAAATTACTTAATTAGTTAATTTATTTATTTATATTTATTTTATATCATTAATTTAACAATCATTAAAGTTAGTTTTTTTAGATATTTATAAACTAAAAATTGTAATACTATTTTGATAAAAAATTAATTTAATCAAGTTATTGTTATGTACTTAATTTTAATTATTAATGTTATTATTTTTTCAAATTAATTATTAAATTTTTATTAAAGAAAAAATTATTGTTGTTGGTTAATTAATTCTAATTTTATAAACTTAATTTTAATTTATTCTTATTAATAATTTCTTTATAATTATTTTTACTTTAGTTTTTAGATTAGTTTTTTTCTTTATCTTATCCCCCCAAACCACGTTGCGCATGGGGGAAGGATTTCTCTCCATGCTACAAGCAGGTCTGATGGTGACCCTCTCCAAACCCGACATGAATCCAGAAGATGGTGCAACTCCCCTCCTCCTCACACGACACACCCGAGAGACATGTGGCTACAGCGGCGCATAGTCTCAGCCTCTTACGTTGCAGATTTGTTATAGATTCGGCAATGCAGAAGTGCTCTGGTATTCTTCACGTGACACACTATCCCGGTCGGACTCCTCCTATTCAATTTGCAGCGGTGTGGCGAGGTTTACTCCCACAGGCGGTGGCAGTTACTCCTCTTCAAACCACAACATCTCATTCAATCCGTGAAGGTGGTGGTGGATCTTTGTTTTAGGGATTTAGATTTGTGTAGAACAATGGATGGAAATAGATTCGGTTCTTGATTGAAAATCTGGTTTGCGGTGTGTCGATTTGATCTGTTGTGTTTGATTCTATTAATCTTGATTGAGTTTGGGTATTAATCGAAAATGGTGAGTTGTGGGGTTGCGGTGGGAAGGATGAACATTGATGGAAAAAGATGGTGGCAATGGCAAAGACATGGCCACTCTATCAGGATCAGTATGATTTAGCTGAGTAATGTGTTAGTATGACACATGTTGGGGAATCGGTGTCAGATTGACGTTAAAAAGAGCTGACAGTTAGACATTGTGAGGAGATGGATACGTCAAGAGAATGGATAGAGTGCGATAATGTCAGTGTGAGTGAAGTTATCTGCATCGGTAGCAGGTTTGAGAAGTGTTGATTGCAGGGTGATGGGTGGAAGACTCTGTCGGTGACACACAGAGGAGCGGTGTTGGTGTGAGATGGAAACCAAGTCTATGGATTGTGCTTCCAAAAGTATGTATGCGCCTGTCGCATGAGAGGCCGACACTAATGATGCTAAATAAAAAATGAACTGTTGGTGTGTGTGCAAGGATGGTGAGACCAATGATGTCGGTAGGTGTGAAAAATGGTCATATCAGTAGCAGGGGAGAAGAATGTTGGAACCAATGAGAAACGGTGGCACCGATGAGGAATGTTGGCATCGATGAAGAATGATGGCATCAATGACTTAAAATTTAATCTGCAACATAAACTTAAATCATTAAAGAAAAAATGATTTAAATTACTAAAAAAATTAATTATTTAACAAGATAATGACTAAAAATGGAAAACAACAAATATAATTATGTTGAAATATAATTTCTTATCATTTGTTAAAACAAAATAAATTGTTTAATAAAAAAAATGTTAATTTATTAAAAAAGGCCTAAATTAAAATATATAATATAAAATTAAAAACTAAATTAAATAACTTGAAAATAAAATTTTTAATAGATTATTTAATTAAAACACAATACTAATATAGAGTCAAACATAATAAGATTTCTAAACTAATTGATAAATTATTATCATAGAAAAGTGAAGAAAGATTAATTGTTCTTCTCCAAATGTCATCAATCAACTTAATTAAAAATCTATTTTGAACTTTATTTGATAAATTATTCTTCTCCACATTTGTATTAAACTTTGAGGAAAAATATGGGTTTTAAGTGTGGGGGAGAGGGTAAATTATTGATTGAGCTTAACTGTGCTTAAATGAAATCCCTTCAATTCCAACTTCCTTTAATTTTTTTGTCATAAAAAAGGTCAATTTTTTTCAAAATTCTTAAACAATTTATGCTGCATATTATACTCAAATGAGTATTTTCTTAGGATGATGCATGATTGGTAGTCATTATTTTCTTCTAATCTGAAATTTTTGTGGGTGGATCATTTCTTAGTGAAGATAATTAGTGATATAATGAAGATTTTGGTTTAGGTACTACTTTTGAGAGAGATATGGGTTACCTAATTGTGGAGTTGAAATCATAGCCTTTGGAACTGGAAGTTTGAACTCTTTCCTAGGTGACTAACTTTTTATTTAAATTATTTAAAGTGATCATCTTAGTGAGCCAACATAAATGGTTGTCATATGAATCTTTTGAAATAGGATTAGTTTGGGAAATTTGGAATCCCACAGTGAATATCTGAGACCCTAGATGACGAGTGAATTTTTGTTAACTATAATCCCTCTGTACACTTTGAATAAATGCACATGATCAAGGATTAACACATGAATCATGGCTTGGGAAAAATTGAATAAAGTGTCCAGGGTCAAAAAATGAGTTCATTAAGGTGAGGGGGATGATGAATGCCAGATGAAGAATGGGACAATTTGTTTATATGGGAGTCATTTAGGTTGCATCAATATGGCGATTTAGAAAAAAATATTTATTTTTGGAGCCTAGGACTGAGTCAATGTATAAAGTCTCTAATATTAAATTCTTAATTCCACGTATATTTAGCTTTTTGTCACTTTTTGGACTTAGAACTTATGTTTGGATATATATGAGTCATTAAGTAGTATCACATATGAGGCAGGACACCTACATTGATAGATGATTCTTTGCTATCTCGTCTACCTTGGAATATTTGATTTATGAAAAGACTTGATTTGAAGACAACTTTTGAGAATTTCATTTCTTAAAGCCTAAACTCAGCTTTAGTCTTCTATTTTCTAGTGTTAGGTATGTTACTTCTTAAGATGATAAATATTAAACACACTTATGTTTTTTAGAGATAATAAAACATGAGATCCTTTGAGGGAAAACAATGTTTACCTGTGTGAAAAATTGACATGGCTATAATTTGACATGGTTTTCCACATCATTTTCATTAGTTATTTGTAGTTTAATTAACTATTATTAAACTTTTTAGTAAATAATAACACTTTTTTATTTCAATAATTATATATATTAATTTATCATTTTTATAATCAACTATGTAATTTTAGTTTTCAAAATGATTAATTTAATCTTAATTTACTTTTCTAGTTTAATAATTTATCAATTAGTTTTGAAATAATAATCTTCATGACTTTTTATTAGCATGAAATTTTTATTAAATAATCAACTAAACATTTTATTTTCAAATTAATTAATTTAGTTTTCAATTTTATATTATATCTTTTAATTTAGGTTGATTTAAATAAATTAACATTGTTATTTTTTCTATTAAATAATTCAATTAGTTTTAAAATATTTTAAGAAATTATGTTTAAACATAATTATTTTAATTTTTAGTCTTTATCTAGTAAAATAATGAACTAGTTATGTATTTTAAATATTTTTTTCTTTAATGATTTATGTTTATGTTGCAGATTAAATTTTATGTCATCAGTGCCGCCATTCCTCATCGGTTCCATAGTTCCTCATCGGTGCCACCATTCTTCTCCCCTGTTACTGATACCATGCATTTCCACACCTACCAACATAGTTGGTCTCACCATCCTCATGCAAACACCAACAATTCACTTTTTATTTAGCATCGTCGGTGTTCGTCTCTCATGATTCTCCCTTCCTTCTGTCGATCTTACCAACAAGCGTGTACATATTGTTGGTAGCATAATCCATAGACTTAGTTTCCTTCATTCACTATTTTTATAAATTTTTAACTTCATTCATTTAGGTTAATATTTTTATTTTAGTTTAACATAAATAAATTTCATTAATTAATTGTGTTTAAAAATAGTAAAATTGTGTTGATTTAAATAATAATTCTGTTTTATTTTTATTTTATTATGCTTCAGTTTTTTCTTAAGTTTTATTTTTATCTTTATGTCTTTACTTTAGTTTAACAAATAATAATTTAAATTTATTTATGTTTTAATTATGTTTTACTTTTTATTATATAACTTTATTTTAATTTTTAAATTTTAATTTATGTTTATTATATTTTTATTTAATTATATTCTCAATTAATTTAAGTTTTAGGGTTATTAATTAAGTTTTGTAGTTAATTTTGAATTGATTTACTGAGAATGTATTATTTTTCCTTCTATCAGTGTTAGTTCCATATGCTACTACCGACACCAATAATTTTTTCTATCCGCTACTACCGACACCGTTGTAGAAAAATATACTACTACCGATGTCGTTGCACACCTTTTTTACTTCCCTTGCTACCGATTACTAATGGTGTCAGATCTACCCCCATACCACCGTCTGTCCCTCCCTCTCCAGTTTCAAACTAATACAAATGTTAACACCTTTCTGTCACCAACATATATGGTTCCACTAATTGAATTATCTCACTGTTCTTTTACCATACCACCTACCTTCATTGTTCAATCACAAATTCACAACGAAATAGACTCAAACCAGATTCAAATTTCAAAAAATTACAAACCACTACACACAAAACTTTCTGAATGATCAAAAACTACTTAGCGACACACAACTCACAAGAAAATGCTTCGACTACTTCTCACACGTTAGAGTAGAGAAGTGAGGAAGAGATTGAGGAGACTTGGATAATAGAAAGTTTCGGGGCCGAAGTTGAGAATCATTTGGGAGTTCTTATTCCAACTTGGTTTAACTCTTGTAATCTGTTATATGACTCTTTCAATTATTGTGACAAACATGATTGTTATCAAAATATTCTAGTTTGGGGAATTTCGACATCTACTGGTTATCTTTTATCATCCTTTTCACATAAAAATTAAATGCATTCAGAACTGATCGATGAGATCAATTCTGAATTCTTTCAATTTCATCATGCCACTAGAATTCTATTTTCAATTTCATGACCATTCGATGAGAATGAAAATGGATTAATATTCTAAAACATTAAATTCAAAATTAAAACTTCAGAACCAACAATGAAGTTTGTTCTGTTTTTCTTTTAAATCAAAATTTAGTAGTTGAGATTTTTTGGATTGGAGAACTATGAGATTCATCAATCTGTATGACTTAACTCATGGTGAGGCAAGTATGTCATTCTTTTTATAGTGGTATGTTGCAACAACATTCAGTGACGAGGGATCTTTTTAAAACATGTGGAATAGAGTTTTCCCAGGGCATTTCATTATGTTTGTTCATCTATTAGCATTTTGTTTTTCTATTTTTAATATTTTTTAAAATACTTTTTATTTCATTATATTTTAGTTAAGAAATAGTTTACTTAGGACATAAATATATAAAAAATAGAAATTATTTTTAAATGTTTACTTCACTGATGAAAATAGTGCAGTGTTTTTAAGAAAATTAGATAAGTTTTGGTCAATATACCTTATATGTGGGTTTGACCCTACTTGTCACTAGACATTTATAGTATGAAAACATAAATTTTAAAAACAATTTCTATTTCAGTGATAGTCGTGTCACAACCCCTAGATAAAATGTAAACAACATTCATGTTTACGTCTGGTCCACCGTCAACATGAACATTGTATTTCATTTTCTATATCTATATTTTATAGATTACTATAAATACATCTATAATGAATATATATAATATTAATATCATGGATAATTTTTTTATATTATGGAACCATGATAATATAATAGGTCCAAAAAACAACAAATCCAAACATATATAAAAAAATGCAATTATTGCCCGAAACGTAACTGTGACATAGAATTTTTAATAAATAGGTATGAAACGGTCATAAGTAAATCATATATGGTATGGTATATATATATATATTCTTTGTTATTAAATAGATGTATAAAAATTTATATTAATTATACAAGAGGTTTGAACATGTACCAAAGAAGTCGAGACTTATGGTAAGGGATTTCCGCCACACTTTTGACTTTGTGAGATGCATACCATATTCACCACCTCATTATTTTATGAGTTGTATATAATTCCCCTGAATATATTTTATTATTATTATCCTAATAATTATAAGGATTTACATATCCAGTTTAAGATCTCTCTTTCAAGCGGTTTACAGTTCAAAATTTACAAAAGTGGTGAGATATTTTTATATCAATTTTCCTTCTCTAATACATATATTATGTTATGAATGTGTAATATTTTATGAGGTATATATAGAGCCTATTTTAAACATAATAACATGATTTTATTTATTCTCATGATATTATATGTTTATTTTATCATTATTAATTCATGGGGATTAGGATTCCAAATAACCAAAGTGGTAATAGTTTTATGTTACAATCTCATCATATATTTGGATTTCCCATAACTATACATCCAATGTTGAAATATTTTGACCCATCTCTCAATAAAATTATGTATTATATTGTCCTATAGTTATTCATGGATAGTACATTTATTCCATTAATTTCCTTCTCTTTATGTACTCAAGACTTCAAAATTATGTTTTTATGAAAAATCACCATATATCTATCTTTGTCGAAAAACCTTTTTATTTTAAAAAAATGTTTCCTTAAAATGATTTTTTTAAATAATCTAACTTGTTTTTAAATACATTTTTACCCATGGATGACATTTTTAAAAATATATTTAAAGGAATCTCATTTTCCTTATCCAAATATGTCTTGTTTATATTTTAACAGAAATGGGAAAATAATATTTATTTTAACATGTATGAGGTGAATGAAAATTTCCTAACATCATAACCATTATTTTTTAATGTTTCCTTTATAATATGTTAAGATTATTTTCCTGTAAATTATTTTTCACAATATTTTCTAAATTTCTAATTTATTTAAAAAGGTGATCTTAAAAGAACAAATATTTTCCTCAAGAAACGTTCCAAGTGATCTCACTTTCAAATTCATTTTCTATATAAGATGAAATCATTTGTTGTTACTTATTATTTACCAGGGATATGATAGAAGGCTATAATTCTTTTCAATTCTTTGAATGGTTTATTTTGTTATGAAAATATATTTGGGAAACATATTTTTCTCATATGGGTTATGCAATCCTAAAATTCGTTTTAAACCGACTTCTTTTGCCATGTGTTAAGATTCAACATGTAAAAATTGGGGCTTCAACATCAATGATATGACATCAATTTTATATACACTGATGAAAAATGTATATTTAGGAATGTTATGGCGTCATTTTGAACATAAAACAATGTAATTTTTTTGACTCTTGGTGTAGTTTTCTTAAACACTGATGCCAAAAACAACACAAGAATTTATTTACAGTGTCCATTTTTTAAAAAAACCATTATTTTAAAAAAAATTAATATCAACTTTCAATAAAAATGATTCCATAAATCAAAAAAATTAAATTTCAGTGATGGTTTTCATTAAAATTGACACAATAAAAAAAACTTTTTAGCATCTGTTTTTAGAAAAACTCATGCCAAAAAGTTGTTTAAAAAATACAGGACATAAAAATACTCATTTTTAGAACTTTGCAGCCCTCTTTCTAGTCCTGATTAGCCCGATAGTGACCTAGTTATTCAAATGATGATTATTGTTTATTGGATTCAATATTTATCATCAATTCATGATCTTTAGTCCCAATTCTTCATCCTCTATCATTATTTCATCATCTATTGAAGTATTTATCTTCAAAAACTATTTTCCAGCCAACAATATTTCAAGATTTGATTTTATTTCTTTTTTTTATTGTTCATTTATACAAACATTTTTTTTAGATATTGCATTGTTTGTTTTTCCAACGAATTTGAGAGATAAAGTTATAATTACGGATCCATTTTCCATGGTGAAATATGAATTTTGTAGTTAAATAATTTATCATTTAGTTAATTTGTTGAGTTATTATTTCAAAATGATGTTGATTCATTTTTATGAATGTTGTTCTTAAATTTTGTCTATTTTGATAAATATTTTATTTTATGAAATTATCAAATATTTGTGATGATATATTTTATGAAATGAACAATGATATGTTATGTCATCATTCATAAATATAATGTACTTCTCATGTAATGACTCTTTATTTTTCACCTGTTAAATTAATACAATCTTCAATACATTTTTACACACATGACAGTGAACTAATGTAACAACTATGTATTTTGAACTAATAAAAGTCAGATGATTGTATATAATTAAATTATAACATCAATAAACCACATGTATATAATATGAAAATCAAAGGGTTACCTTTTCTAAATTTAGATGATATATAATTTACACTACAATAGGATTTGTTTTCAAATAAAATAAGGTAAAATTTTGTGAAATTGACCTTAATAAAATAAACTGACCACTTTTAAATGATTGAAACAAAATTTCTATAAATGAACTAATATATTAGCATTTATCAATTTTCATATTATTTTGAAATATTATTTAAAACAATAAATGTTCAAATTGTCTTATTATTTTGAAATAATATATTATCATTAATTAATTTTCATATTCTATTGATGTTTCCAATTTGATTACTAATAATATTTATTGAATATGTTTATGTATAAAGTTTATCTATTTATATTTAAATTTTTAAATGTTTATATTTTTAATATATTCAATGATTATATTTTTATATAAATTATTAAATGGATTGTAATTGGATAAAATTATGAATAAACACTAGTGAATATGAAAAAAGAGTTAATAAATTCGTTGAATTTTCTAAATGAAATCTTAAAAACATAGATTTGATTTTCTATCCATGTGTGAAGTGTTTGAATATTAGAAAGTGAAACTCTATAGAAATCAAGGATCATCTCATTTGTTATGGTTTTATCCTTTTATTACACATTTTATATTTTCCGTGGTGAAGTAATTGAAGATTCAACATCTAATGTTGATGGAAATATTCGTAATGAGGTAAAGGATTGAATTGAAGAATTAATTCAGGATTTAGGTGTTGAAACAAAAAAAACATCTGTTGAACAATTATAATAAACTATTATTCCCATGTTGTATTAAATATATAGTTTTATCATTAGATTTAAGATTAGTTAACTTGAATGAAAGAAATGGGTGGAGTGAAAAAAGTATCTCTACCTTTCTTATGCTTTTAAAAGTGCTAGTTCCAGAAGGAAATGGTCTTCCAAATTATACTTATGAGGAGAATAAAATATTATTCCAAGTGGAATTATGATATAAAAAGATAAATTATTTCCCTAATTATTGAGTGTTGTATTGGAAAGAATATGAATATTTATCAAGCTATCCTAAATGTGGGACATCACACTATAAGATAACTGAAATAGTCAACTGAGATTCATTCTCATGTATTGACATATAACCCTATAAAAATCAATTTTGTACTTTCTACATTTTTATCGAATAATTACTTCATACAACTCTAATAATGTAACTATGATTCATTCATAGGTACAAAAATCAAATATCCTACTAAATAAATTTGAAAAGTTCCAATAATTCTTCATTTGAGGTGTCTATTTGCAAATTCACTTGATGCAAAAAGGTTAAGATGACATTCATATGAGCAAATATCTGATGGTAACTTATATCACCCTATTGATTCATCGTAGTGAATGATATTTGATAAAAAATTTCATGATTTTGGGAGTGATGTTAGAAATATCAGAATGGGATTGTGTACTGATAGAATGAACCTATATCTGAGTCTTAGTAGCCAACATAGTTCATGACCTATTTTTTTTATAGTTTATGACTTATCCCCAAATATATGTATGAATAAAAATCATGTTTTGATGATCTTGATGATTTTTGGACCAAAACAACCATGAAATGATGTTGATCTGTACCTTTCAAAATTGATTGAATATTTAAAACTACTATGAGAGACCAGTGTTAAATTTTTTGATGCATACAAGAAAGGGTACTTTCTTTTTTAATTCTATGATAATGTTCACTACAAAATAATTTCTTGTATATGAAAACATATCATGATACAGCATTAAGGGACATAAATTATTTCTAATTTTTTTAGAGAAATCTTCATATTATGAATTTAATAATGGAATAAAGACAATGTACATAGGACATGGAATATTTTTGAGAATTAATCATCATTATCATAGATTGAAAAAAAAAATCATTGTTTATAGGAATACAATATTCCCCCAAAACTGTTGTAAGTTGAAGAATATTATGATAGGATGAAAATATTGATTTGACATTTGGAAGGAAAAAAAGTTCTGGTCTTCAAAAAAATATCTGGAATAAATAGTCAATCTTTTTTTCAAAACCATATTAGATATTTTTAAAGATAAAACATAACATAGATGTTATGAACGTTGAGAAATATATATGTGATAGTTTGATTGGAGCTTTGTTAGACATAAAAGGAAAGAAAAAATATGTATTTCATACTAGATTAGAGTTTATATCAATGGGAATATCTTTGGAGTTAGCTCCCACTATGAAAGGAAACACAATATTTTTACCTCCAGCTTGTCACCCATTATGAAATACTGAGAAGATGAATATTTGTAGGTGTCTTCATGGTATTAATGTACCCAATGGTTATTCTTCAAATGTAATGAATTTGGTTTCATTTAAGGATTGTAAATTAATAGGTATGAAATCTCATGATTATCATGTATTGATGAAACAAATTTTATAAGTCACACTACATGATATATTACCGATAGATTCCAGAAAGACTACCTTAAAGTTATGTAATTTTTTAAACCTATTTATAGTAATGTTTTTTATCCAAATTTGTTAGATACGTAGGATAATAAAGATTCTATTTTTCTTTTTCAACTAGAAATTTATTTACCACCTACATTTTTGATATAATGGTTCTTCTGGGGATTTGTATGTTGTTTGAGAAAAGAATATGTGGGCCTGTATATTTACGATGGATGTATATTTATGAATGATATATGAAAATTTTAAGGTATATGTTAAATATTCTTATGAACTGGAGGCCACTATTTTTCAAAAATATGTATAAGAAGATGTGATTGTGTTATGTACTGATTATTTATATGATGTGGAGCATATTGGTCTCCATCTATCTCAACATATGACATTTTATATCCTGATTGGAAGTCTCTCGAGAAGGTAGATATAGATCAGCATTGGGAGCCCGTAGAGGTAGAATATCACAATTGATTAATTTTATAACATTTTTCAAATCTGATATATTTTAAATGACTAATATTTATGATTTAAAATTACAGATGAAATTCAATTTTGAAAAGAAAAAATTAGTTAAGAAAGTATATCATACTTTAACCGTGGTTTTATGGACTAATTTCAAAACAAATTTGAAAAAACCATATGTGTTTGGAAGGAGAAAAAGATGAAATACCATGCCTCAATTATCAATTTTAGATGAAGATACATGGAATAAATTTGTTTCCACCTGACATGATGAAACATTTCAGGTATAATAATTATATTATATTATATTGTAAAAGTTATTATATTTGTACTTTATTACTTATTAGATTAAATATTATATAATAGGAATCAAGGATATCCCATCCAGACATCTATCTTCAGATTGTACACCCTCATACATTATCAAGTGGAGGGTATAATTTATTGTAGAGACCTGAAACTTGACGTACGTGGAAATTCCATTACTTTTACAGAATACTTAATACATAACAAAAAAACAGACACACAAGGACTGTAATAGTTTAGTGTCTTTGGAAACTCGGAATATAAACATCTAATCATGTTGAAAGATCTTCAACATCTCTCATAACGATCTTCCCATGTTTGTTTCCTTACCTAAAAACTTTCTATATTTCCTAGGGAAAATAAAACATAAAAAGGGTGAGCTCAAATGCTCAGTAAGGGAAAACATAGAGAACATAAAACAATCCATAAACATTTGAAAGCAAAAACTTGAACATGAAATCTAAACATTAAAACCTTGAGCAAAGACATAAATCTTGGAAGTACATAAGGCATATATCATAAAGGAACATCAATCACGATAAAATAGCATGGGAATAAAACATGTAATTGTGGAAACCATTCAGCACTTGTTATTATTTCCATAGTATCCAAGGCATTGCTGCCAAGACCATCTTAGTGGAAGAAGTCCATTTCTGAATCAAGTTCACTCCTCGTTTCAGTCCTGTAACACTGAACCAGATTAACTTACCATTCCAGCCATGTCTATCTCATGAGATATAAATCTTTACCCAATTCATTGGAGGGATATATAGGTCTAACCCATCTCATAATGAAATCATTCTTACTTGTGCCACAAAATAAACTTAAAACATTCATCATAACCCAGAGAATAAAATGGGTTTCATAAAAATCATCCCATCATTTCATAATCCATATAAAACAAATGGACATTTCATCATAAGAAAAGTGAACCATTTAAATCATAGAGACATTAAACTTGAAACATACACATATGAAATAATTTCATCTTAGATGGAAAATGGTTTTGATAAAACTTTTGAAATGAATTTTTGAAGAAAATATCCTTTCTTCATCAAAATCATTTTATTTTCAAAAAATGCCATGAACTTTTAAAATAAAAGTATTTTGTTGAAAATATTCAGCAAATCATGTAGAGTAAGCTTCATGAAAATGAGGCATTATAAAATCGTAAAAATCCATTCACACCGCATAATTTAAAAATGACATTCTCCTCGTACTTTTGTCAGAAAAGTCAAAACGTACCTCATATGGTAAAAAAGGATTCCTTACATACCATGTAGTAAAAGTCAAAAATGTTTAAAAAGGACGTTAAACTTACATTAAAACACTTTTATAAAACATGGACATGGATGATATAAATAACCCCAGTAAATACTTACGAATAAACAATCTCGTATAAAAATGAGATTTGCAAAATTATCCCTTACCTTAGGTCCGATATGCTTCGTATGGATCTGAACCTCCTGTATATTTATTTAAATAATGTCTTTGACTTATTAAATAATCATATTCATTGTTATGATGTCATATATGATTCACTTACGACTTTATATTACCTATTCATTTGTAAATTCCATGTTAAAGCAGCGTTTTGGGTAAAATCATTTCATTTATCATATGTGTTTCGAATTGTCGTTCTGGATATTATTATTTATATCCTGATTTACATAATTCCATAATGTAAAAAATGATTTATATATAATATATATTCATCATATACATATATATTATAGATCGATAAAAGGAATGAAATACACCGTTCATGGAGACGGTAGGCCATACGTACGCATGAACGCTGTTTTCGTTTCCTTATTGAATTGAATGAAACTAAATAGATGACATACATATATATATATATAAATAAATCCAGTAGAATTATTATTTAATATATTTCATTATTATTCATTATATAAACTTTATAATCATTCATGTATGGTTAACATGGAGAATGAATCTCATCGTGTCGTGGAGACGGTAATCCGTACGTACGCACGAGTCATGGTATTGTTCCCATATTTATTGAAAAGAATTGGAGTGGATGGTATAATATATCAGAATCAGTATGATGTTATAATAACCATATATATTTATTCTTTACACCATTATACCCATCCATGTAAGGTGTTGGTGGAAAAACAGATTACACCAAGGCATGGAGACAGTATTCCGTACGTACGCACGCGCAGTGATTTTGTTTTCCATAGGATGGATAGAAGGTGAAATAGGGTTGTTTCATATTTATAACAATATATAATTATATTAGGGATACTGATTTTATTACTTCATAATGAAACAACTAATGAAGAGGGAGTAGAAGAAGAATGGAACTTGAAGAAAACGGTAGAAGGTATTACCTCTTTCTCAAAGTGCCCCCTTTAAACTTTCTCTTAGGGAACTAAACTTGGTCTTTGATGAAGACCAGGACCTCTAGGATGTTTCTAGGGAAGTGTATAAGAGAATTTGGTTGGGGTTGGACGATCTTGAAGGCTCAAATTGGTGTGAGGAGGAGAGGGAGGAGGTTCCCTTTTATAAGGGAGGAGAGGGGAACCTTTGGAAATTTAAGAAATATTAGTTTATATTAAATCCCAACCCCACATAAAAACATCCAAAATGACTCATATCCTAAGATTAGATGATATAGGGGTGTAATATCATCAACAAATAAAATTTATACATGTTAGGAATTTATATTAAACATTATCAACTTGATTTATCCTTATTTATCAATTTAATTTTATTTGTGGTAATAATATTCTAAATTTTAAATTATTATAAATAATTACATATGTGTTGTGAATTTTCCATAATTTAAAACTTTATGACATTTTAGACCATATAAATTTTAATATATAATTTTTATATGTTTCTTTTATTTTTAACCAATTTTATAATATGTTAGTTTTATAAAATAACAATAGTGTGAATTTTGACATTAATCATTTATTTGAATTTAATTAAACAATATACAGAAGATATGTTCAAAATAAAAGCTTTAATAGATTCATAAAATGTCATATTTATCTAGAAAATTATTTTATAACATTAAATAGTTCATATAATATTTAGTTTAATATTTTTAAAACTATTTATTTGATATTTCTCTTAATAAAATAATTTCAACATCACTATTATGTCACCATTAATGATAATTATTTAATCCCTAAAAATTCTAAATAAATTCATATGATGTATATAATTTTATTATATTTCTGTATACTATTTATATCCTAAGTTTCATTAAGTTTATCACTAAATTAAAATTATTATACTTATAAGATTTAAGAAAGTGACATGCTGTCACATTCTTTGGTTTTAATAATAATAAATTATTTTCATGGACAAAAGTCCATTAAATGAATCTAATTCGACACTTAGGTAATATTGATCGGCTTTTAGTCATCCAATAGGATTTTGGTATGTGTTAGGGTAATTTTATAATCTTATATTTACCCTTAATTACCCGATTTACCTTTAACTATGGTAAATAAAATTTACCATAGTTACTATTCATAATGCCCAATAATAAAAAGTAGACTATTAACATAATTTGGACCCACTGATTCCAAATATGGAATCCATTTTTCAAAATTCAAAACACATAAGTTTCAGTAATTAATTTAAAATTAATCTCGTTGTTAAGAAAAAGGGTTTTAGAAGTTAAAACATTGCCAAAGATTGAAATGTTTTTACCTATGAATTCAATGTGAAATTAATGCTATTGACATATATTATATTAAATGGTAAAAATATATTCTATTTATACTTTAAAACCATTCAATATTATAATTTAACCCTATAAATTATCTCAATGAAAAAAAGTTCTTCTTAATTAAAAATTAGCGTATTTTTACTATTCATCAAAATATGAAAGTTTTCAGAAAAATATCAAAAATTTATCCAAAGTAAATTTTTATATCCTGATTCCAAGTAAGAATTTTATTTTGTCAAATTTAACTTGTAAACATGTCAAAAACTAGATTTAATGTGGGTGCTCCATCAAAAGGCGGCAAAACTGCATTTTTTGAAAAATACTTATTTTACCTGAAAAATTTATTTTGTTCTCTTACCAAGTTCTAGAAAATGTTTAAGATGAATAATAATTTTATAAAATTAAAAATTTAGTTAATACTATTCATAATGGCTAGTTCGTGATAATATTATAACCATATATCGTTGTTTAGTGAAACCCGGTATTGCGTACAACACACGCTATCGAGGAAGGTCGTGATTGCGTGTAATGCAATCCAAGTCAGGGTTGCGTGTTGTGTAAGAATACTTCGTTGTTTCGTATAACAGAATCTTACCATATTTCATTTATACATTTAATATATATATACACACACTCAATGTTGCGTAGAATGAATATTATAAAATGCACTTGAAATTGTGTGTAACACAATCTAAGAATATTGTTTCATATACTTCAAGCTAAAACAGTGTGGAGTATAGCACAAGATAATCTTGTTGTAGCATAAAACACATGACATCAACTAAATTAAAAAGAATACTTATCATAAAATATCGGGTTGTTACATTCTACCCCCCTTAAAATGAATTTCGCCCTTGAAATTCGTCAGGGTTATACATGGTTTTCTACTTGAAAGTTTCTTTAATTTCAACAAACATCATAAAATGAAATACCAAAACTTAACTTTAAAAAACTAAACTATGAAACATAACGGTTACCCAAATTAACTCATCACTGGGTTTCCACGTAGGAGAACATAGGTGAAAATATGGATATGGAAGAAAAATCTAACCATCAAGTTCTGATGGAGAGTGGTAGAGAACATGGCTATGAAAAAGCCAACAATCACAAAGCCATAGATTTGTGATGATCTAAGGTACCATCTGATTCATCGGATATGAGGGAACTAGGACAACATTTTTGGTTTTGAAGATCATTTCCCAAAATTTGATGAATTAAAAGAAATACTTACATGATTTTGGTTCAATCTCACTATTGTTCGTGCCTTGAATAATTTACACTTCATCTCCTAAAGAAATGAAGTTGAATTTGTTATTCGCGAAGTGTTAGCAGATCATGTGATAGAATGATGGGTCATTTCATCAGTCTCAAACAAAAGGTTAGCAGAAGTTATTAAATATACATAATTCGATTAATCGTATATGGTTCCTAAAATGGACTTATACTTCATATCTCATACCACTTAAAAAAATTAAAAAAAATTTATACTAACCAAGGAAATCCTGTAGGCCAGTGGTAGGTGATAATGGCCTGTCGCACATTAGTTGTGGGTTCGATTCCCACAGCCTTGTCCGATGCGATGGGATGTCACCCATCCTGCAGGTTGTCCTTTTTCTAAAACTACATTACTATAACATCCCATCAATAATATTGAAAAAATTTCTATCCTTAAACAATACTAACTTATGTCCAACATAATCCATTCCAATCTTTAGGCTTATCTAAAATACTTCGGTCCAAGCTCATTGTATAAAGAAAATGATTACTTAAAATTTCACATAACAATCACGTGAATGCCATCATTTATCCCCCATATATCATAAGATATATTTTGTTGGTAAAATTACAAACATGTGAATACCTTAGTCATGTATTCTCTTGAAGAATGAATACCCATTGAACCTTAGTGAAAACATGAATGTTGTTAAATTTTAACACTTTCCACATACCAAAATCTCAAAAATTCTATATACTCAAACCATAATATCACTTAGTCCTTATATCAGTCATGAGCTCATGATTACTATCAAATTATTTTCTCCTTATCCCTTTATTATGCGCATTTCATCTACTTTCCAAAAATATTTCAATCACTTTTTCATGGTTACCAGTACCATATAATTATTGAAAACCAATACATAGATATTCAAAAATTCCACAATACCATAAATGAGATTCCATGATACTATTTTGAAATCCCATTACATAAACACTTAATCATTACACAACTTAATTTTCATACTCAACATCACAAATAGTTATCGCATGAGACTTCCCTTTATCCTTTTACTTAATAGGTTTCTCACATTGATCATCATTAACCCATGTATTAGGGCATTTATTAGCATAATGCCCCATTTCCATGCACTTGAAGCATTGAAGTGTTGGTGGAGAGTTCTCTGTAGTCTTTTCTTTATTCACATCATTAACAACCCTTTTCGCATTACTTCGACAATCAACTGCTCGATGACCTTATTTTCCACACTTAAAACATTTTCTAGTACATTTTAGGAAATCTCCACCATGATTCTGTCCACACTTTGAGCATAAAGAAACATTCATCTTCTTTTCAGCATTGTTCTTAGATTTCTCCTTGAACTCCATCTTTCGTTTCTTGTCAAAACCATGAGATGGATATGGTACACGAACTTCCAGTTCTACCTTGATAGCAAAATGCACAATTTATTTATAGCTATTAAAGTCTCTTATAGCTAATTCCCTTCGAAGACTTGGTTTTATGCCACTGAAAAATCGATCAACTTTACTTTCAGGTTGGATGATAAAGCCAGATGCATACCTTGCAAGTCTTGTAAAATTCTCTTTGTGTATACCAACAGATTCATCATCCTTCTTCTTAAGCTCAAGAAACTCCTTTTCCATATTAGTTTGAAGAATACGAGGGAAGTACTTACTGAAAAACAAGTTCTTGAACTCGTCCCATTCCATGGACTCAATTTCATCTCTTTTCCTCGTATTATTGATAAGATTCCACCATTGATCAGCATCAACTTCCAAATGATATACTGCTAAGACGACTTTATCATGCTCATAACATTGTAGAACTGAAAATATATTTGTAGTAGCACTGATCCATTGTTTAGCCACTAAGGGATCAAAAGACCCACTGAATGAAGGTGGACAATGCTTCATGAAGAATTCAACAGAATGTTGCTCCTTTCTCGGCTCATTTTGAAGTCCAGAATGATTCATAGCTTGTGTAAGTATAGAAATTATATTGTGAAATCCATCTCCCATGACATTGGTTTGGTCAGGAGGACAATCATTGCATTGTCCATCACATTGATCAACACGGTTCCTTCGGGTTCCAGCCATCGTCTAAAACCCAAAAATAATAGTGTGAGAGGAAAATACCATTCTAGGGAAAACAACATAATAAAGGGGGAGTACCTTCAATATCTAACATCTTAGGTTTAATTCTCAGATCGTTTGCGCAATTCTAGGACTATAACCTATACGTATACTTAACCTTAGGGACATCCCTAGACCTACCTTAGAAATATCTCTAGGGATCTCACTAATGTTTTCGAATCCTAGTTTCCAAAGGTTAACTAATCCTTTCCTCTAATACAAACTGTAGAGTCCCGAAACATGACTTACATGGACATTGCATTACTTTTGTATAATACCTAATACATAACAGAAAAACAGACACACAAGAACCGTAATAGTTTAGTGTCTTTGGAAACTCGGAATATAAACATCTAATCATGTTGAAAGATCTTCAACATCTCCCATAACGATCTTACCCTTTTTCTTTCCTTAACTAAAACCTTTATTTATTTCCTGGGGAAAATAAAACATAAAAAGGGTGATCTCAAATGCTCAGTAAGGGCAAACATAGAGAACATAAAACAATCCATAAACATTTTAAAGCAAAAACTTGAACATGAAATCTAAACATTAAAACCTTGAGCAAAGACATAAATCTTGGAAGTACATAAGGCATATATCATAAAGGAACATCAATCACGATAAAATAGCATGGGAATAAAACATGTAATTGTGGAAACCATTCAGCACTTATTATTATTTCCATAGTATCCAAGGCATTGCTGCCAAGACCATCTTAGTGGAAGAAGTCCCTTTCTGAATCAAGTTCACTCCTCGTTTCAGTCCTGTAACACTGAACCAGATTAACTTACCATTCCAGCCATGTCTATCTCATGAGATATAAATCTTTACCCAATGCATTGGAGGGATATATAAGTCTAACCCATCTCATAATGAAATCATTCTTACTTGTGCCACAAAATAAACTTAAAACATTCATCATAACCCAGAGAATAAAATGGGTTTCATAAACATCATCCCATCATTTCATAATCCATATAAAACAAATGGACATTTCATCATAAGAAAAGTGAACCATTTAAATCATAGAGACATTAAACTTGAAACATACACATATGAAATAATTTCATCTTAGATGGAAAATGGTTTTGATAAAACTTTTGAAATGAATTTTTGAAGAAAATATCCTTTCTTCATCAAAATCATTTTATTTTCAAAAAATGCCATGAACTTTTAAAATAAAAGTATTTTGTTGAAAATATTCAGCAAATCATGTAGAGTAAGCTTCATGAAAATGAGGCATTATGAAATCGTAAAAATCCATTCACACCGCATAATTTAAAAATGACATTCTCCTCGTACTTTTGTCAGAAAAGTCAAAACGTACCTCATATGGTAAAAAAAGGATTCCTTACATACCATGTAGTAAAAGTCAAAAATGTTTAAAAAGGACGTTAAACTTACATTAAAACACTTTTATAAAACATGGACATGGATGATATAAATAACCCCAGTAAATACTTACGAATAAACAATCTCGTATAAAAATGAGATTTGCAAAATTATCCCTTACCTTAGGTCCGATATGCTTCGTATGGATCTGAACCTCCTGTATATTTATTTAAATAATGTATTTGACTTATTAAATAATCATATTCATTGTTATGATGTCATATATGTTTCACTTACGACTTTATATTACCTATTCATTTGTAAATTCCATGTTAAAGCAGCGTTTTGGGTAAAATCATTTCATTTATCATATGTGTTTCGAATTGTCGTTCTGGATATTATTATTTATATCCTGATTTACATAATTCCATAATGTAAAAAATGATTTATATATAATATATATTCATCATATACATATATATTATAGATCGATAAAAGGAATGAAATACACCGTTCATGGAGACGGTAGGCCATACGTACGCATGAACGCTGTTTTCGTTTCCTTATTGAATTGAATGAAACTAAATAGATGACATACATATATATATATAAATAAATCCAGTAGAATTATTATTTAATATATTTCATTATTATTCATTATATAAACTTTATAATCATTCATGTATGGTTAACATGGAGAATGAATCTCATCGTGTCGTGGAGACGGTAATCCGTACGTACGCACGAGTGATGGTATTGTTCCCATATTTATTGAAAAGAATTGGAGTGGATGGTATAATATATCAGAATCAGTATGATGTTATAATAACCATATATAGTTATTCTTTACACCATTATACCCATCCATGTAAGGTGTTGGTGGAAAAACAGATTACACCAAGGCGTGGAGACAGTATTCCGTACGTACGCACGCGCAGTGATTTTGTTTTCCATAGGATGGATAGAAGGTGAAATAGGGTTGTTTCATATTTATAACAATATATAATTATATTAGGGATACTGATTTTATTACTTCATAATGAAACAACTAATGAAGAGGGAGTAGAAGAAGAATGGAACTTGAAGAAAACGGTAGAAGGTATTACCTCTTTCTCGAAGTGCCCCCTTTAAACTTTCTCTTAGGGAACTAAACTTGGTCTTTGATGAAGACCAGGACCTCTAGGATGTTTCTAGGGAAGTGTATAAGAGAATTTGGTTGGGGTTGGACGATCTTGAAGGCTCAAATTGGTGTGAGGAGGAGAGGGAGGAGGTTCCCTTTTATAAGGGAGGAGAGGGGAACCTTTGGAAATTTAAGAAATATTAGTTTATATTAAATCCTAACCCCACATAAAAACATCCAAAATGACTCATATCCTAAGATTAGATGATATAGGGGTGTAATATCATCAAAAAATAAAATTTATACATGTTAGGAATTTATATTAAACATTATCAACTTGATTTATCCTTATTTATCAATTTAATTTTATTTGTGGTAATAATATTCTAAATTTAAAATTATTATAAATAATTACATATGTGTTGTGAATTTTCCATAATTTAAAACTTTATGACATTTTAGACCATATAAATTTTAATATATAATTTTTATATGTTTCTTTTATTTTTAACCAATTTTATAATATGTTAGTTTTATAAAATAACAATAGTGTGAATTTTGACATTAATCATTTATTTGAATTTAAATAAACAATATACAGAAGATATGTTCAAAATAAAAGCTTTAATAGATTCATAAAATGTCATATTTATCTAGAAAATTATTTTATAACATTAAATAGTTCATATAATATTTAGTTTAATATTTTTAAAACTATTTATTTGATATTTCTCTTAATAAAATAATTTCAACATCACTATTATGTCACCATTAATGATAATTATTTAATCCCTAAAAATTCTAAATAAATTCATATGATGTATATAATTTTATTATATTTCTGTATACTATTTATATCCTAAGTTTCATTAAGTTTATCACTAAATTAAAATTATTATACTTATAAGATTTAAGAAAGTGACATGTTGTCACATTCTTTGGTTTTAATAATAATAAATTATTTTCATGGACAAAAGTCCATTAAATGAATCTAATTCGACACTTAGGTAATATTGATAGGCTTTTAGTCATCCAATAGGATTTTGGTATGTGTTAGGGTAATTTTATAATCTTATATTTACCCTTAATTACCCGATTTACCTTTAACTATGGTAAATAAAATTTACCATAGTTACTATTCATAATGCCCAATAATAAAAAGTAGACTATTAACATAATTTGGACCCACTGATTCCAAATATGGTATCCATTTTTCAAAATTCAAAACACATAAGTTTCAGTAATTAATTTAAAATTAATCTCGTTGTTAAGAAAAAGGGTTTTAGAAGTTAAAACATTGCCAAAGATTGAAATGTTTTTACCTATGAATTCAATGTGAAATTAATGCTATTGACATATATTATATTAAATGGTAAAAATATATTCTATTTATACTTTAAAACCATTCAATATTATAATTTAACCCTATAAATTATCTCAATGAAAAAAAGTTCTTTTTAATTAAAAATTAGCGTATTTTTACTATTCATCAAAATATGAAAGTTTTCAGAAAAATATCAAAAATTTATCCAAAGTAAATTTTTATATCCTGATTCCAAGTAAGAATTTTATTTTGTCAAATTTAACTTGTAAACATGTCAAAAACTAGATTTAATGTGGGTGCTCCATCAAAAGGCGGCAAAACTGCATTTTTTGAAAAATACTTATTTTACCTGAAAAATTTATTTTGTTCTCTTACCAAGTTCTAGAAAATGTCTAAGATGAATAATAATGTTATAAAATTAAAAATTTAGTTAATACTATTCATAATGGCTAGTTCGTGATAATATTATAACCATATATCGTTGTTTAGTGAAACCCGGTATTGCGTACAACACACGCTATCGAGGAAGGTCGTGATTGCGTGTAATGCAATCGAAGTCAGGGTTGCGTGTTGTGTAAGAATACTTCGTTGTTTCGTATAACAGAATCTTACCATATTTCATTTATACATTTAATATATATATACACACTCAATGTTGCGTAGAATGAATATTATAAAACGAACTTGAAATTGTGTGTAACACAATCTAAGAATATTGTTTCATATACTTCAAGCTAAAACAGTGTGGAGTATAGCACAAGATAATCTTGTTGTAGCATAAAACACATGACATCAACTAAATTAAAAAGAATACTTATCATAAAATATCGGGTTGTTACATTCTACCCCCCTTAAAATGAATTTCGCCCTTGAAATTCGTCAGGGTTATACATGGTTTTCTACTTGAAAGTTTCTTTAATTTCAACAAACATCATAAAATGAAATACCAAAACTTAACTTTAAAAAACTAAAGTATGAAACATAATGGTTACCCAAATTAACTCATCACTGGGTTTCCACGTAGGAGAACATAGGTGAAAATATGGATATGGAAGAAAAATCTAACCATCAAGTTCTGATGGAGAGTGGTAGAGAACATGGCTATGAAAAAGCCAACAATCACAAAGCCATAGATTCGTGATGATCTAAGGTACCATCTGATTCATCGGATATGAGGGAACTAGGACAACATTTTTGGTTTTGAAGATCATTTCCCAAAATTTGATGAATTAAAAGAAATACTTACATGATTTTGGTTCAATCTCACTATTGTTCGTGCCTTGAATAATTTACACTTCATCTCCTAAAGAAATGAAGTTGAATTTGTTATTCGTGAAGTGTTAGCAGATCATGTGATAGAATGATGGGTCATTTCATCAGTCTCAAACAAAAGGTTAGCAGAAGTTATTAAATATACATAATTCGATTAATCGTATATGGTTCCTAAAATGGACTTATACTTCATATCTCATACCACTTAAAAAAATTAAAAAAAATGTATACTAACCAAAGAAATCCTGTAGGCCAGTGGTAGGTGATAAAGGCCTGTCGCACATTAGTTGTGGGTTCGATTCCCACAGCCTTGTCCGACGCGATGGGATGTCACCCATCCTGCAGGTTGTCCTTTTTCTAAAACTACATTACTATAACATCCCATCAATAATATTGAAAAAATTTCTATCCTTAAACAATACTAACTTATGTCCAACATAATCCATTCCAATCTTTAGGCTTATCTAAAATACTTCGGTCCAAGCTCATTGTATAAAGAAAATGATTACTTAAAATTTCACATAACAATCACGTGAATGCCATCATTTATCCCCCATATATCATAAGATATATTTTGTTGGTAAAATTACAAACATGTGAATACCTTAGTCATGTATTCTCTTGAAGAATGAATACCCATTGAACCTTAGTGAAAACATGAATGTTGTTAAATTTTAACACTTTCCACATACCAAAATCTCAAAAATTCTATATACTCAAACCATAATATCACTTAGTCCTTATATCAGTCATGAGCTCATGATTACTATCAAATTATTTTCTCCTTATCCCTTTATTATGCGCATTTCATCTACTTTCCAAAAATATTTCAATCACTTTTTCATGATTACCAGTACCATATAATTATTGAAAACCAATACATAGATATTCAAAAATTCCACAATACCATAAATGAGATTCCATGATACTATTTTGAAATCCCATTACATAAACACTTAATCATTACACAACTTAATTTTCATACTCAACATCACAAATAGTTATCGCATGAGACTTCCCTTTATCCTTTTACTTAATAGGTTTCTCACATTGATCGTCATTGACCCATGTATTAGGGCATTTATTAGCATAATTCCCCATTTCCATGCACTTGAAGCATTGAAGTGTTGGTGGAGAGTTCTCTGTAGTCTTTTCTTTATTCACATCATTAACAACCCTTTTCGCATTACTTCGACAATCAACTGCTCGATGACCTTATTTTCCACACTTAAAACATTTTCTAGTACATTTTAGGAAATCTCCACCATGATTCTGTCCACACTTTGAGCATAAAGAAACATTCATCTTCTTTTCAGCATTGTTCTTAGATTTCTCCTTGAACTCCATCTTTCGTTTCTTGTCAAAACCATGAGATGGATATGGTACACGAACATCCAGTTCTACCTTGATAGCAAAATGCACAATTTATTTATAGCTACTAAAGTCTCTTATAGCTAATTCCCTTCGAAGACTTGGTTTTATGCCACTGAAAAATCGATCAACTTTACTTTCAGGTTGGATGATAAAGCCAGATGCATACCTTGCAAGTCTTGTAAAATTCTCTTTGTGTATACCAACAGATTCATCATCCTTCTTCTTAAGCTCATGAAACTCCTTTTCCATATTAGTTTAAAGAATACGAGGGAAGTACTTACTGAAAAACAAGTTCTTGAACTCGTCCAATTCCATGGACTCAATTTCATCTCTTTTCCTCGTATTATTGATAAGATTCCACCATTGATCAGCATCAACTTCCAAATGATATACTGCTAAGACGACTTTATCATGCTCATAACATTGTAGAACTGAAAATATATTTGTAGTAGCACTGATCCATTGTTTAGCCACTAAGGGATCAGAAGACCCGCTGAATGAAGGTGGACAATGCTTCATGAAGAATTCAACAGAATGTTGCTCCTTTCTCGTCTCATTTTGAAGTCCAGAATGATTCATAGCTTGTGTAAGTATAGAAATTATATTGTGAAATCCATCTCCCATGACATTGGTTTGGTCAGGAGGACAATCATTGCATTTTCCATCACATTGATCAACACGGTTCCTTCGGGTTCCAGCCATCGTCTAAAACCCAAAAATAATAGTGTGAGAGGAAAATACCATTCTAGGGAAAACAACATAATAAAGGGGGAGTACCTTCAATATCTAACATCTTAGGTTTAATTCTCAGATCGTTTGCGCAATTCTAGGACTATAACCTATACGTATACTTAACCTTAGGGACATCCCTAGACCTACCTTAGAAATATCTCTAGGGATCTCACTAATGTTTTCGAATCCTAGTTTCCAAAGGTTAACTAATCCTTTCCTCTAATACAAACTGTAGAGACCCGAAACATGACATACATGGACATTGCATTACTTTTGTAGAATACCTAATACATAACAGAAAAACAGACACACAAGAACCATAATAGTTTAGTGTCTTTGGAAACTCGGAATATAAACATCTAATCATGTTGAAAGATCTTCAACATCTCCCATAACGATCTTCCCCTTTTTGTTTCCTTAACTAAAACCTTTATTTATTTCCTGGGGAAAATAAAACATAAAAAGGGTGATCTCAAATGCTCAGTAAGGGCAAACATAGAGAACATAAAACAATCCATAAACATTTTAAAGCAAAAACTTGAACATGAAATCTAAACATTAAAACCTTAAGCAAAGACAGAAATCTTGGAAGTACGTAAGGCATATATCATAAAGGAACATCAATCACAATACAATTGCATGGGAATAAAACCTTTAATTGTGGAAACCATTCAGCACTTGTTATGATTTCCATAGTAGCCAAGGCATTGTTTCCAAGACCATCTTAGTGGACAAATTCCCTTTCTGAATCGAGTTCACTCCTCGTTTAAGTCCTGTAACACTGAACCAGATTAACTTACCATTCTAGACATGTCTATCTCCTGAGATATAAATCATTACCCAATGCATTGGAGGGAGATATAGGTCCCACCCATCTCATAATGAAATCATTCTTTCTTGTGCCACAAAATAAACTTAAAACATTCATCATAACCCAAAGAATAAAATGGGTTTCATAAACATCATCCCATCATTTCATAATCCATATAAAACAAATGGACATTTCATCATAAGAAAATTTAACCATGTAAATCATAGAGACATTAAACTTGAAACATACACATATGAAATAATGTCATCATAGATGGAAAATGGTTTTGATAAAACATTTGAAATGAATTCTTGAGGAAAATATCCTTTCTTCATCAAAATCATTCTATTTTCAAAAAATGCCATACACTTTTAAAATAAAATTATTTTGTTGAAAATATTCATAAAATCATGTAGAGTATGCTTCATGAAAATGAGGAGTTATGAAACCGTAAAAATACGTTCACGCCGTATAATTTAAAAATGACATTCTCCTCGTACTTTTGTCGGAAAAGTCAAAAAGTACCTAGTATGGTAAAAAAGATTCCTTACATACCATGTAGTAAAAGTAAAAAATGGTTAAAAAGGAATTTAAACATACATGAAAACACTTTTATAAAACATGGACATAAATGATAGAAATAACCCTAGTAAATACTTACAAATAAGCAATCTTGGATAAAAATGAGATTTGCAAAATTATCCCTTACCTTAGGTCCGATATGCTTCGTATGGATCCAAACCTCCTGTATATTGATTTAAATAATGTCATTGACTTATTAAATAATCATATTCATTGTTATGATATCATATATGTTTCACTTATGACTTTATATTACCCATTCTTTTGTAAATTCTATGTTAAAGCAGCGTTTTGGGTAAAATCATTTCATTTATCGTATGTGTTTGGACTTGTCGTTCATGATATTATTACTTATATCCTGATTTACATAATTCCATAATGTAAAACATGATTTATATATAATATATATTCATCATATACATATATATTATAGATCGATATAAGGAATGAAATACACCGTTCAAGGAGACGGTAGGCCGTATGTACGAATGAATGCTGTTTTCATTTCCTTATTGAATTGAATGAAACTAAATAGATGACATACATATATATATATATATATACATAAATACAGTATAATTATTATTTCATATATTTCATTATTATTCATTATATAAACTTTATAATCATTCATGTATGGTTAACATGAAGAATGAATCTCATCGCGTCGTGGAGACGGTATTCCGTACGTACGCACGAGCGATGATATCGTTCCCATAATTATTGAATAGAATTGGACTGGATGGTATAATATATCAGAATCAGTATGATTTTATAATAACCATATATAGTTATTTTTTACACCATTATACCCATCCATGTAAGGTGTTGGTGGAAAAACAGATTACACCACAGCGTGGAGACGGTATTCCGTACGTACGCACGCGCGGTGATTTTGTTTTCCGTAGGATAGATAGAAGGTGAAATAGGGTTATGTCATATTTATAATGACATATATGTATATTAGGGATACTGATTTTATTACTTTATAATGAAACAACTAAAAAGATGGAGTAGAAGAAGAATGGAACTTGAAGAAAACGGTAGAAGGTATTACCTCTTTCTCGAAGTGCCTCCTTTAAACATTCTCTTAGGGCACTAAAATTGGTCTTTGAAGAAGACCAGGACCTCTAGGATGTTTATAGGGAAGTTTAGAAGAGAATTTGTAAGGTGTTTTCCGAGTTTGAAGGCTCAAATTGGTGTGAGGAGGAGAGGGAGGAGGTGCCCTTTTATAAGGGAGGAGAGGGGCACCTTTGGAAATATTAGAAATATTAGTTTATATTAAATCACAACCCCACTTAAAAACATCCAAAATGACTCATATCCTAATATTAAATGATATAAGTTTGTAATATCATCAACCAATAAAATTTAGACATGTTATAAATTTATTTTAAACATTATCAACTTGATTTATCCTTATTTATCAATTTAATTTTATTTGTGGTAATAATATGATAAATTTTAAATTATTAGAATAATTACATATGTGTTGTGAATTTTCCATAATTTAAACTTTTATGACATTTTAGACCATATAAATTTTAATTTATAAATTTTAAATATTTTTGTGATTTTTAAACAATTTTATAATATGTTATTTTTATAAAATAACAATAGTGTCAATTTTGACATTATTCATTTATTTGAATTTAAATAAAATATATACAGAAGATATGTTCAAACTAAAAGATTTAATAGATTCATAACATGTTATATATATCTAGAAAATTAGTGGAACACATTAAATAGTTCATATAATATTTATTTTAATATTTTTAAAACCATTTATTTGATATTTCTCATAATAAAATAATTTCAACATCACTATTATGTCACCTTTAATGATAATTATTTAATCCCTAAATCTTATAAATAAATTCATATTAGGTAGACAATTTTATTATATTTCTGGAGACTATTTATATCCGAAGTTTCATTAAGTTTATCACTAAATTAAAATTACTATACTTATACGATTTAAGAAAGTGACATGTTGTCACTTTCTTTGGTTTTAATAATAATTAAATTATTTTCATAGACAAAAGTCCATTAAATGAATATAATCTGACCCTTAAGTGATATGGGTCTACTTTTAGTCATCCAATAGGATTTTTACAGGTGTTAGGGAAATTTTATAATCTTATATTTACCCTTAATTGCCCGATTTACCTTTAACTATGGTAAATAAAATTTACCGTAGTTACTCTTCATAATGCCCAAAAATAAAAAGTATCCTATTAACATAATTTGGACCCACGAATTCCAAATATGGAATCCATTTTTCAAAATTCAAAACACATAAGTTTTAGTAATTAATTTAAAATTAATCCAGTTGTTAAGAAAACAGGTTTTAGAAGTTAAAACATTTCCAAAGATTGAAATGTTTTTACCTATGAATTCAACGTGAAATTAATGCTATTGACATATATTATATTAAATGGTAAAAACATATTCTATTTATACTTTAAAACCATTCAATATTATAATTTAACCATATAAATTATCCCATTGAAAAAAGTTGTTTTTAAATAAAAATTAGCATATTTTTAATATTCATCAAAATATGAAAGTTATCAGAAAAATATAAAAAATTTATCCAAAGTAAATTTTTATATCTTGATTCCAAATAAGAATTTTATTTTGTCAAATTTAACTTATAAACATTTCAAAAACTAGATTTAATGTGTGTGCACCATCAAAAGGCGACAAAACTGCATTTTCTGAAAAATACATATTTTACCCGAAATATTTATTTTGTTCTCTTACTATGTTCTAGAAAATGTGTAAGATGAATAATAATGTTATAAAAATCAAAATGTAGTTAATACTATTCATAACAACTTGATCGTGATAATATTATAACCATATATCGTTGTTTAGTGAAACCCAGTATTGCGTACAACACACGCTATAGAGGAAGGTCGCGATTGCGTGTAATGCAATCCAAGTCAGGGTTGCGTGTTGTGCAAGAATCCTTTGTTTTTTCGTATAACAGAATCCAACCATATTTCATTTATACATTGAATATATATATATATACACTCAATTTTGCGTAGAATGACTATTATAAAACGAACTTGAAATTGTGTGTAACACAATCTAAGAATAGTGTTGTGTATACTTCAAGCTAATACAGTGTGGTGTATAACACAATATAATCTTGTTGTAGAATAAAACACATGACATCAAATAAATTAAAAAGAATACTTATCATAAAATATCGGGTTGTTACATTTATTGGATAAAAAAAGATTGGGGAAAATATGAATCATTAAGATCTCACTCCACTAGTGGTTATAATGAGGTGCAATTTTGTCCTCCATCTCCACCTACATGCCATGTGAAATGGAAAAGAGAAATAAGAAGAAAAAATTAAAAGTATCTTATAGATAAATATAAGGATGTAGCTGAAATAATTTTAAGTAAATAATTATTATTGCTCATGATTTTTTGTAATTTATAAATTAACAACACTAATATACAATTTTCATTTATCATTTTTGGATGAAATTCAAGAGAACTTGATATAAGGAACTTTTATTAGTGAGGGTAGGATGGACATCATAGCCACTTCTTTAGGAAATCTAAAACACCCTGACTACATTAGAGGATATGAGGTTGGTGTCAGTATTCAGAAAGGTTTTTTTCATCAAAGTAATCACACAAGAGACCCACAAATAAAATCCTCAAAATCATAGATCAAATATATGAAATAGTCCATCAATGATCAAAATCAGGAAGTTGTGTTGCAGGATATGTTAGGAAAATTAAAGAGATAGTCACAGTCTATGCAGCTTCTGTAGCCTACCTAGACTGCCTAGTCAGATCCTCCACCTCCTCGCTCAGACCAAACCATAAACTGTGAGTGGAATGTAGGATATCATGATGTAAATGTTGTAGAATTCATAGTTTTGTATTTTTTGGCGGATTCGGTACATCACCATCCAGTTCAGATTGGTTAGGTAATAGTAATGTTACATGATATTATTGATCTCACTTATATACTACCACCATTCCCTACTGCAGAGGTTTCCAAAGTTAGGGATTGTATTTGTCATTTTTTACTTTGGACATCTTGCCTCTTTCGTCATATTTTAAAGAAGGTATAAATTGTCATAAATATTAATTACATCTTATTGAAAATTAATTATAATATTTTCTAAAATTTAACTTACATAGGAGTATCTAAAATCCAAAGAAATGGCACAACCAAAACAAGAGGTTTTGGAATAAACAATTGTAGATAATTCAGATATTTCTGGTGGGAAAGAACGATTATCTCAGGTTTCTTCTTCCTTATCTAATATATTAGTTTCATATGAAATATGACATATGTGGAAGATAAAATCCATTGGGAATTTTCAGAAATGATATCTTGGATCTACTTAATTTTGAAGAGCTCAGCATGCCTGTGTTGCAGTTGTTTTCCATGTAAGTAAGGTGAGGTTTTAGTTTTTTTTAAGTGAAGATGGTTCAAATTGACAAACTATATTACTTTTTTTTAATTAGGTATCTACACATGCTTGTTGTTTAAAAGGACACCATATGTATTTAGGGATTTATAGATATAGAATTCATTTCAACGGCGGTGAAATATGGGTCAAGTGAAAATAGAGAGGGAAATATGTGGGAGTGGATATTAATGATAGATATTGTGTGTTGGATATTTCAATTTCATGATGGGTAAGAATAGAAATCTAATTATGAACTAATTTTAATTATATTGTCATTAAATGTGAACTTTTTTTATTGTAGGGGTAATTGAATGTAAGGCATATTCTTCCCAAGTGAAAACACAATATATATGTTTTTCTCTTTATTAGGTGGTGTTTGTCAAATATTTTACTCTATATTAGACAAGTAATTTTATTTTGTTTTTATAAGATTTTTATGTTTAATTATCATTGTTTATACATGTATTGTTAGATAATATATATGAAAATACAGATAATGGAATTTTTTTTACAAAGATTACTTGTCAATAGCGAAGCCAAATGCAATCAACTACGTGAAAGTAAAGGTAATAATTTTTTATATTATATATTGTTTTTTTGATATATATATATATGTATATATTAGTTTTTATTATCAATTTAATATTTTATTAATTAAATTTTCATTATCAACAAGGATATGTTGAATGTGGTAAATATGTTCTACGATTAATGTATGAGATAATCCTAAATGGGGTAATCACTGATTTTGATTAGGTCATTCATATTAATTGATTTATATTTTTTATCATTGTATTATATTTTTTAATCTTATATCATTAAACATTATTGTAGATGTTCAATGATGTCAATTCGTACATAAAAGATGAACTTAACCATATTAGATATTTGTTTGAAAACTATTTTTTAAGTGTGATTATGATTTAAGGTATGTATATTCTAATATTTCTGATTAGCATTACATTTTACTAATAAAAAGTGTTCACAAATGATTTTTTTTAATAAGTGTTTGAACATAATGATATCAAATGAATGCTAAAAAATAACTAACAATGATCAAATTATAAATTTCAGGAATTTATTTCTTAATTGTACATTATAATATAAATACATAGATAATTATTTGATTAACTTGATAAAATTTGTACATTTTTTTATATTTTTAGTCATAGATAAATATTGTTTATTAAATGTACACTACTTTTCTATTATAGGGATTGCGATTTTTTATGGGGTGTAATATTTATATTTTTTTTAACTTTTTTTACTTTCAACATTGATTTTTATAAAAAGGGATACTAAATTATTTTAAAAAATTTAAACAATTTTTATTGTTGTTTTATCTAAGAAACAGACATGAAAAACTAATCTGGTTCAAATTTTTGATGTCCATTTAACTAAGAAACGATCATGGAAAACGTGAACCAGAATGGGTTTCAATATCGATTTCTTTGATAAACAAATGATAAAAATGAATCACTTTCAAATTATCAACACTGGTTTTTAAAAAAATGACATCGAAAACATTGGTTTTAACATTACCTTTATAGACTTAGGTTAAAAATCTATGTTAATATTCAAAAAAACTGATGTTAAATATTTTTTTTGTACTATTATTTGATGAAATGATGAAAATATTATGAAAAGTGTTTCTTTTCCATAGTCTATGTTATGATGAAATTTTTATCAAACCCATTTCATTTTATTGGTTCTAATGTGCTGTATTTTTATGATGTTATAGAAAAAATATTTTTAATTTTCATTATGTGATGGGAGAGACCTATATCTCCCTCCAATGCATTGGGTAAAGATTGATATCTCATGAGATAAACATGACTGGAATGGTGAATGAAACTAGTTCAGTAAGGAACTCTATCAACTATGATAGTTTTAGGAGTGCACATTGACTACTACATTTGTTTAGGGAGTGACCTAATCCTTTATAATAGTCTTGGAAATGATCCTTTAACTAATAAGAAAATGATTTCCTTGTATTATGTGTACACCATAAATCTATACATTATTCCAATGTTATGATCTCATGGTTCATCTTCTTTGATTAAATTATGATTAATGTATCAATAACTAAAATGATTTATTCTGTGAACCAAGTTTATGATTTATGATATTCAGGTTAAAGTTTTCAAATGTTATTCTTATGTTCTCATACCCTTATTCTCATGATATGTTGATATCTCTATTGTCTATCCTCACTGAGAATCTGACCTCACATTTTTATTAGGTTTCCCTTCTTAGAGTTATAATAAAAGTTATGGTATATGGTATTTATAATAAGGGTTATTGTTATTAATAACATAGTGTAAGATGATTTAGCTCACTTATGGACTAGTGTTTTATGTGTCTATGTTTCCAAAGGAATTATAACTTTACGATCCTTAGGTATTTGTGTAATTTATTGAATATTCATCTAAAAATATGTAGTATCTATATATGATAAGTTTGGGTATTTATAGTCTACATCCTCATTTTTCTTTGTATTATTAAATATTATCCCCTATAGGTTACCCTCACATTTTAAATTATAGACTTCCAAAACAACCTTCTTACGATTTGAGCATTAGAGAACATAAATAATTTTTCAATCACATTGACCCACTCTTCAACAACTATTGGATTACATGACCCATAAAAAGTGTGTATATTATTTCAAAAAGGACTTTATAGTGAGTTACTCCATACTTGGTGGGTTTTTGTTCACAACACAGTTTAGGTTGTGGTCCAAAACTGGAGATTTTTGGGTGGCCATTTCCAAGAGGTTTTGAATTGCAACCCAAATCTCATATGGTTTCCCATTAGGACAATCTCCTAATTGTCCAATGAAACCATTGTTAACTCTATTATTTAGAGTTAAAACCATTACATTAACTAAAGGAAAATTGGGAATGGGTATACTTATATTAATGAATGTACATAAATGGAAACTATAAACTTATAAGGATGATTTCATTAATAACATGCACAAATTAGCCTACGAGTCTCTAGGTTTCAATCAAGGTTATCCATGATCATTTTTTAATTAGGTTATATAACCTAATTAGTTTACATTATAGTCAAATATATCATAATGGTTTGTAAAGAAAATGTGATTAATCAAATCATATCCCCTATGAGTGTCAAAATAGGGGTGTAGTTAGTCCCCTTTATTGTGCACTAGGTCACAATTTAGTTAATACAAAACACACCGTCTTTAGGGTTATTACACCAAGTTACAACTATTCCAAAGGCTTTATTCTCATTTAGTATTCATTAATGGAAGTAATTTCTTGGGGAACCACAAAATATCTACTTTTTCAAAACATCATAATATTATACTATACTTATACTCATCCCTTAGAATTTTCACTATGTTTTTTCTATAGTTATCTAAAATAATATAAAAAATAACTAATCCCATAACTGAAAGAAACTCTATTAACCCATGATAATCATGAATTAAATTATATATTATTCTTATGATTAAAATAATACATCCCACGAGATGTCACATAACCCAAATACCTAAAGGTTTAGTGTATTGAGATTAGCTATATTAACAACTTATATTTTAAAACATGCAATATTTTCTCCATAAATGTACTCCTCTAGACCCTTTTCAAGGAATATCACAAGATATAATCATATTCATAACCTAGGGGGATAGAAAATGTAATAAAGGGGTGATCTTAGATGCTTACTAAGGGATAAAAATATTAAAGTGTCAGATCATAAACATGAAGGACAATATGTGGAAGATATACATATCACTTGAAAAGATCATAAAACTTTGCATGATAATCATAAAACACGATGAGTCAAAATAATATTATAAAAACATCATTAGGAAAAAAATATATTACCTGGATCAAAAAATATATCAATAATCATAAAACATGATATCATAATATAAATATAAGGAATGCATTAAAAATAAGGCATAATCATGAAAACATGTCATTTCAAGGAAATGAAATGCAACTTGAAATTTTTTCATAACTTGATAAAATAACTATAAATGAAGAAAAACTATAAGAATAATTTTTTTTATACAAATCTATTCACATCACATTCACATAACAACTTGTGAAAAAAGATTCCCACATCACATTCACACAACAAACTTGTGAACAAAACATCCCAAATATCATTCACACATAAAAATGGTGAAAAAAGCTTCCAAAAACATTTTCATGCATGATATCATTGTCACATGTGATATGAAACCTAAAACTATGCATTGAATGATGATATATTACCCAAACCTTCACCATACTTACTTATGTATTCAATTTAAAAATCAATCCTAAATATATCTTAATGAACCCATGAAAAATAATGGGTTTGTTAAATCTTCTTAAAAAATCACATAGCATGAACATAATACATCATAGGATATCAAAATGACCATTTAATATAATAATATTTTCATAAGAAAATATATTGGGTGATCAAAATATCACCTCATTAATGATTAACCATGAAGGTTAAATAGAAGTGAAAATATGAAAACTTTCCCACAGCTTTTAAAACCTTAGAGAATACTTTTTTTTCATGAAGGTAAATGGGATAAATTTTCAAACTTTATTATAATGATTTCAAAATAAAATATCCTTGTAAATATATAAGTATTATCACAAGAAAATTTAGAGTAGATGATAAAACATCCATTATGAAAATATTATTGTTTTGAACACTTTGAAATAAAATTATTGAAAACCCACAATGTTAATAGGATAATGTTTTTTTTCAAAATGAAAAAAAATAGAGAAAAAGGATCACTAGAGTTAAAACAATTTTACTTTCCCCAAAGAAAATGAGGACATTGATGGGATATAAAAGCATGAAAATGAAATAAAATTCCATTCAAATAAATAAGAATTATTCTTAATGAAAATTAATTTTCACAAAATAATAGAATCGTAAAGGAAAAATACATTATCTTATAACATGACTTCACCAAAAAAAAGGTTTGAAAAAAACTTAAATTTATCATAGATCTTAATAGACCAGTCAACAAATATAGTAGTCAAAGAAGAGTTACTATGACATAAGAAAAATATTTTAGTCCTGAAAACCTCTTATTACCTTGGTAAATTTTGAATCAACACCCCACAAGAAGTAAAAAAATTAAATTAAACATTAAACATAATGAATTATAATAATATCATGATACAAAATTAAAATAGGGTTGTATTCACACAATTGAAAAGATATAATGGTGTATAGCTTTAACATGTCTCAATGGATTCAAATTTGAGGTAAATAACCCTTACTTCTTAATAAATAATATATTAAAAAACAAGAATGTGAGATAGAGTTTTAATTTGATGTGAAAGACCATAAATAATGTTAATATAGGATATTAAAAATAAAATTGGCGTTATGGACATCTCTTAAAATAAATTAGATACATAAAAGAAAATTTGTTTGAAAGATTGGAATTTTGAGATGAAACACTTACATTGTTTCTACGCTTAGTCGAATGCGATCTAACCTCCTATGAAAAAATTAAAATAACTTGATATAATATTTCAAAAACAAATTAATAATTAAAACTATTTATAATTTTCATTTATAATCATTATTTATATGAATATTAGTTTTTTTAATATTTTCCCGCATCTAGTTTTTAAATTTTTGATCATTTGCAGTAGTTTCATAGGAGCAACATCAGTGATTATTATTCTTCCAATGGTTATATTTTAATTTTCATAAATTTTAATATATTTTATTACTTATAATTATTTATTAATTATAAATTCCCTTTCATGAGTACTTTATTCTTTATCCTAAAAGACAATACTGACAAGAAACATTTTTTTTGTGATTTTAAACCTATAAAGGGTGTTTTATTAATTAATGAGTTAAATTTTGATGCACCCTTTCTAAAACCCAAAAATTTATTATTTATATATTTATGTCATATTATACAAGTAATTATGTTTTCGTAACCATCCATGACAAAATTTCAATGTATTTCTCAAGTAGATTATCAAACTAAGCCAAACATGAACTCGCTTTAACTTGATAAGTGAGTCAACTTAAGAAGGTGTTTGTTTTGATATAATATAATTATAATAGAATAATAATGATATTTTTTATAATATTATGGTGGACCATATTTTTTTTTGACAAATAATGAAATACTATAAGAAAAACAGAAAAACGAATATTCATGGAGGTGGTTGTCCACACACACAAAAACAATTAAGGGTCCTTTGTTCTTTAAAATTTGATAAAATGAATAAATAAGGGTTTAAAATTAATATAAAAACAAATAATTAGAAAAATTATACTTAATTAATCATATTATTGTGGATATAATATATTTGGAATAGTATGATTAATAATAAAAACCTGAGAAGTATATAATACATTGAATGGAGACATGATATTTCCATGGATGTCTCCTTGAAATTGAAGGGATTATGATAAATATGAGTGAATAGGGGTTTATTTTTGTGGTATAGGTTTATTTGGAGATAAAACTGAAAATTTTGAAAGAGGAATTATATGGTGATGTTTATATTTAAAAGGTGCAAGTTGTAAGTTTTTATAAGTGAAAGTAAGGGCCATTATGGAATAAATTTACATTATTAAATATTACCATAACATTATTAATGATTAAATTTGTTAAAAAAATGGAAAATGTGTAGGTTAAACATGTATTGTTTGATAAAAATATCTAAAATGCAATTAATGGATTGTTTTTAAAAGTTTTAGGACTTCTACACTAGTTTGAACTCAACTTAGCAGTTTCACCTTCACCGTAATAATTCCTTAGTAATTAATTTTAAAGACCAAAATTAAAATTGAAATTATTAACTAAGTAAATATTTGGGAATTAAATTTTAGTATCCATTTTATATTTTTTTAACATGTATTAAAAGTTATATATTTGATAAAAACATATAAACACGTAAAATGATTTTTTTGAAAAAATATTGTTGTTAAGATCTTAAATTTATATATATGATAAAATTATCATTTTTAATAATTTTAGACCCATAAATTGTTTTATTATTAATTTAATAAAGGTTATGAGGGTTTTAAGTCATTCCAAAACTGAAACTCACCTTTAAAATAGTTTATTTAAAGGGAAGACCAAAAAATGTTTTTTATTATAAAGTAACATTTTACATTAGTTATAAAAAATTTTCTCATTGGTTATCTATATTAAAATAATATCCCTTGAATTCATATTTTATAACATAATTGTTTTTAAATATTCTATGTTATTCTTTCATAGTGATAAATTCATGGAAATTATAATTTATATAAATCCTGTTTTTTTTGAATAAAAATTAATCTTTCTTGAAAATGATAAAAAATTCATAGTAATTAAATTTTGATATGTGGAATTTAAAAATGGGATTTATTTTTAAAAACTAAAATTATAAAATTTAAAAAATTATCTTTTAGTTGGAAAATGAGAAATATAAAGATAACTATTATTATTGAAAATACTAGTTTACAACATTAACTCAAATTAATTATATATCCTTTAATGGTAATGTTTTCAGATTATTATCATGTTAGGTTAATTACTAATGTTATTCTAATATGTTGTCAATAATTTAACTCAGGTTTTGAGTTATAGGAACATTTTAAAGCCCTATATTATTCTTTACAAGATCTAAAATCTATGGTCATTACACTGAACCATATGACAAAACAGGTTCACCCACTGAACTAACTCAAAAACCAGGGTTCACCTCCAAAACTATCTTTCGATATCATTATAAAAATATTCACCCCAATGCCCATTCCTGGGATATTCTACCATCCCATTTAAATCTCAAACCTCATATTTACATGGGGATAGGTAAATTGGATCTATAAATCACTGGTTTCCAAGAACCACCTAAACCACCCAATTTCTAGAAATTCCATTTTAACGACCCCTTTAAATATAAGAGTCATTCCCCCCCCCATAACCCACGATCCATAAATTATGGTATGTAATGATTGTAAATGACCGTCTCACTCATACATGAGTGTTAATGAAACCATTAATTGTTGTCTATTCCAAAATCACGGGAGCACCATCTCGAACACTAACTAAATTTGCATTTTATTGTAAGGGTCACCTTATGATAAAATGTTATGGACTACCCACCATAGGAATTTCCTTATACCACTCCCTAATTTTATCCTCAATATTTCTTATTGGAATACATTCAGGACACTCCTCCCAAGCCACAATCACCTCATCCTAATCCAAACCTCTCTAGTATTAACTCAGATCATCCATGCAGCCACACTCGATCTTCATTTTAAGTCATTACTACTCTAAAAGGACATATCCCATTTTCCCACATCCCTTAATTAACACAGTTTAAAAAATATATCATTTATTCCCTCAGTCCTTGAATGGAACAAGCCCACTCAATAGTCCATGTTTCAATAAGAACCGTAAGACCATCCTAGAATCCAAATAACTTGCACTTGATAACACTTATAGTTAATAAATTGTATAACAGGAAGAAGCTACCCATGATTCCCACCCCGAGACCACCGAAAAACCCGACCCAACCCTCTCCTGGGACACCACAGAATAAAAACCAAAACTAAATCACTAAACATAGAGTCATAAACTAAGGTATAAATAACCTCCAACCTATTCCAAGATAAAACTCACAAAGGTAATATCTTCCCAAGAATCATACACACACGAAAGTTAAAGGTCTCATGAAAACACATGAAAAACACCCTCTAAAGGATCGATTAACATAATAATATATAATTTTATCTCAATAGCCTACTCAAGCAGTGATTCTCACCAATAATACAAACATTGGACTACTAACTTGAGGATTATAATCACATGAAGATTCCCCATGATATTATATGAGATGATCCACATTAAAGAATCATATTCACGATGTTTAATTAGATATAATTTCATTCCATACTATATAGGAAAACACAATATAAGTTATTACTAACACACTAAATAGCCAAAACTAGATTACTCTCCCTCTATGATAATCATAACCCCATATTTATCCGTATAAGATTAGGTCACACCACTATCATATTTGAGGGTATCATTTTGGATGATCTATAACAATTGGAAACCACAACCACATGCCAATTTATGTAGAATATCATTACAAGCTATATGGGAAAACACCATATAGATTTTTACAGGTACTATGAGAAATCAAACCTATACAAAACCCACCCTCACTGGGTGTACCTATAAAAAAACTATTTCCATTACTAAACTCTAAGGGTCTCCACTTGTCCCATGTTGAAGGGTTTATATCCCTATCACCACCATCAAACGTCTCATCATAGGATCCAGAAGACCTACCACCAAAATAAAACACACACTTAAAAGTTATTCCAGATAAGTATAATTCCACCACAAAATTATATTAGAAAACCTTGTATGATAAGTTTTTTGAAACATTAAATAGAATACCCTTTTAAATGTGTGAAAACTATAACACTAGAAGGCCTATATCATGTGGATCCTACAGGCCTGATAAGATGCATGAGACACACCATACCTCTATAGGTGAAGATCTAAAAATAAAGTAACTCATAAACCATAAATCAAAAACCACATGTGCATCACATTAAGTTAAAATCAAAATAAACATAAAAACAAAAAACATAAGACCAATACCATACCCATGAAAACGTAGATTACGATTGAGAATGGTGTTCGTGATGCACCAGTCCATGTTCCATCACAACCTCCAATACATTCTTATGTCTCTAATCTACCAACTCCCAAAAAAGTAATAAAAAATAAAACCATACTCTAATACCACTTTTTAACATCCTAACCTAGATTACTATATGAAAAGTAACCAGACTAGAATGATGTGTGACCATAGAAATTCTTTCTCATACACCCAAGGTTTCTAGAAAGTAGTGGGGGGTGGGGGGTCTATGATGTTACTTTAGGGATATTATAAATCATGTATCAAAGTGATAAATAATGAATAAAATAAATAAATATCATACATATATAGACATAAGATTATGTAGGATAAAGATAACATCCAAAACAATAATAATATTTCATACAGAGTAGTATAGTCCTATAACAACGGTCACCTACTATGACGACCATACCTACATAAAAAAATAAAAGAAAATAAAGAAACTAGTTTAGTGAAAATCCCTTAGACATACCAGAAAGAGTCAGTAATCTCATCTAAGCCATCTCGCATGACCATTCCATCTCACGAATCAAGCCAACCTCTTCTTACAAAAACCATGTAAGAATTTCCTTTCTACCCATCTAAAATGGAGGCTAGGGTAGGGTGTGAGTAAAAATATTATTTGGGAGAGACTAATGAAATCCCATAATAACCCAAATATATTGAGTTATTTGTATGTGACATGTTCAACTGAAATAAATAAATAAATTAGAGACCAATAAATAAGTAAACCACCACCTCAATACTTACTTCAGCCCTATATTGAGGTGTATATGAGCACGTCATGATGGTAGTGCCTCCATAATATCATTAATTCCCATGGGTGTACTCATATAACCTATGAAATTCCCAAAAACCATCATAGATACTAATATCTAGGACCCTAATTGACCATATTTTCCTAGACCAATGCTGATGTGTCTCTGATCATGAGAATCACCTCAGGGTAACCTATTCTGACTAACTTGGGATCCCATGATCACACCTCTATTGATGAGTAGTGGATCCTAGGGATTCACTAGGAATCCCTCTTCTTCATTATTTTAGGATGAACTCCCTATTAGTATATGTGAATTCTAATTTTAGTATGATGTATAATTTCTAGAAGGGGGAGTCAATATGCAATCTTATAGATCCTTGCATTACAGATATCTTGGTGACCCAATAAATCATAGCGAATACCCTTATTGGATCCCATGATAAATATAACAGGCATCCAAAATCTTGTAGCTCCTCAGCCGAACCATCTTTGGTGCATCCACCTGATTCTAGGGGGTATTCTATAAAACAATGTTGGGACTCCAATAGTCACCCTAAGGATGTCCAATATCTGTGATCATAGATATATGGCCACCTGACACCTCATAATTCCATTTAAAACCCAAAAATAATGGAAATTAACAATATTATACTAGTATCATTATTCAAATATCAACACCTCAGCCTTTATAATGGTATTATATGTTAAAAGGAATCCCTACCATTCTTTACATTACTTTATGTACAGTAACAACTGATGTGATGATAGAGACTAGTTACCACCTCTAGGAATCCACTCTCACATTAATCAAATATTTTTTTCTAGCCAAGATAGGTATCCATACCCAATATATTGTGATACCATATGCCAAAAATAAAAGGTATCCCAGGGTCTCATCCACGTCAATAGGTGATTTTTAGGCATCCCAGGAAATCAAATCAATGTTAGTTCCAACGGACAATTCCTAGGAATCATGGGTAATCAAATATCACAAAGTATTAACATTAATAAAATCAACAAAATTAAAAGGGTAGATGAACACCTATTTTCATAATTATCATCTCAGTACCATCTAGAATGAACCTATGTTCATATTATAGGTGATGCTTGCAATTTTCAAGAACCAGCCCGAGTCGACCCTGAATCAGTCACTCGGCCCGCTCTGTGACATGTCTCGAAAGGTGTTCCCGATCCTCTTGAGATGGAAACAAGCACCGAGGAAAAAAAAGAGTAAACTAGGGAACGATTTTTCCCAAATATAAAAAATAAGGATAATAATAGAATGAATAGAAAACCCAATACACATTTGTATAAAAATTGAACTGCCATCATTTATACAATAAAAATGGAAGTAAAACTGAATGATGTAACTAAACCAACCATACCTGATGACCAACTAACTCCATGTGACCTCTCTGTTCACTCTTCGACACAATGATCCCGTATCGCTCAAGGTGACAAAAATCAAGCTGAAACCTTCACAAGGGATAAAAAATAGAAGAAAACAATAAGTGTGAGTTTTAAAACTCAATATTTTTGACATATATTCGATAACCAATTCAATTCCACTTAAAATAAATGAGACACCAATATCATGTTACAAATAAAATATATAAATATATGTTTTCCAACTAAGAATCTATTCTATGGATGTTATGAGACAAAATCTTGCAAGTTTTATACACACAAATGCTAGAATAATTTCCAAATATATGCAACTTCAAAATAAAAATAGTTTTATTGAGGGCTACTTTAAATAAAGTAAATTTTTAAGTAAAAAACACATGATACTGAATTTTCTAGCCAAATAAACCATATTTAATTATGAATACAATATATCCAATGATAAAAAGTCATGGAACACCCCTAGGCACTAGTTCGTTGTATTCCCCATGTACCTCATATCTCAGTGTGAATGTAACCATAAAAATAACTGTTCACGTCAAAATCAACTAGTAGGTAGATAATAGCGATAACATTGTGGTCCCCAACATAATCATCATAGTTTAGTGAGTGTTTTCATATTCAAACTTTATACATGAAACAAGGTTGAAACTACTTCGGATCACCTGTATACTAGTACATGTCCTCCGTCCTAGATACCTGGATTTCCCTTTAGTGCTCAATCAAGTTTCAAATATTATCAAATACACTTTGCACATGAATATTTCATTCCAAAATCATACACATGAAAACAACCCACAAACATGCTTCACATTTCTTTCATAGATCAATAAACCACTTAAAATTTTCATAAAACAATTCCAAGAAGTTTAATGAGGATTTTCACATAAAATTCATTCAAAAATTCTCTTTTAAGGATAAACAGCCACCATTACCATATCAAAACAGATTTTTCAGCCCCAAAGACATTTAATAAATGAATTTCATGGACCATAAAATTGCTCCAAATGATACGAAATAAAGTACACATGAAAATCATTTTTACAAGAAAAATGGCAAACAAGCCTTTAAGAATTCAAAACAAAAAAATTTTATCAAATGAACCAATTAAACTATTTAGAAATAGGTGTAAACACACCATTGGTAGAAATAGAAAATGTACTTAAAAACCTCAAAAACTCATGTCATTCATTCAAAACCCATCCATTTCTATAATGGTGCCAAACAAGCCATTTACTGAGAACACATGCCAAAACACTCTGAGAACCGATACTCACATCATTATAAAACACAAAACCAGATTGGAACCCAAAAAAGGAACCAAAAAACGTTGATTCACATGCTACCAATATATTTCATAAACCAAAACTGTCATTTTATAACACCTTGAACACAGAAGAGCCAACCAGGCACTTTCCCGAAAATGAGGCACGCAACATTTAATAAAAAAACTCCATTTAACATTAAAAAGGGTATAAAGTAAATTTTCCAACCAAAAAATATTAAAGTATTTAAACCAGGTCATAAAAATCACAAAACATATTCAAAAACCAACAGAACATGTATTTAAACAAGCGGTGTGCACGTTTATACGAAACCACTCCATTTTACAAAAAACATGGCATAAATAACCATTTTTCACACCAAAAAGATTATGAAAAGGTTATAAAGAAACAATAAACATGTATATAAGGGTATTAAAATAATAAAAATACGAAACTTAAATAATAAGGGAAAGTTATTTGGAGAACCTACCTCAAAACCATGGAGGAATGGAAACACACAACCGATAAAACCTTCTGTGGGTTTATAAACCCTAAGCCTATGAATACCAGCACCAAATGAGCAAGAAACCCATAAACAATCACTGCATAACATAACCCTAGGTCATTCATGACCAAGGCAGAAGATAGAGCCAATAAAATTTTAAAGGAGGATGAGGAAGGAGGAGAATGGAGAAGGAAACTCACCTTGATAACTAGAGAACTCTTCATCCACCCTTAGATCCACACCCTTAGAGGATATGGAATGGTTTGGAACTATATGGAAAGGATAGTCAGGTTTGGGAGAAAGAGGGAAATAAGATTTGGGGGAAAAATAGAAAAAAATGAATGATTTTTGAAAGAAACAAATTACCTATTAAAATATGGACGATTTGAGAAACCTTGAAGAAATTCTCTATAATACACAAGGCAGATGAGCTTCAAAGAGAGAAAATAGAGAATGGGGGTCTGACTAGTGTTTTTGGGCTCAAGTGAGAGGTAGGATAACCGAATAATATTAAAAAAATTAATAATATATATAAGAAGTAATATATTTTTTTTAAAAAATTGGAATGGGCTCATGGGCTTCCCTAATACCTGAAGAAATAACAAAAATCCACTATGATTATTAAATCCTAAGGGGTACAAATGGATATTGTGGTTTGAATATGTCAGGGGAGGCCAATTGAGAATTATAAGGGGTGAAAAAATGTAAAAAAATGATGGAGATATAAAAGAAACAAATTTTGTTTTTAAATCTGGAAATGGGCTCACGGTTTGGCCCAAATCTTGAAGAAACACCCTTTTCTCCAAAAACCCCCAAACAAGCTATGGGGAACCCATGTTAGGATTATTAGACATAGATGTAACTTAAGAACTCAACATTAATCTAACCCAAAACCCAATAAAAGGTTCATTATTTCCAACATACCATATCAAAACCAAGACATGAAAAACCAGATGTGATAATTGTCCCCACCATTAAAGCTATCCACCGCCAGAAATCCTTAACACCTTCTAGCTGATTGATCAATGACTAAGGATTCCTCATCAACAAAATATGTCCTCTTAATCCAAGGACATTTCAACCACCAAAATAAAACTTAATCATCTTTCCCAAAATGAAACAACAACTCACAGCCACTTCCCAAGAATCAATGGAATGATCAAGAGACTCATCCACAACCAATCCAAGACTATTTTTTTTGGACTTCTCCCAAATATCCCAATGAAAATCCCAAACCCAAGAACATCGTGAATGAAAATGACTTCAAGGGATTCCCGAACAGACTCCCCACAATTTATAACCAACCAACAGTGACCAAAGAATATTTCCACATGATCTAGAATTGGGCCCCTCCAACAGAGGCCAAGCAAATATCCTTTAAAATATACTACTAACTAATGCCAAGAAAAACAAAACATGATAATTTAAACTACTCACCCCCGAATAGAGGGGAAAAGACCAAATCTAAAACTTTTCATAGGGACCAAAAACTACCACCACACTGGGAGGGGAGGGAAGGGGCCCAATGATGGGACTACTAAAAAAATGTAAACCACCCACCACTCTTCACATATAGATGGATACAATCCAAGACCCTACCCAATTCACATGTGTGGTTCACACAAGAACACTGACTAGAAGCTCACATCCAATATGGTATAACCATAGAAACTGTATGAGGGGTAAGTCCACCATGACATTGGTAGAAAAATGAAAATTCACAGTGCTGAGAAACCATAACAAAAATTCAAAAACCACCTCACCGTGATGGTGGAGGAACAAACTTAACCAGACTCACCCACCCCTAGGATTCCTAACTATATTCTAGCTTCACTCCAAGACATATGGATAGAGATCTAATGGTTGAATCATCTACTACCTCACAGTCAGGAGTTAAGGATCACAACACCCAATGAAAGACTACTGGAAATGGGATCTTTCCTTACGCATCTATCCCCACAGTTTAGAAAAACCATGGGTATATCTCTTTTTTACTATCTATTTCCACAGTTTTAATAAAAATCTGGAAAACCAATACCCAATTCACCCCATACCATCACACTCCTCCTCTCTCTTCCATCGCGCTCCTCTACACATCCATCGGGCTCCTCATTACCCTCACTTCCATCACCATCCTCCATCACGCTCATCGTCCTAGACTCTCATCCATCTCCTCCCCTCCCCGACCACTACCTACCAGCTATATGACCTCTCCCCCTCGTCCCTCTCCTACCCTCACAGATGCTCACCTCCCGGCCATCCGACCACAAAGTCCCGCCCATATCCTCCCCTCCATAGCCTCCACCTCCACTCCTGACCTCCATCCCGACCCTTGCCTCAGCCTCATCGTCACGCCCTCCGCCTCCCTACCACCTACTCCAGCGACTTCCCCCTCTTGTCTCCCTCTCCTCCTGGCCTTATCCTCTGCCCCAACTTTCTCCAGATTTGGAAACGTCCCATTCTGGTCTCCGCCTCCCCGCCCCCAGCTCTAGCATCTAAGTATGGAATTTCTTCTCCTTGTTTTTCATTCTATTATATATAAATTCAGTTGAGGATTTAATGAACTGAAAACCTAGAAAGAACCTAAAAGTACTAAACCATTTTTTGGAATATTGTTACCATTTTCATCATCATGTTCCCTAGAGTGAATCTAAATATATTTTTTCTTTTCGTTTATTTTTTCTATGTGTTATAATTTTGAGATCTATCATTGAAACCTTTTATGGTTTCATTTTGTAAAAATTAAATTTATAATTTTCATGATTACTAAGATTTTTATTATGAATCATACACGTTTGATCATTGAGATTGACCAGAATTTGAGATTATTTGTATGTTTCTTTCAAACTATATAGTTTAATGAATAATAGCATGCTTGGAATTTTTATCAATAAGTGATATTGGAAATGTAATCAATACTTGAGGCAGATATTACCAATTTCAATTTCAAATAAGTTCTTAGTTTGGAAATGTATTGTGATAATTGAATTATTTGAAGGCCTATTAGTGTTCAGGACATATGTATGTATTAAATTTATCTTAGATATCTAGCAACAACTTTGGAATAAATGTGTTTCCTTTCCCTGATTAGAATTTTTGGTTATAGAATAACCCTCAAAATTGGATCCTATATGGAAAAAATGATGTAATTATAAGGATAAAATAATGAAAATGAATACTATGGTTTCTTGGACCCATGAAAATATAGTCCATACATTACTTATAAATAGGTTGAGGTTTTACCATGGGGACAATGATTCATTCATTCATGATTGGTTTCTTCCCCTCTTTTGTGAAACTAAAACAAACACGAGTATCCTATGACCAATTTACTTGGGTCCCAAAAAATAAATTATTTAATTGGAAAAAATTTTCATGTGTGAAGTTTAGAAAATCAATTTACTTGAAAAAAGTTATCTGAAGGATAAATATAACATTGTCTATCAATAAAACTCATAGGTGAGCCTTTCTATTATTCCTAATCCATTCTTCTAGTCTAAACTCGAAGAACCATTCTTGACATTTAGAAGAATGGTAGTATTATAACCCATAGGTTATGATGGAGGTATTCCAACCAAATAGATCTAGTCTAATCCAGTTAACTCATCATTAAAAATTAAATAAGGTTACTCCATAAGAATCCAAAATAGTAATCGATGACATTTGAAACATAATACATTACCTAAATCCCAAGGGAGATTCCACTAGTCATTTCATTTCAATTTCCCTCATTATCAGTCTACTTGAGTCAAACTCAGTGTGGAAAATTAGAGGGCTTGACTTATACATTAAGGTTTTACATTGTTCAACATAATATCATACCAAATAATAAAAATTACCTTAACTCTTTAATGGGATGCTAAAATCTTCTCAATATTAAACCAAGGGACAAAAATTAATAAATTTATATATATCTAGAATAATAACCTATTTTTTCCACATTTATCAACACACGAGTCAAAAAATATTAACAATCTGAAACTCCTTAATATTAATCAATCTTTTTGTTATTTTTTAACATAAATTATATACCATAATAATAGACCTAATTCATTCAAAAAAAGGGATGAGATAATATATGAACATACATTTCCAAATAAATTTTCAAGAACATTCTAAATTAATATGAAATTAATCATTCTAAAATATTATAAATATTTCTTCACTTGTATCCACCTCATAGAGACACTTCACAACGTATTCATCAAGGTGGATCTAATTTCAAAATGGATTTCAAGATGTCTGTTGCTGAGAGTGCACTAGTAAGGGTCAATTTAAGTTATAGTATGATGAATAAATTAGAACTAGAAAAATATTTACAATTTATTTCCCTTTTATTTTACTCTTATTGAGAACTAACATCACCCTTAATTACCCATATGGTTAGAACACAAACGAAATACATATTATTGAGAATAAGTTATCACTCCAAGCTTATAAATTTCTGCAATCATATTGGGAATTTATTCTTAATAATTTCATCATTTCCAATTTATACCCAAGTCCATTTTGACTCTTTATTGTTACACAACTATTTTTTGAATGTGAGTTTTCTTTTAGAGTCAGGATTTATTTTATTATCTACTTATGGGGGATCTTATTTTCAACATGAGTAATTAAGTAACATGCATAACCTTTTATATATTTCATATTTTTATGATTTCTTCTTCGATTGGTATACTTGTAGGTTAATGATTTGAATTTTTTCCAACCTTCTTACACCTCCAACATAGAACTTCAGAATCCATTTAGTCACCTTTTTTGTCAAACTTGCTTGAAATTATTATTATTCTTTATGGGAAGTATTTTATTTCCCATGATATCTTTTCATTTATTATTCATGTATTTATCTTTCTGTCAATAAATCAATGGAATGGTTTCCAGGAATTCATTATAAATATGCTCACCGTATTTCGTTCCATGACCTGGATTCTTAGGAGGGTTATTCACTAGGACAGTCCATTTATTTTTTGTTTGGAATGATTTTTCGTTTTATTATTCTTGGTTCCTTTAACATTAGGAAACATATGTTATTTTCATTTTCCCATGGAATGTTCTATTTTTTATAAAATAAGTAACTTAGTACCCTTAATTTTCCACACATTTTTGACATCGTGGTATTGATTTTAGGGGACTAATTTTTCCTATTACCCAATAATTAATTTGCTTCCTACATCAAATTTTGTGTTCCCATTCCTCTATTAATTTTTGAAACATGATTAGTTGTGTTAAATGTTCATGTATCATTCTTGTGACCACATCTACTAAAAATATTATATAGATATCTAGGTTTTCAAATTTGTTTTATATATACATATTATTATATTTCACCTATGGTTGTTACATATTTTTAGGCTTCATCCCTAATGATGTAGAATCTATATTTCTTCCATATGACAACACATTATTATATTAGTCTACAACCTTATTCCCAATGATTTTATAGTAAAAAAATTACAATAAATCCTTTGTTTCCTTATTTATTATACATTTTGTCTAATATTTCAAAAACTGACATCATGATTTTTTTAGAATTTACATCAATTGGTTGGGTTTTATTTGGGGAACCATCTCTAATATAAAATAATATATCAACACATGGGAAAATGGTATATTCATAATAACTTTTTCCCTCAATATTTGTAAATTTTTTAACATTAAAAATTTCAAACCTTTTAAAAATAGATTTTGTTCAAACATTGACCTTTGAGTTAGATAGTACCTTTCCATTTAGAATCATAATCCTCCATAGAAGTTTTTATGGTTGAATATTTTTTAAACATATCTAAAAGACATGAATTATCTTGTTTATATATTTTTAAATTTAACTTAATGTTATAAGAATCACATATTGATAATTTATTTATCAATTTGTATTCTCTTCATTGTATCATCTCATTCAATTAGCATCACATTAGTTTGATCTTCACCCATTTTCTTCATTTATTCTAGAAGATGTTCGATCTCTTTAATCATATTTTCCTTAACTACTTGTAGATAATTCTTGATAATGGTTACTTATTCTAGTGAATGGTTCTTTTCATAATGCCCCATATTGTCTTATTCTCACTCATAGATTATAGTGATCCATTCATTCTCAAAATTAGATCATCTTTATACAGGATCCTCATTCAGGTTATTTATATATCCAACCTATTTGGAGATATCTCTGAACATAAACACCATTTTATAAAAATATTTCTCCATAATTTCTGATTTATCTTCAATTTGGGGGATCTTTTCATGCATGATTTTTATAGAGTAGCAAATGATAGTTAATATATCTCTAGGTTCTTTTGGGTATTTTCCTAATAAACATTTTATTCATCATATAACTCATCAAATAATTCATTAAAGATATGATATTTTCTACTTTAACATTGATATTTTATATAAAAAAATTTAGAGATCTGTTATTAAATCCTCTTCACGTAGAGATTGTGTAATACATGAAGTAGACTTGTTTTCAATTTTTATTGAAGTCAATTCCACTACTAGATCTTCTTTTTTAATGCCCAATCATTGTTCATCAAGATTATTCTATAGGATAACTAATTTTTCCCCTATTTTATTAAGTGGGATATCATTTAATCATCATCAATAGGATACTAAATAAAAAATGAAATACAAATACTTCCACTATAATTACCTTCAAATAGTTGAAAGTCCCCTTTTATTAATAATGTTTTCTCAACATCTTTGCATCTGTTATCATCTTATTCTTAGTCACCTGAGAATAAATATATTTCATTGTTTCTTTCAAAGGGGGCTATATAGGCTTATTTTACTCTTAAATTATTTTAGGATTTTCAAAAATAAATTAAAATATTCAACATGTGATTATTGATAATAGAATTATAGGTGTACTCTTTCTATAATCATAATTTTTAGGATCACATTTGGATGTGTTCAACATTTAGAAGGGGTAAATCATTGTTGGTATATTATTACTCAAATATGAATTTTATACCTTTTCACATATTTACTTACTCAGTGAGAATATCACACACTATCTCTCTATTTCTCTTTTGTTTAGTATATAAATATGGAATAGGAAATCAATACAAGAGAACATTAGGATGTTTTGGTAATTTTCACCTCCATTTCAAGGAGATTGTATCCTTTGTGCATTGTTGTTATTTTTCCATATGAAAGGATTCCTTATTATTATAAAAATAATCTTAAGAGATGGTATCTATTTAAATTCATTGTCCTAGGACTTATATAGTAAAAATTAGGAAATGGATTTCTGATAAGTAATCCCAATAAAATATAAGATGTTTTTATTTTACTTGTGAACTTTATCGATGATTAAATTCAGATGTCCCACCTATACAATATGGTTCATCTTCATTCATATTTTTTTTAATAAAATAGAATGACCCAAAATTTATAGAGATTCTACTATAGATGATTTTAGGATGCATCAATCACATTAAAGACTTGGAATTTTATTTGTACCGGTAAAGAAAACTTTTACAGTAGTTATACTCATTGGGAAAACTATCTCAATTCATCATCTTGGATATGATTAGTATGAAATTTTGAGATATTTTATTATCTTCTCATTCTTATTTAGTGAAAAAATGTTGAAGTCTTCATGTATTAATCAAACATATTCTTCATTTGGCTGTATATGTTATGCAGTATACAGGAAACGTCAGATCTCTTAATTGTATCCCTTTTTTATTTTATGTCTCGTATATGTATATATTAATATATTATTTATTATGATAAGGTTAACCAAATGTGTATAAAATTTATTTATCAATATTAATCTAATAACGTGTATTTTATTTTTCAATTGATTTTAAAATCATGTATTTTACCAAAATGACCTTTTCCTTTTTATGATTCTTATTGTGACTTGTTCCACTTTGTATGTATTAGGTGTTTCTAGGTAAATATTTTATTAATAAAATTCATGAAGTGATTTAGTTTATGAAATTATTCTTGCTATATATTTATACCAATATTTGATACCCATGATTTTTTTATATAAATTATCTAAATGATTTTCATTAATTATTCGAGACGAAGTGGTTTTCTTTAAATTTTCCCTCTTTGAATTATACTTTTAACCAAGGAAAATATTAAATTACATGGATACGGTGCTCGTTTAAAATATTTATGATGATGGATGAATTTTTTTATCTCTACCTTTCTTTTTAAATGAAATAACCCATGTTTAAGGGTGTGATTTAATGTTAAAAGTTGATTTTTTTTATGTTACACCCAAGGGAGCACAAACGTTTTTATCACTCCCTTAGTTCAACTATAATGACACATATCACTCTATCATAGACATGAAACCTTTCTTGGCCCATTATGTTTTACCTTTTTGATCATCCCTTTATATGATAAAGGTATGAATTTGATCTCTCATACTGAAAGGGTTGAAATTGGTTATAAAAATAAGGGCACTTGCAATACAAATGTGAATTAACTATTCTGTTTTTATTTTGTAATAATTTTATTTTCTTTAGTAAATATCCCTTTTTTAATTATGTTTTACATTGTTTATTGGAAGATAACTTTTATTTTTCTTTTTATAGAATGGATAGAAGATGGATGTATCGTACCGATAGGGTTTCAACTGCGTTTCAAAATAATTTAGAGAATTTTTAAGATTTTTTATATGATAATGCTTTAGATGGAGGTTGTATATAGTATTCATGCTATAAATGGATTGTAAGACCATGGTTAAGTCAGGAAGAAGTTAGCTACCACATAACAAAATTTGGATTTCAAACAAACTATTATGTTTAGAATCACTATAGGGAGACGAGTCAATGTTCTACTGGTCACAAACAAAATGAAAGAAGTGGCATGGAGAATTTGATATTAGATCAGTTTCCATTTTTCCATCATCCCAAGAGAGATAGTATTCCAGTGCAAGAAGACAATGATATCAATACACATGAGGAAAATACTATAGACGATGATGAGAGAGTGAAAATTTTATTGGATGATGTCAGAACTCCAGTATATCAGGAATGTACTAAAATGACCAAGTTATAATTTTTAATGGGGTTATATCATGGGAAAACCATGTATGGAATTTCTAATACTGCTGTTAATTATATTCATACATTTTTTACGGAATTTCTTCCAGATGGTGTAGATATTCCCTCAAATCCTTACAAGGTATGGAAGTTAATTAAGCAGCTTGAATTTTATACTAATAATGTTCATGCTTGTCTGAAAGATTGCAGTTTATTTTGGGAGGAAACAACCGACTGTAATGACTGTATGTTTCATTTAGGTGTGTTTTTTACAAGTGTTTTCAATAAATTATAATGGTTTTCTTATGTCTATAATTTTATTTAGTAATCTAGGTGCATCTATTTTTTGAAATACAATGATTATTACATTCAAACTACTCATGTACAAATAAAATAAACACCTTTCAATTTTTATTCAAATGAACGTGTCTTCATATTGAACTCTACAACCAGTTTGAACTAAGGAAATGAATTTTGAATGTAGTTTAAACACCTTTCAATTTGTATTCGAATCATATTAATTATATTTTGTACATGTGAAGGGCAACAAGAAGAGAAGGGTGTGCTGATATCAACATATATGACTATGTCATGCAAAATTTTCAAAGAAAAGGAAAAGAAGACCCTGAATTTAATTTCCATAGAATGATGAATGAAAGTGACTATACCCCAGGTATTATTACTTGTAATAATATTATAAAATTTCTCCAAAAATTGAATCAAATTGTAGTGGTATCATAGTTCCTTCTGCTGCTTCTATCTGTGGGTCAAAAAACTAAAATTTCTTTCGTTTACTCCATTGATTGATACTTAATACAATGAAGGAAGGGTGGATGAGGCTCTTGTATATTAATTATCCTGGAATGCATTTCTATAGGAGACCATTTTCAAGCTTATAATTTCAACTAAGCCATCTCACACTGGTGCTAAAAACATCACTGTTTCTTCTGATAAGAAAGTGAATCCCAACAGCAGCTCTGATTTTTCAAGATCTTTTGAAAGTGATTCCGAAGGAGTGATCATTTATCAACTATGAATAGGAGTGTTCTATAGTTCTCATTTCTTTGTATGCTTCTAAAAAACCAATAAAAATATGCATTTTTTTTGTTTCATTATTTTTAATGATTATAAAACTATGTTCTATTTTAGGAGCTTCTTGCTAAAGCTTCTCTTACTTTGAATGGGCAGCCTACTCTCTAAAAAATTCATTTTTTTGCCACCAAGGTTTTTGAGAGTGATTCCTCCGGTTCATCTAATGAGATTATGATGAAGATGTGAGGGTTCTTATTAATGCTCACACATTATATAAATAGTGATAGTGGAATTTAGATTGATATATTTTATATAATCTTTTCAATTCTGGTCACCAATTGGGCATTTGATGTTTTTGTGTAGGAAATTTACCTGAAATCACATGGAAATGTAATAAAACGCAAACCATCAAGTCTTCTTGAAACAAAAGTGGAGTCTAGTGATGAAGAAGATACAGATAGATTTGATGATGATGCTTATAAGCCAGTGAGTATGAATGATTTTATCTTTATCTTGACTAATATTTCATTTAATGAAATCATTCTCATAATTATTTTTCTTGTATGACATGGATGTTTAAGGTGCATTTTTTGTGAGAGCATAAACATTAGGCAGTTATTAACCCTATATTATTTAAAATTTGAATTTCTATAACATAAAACAACTAATAATTTTCTCAATACTATTATGATTATTCTGCTATTTTTAGTAGCATCATTAAATGCAAGGAAATTGATGACCAATCCCAATATTACAATATTTGACACCATCAAAAACAAGTTCGAATACAAATTTACATTATCGACACTAGAATAAGAGTAGCAGTGGTTAAGTAGCATTGCTTAAATTAGAACAATTTCTATTGTAACATTTAGATTAGGAGTTCTTAAACTACCAGCCCATACTAACAACAATGTTTACAATAGAAATGTTTACATATTTATACATTTGGATTCATTAGTAGCAACACTATAGTAGCATTTCTTATAGGAGTAGTATTCACACTAGCAATGTTTATACTAACATCATTACAGTAGTAGTGCTTACATTATTAGTTCTTAGAACAAAAATGCTTACACTGGAACTGTTCATAGAAACATTACATATAAAAACACCTTTTCAAAATTCATATGTATGGGAAATAATAGGGTGACAAATCTGGGAATCATGGGAAGAATCCTGCTGAAGCTCTGTCTGTAATGACACGAGCATCATACTCATTGGTGCTGGAGAAGAGGATACAAGTATGTTGTTGTTGAGTTTTTATTTTATTTTCTTTATCTCATAGGCTAATTATGCCTTTTACCACTTTCTATGGATGGAGGGTACTTATATTCTACGAAGGGGGATAGAAGGGCACTGAAGGTGGCTACATGGTTTTTTTTTGCAAGGGAGGGAGATCGGGGTAGTTGAGGGATTGATAGTGTGTTTCATTTTTGTCTACTTTTACTGTGTTGCTTATGTTTATTTTCTTTTCCTTTGACATGGATGTTTGACATACAGATGGGTCATGCCAATATTTTATTTATTTTCTTCTTCTGTTTTAATTAATTGCTTATGGGGGTGATTAGTCTCTTGTTCGACACACCAAACACATATCAATATATCAAAATCATGAATGCCAATTCATTATGAAATTATTCCATACATACCATCACCCTCGGTCCTCTTCACAGACTTCTTCTTTATGTTAACACATCTAATTCTCTCTTCATATATAAATTTTCTACACATCTTCATGCAATAGATCTTCATGCCATTATTCTTGAAAAATCCCAAGACTCTTTAATAAAACCTAACTGATTTTATAATGAAACCCCTCCAAAGGAGGTTCATTGTCTTCTAAAAAAATAATAGTTATGATCATCTCTATGATAGTATTCGATGAGTCTTGTGATGAATGTTGAGACTGACTAATCACAATTTCTACTGGCGGGGAAATGACCGAAATGTTGCCTTGCCTCCTCCCGATCCCTTCAATCCTGGACGGAAGATGTTGCCCTGCGGATGTCGCTAGACCGGGCTAACATGCTTCTATCACATTGTGGTCACACTGTGGTCATGACATGGTCATGCCATGGTCACGGTCACACCGCAGTCATGCCGGGATTACAATGCGGTAATACCGTGATTTGGCCCTGCTCTAGAACGACACCTCGTGGCGGTTCGCAGTCTTGTTGGAATTCGATATATGATACCTAGATAGAGTTTTAGATACATTAACCACCCATAGTTAATGGGGAGGGGGCCCTCAGGTAGAAAATCTCTTGATTGAGACTCTCATGAAATTATTTAGTCACCTGTAGAGAACATTGGATATTAGAGTGAAGCTTGCTACATGTATTCTTCAAGGACCATCTAAGTGCTCGAGGCATCATAGTAAATGTTGGAAAATCAGAATACTTGAGAATAATTTTATAATGATATTTGTATTTGGAAAAGTGTCCTTCAGAGTTTGATATTTTCATGATCTCGATGATCAGAGGAGTGTTTTGAACCTTGTAGATAAAATGATTCTACATTAATTTTTTTATGTGTGAGAATAGTAAACCACACACACCTCATATAGTGTGGTTGGAGCTTTCTACAACAATGCGGAATCTGATAGATGATCAACACTATGATAGTATTCCATGAGTTTTGTGGTCAATGTTGAGACTGACTAATCACAATATCTGTCAGCGGGGCGATACCAGGAATGTTTCCCTGCCTCCTCCCGCTCCCTTCGCTCCTGGCCGGAAGATGCTGCCCCCCAGATGTTGTTGGACTAGGCCAACTGACCACAGTCATGCCGCGGTCACACCGCAGTCACACCACTATCACACCGTGATTTGGCCCTTCTCCAGGATGACACCCTGCGGTACTTCGTAGTCCTGTCAGAATTTGATGTATGATACCTATATAGAGTTTTAGATACATTACCCACCCATAGTTAATGGGGAGGGAGTCCCTCAGGTAGAAAATATCTTGATTGAGTTTCTCATGAAAATATTTAGTCACCTGTAGACAACATTGGAGATGAAAGTAAAGCTTGCTAATTGTATTCTACAAGGACCATCTAAGTGATCGAAGGACATCATAGTAAATGTTGGATAATAATAAGACTTGAGAATACATTTATAATGATATTTGTATTTGGAAAAGTGTCCTTCAGAGTTTGATATTTTTATGATCCTTGTGATCGGATGAGTGTTTTGACCCTTTTAGAGAAAATGATTCTACATTATCATTTTTTTCTGTGTGAGAACTGTAAACAACACACACCTCATATAGTGTAGTTGGAGATTTCTACAACAATTGAAAATTTGATGGGTGATCAGCTCTGTGATAGTATTCCATAATTCCTGTGATCAATGTTGAGACTCACTAATCACAATATCTGCTAGCGGGGCGATGATCAGAATGTTGCCACGCCTCCTCTTTCTCCCTTCGCTCCTGGCCAGAAGACGCTACCCCGTGGATGTCACTGGACCAGGACAACATGTCGCGGTCATGCCACTGGCACACCGCAATCACGCCGTGATCTCACCACGGTCAGGCCGAGGTCATTCCGTGGTCACGCCATGGGCACGCCGTGGTCACCCCGCAGGCACGTCACGGTCACCCTGCGGCCACCTGCAATCCATCCCACACCAGTCACCACACTAGCCACCAATCCAACCATCACACTAGACCCCACCCCCAGCCTCCCACAAAATACTCATGCCAGCCCTCAACCACCTGCAAAATAGCCCCAACCACTAGTTCCATCCCACACTAGCCCCCTGCCATCCCCCTGCCGCCAGCCTTCCCGCCTGCACCAGCCACTGTAGCTCACACCAGCCACCACACCAGCCCCCAGAACCTCTTTTTATCCTTCGGTGGAAGAATTATGCTGGTGAATTTCATCCTTAGCTCCATTATGATTCATGTGTTATCGGTCATAATGGATTTGAAAGTGGTATTGGGGAATATTGAAAACATAATGAATTCTTTCATATTGTATTATCATTGGAAGGGAAGATTTTACTAGGGGTGTGTGGATGAGGATGGCTAGACAGGTGGTAGATTGTGGTATCAAATTATGCAGTGTCGATTGATCAATGCACATTATGCAAGCTACGTTTTCTTGGGAGGTTCTTGAAGGGCGTTCTCTATGGGGAAATTTCATATCTGTCAATGTATTGATCTGACCTTGAGGATATAGGGGGGGGGGAGTCTCGTTGATGTGAAAGGAGTTTCATGGGAACATTATAGTTCTCAAGAAGTAGTCTCGGTGGATTGTGGAATGAGGAAACATAAACATCTGGTTCGACAACTGGGCAGGTTCCCCTATTGACTTTCCAGGCTGTCCGACTCCCAACATTTTGTTTGCTAAGGCATGTAGTTACCCCTATTTTACATAGGAGGTTCTTAACCAACATCAAAGTGAATGTTTTGATAACATTATTATATCTTCTTAAATGTAATGTTTAGTCTTCACAATGTCTCTAATGGGGGTTTTCCTATCCAATATTTACAGGTCTATACATCAGATTCCAAATGGAATCACTGGTGTTGAAAATCTATACCTGTGTAATGAAATCCCGATTAAATGTAACTTGTTGGTTTGGTGGATCAATAAACATTGTATTCCTATGAATGAAACTATCAGGAGTAGGGGGGAGGGTGTAGGTGGGGTTTCTAGGAGGGGATATTTAGGGGGTGTCCAAGGGATGTCCGGGGGGGGGGAGGGTTTTGGGGGTCTATAAGGAAGGGGGTAGGGTGCAGGTGGGGTGTCTAAGGGGGATGTCCAGGGGGTATCCAAGGGCTGTCTGGGAGGGTCTGTAGGGCAGGGGGGGGGGGGGGGTGCTGGTGGGGTATCTAAGAGGGGGTGTCCTGGGTATGTCGGGGGGGGGGGGTGCTGTTCAGGAGGGGTGTCCAGGGGGGGGGGGTCTCGGGGATGGGTGTCCAATGGGGGTGCACGGTGGCTGTCCAGGGGGGTGCAAGGGGGCTGTCCAGGGGGGGCATGAGGGTGTTCAAGGGGGATATAAAGGTGGGGGTGTGGGGGTGTAGAGGGGGGGGGGTGTCCATACCTACTGAGCATTTCAAAAATAAAACTCCACTTTATTGTATAAAATTCCGTTGAGATAACAAGATTTAAAGAAAAGTTCCCATGTTTAACCTTTCATTTCATGATGTTAACACATTCAGAGGCAATTCTGAATATTCATATTAGGGATAAAGCCAAACTGATTTAAAGAGATAAATCCACAGGAAATGGGACCTAACCTCATAGAAATAATTTTACAGATGATTTTTTGTAAGGTATTCCCAATAGAAATAGGTCTGAAATCCTTTACATTAACATCATTTTCCTTATCTGGGATCAGGGTAATAAAATTGAAGTTGATTCCATAGGGAATTGAGGCTTGGTTAGAGGACTCCCTCATAGCGTTAAGGATCTCATCATGAACAATGTCTTAGTAGAACATAAAGAATATATCTACTATGTTTTCTTCATTTAAGACTCCGAATACTATGGAATCTATATTACCAAAAATATTCATTCGAAACATCACTGGCATGAGACCCGAAAAATTGGTTCATGTAACCATCTGAAGCATGAAAGAGTTACATTCACATGCTACATGTTTTTTTCCATTAAAACTGCATGTTAGCCTGCTTTTCCACACCTACAGCCGTAGTTCCCATTCTATAACAGCTTCATGGAAGCTTCTAACTGCCTATGGAACAAAATCTATGCAGGCCATTGAAATGTTTTTTAACCTTAGCCTACTAAACCAGTTAAAAATTGCTCCATCATTCATGTATTTTAAATCAGTTCCAAATTTCAGATATTAAGATCAATTCCAGCTTTAATATGTCAGCCACCTCTTGAATTCAACCAGCGAACATGATCCACATCCAATTTACAACATGTATCAACTTTCATCTATGCTCCAAACATATATCAATATCTCTAAATCATGAATATCATTTCATTATGAAATTCTTCCATGCATAAATTCACCCTTGGTCCTATTCCAAGACTTCTTCTTTATGTTAACACATCGAATGAACTCTTTTTATATATATTTTTAACACATCTTCAACACCTCTTCATGCAACAGATCTTCATGCCATTATTCTTGACAAGGGGGGAGGGGGTTTGTCCAGGGGGAAGGGAGGGGCTGCAGGGGGAGTGGGTTGGGGTGTCCAATGGGTGTCTAGGGGGTTTGTTTAGTAGGGAAGGGAGGGGCTGTAGGGGGAGTGGGGAGGGGTGTTTAGGGGGGTGTCCAGGGGCGGTCTAGGGGGTGTCCAAGGGGTGTCCAATGTAACTAGACATTCCTTTCAAGCTGATATAAACCTTGAAAGAATGATCAACTACCTCACTGTAATCTTTCACCTTGAAAAAAATATGTGATAATAAATTTATATCCATAGTCCCATATAAAACATCTGGGATTTCATCTACTAATTTGAAACGATCTAGGGTGTGTACTGCACTAGCTCAAAAAAATGATTGGTTCACTCTATCACTGATCAACCACATTTGGAAAGATAAATATAATCCCAGGATCTGGAATAAGCTAGGGCCTCAGGACACTTATGCACTTTTAAAATGATATTTAAATATTTCAACATATCTCTACGGTCATCCTAGTTTGCACCACTAAGTCCCAATATATTCGATTAGGACCATCTAACAAGAACGAAACACATTTTACTCTAATAGCCTCCGGATTGTCATCCAATTCAAACCTTATCTAAATATTCTCAAGACACTCTTGTTCTTCATAGGGTTCAACATTACCTCAGAAGGTGCAAGTTATTTTCTATAAAAACGCCAAATCATTGTCCTTTATCGGAACAGGTTCCGCTTCCCTAACCATAGCAGGACCGAATCCCGCTCCCTATCCAAAATAATGAACAGATCATACCAGAACATACACTAATATCTAATCAATTGTTGAGGTAGAACAATCTCTATCATCTTCCCACAGATTCACAAGAATTATCATGGGTTTCTGGGGGAGGGGGGGTTGTCCAGGAGGGGGGTGTCCAATCGGTGTGTCTAGGGTTTAAGGGGGGTCTAATGGGGGGTGTCGGGGGGGGGGGGGGGTTAGTGGGGGTGTCCAAGGTCCATGGGGTGTTGGGGGGTGTCCAATAAGGGGGGGGGGGGGGGTCCAGTGGGGGTGGGGGTCCATGGGGGGGGGGTCCAAGGGGAGGGGGCTGTAGGTCGGGGGGGTTTGTCTAGGGGGCTGCCGGTCCAGTGGGGGGTTGTAGTGGGGGGTCTATCGGGGGGGGGGGGGGGTGCAGGGGGGTCTGTCCAATTGGGGGGGTTGGAAGTCCAGGGGGACGGGATGTAGGTCTAGTTGGGGGTTGCAGGGGGAGGGGATGCATGTCCATGGGTGGTCTGTCCAGGGGGGAAGGGAGGGGCTGCATGTCTAGTGGGGGGCTTCAGGGAGGGGGGGGGGGGGTTGTACAGGGGGGGATGCAGGTCGAGTGGGGGGCTGTAGGGGGGGCCTGTTCAAGAGGGGTTCTAGGTCTGGGGGGTGGGTGGGTCTGTCCAGGGGGAAGGGAGGTGCTGCAGGGGGGCTGCAAGTTAACTGATTCAAATTGGTGTTAATGTGGCCAACTTCTTTTTCTGGGAAAACCATATATACCCAAATTTCAACAAACTGTGGCTATATATGCGGCTTCAAAACTATATATACCCACATTTTGTTGAACCGTCGGTACATTTGCTGTGAAAAAACTATCTATACCCATGATTTACGTAACTGTGGGTATATAATTTGGGCTGTAAAAATACATACCTACGGTTCTGTAAACCGTGGGTATATATGTATACCGACGGTTTACCAGAACCATTAGTAATATGATAATTATGAGGGATATACCCACAATGTCTATAGAACCGTCGGTATAGGGCTATCCTGATGCCTCATAAGCCCATGGGTCATGAAACCGTGGGTATAGCCTATACCCACCATTTTATTGGCTATACCCATGGCTTGAAATCATGGGTATAGGAAAATTTTCTAGTAGTGAAACTCACAAGCTTAAACAATATGCCTTTACCCAAATAGAGATTTTCAAGGTACACATCACCATTATCTCTCACACTGAAGGAGGAGTAAAATGAACAAAGAATATGGTGAAGCCCATCAGCATCACAGAGCATAACTAACACAACTGAGAGAATCACCATAGCAGGAAGGTTGTTTAATCCAAGCCCAAAAAGATCACTATTTCAACAGACACGATGAGGCGTCATTCCAAAAGGTAGATTTAACCATTGAAGTGAATCCTTAGGCTGATCAACTAGAAGTATTTCCAATAAAGAACCATCTGTGGCCACATCACAACAACCAACACATCTTTAGAAACCCACTGAACATTACTCCAAAACTAAGCCACCAACATGATCCTATCTCAAGACACAACTATAGTATGACTTCCATATCATAAGGAAACATACCTAATAAACAAAACTTCTAAGACATAGGAACAACCAACCACATAACCATCGTTTTATAAACAAATGCCACAAATTTTCAGTTAAAAACACTTTTGAAAAAAAATTGGTGGATTTCCCCATTAACAATTGATGTTTCATTAAGTTCCACTCACATGCACATTTCCATGGCACCTCGGGAAACCAACCACTATTCCATACCATCCATCCGTCCAGATATCCATAAAACCATGCATGTGATCACCTTTGAAAACACCAATAGAAAAAATAAAACAAAATCATTCCAAAAATATCATGCACCTTCCAAAAGAACACTAAAAACCAAGTCCAAAACCATTTTCATATTTTAAAAAACAAACCACACTTCATCAAGAATGATTTTCTTAAAAACCTATACCATTTCATTTTTAAAAAATTTCAAAACAAACAAGATACTCTAAACAAAACTGTCCCATTTAAAAAAATTTAGCAAGGTCTTTATTCATAATCCGATGGCCATAGAGACCAAGACTTTTTCTAGGAAAACACCAACCACTCAAAACCAATTTCCAAAACCAATTCATCGGTTTCAAACAATTTTCAACAGCCCAAAACACCCCATTTAAAAAAATATTTCAAAATCACCTTAAAATTATCAATTCTTTCAAAACATTTTATTTCATCAAACCACAATTTTAGATTTATGAAAATACAATCATAATAAATCTCTTCCACTTTATTCCCAACAGTTGTTTCAAAAAACCAAACTTTACAAAACCTTTCTTATATTAAATTTTGAAAAACAATTTCCACAATTCTCATAAGAGGATTTTCAAAATAATTTTTGAATTCAGGAAAGGTCCAAGAGACCCACAAAAAGAAACTAGAGTCGATTGGTGACCTGACCATATGGTTGGTAGCCACATGACAAACACACAAATAACATGAAGAGCCTTCTCAAGACCATTCCTAGCTTGACATTGCTTTCTAGGTCCCGTGAAATCACATAAACCATTAATCAAACTAACCTTGTTGTATCCCAACACAAATTAATCAACAATAAATTAGGGCACTAAAAAACCCATACATCCCATGGAAACCTAAGGATCAGAATAAGAAATAGTTTGCAATGCTATTCCAACACATACCCCTAAATTCCTGAAATTCCAACTCTATCAACTTTGACATCTCCTTAAATAACAATGGTGCTCTAAAAATCAAGGTCCACTAATAGTCGACCTCATCTGATACCATTTTGTCACAATCAGCCCCGAGTCAACCTTGAACTGGTCACTCAAGATGCTCCACGACAAGTCAATAAATTCCTTATCAATCATCCTAGGATGGTGAAAACCACTGAAGGAATAATATAGTAAACAAGGGAACAATTTCTCCGAAATATAAACAATAAGGAAAACAACAAAAATAATGGACAACCTAATACAAATTTATATAAAAATTGACCTGACATCACTTATATGACAAAATGGAATGTAAAACTGAACAATACAACTAAAACAACTAAACATGATGACCAACGAACTCCATGTGACCTCTCTGGTCACTCTCCAATACAATGATCCCATTTCTCTTTACATGACCGAACTGAAGATAAAACCTACACATGGGATAAAAATTGAAGAAAACTATAGGTGTGGTTATTAAAACACTATAGGTTTTCCCAATATTCTATTCCTAATGAATATAAAAATAAAATAAAATAAACATCAATTTCATGTTTGAAATACTATAATTAAAATTATGTTTTCTCAACAAGGTTTCATGCTATGGAATTTATCAGACAAAAGCTTGCATGATTTATAGACACGATTGCTAGAACAATTTCCAAAGATAAGAAAATTCAAAATAGAAACAATTTTCCAGTGGGATTCTTTAAATAATGAAAACATAAAAAAAAACACAAATTCTACTGAATTTTACATATAAATACACCATATGCCTATGGTGAGTACAATATATCCAATTAGCACTAGTTACAGTAACACTTCTAGGCACTAGTTCATTGTGAGCCTCAGGTACCACATATATTGGTGTGCAAGTAACCATAACAATATCCATTATCATGAATGATCCAATAGTAAGGAACAAATACCCATAACCTAGGGGTCCACAACAACATCATCATAGTTTAGTTAGGGTTTTCATCATCAAACTTTCTATGTGAAATAGGGGAGAAACCTCTCTAGATCACTAGCATAATAGTACACATCCGCCCACCTAGATACCTGGGTTTCCATTTAGTTCTCAATAAAGTTCCACATATTATCAAATAAAATTTTCACATGTAAATTTTATTCTAAAATTATAAACATTAAAACATCCCAAAAACTTGATTCACATTTCTTTCACGGATCAATAAGCCACTTAAAATTTTCATAAAACAAATTCTAGAATTTTAACAAGTATTTTCACATAAAATCCATTAAAAATGCTCTTTTAATGCCAAAAAACCATCATTACCATATCAAGACATATTTTTAATCCACAACACAATTTAATAAATCAATTTAATCCACCAAAAATTGGACCAAATGATACTACATAAAGTACAAATGAAAACCATTTTTATAAGAAAAATGCCAAAACTGATATTAATAATTCTTCACAGAAATAACATTTTTAAAAAGAACAAATTCCACTATTAAAAAAGAGGAGTAAGAAGAACATTGGAATCGATATGAAATTTAATTAAACCCCTCAGAAACTTAGGTTACACATTCAAAACCCATCCATTTCTATAAAGGTTCCAAACATGCCATTCAAAGAGAACACATTCCAAAAAAACCCTAAGAATCGATACTCATATCATTATAAAACCCTAAAACATATTGAAACCCACATAAGAAACACAAAAACATTGATTGACATGATTAAAATATATTTTTCATAAGCCTAAATAAACATTTTATAACACCTTGAACAAACTTGAGCCAACCGGGCACTTTCGAAGAAACAAGGCATGGAATACATAATAAAACAAATTATATTTAACATTAAAAAGAGTATAAAGACATATATGAATTATAAAAACAAATTAAATGAGTTAAAAAAGGTTATATCTATCACAAACGATATGAAAAAACTAGTGGAACATTTTTTTAAACAAGCGGTGTGCACGTTTATACGAAAGAACTCCATTTTACAAAAAAGGCATAAATAACCATTTTCAATCAAAAAATATTATCAAAAGGTTGTAATGAAACACTAACATTGAATATAATGTGATAAAATCATGAAAAAGGTGAATCTTACATAACAATGTCATGTTACTGGGCTAACATACCACAAAACCAAGGCAAAATGGAATCACACACCCGATAAAACCTTCCGAGGGTTTACAAACCCAAAAGTTATGAATAATATCCCCAAAATAGAAAAAAAACCATAAAAAACCAATGGATAACACAACCCAAGTTATTTAATGACTATGGGAGAAGATTTATCCACGAAATACTGGGAGGAGTAAGGAGGAGAAAGGAGAAATAAACTCTCCTTGATAACTATAAAACTCTTAAAATTACCTTATATGCACACCCTTATAGGAGAGGGATGGATTAGAACTCGATGGAGATTCTCCTTATATATAGAAGAACCATAGAAAGGATATTTGGGAGAAAATAGTATAAAATGAATGATTTATGAACGAAATAAATTACGTTTTCAAATCTAGACGATTTGAGAAACCTTGAGGGTGTTCTCCTTAATACCCAATGCAGATGTAGTACAAAAAGGGAAACTATAACATTGGGCTGCACTTAGGGTTTTCGGGCTTGATTGATATGTGTAATTAATGAAAAATATTAAAAAATAAATAAGAAATAAAATAATCAATATATTTTATTAATACTAAAAATAGGCTCACGGGTTGGAATAACACCTAAATAAAAAACCCAAATCCACCATTATTATGAATTCCTAAGGGGTAAAAATGGATATTATGGTTTTAGTAGGACAGGGGTGGCTAAGTGGGAATTATAATGGGTAAAAAATGTTAAAAATAATGGAGTTATAAAAGAAACAAATGTTGTTTTTAAATCTGGAAATGGGCTCATGTTTTTTACCAGATCTTGAAGTAACCACCATTTTCTCCAAAACCCCCAAAAAGATATGGGTCACCCCTGGTAGAAAGATTAGACATAGATGAAACATAAAATATAAACATTCAAATCACTTAAAACCTAATAAAAGTATTAGTGTTTCCAAAGAACTGGATTAAAACCAAGATATGAATAAATGGGTGTGATAATAACCATCTCTATCCATATCTTTATATACCCACAAAGGTCTAGTATATCAATGAGGAACCCAAAAAGGTCTTCTAGATCATTGTACATCAGTGATACCCTCATGTGGGTCCTCAGTCTCATCAACAGTCTAAGGTCATATCCCAACACTCTAAGAACATCATTACCCATGGAATCATAATAGGGTTACATGTCATCATCAACCACAGGGAGTTTATACATATGAAATAGTAAAAAAGGATAGTCCATGACCCTTTTCATTCATCATGTTATCACTAGGTTAGTATACACACCCAACCCATCATATATATCCAATGGTCTATCCACCTAATCTATGGACGTCTCATGTCAAATCCATGTACATTGGTGACTGAGGAAAACCAACCAATATTAAGGTCAATCAGAGCCTCAACCCACTATATATCCTTATAAAAGCAACACATGATAAATTAAATAATTTAACTAAATTCATAGTCATCCTAAGTTTCATGACAACACATTCCATTCATCATAATAAATAATAAATTCCATAGATAAATTACACGGACTACATACCTCAAAATCTTTCCTTTTCAACTTTAAGAACAACTTCCAAACTCTATCCAAGGTTTTTTTGAGTACATCAGTACACTATCCATGGATACAATTCCCTATCTATCTACAAGTAATTATCATTAGTTAATTATAAAATTATATATTTAATTAAACTAAGTAATTTAAATAGTAATAAATACATAAAAATCATTGAGTCAACCACGATGCACTAAAACTTCAATAACAGGGTGCAGTCAACTCCCAACACACCCCATATATAGAAAACACAAAGTCCATGATTGCAAATATCAATTCAACATGACAATAATTTAATTTATGTTGATAACCCTTGAAAATTCTAAACAGTTATATACCTTTTCTGAAATGACTCAAGACAACATGAATACCTCATGTTGAATTCTCCTCTAGCTTGGATGAGTGAAATCAATTTCAAAAAATGGTAATTTCACCATCCCCTTGTAAAATAACCATTTTATCCCAAATACCAAAATTTATGAAATATGAGATGAAGGAGGTAAAATAAGAAGATGGGAAGGGGGAAGAATAAACAAAGCTTCAACACCATTGAGTCACACCTAAAACCACCCAAACTGGAGGATAAAAGGGGTAAGAGGAGAACTACCTGAGAGCCTTCCCACACATCCAATTCATTTAAAGGAAAAGGGAGGTTCATCACCTCTTAATGTTTATTTAATATACTATCTTGACCTCTTTCAAGGTGCCAAACTAGGTTTAACTCAATGATTTTTTGGACGAATCCACTGGGACCCTCTTCTATCCCCCATTCACATCGTGAGTGAACCCCATGAACTTTTATCATTATGAATACCTCTATCATTCCATGAATTGGCTTATACTATATTTTTTAGTATCTCTGATCTCCCATTTCTTCTTTGGTTCATGAATAAACACTCAATACTTCGACCAGATATCAAACCTAGTCTAATAAAATCCTCTATAAATTCTAAAACCTTTTGATCCTCATTACATTTTCTAGTTGTCAAAACTAACCTCCCCCTAAATGAAAAAAATCAAATTCTCACTGAAATTACAATCCATATAAACACAATGTATTACACACCCACAAATAAATAAGTTTATGTGAAAATGATAATAACCTCCCCACAAATTATTATTGTGTAATATAATTTTATTGTCTTGATATCCCATCAATAATTTCTCATTATTTCTATAATTAACTTTGGGTTGATTTATTTTTTAAGATCTCTAAAATTAACCCCTCTATTAACTACTATGGTCATATATCTAGTTTGAAAATCCCATTTCAATTAGAGGGCTTGGTATGTTCTCTTTTATTAACTAAGAAGTGAAATACCCTATCTTGAATTATTAAATTAATGTCATATCACTTATGACACACCCAACTTTAGCTTCCTCACCATGAACATATATCATCAATGTTTTAATCCATACATCAAAGTACACAATTCCTAATATAAATTAATATTAATCTCAAATATATGGACTAATAAAAATTTATAAAAATAGAAATATCCAATGAAACATATAAAATATGGAACCTTTTTGGTGTTTTTATCCTCATAACCTCTAATATTGAATATTAAAGAGTGAAAACTTCATGAGTAGAAGTCTTAAGGTCTTATGAGACCATGACACCCGATAGTAAAACATAATATGTTTCCCATAAGGTAGATGATATCAAGAATTTATATCATATGATTAATAATATTATAATATATTTTCTAGGGTCTCAATATAGAAAGGATCAACTATTACCATTTTTTATGATAAATAATCCAAGTACATCTTCACATTAATATTGAAAATAATAGAAACACTTATGTGATAATATATTAATTAATATTCTGGTAATATAAATTATAAAGTCAATTAGTTCTACAACAATAAAATATATAGTATCAACCCATTCGAAATCTAAATTTCTCATTCACACCCGTTCATTTTCTCTTTGAATCTATAATCCTTTAAAATACCAAAACATCTTTAAAAATTCATGGATGCATAAGAAGATAAAATAATCATTTCTTATATAAAACAAATCATAGAATAGACTAGAAATTTAATAAATTATAAAACACAGATGAGAAGATATGAAAGATACCAAAAAATACATGGTTAATGACATTTTAGCACCACAAGATTTTTATATATTATTACATTAAAATAATTCAATGTGTTTGACAGTTTACTCAAAACGCAATGATGAACTAAAATGAAATCACGATATATTTTAATGAAAATGTAAATATGAATTATGAAAATTTAAATTTATCTACATAATTTATATGTATAAATATAATTATATTATTTTGGAAAAATTAATTAAAATCAAATAATGACTACTTTTAAGATGAATGAAATTAAATTAGTGTAGTTAAAACTACTAACAAAATCATTTTATGATTAAAAATATATGTTTCTATAATCAGAATTTTAATTTAAAGAACTATTTATATTTTGATTAGGTAATAAGGACATATATTGATGATATGAATAATATATTACCAATAAGTTGTGAATTAATTTAATTAAAATAAACAATAAAGAATAATTAATATTTAAAAAATCTATATTCTAATTTGAATAATTGTTCTCTATATTGAGGGATATTATTTAAATATTGAAATATAAAAATTTAGAAATTTAATTTCAAAAGAGTACATCATTTTTGGGCTAACTATAACTATATTATCTTAATATGAACTTATATGGTTTTCCTAAAAATAATGATTTTTAGGAGAATCATGTAAAATACCATTTTTACCAATAACATGAATTTTATGAAATTATTTGTATATAAGTATGAATTTTAAATTAATAAAATATTTATCTAATATTAATGTTGTATTTTAAATGTGAATTTATAACATTAAAAATTTATTTTATTTTACCAACCCATATGTGATATTTTAGGGTATAAGTCATATTTTCTCAATTTTATTACATTATAATTTTTCTTAAAATTATTTATTACCAGTCTTTCAAATTGAATAAAATTTAATTAGTTTAAAATTTATAATAAGTGGCTGAATTGTTTTAATAATAATCACTTTATTTTTTGGCATAAATAATATATTACCTTAGGTAATAACTTGTCACTCTAGAAAAAGCTAAAATGGTAAAAGTGATAATTCGAGGGCTAAAGGGATTGAAACATGGTAAAAAATGTAAAAAATTAAGTGTATAACGTTTTTACTAAAACTGACTCTTACCACTCCATTATTTTATATTTTTGGAGTCACTTAACATGTTTTACATGTTCTCCCTTTGTATTATGTTTAAATATTTATTAAAATGCAGTCCTTAGACCTCATAAAAGGGAAACCTCACCACCAATTAAAGGAACTCCTAAAAATTATATTTCCTCATTAAACCTTATCCTTTTTACTTAACATATAAAATTATTCCACTATATTGATATTATGTTTATAAGAGACTAGACTATGCCATCCATTTCCAATGGATCTTTCAAAGAAATCTCAAAGTGCCAAATGTGGGTAATTTTTTAACTTAAATTTTTTATTTTTAATTATAATTATAATTTTAAATACCTATCTAATTTCATAATTATTGGTTATATAATGACTGTCATTATGCTATGGAATAATTATTAAACACATTTTCCATTTTCTATTAGAAAAAATGAGGCTATAATTTTTTCATTGTGCGGACTACGACCTCCCCAACACCAAAGGTTTTTCTACTTCACCAACTTACATGGATAAAAAATTGAAATTTAATAAATAATTATTATATTTATATCATGCACATAATTAAGGTAATCCAAATTAATCCTATCTCATGTTGTTTGGAAATTGAAATCATCAACCATACATTCACGTTTACTACCTTCTCCATGGAATGATTGATATATATTTTTATTTTCATAACCATGTTACATGAATTTTCATGAGGATGATATTAAAGTATTAATATTACCATTATAATATAATTTAATTTTTTTAGAAAATTTTATAACATATTAATGTTAATATTAAAAAATTATTATCATTAAAAAAATTTCTTAACATTAGAGAACTAAGATTAAATGATATCTTATTTATAGGTAATGGATTTATATAAATTACCTTTACCTTATAATTGTTTATAAATTGGATATTTCACACTAATAATCACAAAATATTATCATTATATTTATGGTATAATGAATTTAATAAAAACTACCTCATAATAATCCACTAATAATTGTAGGTTAATGTTCGAGTCAGTTTAACCATCTACTTAAACAATACTGTGAATTTATCTCATTGATGACTATGATAACTTATTTATTTTTATAATAATTTATAAATATTTAAATAATGTTGTTTTTATGGTGTTGTTTTATCCACATCTACCTCATCAACTAGTAAAACACCTTTCATTTGTCAAGAATTATTGAAACATGACCATCATAGATTTCATCTTCATGGTTTATAACAAAAAATAAGACAAAATAAATTATATCTTCATAAAAGATCATTTAAAATCTATTTTTTCCCATCCAATATTTTATAATGATGTAATTTTAGAAAATAATGGATACCAAAAACATGTTTATGAAACTAGTTCAAAATATTCAAGATTAACTACAAGAGACATTGAATATATTTAATTACGTGCTTAGATTAGTATAAGGAATGGTTATAAAAAACATTTATAAAATTTTATGAAATTTAAAATGTTTATTAAATAGTTTATTAAGATATTTATGTTTTTTATACAAGGTTTTAGAGTGCATTTTACTGTGTGGGGAAACAAGTTAAGGGGATCATTGTCTCAAATTTAATTTCTTAAGACATATTTTTTTGTATGAACCATGGTAGCCTTATTATGGTGGGGTAATTGTCTAATTAATGTATTTTACAATATTAAATGGGTATAAAGATCCATTTCATATTATTTTCTCATTTCTATCAATTTAAAAGACTCTCAATTTTAATGTTTTTTTGATCAAAATGTTTCTCAAACTGTAAGGGTTTTATTGCTGATATTATTTTGAGATTAATATTTTTGTGAAAAATAATCTATCAAGGGAATTTGAATTATTTAATAGACCCATAATCATTGTATTTTTATATTCATGGTGTTTTTATATATTCTCCCTATATTTCATTCCACCTTGACTCATATTTTACCAAAACCATTTCTTAAAACCGACCCCATCATTTTATTTTTGTTGGGATCCAACCATTTTCCTATATATGTATTCACCGGATGCGTTCATGTATGTTTAAATAATTTATTAAGGTAACTTTATACTACTTTAATTTATTTTAAATGTTCAAAATCAATTTTAACATTTTTGTTACGGTTCAATTATTTTCAAATTGTGAAATGTTACTCTTTTTAACTTTTATATGCGAACAAGTCATTCCACCACCCTTGTAATTTTATATGATGAGTTATATCTATGTTTTACTGATTTAAAAAGATATTATTTTCCAACTAGTTTTATAAAATATCTATTTTAAAAAGATTTCAAATGATCAAGGATATTTCTTATTTGTGATGTTACTTTTCTAAAACTCATAAAAGGAATTTTTTGGCTAAGTCATTGTCCTTTGATATATCTTATGCTTCATTGAGGATATTCATCAAATTTGACCATCCATATTTTCCATATGGATTACTTATAAAATATAATTATATTTTTCATAAATGATCTATCACTTCCGTTTTCATTCCTAATCATCTTCGGTATATAACCTTGAATTATTATCCAATTCATTTCATTTGTGAATACCCAATTTTGATTAATCACATTTAAAGAGGTTCCCCAAGATTCCATACATTAATTAATTTTGAGATGTTATAGACATAAACATATATTCTATCTCAATATGGTTTAAATACCACATGCTTTATTATCTTTATTGAATGTAATTTACATAGGAAGTCACTTGTTGTCATTAGATAAACAATTATTTTCCACGGGATTATCATGTTATGATTATTGATGGAATTATTAATTATTTACTTATGTTAATCTAGTAAACACCCATTATTTATATGATTTCATTGTGATGTGTTGAATGAAACCCATTTTATTTCCATGGGATATATATTCTATAATATTAAATTTTTTTATTTTGAATGTTTTATAAAATTGGTTTTATTTCCCTAGGATCTTTATGATGTGATCTGTGATTAATTTCAAGTTACTATCAGAAGTACAGATGAGGATGGGTGAGTTCCTATATCGTCCTATAATGAGTTGGAATAAAGTTAATATTTCAGGAGATAGGTTTTGATGAGTACATTTTTTATCATAATAATGGGTACTTATGGTGTTTCTCAGGAAAGTAATGTTCCCTATATAAATTTCTACTCAAAAGTTGAAATATATTTAATTGTTTTACGATTATTCTAATGAATATTTTATTCTCTCATAACTTATGTTTATTGTATCACTATTTCAATTCATATGTTATTTTATATCAATATTTATACTATGATTTATGAAATAAGCTTTGTTGTGTATGAATTTATTTTTGATAATTCCCATATGATCATCTTATTCTCACTTATGGTCTTTGATTAGTATGGCATATTTTTACCCTTACTTACCATCTAAGATCACCTCTTTCTTACATTTCTATTTTGATAGGTTATGAATAAATGTAACATGTAAGATGTTTCTAAAAGTTTATAATATGACAAGAATATATGGGAGATTCTGAATAATTATTATGGATTACGATGTTTCTCTGTAAATGGAATGGAAAAATGTCTATTAGTTGAAAAGATAAAAGTTCTGTAAGTTAATTTATTTTTCTTGGTATTTAAAAATCTAAACCTAAAATGTATTAGGAATGTGTTTTAATGAAACAATTTCTTTTTCTAATAGAACTTTAAGATGATAAGATTCATGGATTTCGTAATTGGTATTAGAGTAGTGTTTAGATAACATTAGATATTAGGATATTATTAGTTGAGGATAATTTTTGGAGTTAAAATGTCATCAATGTTTGATAAGTTATGATTTATTATAATATAAATGGGATATATAATCCTTGAAGTAAGTTGAGGTTATGTTATAGGGATTAGGATAAGATAATTTTAGTGTAATCCCCATTAATATGTCTAAGGGTCAAGTTTAAGTGTATATTAACATCCTGAAATTCTGGTAAAGTAGTGATTGTGTGGTTTTTCTTGAAATTAAATTTCTTGTTGGATACATTAAATTGGATATAGTTTATGGAAAGTTTTTACCTAGTGGACAAAACCTGAAATTGGGTGTGTTGGGTATTAACTGAACTAAGACTTATTGGACGACAAAGAGGCCTTACCAAAGACCCAACTAGACACTCCTAAGGGATATCATTTAATTAGTCACATTTTAACTACAAATCACAAGGAATGATTTATTTCGCATTTATTTTAAGGGGTTATGTAAAAAAGTATGAGATAATAAAATAGAAAGTAACCTAGGATAAATCTAGAATGAAATAGGATAAGCTATGGATGATATATGTTGAGCTGTGAATAGAATAGTTAAAACTAAAAGAACGGAAGTCTAATAAGGGTTACAAAAATTAGAATCCTCTAAAATAAAGGAAACAATGGAAAGCCTTTGTTGCTCCTATTGTTTGGAGTTGGTCATGAAAATGAAGGGATAAAGGTACCCATTCCCACAACTGAAGATTTTTGGATACCATATTGGATTCTTATTACAGCTACCCTAGGGAATCAAGAAAGTATTCTCTGAGTATTAATTCACTAACATAATGATTTTATTATCAAATGAATCTTCTTTTAGAAATATAATTTTTTCTTAAGAAGATGTTTAATGAAATATGAATCTTCTTAATTTATACAATAGATTATATAGAATTGATTATGTTAGTGGATTAAATACTTCAACATTGACTCCATATTTACTGATCTATGGATCAGACTACCCACAATATCTTCATTATTGAATTGTGGATGAGGGTGGAGGCAATGATCAGTAGTCACTATAGTGAGATCTTAACATCAATTTAATGGAAGAATCCAGTAATAGATTATCATCTGTTAATGAACCACATCCATTTATATTCCTCGATGTAGTAAGAGATGTTAAAATAACCATACAAATGGTAAAGTAGAATATAAACCCTAGCTATAATCATTAGTGAAATAGGAAGCGATGGTGAGGTGAAAAAGAGGAGGATACCCTATAAATTCAAGGATCGGAGGAGTTCAAGAATTAGGTTCGATGTCCCAAAACATATCAGACCATAAAACATGCATAGGAAATTGTTCTGGTCATAGTAGGTCCTATTTGAGCATATGATGTGCTACTATGATGAGATGTGGCATGACGTCCATCCCCTACTGAACTTCATATTGAATGACTTCATATAGTGAGTAGCATAAGGATCAATGAAACATATAGGTGATGTGATTTATGTTTATCTATTCGTTATGGTAGTGCATGAGATAGATATTTTAGAAAGAGCATAAAATGGTGTGGTGGAGATAACTAATCCAAAAATGGATAAAAGAGGCCCAAATTTAGATCCCAATGATCCTTATGAGGAGGAGAATCGTTATTTGTTAACTTCAATCTTCTAACTCAACCTCCTACATAATAGAAAGGTTGAAAAATCTTGAAGAATGGGATAATGATGTTTTTGGTATATCTATTTATAAGCATTAGTATTCATACTAATTACCAAGATAGGGAATCAAATTTCATACCAATCCTTGATAATATATCACTAAAATTTTGAATAAAAACATAAAGAGAAAAAAATACGTTTTAACACAAAAACATGAGAAGTATTTTTCCCAAATGGTTGGGAAGAAACTAAATATATAAATATACATATTTGAGACTTTCATAGACTTCACAATGTTATTATTGTTGTTAACCCAATCCATTTCTACCTTATAGAATACCTTATATATATTTTTGTTATGTAATAATTAAAATCATGTGGATGAAATTTATTTAAGGAGATACATTATAAAACCCCAGTATTTTAATATAAATATTACAATTAAATAAGTTAATGTTATCAGTAGTTGTCTCTATATGCTACGTTGAGGTATAACAAAACCAAGATATATTTTAATAAAAAACAGAAATATAATGTATGACCATGAAAACCTAGACATTGATATTAGAGTAAATTAATAAGAGTAACCAATTTATAAAATATTTATAAATAGAAAGTAATGGAGAGATTTAATTCAAACTAAATTCAATTAGTATTGATTTAGAAACTAAGAAAATTATTTTGTGCTTTAAAATATATTTTTCTAAAATCAACATTTTATTTCATGAAAATATGTATATTATGATTTTATAATAATAAAATATATTTATAATTTTATTCATATTTAATAAATAAATAATTATTCAATTGATAACAAATAACAACAAAGAATATTAAGCATTTAAAAAAGCTATTTCTCAATATGAATTGTTTTTCACTATATTTTTCAATTCTATTAAAATATTGAATTATCAAATTTTAAAATTTGAATTTAAAAAATAAAAACTACTTTTTGTTTAAAAAAATAAAATAATTTTTATATAGATTTTTTTATTTTTTTAAAATGAATGATTTTTAGGTGAATAGTGGAAAATATCGTTTTTACCAATAACATGAATTTTATGACATATTTGTTTATAATTAAGAATTTAAAATTCATGAAACATTTTGGTAAGATAAATTATATATTTTATATGTGAATTTATTATTTAAAAATTTCAATTTTAATTTAAAACCCTGTATTTTATATTTTAGAACATGAATAATACATTCTCAAATTTTTTTAATACAATATAAATTTAAAATTTAAAATTAATTTTTATGATATTCATAAACCGAATAAAATAAAATAGTTTCCAAATTTAGAATCAGTGGGTCCAAATTATTTAATAATTACCACTTTATTATTATTCCTAAATATTAAGTTATCTTAGGTAAAAAATAGATACCACAATAAAACATAAAATGGTCAATAAAATAATTTATGGGGTAATAGTCTTGAAAAATGATGAAAAATATGTCTATAATTGAGTGTATTATGTGATTATAGAACTTATCTATTGTCGACTCCATTATTTTCTATTTTTTAGTTACATGACATGTTTTACATGTTCTCACTTTATATTAAGTTGAAATATTTACTAAATGCCATTCTCACCATTTATAAAATGGGACAATCACTACTCCCTCAAGGAACTTCTATAAATTTGGATTACACAAACAACACTACCCTTTATTCTTCCACAAGAATAACCATGTTTATATTGTGTTCAAAATATATTAGCTAATTCCATTTTCAAGGGACGTTTCATTAAAATCTAAATGTGCTACCATGAGTAATTTTTTTTACTCAAATTATTTATTCTCTATTTATATTTTAAAATTTAAATTTTGAAATATATATTTAATTAAATTAGTATTGGTTATATAATAATTGTTACTATGGAGTGGGAATAATCATTTATCACCTTATCCATTTTCCATTATTAAAATTGAAATTGTAATTCATGCATTTTTCAGACTACCACCTCCATGAACAAATTTGATTTGTTTTCCTTCACCACCATAAAAGGATTATTTATAATTATAATTCAATAAATACATATAATATTTATATAATTTTTATAATTCTAAGACATTAAACCATATTACTACTTTCTCCTATTCTATGGAAAATTAATTTTCCAACCATGCATTTGTGTGAAACATCGCCACCACGGAATGATTGGTTTAAATTTTTATTTCCATCACCATCAATCATGGATGGTCATAAATATGATATAAAAGGATAAATATTATTTTTATGATATCATTATGGTTTTTAAATAGAAAATTTAAAACCTATTAATGATATGATCAACAAAGGATTATCGTTAATTCAATTGTTTAAAACGGTAGTATTAAGAGGAATATGATCTCTTATTTCTAGATAATGGGTTTATATAAATTTTATTCATTTTATAATTTTTTATTACTCAAAAATATCATTAAAATAATCCCCAAATAATATAATTATGTTTTTGGTGTTATTATAGTACCACTAAACTAGCTCATAATCATCCATCAATCATGGAGGGTTACTATTTGGGTGGGTTTTATCACTTACCTAAACATCACTATATATTTATATCATGGTTATATATGAGAATTGGTTTCTATTATAATAATATATATGTACATAGATAATTTTTTCTTAGTTCTATTAATGTTATATTAATATTTTAATTATTAATTATGAAAACACCTTTCGCTCATTAAGAATTACCAAAACATGATCATCAATAATTTCATATTCCTAGTTTGTAACCAAAACTACATTGGAATTATTGTAAAGATTTATAAAATTTCATTGAATTTTTTTCCAGTACCTTATATTATCTATGATTAATGGACTTTGAGAAATTACTAGACACCAACTACATTTTAAAGTAATTAGTTTGAAATAATCAAAATTACCCACACCCGACATCAAATATAGATAATAAATAAAAAATATAAATGTAGAAAAAAATTATAAATAAATTTTATAAAAGGTTATGAATATTAAAATGGTTCTAAAATATTTTATTTATATATTCATGTTTGTTATTTTGGATCATAGAGTGCATTCGACTAAGCAGAGAAACATGGTAAGTGATTAATTTTCTCAAATTTAATTTCATAATACATATGTATTAATGTGAACTATGACACCTTTAATATGGTGTTATTATTTACTAATTATTTTCTTCTACCATATTCATGGGGTTTTAAGATCTATATCATGTACTTTTTTCATGTCCATTGATTCAAAAAATTCCAAAATTGAATATGGTCTTGACCAAAATGTTACTCAAATTGTAAGGGTTTTGTTTCCAATATGATTTTTAAGTAATTATTTTTTTAACGATAATCAATTGGGCCAATTTATTTATTTTTAAAACCTCTCATATTTCCTTTATATATTTATAGTGTTTAATATATTCCCTTTATATTTCATTCCCCATTGACTCATATTTTACCCAAAGTGTTTCTTGAAACTAACCTCGTCTTTTCTTTTTGGTCAAGAACTTACCTTTTTCCCATATCAATATTCATTTGATGAATTTTCTATTTCTAATTATATATTATCTAATAACTCATTAAGGATATTTTATATTACTTTTAATTATATGAGATTTTTTTAAAAACATTATGTTTTCTATGTGGGTTATTTTTTTAAAAATGTGAAAAGATTCTATTTTTAAACCTTACATGTGAACATGTCATTCCAACAATTTTGTAATTTTATATAAATAATTACTTCTATGCATACATGATTTATAAAAAATATATTTCTCTATGTATTATAAAATATATCTTTTAATGTGATATCAAATGATCAAGGATATTTCTTATTTTCATGTTGATTCTTATAAAACCTATGAAAATTATTTTTCATCTAAGTCAGTGTCCTTTGACATATATTATTCTTGAACAATGATATTATTCATATGTAACCATCAATATTTTTTCTATGAATGAATTATATTACATCTTTCTATTTTTAAGGAATAATCCATCGCAAACTTTCTCTTTACAAATATTCTTCTGTGTATAGACAGGAATTTTCATCCACTGCCTTTACATTGGGAATACCATATTTTTATTAATATAATTGAATGGTATTGAACTAGATTCCAAACATCGATTAATTTTGGGAAGTTACTGACTTAACTGTATACATTGTTTCTATACGGTGTAAAAACCATTTTCATTGTTATAATGATTGAATTATATTTTTATGGAATTTAAGTTGATTTCATTAGATTCATTTTTATTTTCCATGGATTTATAATAATAATATTATTCATTGAATTACTAATGCTTACAATATATGAATCCATTTTATTTTTTCATTTCCATGACATATTTATGATACGTTGAATGAAACCCATTTTATTTATACTGGATCATTATGATATAAAAGTGAATCATTCTCATTTTGAATGTTTTATGAAACCCAATTATTTCAATTGGTTCATTATGATGTGATATGTGATTTATTTCAAGTGGAACAAATAAGTATGGATGATGACAACTAGGATCCTACATCGACCTCCGATGCATTAGTTTAAATGTTTTATCTCATGAGATATGTATCTATGGTCAGATTTTGGTTTCTTATAAGTGTGGGCATTGATGGTGTGGTTAATTAATGTAATATTCCCTATACTAATTTTTATACCAAATTTTAAATATATTTTATAGTATTATTCTTATTCTTGTGACTATGTTATTATCTCATGGATCATGTTTATTGACACAAAATATTGACTAATGTTTTAATTTATTTCAATGTTAATTCCATGATTTATGTGCCATTATTTTTTGGGTATGGTTTTATTATGTATCTTGATCATACCTATATTCTCATTTTATTCTCATTTATAATTATAGATTATTATCACTTTTGATTACCTATACTGAGCATATGAGGCCACCCCATTCTTGTGTTTCAATTTTCCCAAGTTATAGAGAAACAAAATATGAAATATGTGTCTATAAGGTTATCTTATGATAATAATTTATTAGAGATGTTGAATCATAATTATTTATTAAGTGGTTGCTTTTATTGTGAAATAGAATATTTTAAATTATTTTAAAATAATAATGAGAATTTTTAGATAATTTTTTATCTTAATTCTCTATAATTTTAGTCTTAAAAGGTATTAGGAATGTATTGTAATGAATAATAACTTTAATAAGATTTTTCACAATAGTCATATAAGTATACCCATGTTCTATGAGGGAACAAAATTATGAATGTATAAGGGTACATGATCTTATATAATATTTTTCACAACACTCATAGGTGTTATGATTTGTAAAATATCACACCACCCTATGAAAATCAGTTTCCAAATTCTTCCATTTTTAGAAATTAACATGAAATTATGATCATATGGAAAACCCCTGTATAACATACCATCAATTAATACCAAAAAACCCTCCACCATTACCTTAAAATTTCCAAGAGAATGAAACAAATGATGGAAAATTGGAACTACTTATGCTGAAGTTCATAAAAAACAAGAATTTTTCACCTCTAAGGTTTTTTATTTAGGTTTTTACAACTCTAGGCTATAAGTTACAAATGGGGACTTAACCTAATATCATATAATCATTCAATTTAAAAATAATATTAATTATTTTCATAAAAAACACAATAATAATCTCCAAATTAATCGTAAACAACCATTTAAGAAAGAACTCATAGATCTAGTTGTTGTAATTGAAAACAATTCATTAAATATATTATTTATCAATATATAGATGATAACACACATTTAATAACTTTTATTATAAAATATTTCAATATAATGAATTTATTTAATGATTTAATATTTGAAACCTCTGTTTTTCTCAATTATAATCCTTCATTATTTATACATTTACTCCACTATACAAAAATAATGAAATATAAATTCTTAATAGAATCCAAGGGAGTGTTAGAAAAAATACCTCAATTGTGAATTTAGAGTTTTTGGATTGTGTTGGATGAAAAAGTATATTGAAAAGTTCTGTAGTGGTTAATACTTTAGGTATTCACTAATAAAACGTTCATAAATTTATTTGGATTATGTTTTGTGATCATCAGGAAAATTTAGTGTTGAAGGAGAGTTTCATGAACTATGATTTAGTTCAAACTAGAATTTTATGAACTATGATTTTATATAATCTAGACTTTCAAACAAATTTTAGTAATGAAAAATTGTAAAAAATTTAGTTGTGAGAACTTATTCACACTAGATTTACGTGATTTGATCATAATCTGGAGTTGTACAATAATGGGATTAACATTAGCGATGGAAAATTTATAATTTTTTGTTTTGTGAAATCCTGAGAAAGTTATGAAAATCATGTAAACTAGTAAACTTCTCTAATAAATAGTCCCCTTATACCATTATTTGGTATAAAAGAAAATGTTGGTGGAGGATTGAGAGTGTTTACCAGCTTGTATATATGTTAGAGATTGGTAAAATGGAAAGAGGGAGTAAATTTCTTTTAAAAAACATGAAAAGAATACATGTTTAAAATCCCCTTTTATAAAATAATGAAAAACATAACACCATTTGAATATTAGAATAAAAGAATCAATGTCTAAAAGATATAAAATAGCCAAAAATTATAATAAAATAATGATTTATTCGATCAAGCGATTTTAAAATAAAATGATTAAGTGTTAGTCATTGTATTAAAAAAAATAATGACAATTAAATGAAAATTATGAAATTAAATGAGACAATATATTTGGTGAGGATGTTTTGAAATAAAAACCTTAAGTACCACTACATATCCTACCTGAATTCCTTGAGGATTTAATATATTAGTCTCTTGGATTTAATATTATCCTAGATAACAAAACTATCCATTTTTTATTTTACAGTAAGAAAAAATACAATAGATTATAACTATTTAATTGTGATGTAGGAAAATATAAAATATTATTCCCTTTCCTTTTTAACATAAATAGATAGAAAACCAAATACCCCTTAATATTAGTACTCACCAAAAATAAACAAATGGGGAGGAAGAGGGGGATATCTTAGGAGTAATCAATTTTATACTATGTATTAATTCTCCCAAATAACAAGAAGGACACCCTGAGAGATTATGAATTACAGTATGGAGTGATTCAGAAATTAAAATTTAGTTAAAACTCTAGAAGGATAAACAAGATTTACATATGATATAACTTCTAAAGCAATTGTGCAATTTGGAAATTTTATGATACAGTTGTTTTAATTTTATAAGGACTCCAAAGATCTCTATTTATATCCTTCACTTCATTGGGTAGTTTTTTTAGAATTGTTCGGGGTTATTTAAGATAAAGATGCTTCATTTTGATGTATTTTTTCAAAAATTGGTTGAGCCTGCGCGATCCCTTAAAAAATAATTAACTCAACACAACCAAGAAAATTGATAGGAAATTCACATTAAATATAATAATAATAATATTCCAAAATTTTCAAGGAGAGAGAAATAGAGAAACACATTATTGATAATATTATAATTTGAATTTAAAACTATTTAAAAATGTTTAATTAATTTTAAAAAACTTCTTTAAATAGTTCAAATCATTTCTTAAATAATAGGTCAAAGATTTCTCATAAAATGCCACATGGTTTCATACTGAAATATTCAAAATTTGAATTTCTAATTACTTTCTATATTTAAACATGAGATAATAAAAAAAATTAAAATATACTGTATTAAGAAAATTGAAATATGTTTGAATGAGTTTTTTATACTACAACATGGTTTTAGAATCATTAAAATCAAAGAAATCAATTCAAAATGTTGTATTAAAAATATTTGAGTTTCATGCTATAAAAATATACATAAATGTTTAAAGGAATTAATATTTATAAAAAAAATTGATTCTTTTAAAAACACTTCACATCGAATCTAAATTATTAATATGAATTGATCTAATTATTAAAAACAATTAAATATTCAAAACAATCATGAAACAAATGAAAATTCCACGAATATCATGAAACTGATTAAACTATAGATTTCAATATTTTAAAAACTATGTAAGGACTGGTTTTGATTTAGGTGAAATGGTAAAATGAAATTTAAACATACCTTTTAATGGTAAAACATTTATTATATAGGCTGTGTAAGGGTAACATGAGTTTTTTTATGCCGTGTGTAAAGGTAGAGTAAACTTTCCAAAAAATACATAAAGGTAAAAAATATATTATGTACCCTATGATAGGGTATAATTGAGTTTCATATGGGTAGAAAGTAAATTTAATAACACATGTAAGGGTAAATTGAAGAGCCGGATAAATGTAAGATCACATTGCTTAAGGATAAGTGCATATCTCATGTGCTACTTAAGGGTTTTCTAGACACGTGTAAAGTTAAAGTAGATTTTATGTAACATGTATAAAGGTAGAAACAAACACTACATTAGGTTAAGTATTAAGGTTTATGCACTACGTAAGGATAAGCTATATCTGAAAATCGCTATGTAAAGGTAAAATTAGAGTGGTGTAAGGGTACATGAAAAGCTGCATAATGGTATATTCAATCTACATAAGGGTATATGAAAGGTTACATAAGGGTAATAAAATAAAAAACCATGCATATGTGTAAAAAATAACTCATGTAACGGTAAAAAAATAACAAAAAATGTGTAATGGTAGCTTTTGGGCTGTGTAATGGTAAACAAAAATTTTAAAGACTTATGTAAATGTAAGGGAAATGTTTATAAAATTAACTTATCACAAGAAATAATTTAAAATAAGTATAAAAAATAAAAAGAATAATAATAGTCAATGATGAATAACTAAATAAAAAATGAATATTTTTTTTTAAAAAAAACAATAAAATTTGAAATCATAATTATCCAAAGTAATAAGAAAATAAATTAACATAGTATATTGTAATTATCAAAACATAAAATAATTAAAGTTTCAAGGATCCTATCTAAAAATTTATTTATTAATGTTACATAAATCAAAATATATATGTAATAAAGTTACATGAATATAATATTTTGAGAACAAATGTTTCACAATACTATAGTTTCATTATTATAAGTTAATGGAATTTGTATTTGCGTTAATCGGTTTTCATGAACTGTACTTATATGTAAACTAGAGTTTTGAATAAAAGGAATAAACTACCCAAAATTCATGTTGTAAAGTGGAGTTAAAAATATTGATAAAATATGATATTCATAAAACCCCAAATAAAAATAAATATTTGATGAGTCAATTCATAACATTTTTATATTCTTATAGATGAGAAATATATTCAATTCAATTGGGAGAGAAGCACATTCTCAGTTGAATTTTTTTTATAAACTAGGGGAATGGTGAATCCACTATGTACATAGAAACAATAGTGTGACTTATTGAATTTTGGTACACTAACACAATATTGAATGTATACTCATTGGATATAGCCAAGTGTCAACAAACAAAGTAAAACTACCATGTCTATTATATATATTCACTTTCCATATAAATTTTTATGAGATAAGAGAATATTGTTTTGTCTCTTGAGAGAACAATATTAATAAGGGGGTTTTAAAACATTCATAAAATGATTCACCTTCCCTATTAGGTTTTTACCCAAATGTGAGACTAAAAAATCATATAAAATCCAAAGGTTCATCTCATTGGAGTTATTCTTCGATGAAATTCATAGTTCTAGTGAATCAAAATGGTATTTTGATCTTCAAAGGAAATAATATTTATCTTTGGAATAATTAGACTAAAAAACACATTTTATGTATATTTCTGGCTGCTTATATAATTTATATTCATGTAATTCTGGTTCATGTGAACATTGGATATTTATCAAAGGGATACCATAAATAATTGGATGTTGACACGGGATGAAATAGTATAATAAGTGGATCCTTATCCAACACATTATACAAAAAAGTTATTTCACGTAAATCCTCACACTCCATTATGGAAATGATGCATATTATATATGAAGGTGACTTAAAGGTATGTAAAGATATATCATAGGTACTTTGAAGAAGTATGAGTACTTTAAGATGAACATTAATGAATATGTTGATGCAATCGTTGATGAAAAAAATTTTATTATTGAGGATATGCATAAACACATAGAAAATATCAATGAAATCAAGATCATGATGATAATATTGACAATATTTACACCTCAATTCAATCTAATGTTTTTATTACCCATATAAAAGTAGACAAATAAGATTACATTGGATACCCATCATAACAATCTGCTTGAATATGATAAGAGGAATAATGATAATAATGTTATATAGATATATAAATATCATGAAATATGGTCCATGGATATATAGAAGTTATTAGTTAAAGAGGAGTAAGAATATAGAGAAGTTGAAGAAGAAATATCATTCTATTATTTAAATTTTAAAAGGTTAAAAGTGAATTTTAAATGGAAACATCCACTCATACACTTTTAGTGTGGAATGGTTAGACACCCCAATGTTAAGTGTCTTGAGAATGTTCCATGATGATGATAACGGTGATGAAGTTACTATAAATAAATCTTCAAATATTGTGAGATATATGAGTTATACCAAGAAATATTTATTCAAGAAGAATAAAATACCTTCATATGAGGATAATATATCAACAAATACTAATGTTGAAAAACATTAGGGCTATAAAGACTTCAAATAATTTGTTATTGTGGGTATCATATATAATTTAAAAAAAGAGGGAAACATTGATGTTGGAGAAGCTAAAGTTGAGGGAATAGTATACCTCAAAGCGGAATTTAACAGTGTACTAGAAAGAATAGTTTTTTAGAGAGCTAAACTGAAGAAATAAAATAGAGTGGTATGAAATTCAAAACTCTATATGCAATAGTAAGAAGAATAGATATTTTTTTTATGGTTGAAATATAAAATCTTAAATCTAGAAAGCTGAAAACTAATAAGAAAGTGGTTGAGTTTAATCTCAAAATTAAGGTGCCTTCTTGATTCAATGATATTTAAACTAGTACAGTGATAGATCATGTAAAAATTGAACATACTGAATGATATATTATTAGTTTATGGTATAAATTTAAAGATTAGGAGAGAATATGGACTCCTTATATTCTAATACCTTAACAAAAATTTCATATAAAAAACCCTAGCTAGAGAACCACACAAACTTAAGAGGCCTCCCCATATGTTAGAGGATAAAAAATATATGATAGAGTCTATAAACGGATTGGGAAGACTATACTATCAGTTCCATCACATACTATAATAGATAAATAACAATAATATGACACAACATTAGATTAAAATAATTAAATTATAGGTAAAATACAAACATCAATAAAAAATAACATCAAAATTCTAAAGAAAATAATGAAACTCATGCTCAACATGCACACATAAATCTGCAGTCTCCAACTAGTTTAACCACTAAGAACTAAATAGAAATCATAAATTGGGTAGAATCAATTATAAACCATGATCCATCCTTAGACTAGTCTCCCAACATCCATTTAGATACTTCATCTAGATCTTAAGTAATACATACAACGTGAAATTTAAACATATGGTTTGACCATACAACGAGGTTCCCATGTAGGTTTTGAGAATAAAACTAAGTAGGGATCACCATGTTCCCCTCAAATACACTATCATATATAGTGTATAAATTTATGTGGAAAGTAAAATAGGCATCAATATAAAATTAATCAAATAATGTCATGTCATTGTGTGAAAACTATGCCACCATGATTCTATAACTAAATTCCATTGGACAATATTAGTTGAGAATTCATCTAGAGACCCAAACCCAAACCCATACTACATTACTTAGGGTAGGGTAAAGAAACTAAGTTTCAACCTTGACCCTCTCACTCACAGAGTGATCCTGCAACTTTTTCCAAGTTTCATATCCTGTACCTAGTGGTACCCTCTCACTCAGGGTGAGGACTACTACCATGTCTTGACCAGTACCCTCTCAATTAGGGTACAGTCCCATATCACATCCTTTCTATTTCGCTCTCAATCAGGGTAAGCTCCTATACTGTATCCAAACCACTACTTTCTCATTTTGTGTAAGGTACTATATCACATCCCAACCACTTCCCTTTCACTTAGGATAATTTCCTATATCCCATGATGACCACTACCCTACCACTATGGTCATTGTATTATATAAAATCTTTCCCACCACACTCTCACTAAGGGTAGGGTCTTATAGCACATCTTGACCACTACCCTCACACTCACATCCTCACATAGGGTAGTGACCTGTAGCACATATCATATCTCATTATATACAATTACCATCTCACTCAGGGTGAGGTCTCATCACTGTTGTACACATGGTCAGAGAAATAAAAATAAAGGTAAAAACATGGAATACAAGACCATAACCCTTACCTTATCTATCCATACACACATCATATATAGAACGGGCCTTACATAAATCACCAAAATTTATTCTTTAGAGAATAATTCATTTTCTTTCATTTTCAGAGGAATTTTTTGTTTATAATTTTATAGAATTAATTCACCACTCTAATATAATAAAACATTACATCCCAATGTTCACACGTCCACTTAGTACCCATTTTTCTCATGATGTATAGATTTTATGATATATCATGTTTTCTTTTCATAAAATATATTCAAAATTTTCATCTTCACCTCATCATTATCCATAGTCATCCTTAAAACCTAGGGAATTGTTTTTGAGAAATATGGTATGAGAATAAAAATATTAGTAATATATATTTAAAAGGAACGAAATAAAGCAATTAGTACATGTATAGTCATGAATATATATATTGTGCAAAATAATTATTGAGTTAAAAATAAAAAATTTCTTCCCAAATAAATCAAGTTCATTTAACAAATATTTTCAAAAAACTTTTCATATGAAATTTTAATGAAAAAAACCCAAAATGTTTCTTTTTAATAAATAAACAATTCATGAAATTGTCTTCAAAATGATATAAAGTTTACCCATAAGAAGTAGTATAAAAATTCCATTAAACCTAATATTATTAGATTACATTATAAAAGCATAATATTTTTATAAAAAAACCAATAGAAATATAAAATTAACTATATAGGTAACATGGAAGTAAATTTAAATTTCAATCTTAAAAATTTAATAACCTATATGGTAAATTTAAATAATATCATTTTATAAACCTAATCGATTAAAATTTTCCATTTACCCAATGCTTTAGTGATATATTTGAGGCTTGACCATAATCATGAGATATATCAGAATTATCCACCATCATATGCTCAACCATCATAACAAAATATTCCCAAAAACCATTACATATTCACAATTCATGAAATATTAAAATTTTAATATCACACTAATAAAAATGTACTTTCAACCATACAAAAACATTTATGTATATCGACATATCTATTACATTGGAAGCCTTTTTTAAAATACCTTGGACAAAGGGAATCGAGTTTTTTCTATGAATAATGTATGAAATATTTTAAAGGAATATAAACATCAAATAATATTTAAGGGGGTTGGATAACCTATTGATGCTATATACATAAAAATAGAACGTTCATTTTTTCCTTTTTGTGAAAAATTTATATAAAAATATTCCCTTTAAATACATTTGAATAAAAGTAAAAATTTATATAATATTTCCCCTATAATTCATTCATGTCCATATAAATATATCTATAAAACAATTTCAGGAATATGGATATGGAAGAAAAAGATTTTGAAAATAAATCTAGAAAACACAAAAAAATATGTTTTAATGTAAATAGTTCCTTGCCTTAAGTCTGATTCATCATTTTCATTATTTATATCCTATAAAATAATTTTTTTTAAATTATTTAATTTCTTAATAACCATTTTCATTTTTATTATTCCTTTTATTTTATTTATTATCATATAATTACCTAATCTATTATGTTCACATCAGATATTTTGATGATAATCAACTCACATGTCTTAAACAGATTTGGAAAGATAAATATGGTCTAAGAGGTCAATATTCCATCATCTAAAAACTAATAATTAGGATATAACTATAATTTTAATTAATTAATTATAATTTTAAAATTTACAATGATATATGACTATGAAAAATGAATTATGTTATAATCATGGAAACAATAGGACCTACATACGCTTGAGTAACATTACCATCATTCAAAGGGCATAAGGGGAATAAGGTATGTAACATTTTATTTTTTCCAAAATGAAAATTATATCATAAATATAATATTATTTATTTAAATAATCTTATATATAAAATAGATCTAAGTTTTTTATAGGAAAAAATAACATTGCTTTGTGGAGGTGGTAATCCACACTTACGCATGAACAACATTATAATTTTTCAATGAATTTATAGAATAGAATTTATATAAATATATCGTAAAATAATGATAAATTTGTAATTAATATCATATATAAACATTAAATCCATCATTGTAACAAATTCGGGGAGGTAGTAAAGGAAAAAAAGTACATTCGTTCGTAAGGAGGTAGTCTAATGTACACACGATCAATGGTTTCATTTCTCATTATATATAAGAAGGATATGTATATAGGTTATGATATGAACAAAACAATATATTAATGAATTTAGGATACTAATGTTGTTATTTAATCAAGTTTTAGGAATATTTTAATGAGGTAAAAGAAGAAATAAAGTGAAAATGACAAGTTTAAAACTGTACTTATTTTCGAGTAACCTCTATAGTTTTATACCTAAATCCTTCCTAGGTTGTATTTATTATAAAACAATTTCTCTATAAGTCATTTTGAGGAATTTTTTAAATGGGGTTTTATAGTTATTTTACTAAAAAGGATCTTTATGTGTGTAGAGGAGAGCCTATGCGGATTCCTTTTATAGGTGGTAGAGATGTCACACTTGGAATTTTTTAAAATTTAAAATATATTACTGTATAAATCATGAATGGTTTCTTAAAATTGGACCATTTTTAAATATTATATGATATAGGGTCGAAATATGTATAACAAATAGTATTTAGACATGTTTTAGGTCATTTCAACCCTTATATCTTTAGTTTAAGCCCCTAGTAATCCTATTTTAACCATAATAATGTTAACATATTTCTACATTTTTTCCATACATTAAGAAAAAAAATTAAGCTCAATGTATTTTGAAATAATAATTACAATGATAACAAATACATAATCCATTTTATCAAATTCAATTTATAGAATTTATATAATTTAATTTAAAATAGAACTCACAAAACACAATGAGAAACATTTTTTTTTAGAAAAATGTCTTCTTAAGTGTCATGAACCAAGATGGGTCGCCATTTGAACCGACAACCAAACTGGTCCGTAGAAAGTCTTAAAGGGAATTAACTATCCTCATGGTTTGTCACAAGTTCCCATGTATCATAACTTTAATTTGGAATAATGTCCCTGGATTTTATAAGTGTAAAATAAACAAAAATAACTAACAAACCGAATCAGAAAATTTAACAAAAAAAAGTTTTAAAAAATTTCATTATAGACATTCATAGTTTAAACCAAAAAATGTTACTATTAAAAGGAACCACAATACATCCTCAAAAACCCCCAAATGGAAATGGGCATCACCATCAAGCCATCTCTACAACACTGTGCCATGAAAGATAGCTAGAAACCCAAACCACCATCTTTAAAATCCATACCCTTACATTTGTCAAACATTACCAAGTATAATTATAGAAAAAGGTGTAAGTAGGGTGTGATCCTAAGCCTATTAGGATTCCACCTGCAAAAATATTCCAAGCTATAAACATTATAAGATAAATAGATTATAGTTTTCAAAAAAAGGAAATGCAAGCAACAATTTTAGGGAAAACAACTTCGAATGAGAAATAAATTTTAAGTAAGAAACATTAAAGAAGAGACAAACTTAATTAAAGAACATATGGAACTAAAATTACTAACCAAAAATATCATATTTCGATGATAGGTGTGATATAACTAATGTGATCTAGTTATAGGAAACACCCCTAGGAACTAGCTGACAATGGGACACTAAGTTAACCATATCTCCTTGAAATGTGGAATAGAAACAATGATCAACTGATTTCTCAGGTACGAGCCACTAGTAGAGAACACACCCATAACATAGTGGCCTCTAATCAATCATCATTATTTATTTAGTGTTTCAATAGTCAATCCCTCTAAGTGAAACCAGGTTGTAGCCACTTCTGAATCACTAGCATACTAGTCCATGTCTGCCCACCTAGATACTCGAGCCTCCCTTTTGTTCTCTATCAAGTTTCACATGGATCATAACACCACTTTCATATCAAAATTCCATTTAAAAGTCATAATCATACTAAAAATGTTCACAACAATTTGTCTCACCCTCCATATTGTTTTCTAAAACACTAAAAAGTTTATAAAACATTTATAAGAAGTATCACATGGCTTTACACATAAAAACCCAATCAAAATACTCTTTTAAGATCAAATGCACACCAACACCACACCAAAACACAATCCACATCCCTTTAATAATTTAATAAACCAATTTTACAATTTATAAAACACTAATAAGTGACATAATATTGTTTTACATGAAAATCACACCACATTTCATATAAACATGGTACTTAAAAATAAAATGCATAGTAAACTCTTTCAAAAAATAGTTTCAAACCACATATATTAATTAATGAAAACACTAAATTAATTATGAAATAAAATAATTCAATACAAAATTTTTATACATGGAACCAACTACTTTTGGGGGCAAAATGACCAATTATAGGTGCGAATCTCCAACTTCACTTCAACCTCACAACAAGAAAAGAAAAAAAATCCCTAATCATGAAGTCCAAACCCAAAAAGCCAAGATTAAACCCTTGGGATAGAACCCTAGATTCTAGAAAAATAGAACCCCAAGAAAGGTGGAAGAAACCCCTAAAGAAGGAAGAAACAATAGAGAAATCCACTAACATGATGATTCTATAATTTTCTCTCACTAAATCCCTTTCAAAAATTATTGATAAGGAAGATTGAGGGATCTTGGAGACACCCTATCGCTGAAAATCCTGACCGGGGAAGAAGAGGGGAATATTAGGTTTAATTTTGGAAGGAAAATGGTTTATACCATTCTTTTTAATGATCTATACAATGCACATGGTTAGTCCACATGGTTTAATAAACCGTGGGGCAAACCATGACACATGCTCTGTCCAATCGCGTGGTTGTGGTCAAGGGCGCACGTCTATGTGGGGTTTGTGCATTAGGTTCTGTCTCCTATCACATGGTTAATTGGGTTGGGTGTATAGTAACTACTAACTAAGTGACAACAGTGCATCTGGGCATGTCCACCCAAAACTCTCCATGTTTCTCCAAAAATAAAAATGGAACCTAGGGGGAAATTATAGATGAAAAAAGGGAAAATAACATGAAAGAAAAACATGGATGTGATAATTCTCCACACCAAGAAAACCTTCAGCCCTAGATAGTCAACATGAATATTGATCGGAAAACATGAGTGGATACTCTTTCTCAACCCATGATTTTCACTGCCATGTCTCATGCACATCATTCCCTTGATACCAAAGGACCTGGACCATGATAATAGACTTCCCATGAAGAACCTTCTCTTAGGAATCCATTATCCTTATCGGCTTTTCAAACACTAATAAATCAATATCTATCACTAAATCTTCCCAATTAAAAACATGGGACGAATTTATATCATACTTCTTTAATTAGGAGACTTGAAATACATCATTAATTATTGTCATTTGAGAATAAAAAGATAACTTGTATTCTACCTTTCAAATCCGATCAGTGATTTCAAAAGGTCCGATATATCTCGGTGTCACCTTTCCCTACATTCCCAAATGATGATGTCCTAAGAAAGGGTCCACCTAAAATAACACCCGATCACCCATATAAAACTCATGATCTTGATGCCTATGATAGTTATAATATTTATGGTGACTCTAAGTTGTCAATAACAAATTCTTAATCAACTTGACTTTCTCAGAAGTCTCCCACACAAGGCTTGGTCCCAGAATTGAGGTCTCGCCTACCTCATCCCAACATAAAAGAGGCTAACATGACTAACCAAGAGAACCTTTAAAGGAGACATTTGAGTAGAGTATTGGTAATAGTTATTATAATAAAAATTGACCAAACCTATATGGCTCTCCCAAGACCCTTCGAAATCCAAAACACATGAATGAATCCTATCCTCCAGAATCTGAATTTATTGTTCAATATGACCATATATTTGAGGATGGTATGTTGTAATCATCTTAATCTGTTACCTTAAAGCCTTTCAAAAAAGTTCCTAGAACTGAGAGGTAAAATGATGGTCTTTATATAAAACAGATATTGATGTAACCCCATGAAGACATAACTCCTCCTGAATATACAATTAACTTAACTCATCCACTTTAGATGTATATCGAATCGAATTAAAGTTGGATGATTTGGTAAAATGATCGATCAACAACACAATGGAGTTCCTTATATGAGGAGTACGAGGCAATCCAAAAACGAAATCCATAGTGACCTCATACCACTTAAAGGTAATAATGCTTAATAGATGAAGAAAACCTGAGGCTCTATGATGCTCTACTTTTACATACTAACATGCATAGCACCTCCATACAAATTCATCTATGTCCTACCTCATTACTGGCCACCAAAACATCCAATGAACATGTGAATACATTTTGGTAGCCCAAGGATGAACAGACCACTGATATTGGTGGCTATCCTACATCACCAACTTCCTTAGAGACAATGACACCACTGAATGGACCTTAAAGTACAGGATCCCTTTAGGATATGAGGACTAATAAGAAGATGTATCACCCCCATGAAAAATATGCATATATTATTGATAGAACTCATCACTGGGATTCTCCCACTGAATCAACTCATATAGAGAAGGAGTCAATTGAATGCTTTCCATGAACTCACATCCACTATGCTCATTGGTTTATATGTGCATCTAGGGAATGAGTCCTATCAAGGTCCACTCATCACTGTTCTTCGTCAAATCCAGAAGTAGCACTTTATTCTCAAGGAGTCATCCACCATATTACCCTTTCATGGTTTATAGATGTTATCAAAATCAAAACCCCAAAAATAATCAATCCAACGTCACCACCTCAAGTGTAATTGTCTCTATAAAAGTTGTAGGCTTCGCTTTTATGATACAAATAGACCAAAAATTTCTTCCCTAAAATATAATGGTGACATATCTTCATGTAATCTATCATCACATTTAATTCTAGATCATGGGTAGGGTGATTATTTTCATGCCGTCAAATTTGTTGAGAAAGACATGCTACTACATGATTATCTTTCATGAGCACACACTTGAGGCCCAAAACTAATGAATCAAAATAAACCATTTAACCCTTTCTTGACTCTTGAAGGATCAACACAGGTGAAATATTAAAAAACCATTTCATCTTTTCAAAGGATTTCTAAAATTCTAGTCTCCATTAAAACTTCACCCATTTTCGAGTGAGCATAGTCATGGAAGAAGTAAGCCACAAGAAGTCCCAAACAAACCTCCTGCAATAACATGCAATGCTATGAAAACTCTTGATCTCGAACACATTCTTTAGCTGATCTCATGAAATAACTACAATGATATTCTCAAGGTCCACCAAAACCCCTTTCTATGAAATAACATGTCCCAAAAACTTCACCTCCCTGATCTAGAAGGTGCATTTTGAAAACATTTCATCAAGGTGATGATCATGAAGAGTGACCAACATGATCTGAAAATAATGCTCAGGCACTTCCTCTGGTCCAGAGTAAACTAATGTTGAGATACTGGTAGAACACCCTATTCAGAAGTTCCATAAAAACCACTAGATCATTTTTCTATCTGAATAGAATGGCTAAATAATATAATGGGAAATACCTTCTTTAGAAATCCATTTTTAGGAAATCTGCCTCTCTCACCCAAACATGGGGGTAACCTAAATAGAAGTCGATTTGGAAAACCCCCCTTTTCCCCTTCAGTTGGTCAAAAAAGTCATCAAACTAGTAAAATGGTATTTATTATTTGTGGTAACCTTAGTTAATTTAAAATAGTCGATGCACAACCAAAGGGATCTACTAGCATTATTCATGAATAGAATAGGAGTGGCCCAATGTGATATTCTAGGATTAATGAAGCCTTTGGATTCCAAATCGTCCAGTTGTATATTAAATTCCCTAAACTTGGTGGAGAATATACACTATGAGGGAATAGATATTGGTTCTATTCACAGTCCAAATCAATTGAGAACTCTATGTCCCACTTTGGGGGTAAGCCCAAATAATCATCTGGAAATACCTATTGGAACTCATCAACCACATGAGGTTATCAACCCTTAGGAGCACCACCACCACCATCCACTGTGAGTGATAAAAACTAAAAAAACCATATTTCGTAAATCTGGGAGTAGAGGTCCTACACAACCCGACTGAGGATCCCATTCACTAAGAAATACCTATTGAATACCATCAAGTTCCAGGAAACTCACCTGCCGTCAATAATAATAAATGTGGGCTTGGAAGTTCACCATCCAGTCCATTCCAAGGATCACATCAAAAAGTTCCATAACCAAGACCAGGAAATCCCATTCCATAACTACGTCTGACACAAAGAGTGAACACAACATGAATATAAGACCCTAATCCTTCCTCTTACCCAACGATGTCAACAAATTCATCGCAAATGACATCAGATTAGTTGGAAAATTCAACAGGATCACAAGATGGGATGATAGAAAATAAAAAGATACAACAGTACCAAATAAAATAAATGTTAAAAAATATGCAATAAGAATAGTACCCAAAACTGTCGATGGGCTTATATCCAATCCCACAATTTCCTGATCTACATCATGAAGATACCTTGTCTCTACCTAAGAACGACTGCTCACATACAGCTCTGCCCTAAATTGGCTCTTCCCAGAAGACAATATGATCCTTCTTCGGTGACCACTAAACTGATATCCTACCATAATAGGAAAATCTAACTAAAATGACATGCCCTATAAGCCACAGACCCTTCCCCACTTTGGTTTAATTGTGCTACCCTACAAAACACTACAAGTTTCCTATAACTCCACATCAGTGATAGGGAATAGGATATATGTACATACAGGTCAGACTTGTACTATTCTCCCACATTGATGGAACATGAGAGAATCTGCATTGATAGCTACATATGATATTATCCTTGAAGGATGACCAGAACTACAACCTCCAATCTTACCATGCTCCTCCTACTTTCTCTTCTTCTTGAATGAATTCCCCCCGCCCAACACTGTCACGTCCCCAAAGAAACCAGACCTACCCATGCGGTCAATCTCCACCATGCTAGATCAATCAACTACGTTAGCATAGTTATTCAACTTGAACATGAATATCTAAGAATAAATCTCTAAAAAACCATTATAACCTCTGTGCCTTCATCTATCAATTAGAGGCTATTTCATGTGCATATTAGAATAGCTCAGAAAAATGTTTAGGATAATACATCACTAACTGATCCCCTTGAATGAGATCCATAAACTCATAGGATGTGGAATAAGGAAAAACCTCAGGATAATACTAGTCATTGATGGTATCCTTGATTTCCTTCCATCTCATTTGCTCATGCTTCCCAGTATGAAGCACGAATTCCCACCAACTTCAACTCGGTCCCTCTAACAAGAACGTGACACACTTTAGTCTGACTTCCTCAGGAGTGTCAAGAGACTCAAACATGTGCTCGATCTTCTCAATCCACACCTCTGCTTCCTGAGGCTCTATGAGACCTTGGAAAGAAGGATCCTTGTTCATGAGAAACTCTTAGTATTTTTCCTTCCTAGGACAAGATTCATCTTCTCTAACTAGAGAAGGAGTAGGACCCATTGGCTATCTTAGATCATTGATAGCCCCGACTGCAACATCCACCAAACTCTGATCAAGTGATGAGAGAGAACTCTCTGTAGCTTCCTTATGTGAGTGAAAGGGAGTTATTCAGGGACGTATGTTGCTACAAAAAGCAATAGTCACAAGAGAAAACATTAATACAATAGTACCAAAACATTTCCGAAATAACATCAAATATTGATAAATCAAACGTTTTCTGACAATACAATTACCAAACAACTTCAACCCCACTGAAAGTCCAAATGTAGATTGCAGCTTTCACATCCCACCTAGAAGAGAAGTCAAACAAAAACTGAAACATCCAATGGAAACTAAAGGCCTGGATCGAGGGGTTCTGTCCAGGCACCCTACTTGAACCAAAGCTTTTACTCCTAATAGTCCTAGATCTTATCTAACCAGACAATTCCCAAATAAAATGACCGAAATTGCTAAACCCTCTCTTATGCTAATTTTTCACTACCAAGCTAGGTCATCATCCGAATTGACACATGACCCGATCCATGGAATTGTCTGAAGGGTGTTTCCTATCCCCACAAGTTGGCACAAGTGGCTGAGTATCATAAATAATCTTGAAAATGTTTACCCAAATTTTATAAGCATAAAACTAACAACAATTAATAATAAACCCAATATGAAAATTCAAACCAAACAAGACATAATAATTTTTCCAGAATCGAGTTACGCAATATAATATAAAACCCAAAAACGTTACAACAAAAAAGTAAATAAAAGACTAACTAACCCCCCCCCCACATGGCATGTGGCATCACCCTCAAACCACCTCCACAACAACGCACTATGAAAGATAGCTAGCTACCCGAACCCCCATCTATAAAAGCTTTACCATTACCTATGTCTAACATTACTGAGTCAACTTACACCCAATGGTGTTAATAGGGAGTTATTATAATCCTGGTAGTATGACACGTACAAAAATATTCCTTCATATCAATATTATAAGAAAAATAACCTATGGTTTTCTAAAAAATGAAGTGCTTGTAACAATGTTAAGTAAATTTTTTGTAATGATAAATAGTTTCTAAGAATGAAACTCTAAAGAAGAGAAAAATTTAAATAAAGAAAATATGATGATGAAATTACCAACCAAACATACTGTATGATGAATGTAGGTGTGATATATCTAATGAGAACTAGTCATGGAAAATACACCTACGTACCAGCTAATAATGGGACTCTAGGCACATCAAATCTTTGTGAAATGTGGCATAAGATCCATGACCAAATATGTTATCATTAATCATTCACTAGTTGGAAACATTTAGGTCCTCTAGGTTAGATACCCTGAGGGGGGGGGGGGGTGAATCACGGTATGACATATTAAAACAACTTCCCCTATTGTTTTTGTTTTGTTGTTAAGAAAAAATCACTTCTCAGTCTTTCCTATAGGAAAGCATAAAAAAATTAAATCAAGCACATGACACATAAAGTTTTACTTGATTCACCCTCACTAGGCTACATCCAAGGATCATACACTGGCAATGTGATGATGTACCAAATCCATTAAAAGTGCACTGCTGTTTAAAATTTTTGAAGTGGACTCACTGTCTGTTTTGGTTTACAACCAATCACAATATAAAAGTTCAATACTCCATCAAATGAAGTACGCCCAAAAGTTCTTCAGAAGGTCCACTCATAGTTTAGAGACTTGTTGGTCCCTTCATTCTCACAAATGAATGCATCATCCACTGTATGAAGATGCTCTCTTGAAGTCCAATTTTCCTCCAATGATGCCAACCACTTTACCAAAGTACAACTGGGTAACTCCAAAACATTCGTGCAACCCATACTATGTCTTGTGCGCAACATTAATGACTTGCATGAAATATTTTAGTTTTGTCATGAAACACCCCTTGCACCCAAATTCAATCTTACATGCAACTCAAATCTTACGAGTAACTTTCTAAGCTTGGGTGCAACTCAAAACCTTTTGTGCAACTCCATTTTCATGAACTTCTTACGCAATCCAGAGCTCGGATTATCTCTCAATGTTGAGATAAATTAAATGAGGGGTGTCACGTCATATTTATAGGCATCAGTGACTCCTACATGGATGATTCACTATATCCCTCAAGATTATCTTCAAGCTTGCAAAGCCGAATTTGATGTCGCATTGAGCACACAAGTTTCTTTCACGCAAAGTTTCAAATCTTTCATACGCATCATTCCTTTTCCTTTTTCTATATTCTAACCCTAAAACACGCCTTGCATGAAATTTTCCAACCCACCATAGATCTTGTTCACAAATTCCATTGCCAAAAACATGTATATCCATTTTCTTATTTTGAGACCCAAAAATTTGTCAAACATTAGAAAATGGTTCCACCTTAGATCTGTTGTTTTTTGTACCACCCCCAGATCTTCTATTCCCTTGTCATTGCTCTTTGTCAACATTGGTTGTCAACAATAAATATGGAACTCAAGATCTCACCATGGAAACCCTCTGTGTCAAAAAAATGAACACTGTGGTCTGATTTGTCAACTAACACAACATGGAGGCCCAATTTGTCAACAAACACAATCACCTATAAAATTATTCAATGATACCTGAAGATATTTTTCCCAAAAATCTCCCCCTTTGAGTTTGATGAAAAATATTTCATAGAATGATACTGCATTAGCGCTTCATCCACCATTTTCCTATTTTAATTCTGGTAGCGATCAAGGATTCACTCAACACATACGCTAATCCCACAAGAGCAACGCTTAGCGTGAAAAACCAATGTAAATGAATAGTTCATCAATGAATCACTTCATTTCTGGCAACAATTGTTGATACCAAGCTGATACCAATTGATGATCACTGGAAACTGTCTAACACCATTCCAACACCACTATTATGATTTTATCATGATCATCAACTATCATGATACTAATTCTTTGATCGATCACTTCTAACATTTTCATATTTAAAACTCATGTTGTCTACTTAAAACTTATACTCCTCCTCTTCTTTCAACTCCCCCTATCTCACTGCTCCACCAGTCTGCGTCTCCATATATTTTCAAGATTGCTTAAATAACCACACTATATCCCTTTTGACCAATAACTATTTTCTCCCCCTTTGTCAATGAACCCAAAGGTCACTCCTTTGCGGTCTAAAACAGGGTAAAAAACATATTCGTATATTATGGAAAAACACATAGTACCTCAGGGAGGGGGGGGGGGTCCCACATCCATACTTTTTCAAGTGTGATGAGTCTACTGGCCTCCCATAGCTAGTCGATGTATTTAAAAAGCTTCCATGGGTAAGCCCTTTGTTAGAATGTCGACAACCTGTAATTATGTGGGAACATAATCCAACTTCACAATTCCTCACTCAACCTTCTCCTTGAAAAAATGATACATTATCTAAATTTAATTTTTCCACAAGTGATGGATGAGATTTTTCATAGATTTATAGCACTTGAGTTATTTCACTATATTTCGATCGGAGAATTCAATTTAACTCCCATATTATCAAGCTACTATTTCATACACAATAATTGTGTGCATTCTTGAGTGGCGACAATATAATCAGCTTCTGTATTGCTTAATGAAATTCAAATTTTCTTCTTTATTATCCAAGAAATACACAATCCGCCAAGATAGAATGCACCTCCTGATGTTGATTTCCTATCATCTGCTAAACCGAGCCAATCTGCATAAGTATATCCTAATAACTTTGACTGAGATTTTTCCTTATATATCAAGTCGAAATCCACCATGCCCCTAATATACTAAATTATTCTTTTCACTGTAAGAATTTGGCATTCCTTGGGATTAATCTAATATCTCACTTCTTGTCTTGCGGTGAATAAAATTTCAGGCCTTGTCATGGTAAAGTACACTAAACTTCCAATAATTTTCATGTATTCTGTGATATTAACTGTCTTGACATCATCATATTCTGAAATTTTCATCTGGGTAGAAAACATAGTCTCTATTTCCTTGGAATTTCCATCCCAAATCTCATTAGAACCTCCTTGGAAAATATGTATTGAGAGATAAATGTGCCATTCCTTCCTTGCGTTACCTATAATCCAAAGAAAAATTTTATCTCTCCAATCATTGATAGTTCGAGATCACTTATCATGAATTCAGAAAACTATCTGCACTGAGCTTCATCTGATCTGCCAAAAAATTATGTCATCGAAATAACCCAACAACATCATCCTTTGATTACTGTCATTGTTTAAATAGAGATTGTAATAAACTCCATCACACTGGAAACCAAGATTCATCAAATATTAATCAAGCCTTGAGTATGACGCTCTTGGAGATTGTTTCAGCCCATATAATGCCTTATTCAGTAAAAAACATTGTTCTCATTCTCATGAATTAGAAAACCATATGGATTCTCGATATACACTTCTTCTTCCAGAACCCCATTCAAAAATGATGACTAGATATCCATCTGGAATACTGTGAACATATATTGCACTACAATTTACAAAAATAATATGATTGTTTCTAGCCTTTCCATAGGTGAAAATGTCTCATCAACATGTATACCCTCTATCTAGGAGTATCCTTTGCACACTATCCGTGCTTAGTTTCAAATAATTATGTCATCTTAATTCATCATTTTGTGATAGACCAATTTAGTTATGTTGATATTCTTATCGGCTGGCTTCGAAAAAATCTCCCAATTCTTATTCTACTCAATTTGATCCAACTCTTCATTCATAGCCTTAACCTAGTTTTCATCTTCAGAAGCATCAGCAAGGCATTTAGGCTCCACTTGAGATAAGAAAATTGTTTGCGATAGTGATGTCACTCTTATTGTCTGAACTGGAGTTGATTGAACACCAATGATATTATGCCTCTCAATTTTAGCTCGAGTTTATAGCTTACCTGCAAATAAATATTTTTCTTCCCCATTTTCATTGTCAGAATTTCTTTTAAATTAACATTGACCACTTATTCTCCCCTTGCATTGATTTTCTCCTCATCACTTTCATCAAGAAATTGTTCACTATGCTATTTAATATTCTCTTCATTTTCCACTAATGGGACAACATTTCCCTCAACTAGATTTCCAAGCCTTTTATTAAATCATTTATATGCCTTGATTTTTTCTGAGTATCCAAATAATATTCCTGCATCTCTATGTGACTCAAATTTCTTGTGTTTTGTTTGGTGAGTATAAAGAACTTACTTCCAAAGATTCAAATGTACATAACCATTGGATTCTACTAGTACCACATCTCATACAAAGTCTTTCACTACTAGAATAAAACCCTTTAGAAACCTCCAATAGCAGCTGCTAAAGGCCTCTAGTGGCCACTATGTGACCGCTTTTGTTAGTCGTAGTTACTTTGTCGGTGAATCTCAACAGTGATCGCCAATGGAGGCTGCTAAAAATCCCACATGAAAACAACATCTTTGTGGGTGGATTATTGTCGATTTAAAAAATGAGACACAGGGGGTGATGGGGAGGGACACCAAAATCTTCGTTCGCTATCCATAGAAGATCAAAAGTAGTCAGAAGGAAGAAGGTACATTGACAGATGTCCCAGGGTGGTCGAGTAATGTAGCCACAAAGATGTAAGGACACATTAGGTACTGCAAAGGACTTCGAGGGTTGTTTATAGATCACCTGTGGTGACGTGGGTGACATTGGAGGTGGCAGGGGGTACAAACAATGTGCTGTTATAGGAAACCCATGAAGAAGATGACTGGAAGCAGGAAGAATACCGCCAAATTTTTTGACAGAATTAGCGTCCGCCATTGGCGGTTGCTAATACCCCTGTTTGGGATCGAAAAAAGTGGTCGCTAAAACATGCATACACAAAAGCCTGGATTTATAGTAGTGTTTCCTTCCTTCAGACACAACAGATCCCTATTAGAAATGTAGACTGACAACAATACTGCTTCCTTCCTAAATTTCTTTGGAAGGTGTTTTTCTATGAGCATTGTTCTGGTCAGGTTGTTGATGATGTGATTTCTCCTTTCAACCACTCCATTATTTTGGGGAGTTCATACTGAAGAAACTTGATGCCTTATCCTGTGTTTCTTGAAACAGTCTTCCATATGAATGTTTGGGAATTCAATACCATTGTCAGTATGAACTTTAAAATTTTCTGCCCAAGCATCCTTTTAGATTCCCTCTGATATTGTTTTAGGAAACTGAACACATCATACTTATGGAAAATGATGAATAAACATGAAATTATACTATAGTCATTAATGAAAACAATGTAATACATTTTTCTGTCAATGGATCTTGGTGAAATAGGTCCACAGGCATTGACATGCACCAATTCCAGCACTCTTGTTGGCTTCTTTTCCATCAATTTATACTACTTTCTGATTATCATCCATTGTTAACAAGAATCACATGTATGTGTACGATCACGTGATATCTTAGAGGGGTCTCTTGGTGCTTCAAACTTTTCTAGATCATTCATAGATGGTTGGAATAGATGACCAATTCGTTTATGTCCCAATTTGTTTTCTTCCTCTCTGGATAAAAAGCACATATCTTCTTCACCACTTACTAGGTAGAGATTCCCCTTTGTTATTTTGTCCTGTAGTACCACTGTACCATATCTTCCCTTGAAGACACATGTCTTCAAGGTAAACTGTATAGCATGACCTGAGTCACACAATTGACTGACACTGAGTAAATTGTGACTCAGACCTTCTACTATAAAAAAATCAGCATGTCTTATATCTTTTCCCCAAACCTGGCCTTTCCCAATCCAATTATCTCCTAGCCTTCATCATTTAAAAACTTGAAAAATCCTTCTTTTTAATATTTTATACCTATATCCAGATCCTTATTTAATGTTATGTGTGATGTGAAACCACTATCAATGATCCATACACCCGAACAGTCTGATGCTTTAAGGGAAATTTCAACAACCCCTTTCTTCTCTTCTATCTTCTTCTTGCTCCATATTTTTTCCTTCACACACGGAATAGATTGAGACTTCTTATCTTTATCAAAGTATGTTGAAAAGACTTCCTCTTGCAAGGATGAAAATCTATTGTTCATTTTCAACTCAATTGTTGGTTCATTGATCTAATAATTATAAACATTTTTATTCTGCTTTTCCACATTCCTCTGTATCATCAATGTATAGTATATAGACATGTTCCCAAATCCTCTACACCAAAAATAGTGTCCTTCGAAATATGATCTAGAGAATTTTTCTCTGTTTGGCTGCCACCTCTGTTCCTGTGCCCTTTGGTACCTTATGACTATAGAACACACATTTTGTTGGTGTCCCATCTTTTAACAGCAATAACACCTAATGAAATGTGCACTCTTTTGTGTCACTTATGAACTTATAATTTCACCTTGGATTATTTGAATCATTTGATTTTTCTTTGTACCCAAATCAATCTTCAATTTTGGAACGGGTGCTTGCAGTATGAATTCAACCATGAATTATTTTTGTTTCTGATCAAGACCTAAGTCAGCATTATCATCAAAGATTTTTTTGATTCTTTCGTATAGAACTACTAGCCCACTCTTACATATTTTCGGTATTTTGAATGATCTTATTTCCATATTTCACATTGGGGGTCAAGAGGGTTTTTTGATCCTTCACTTTTTGTCACAGAATAATGACATCCTCTTCATGTTCTTCGATTTTCTTGAATTGAACATTTACCTTTTTATTCAAGCCATCGATCTCCCTTTCTTCTTCTTCAATATTAATTATATGTCCTTCAACCTTTTCTAATCTCTTTGTCTTGGATGGCTTAAGGTTTTCAATTTCTTTTACCATATCAGACTTCTCTTCTTCTTGTTTTTGTATGTACAGTTTGGAATTATGTACGAACTTGTTGGATTTCTTTGTTTTTTCTCTCCAAACATCTATCTCTTCAAAAGATTCTTCTAATTCATCTTCCATGTCGAATCTTCCTTCAATTTCCTATTCTTCTTCATCAGCTCTAGTTTTTTCCTTATTCTAAGTACTACCGACAACTGCTACCATAGTATTTTCTCCACAATATGTGTATTTCTCTATATCTTCATCCTCTTCAACCACAAGTTCACCTAAACTACCACATTCTTGTAAATGAAGAGTCTTTTTATTAAATAAAATTTTCATGAATTATTTCATGCCTTCCACATAGTATGAAGTCTTTTTCTTTGGAATTTAGATTTCATCCACCTCATCTCCTTGAAACTTCTTAGGGAACCTTGCTACAAGTTGACGAACTTTTCTATATCTAATGCAATCTAGTGGAAGTTTCCCTTTGAACTTTTCATTTCCCCTTTAATGATTCAAGGAATATAATGACATAACATCATATGTCTCCTCATCTCCCTTAGAGTCTTCAATGGTGAGAATATTCATGGCCTTAAATTCCACCACATTAGATGTCCCCTTTTCTATAGCATCGTTATAATCAATTCTCATTTCATATGCAACAAGGGTGTTGCACAGGTTATTCAAAGTCATCTCTTCTGGTTCTATATCTTCCAAAAAGAAACATTGAGATTGATCTGATGTGGATGTTTCTTGAAGATGTGCTTTACTATCTTTATATCTTCAATGACTTCACTAAGACCTACATATCTTCCACTACCACATTTACCCTATCAAAGAATGCGTCAATATAATCATTTGGGTTCATTCTCAGATCTTTATATTTGTTCAACAGAACTTGCAATATTTCCTCTGTGACCTTTGAATCTCCTTCATATATGATCAAATGTTTTTCCCACATGGTATGTGATGTTTTTCAGGACATCACCTTAGTATAGATAAGATTGGATATGGATCCCTCTAAAGCATTGATTCCCTTGGGGTAAGCATCTAATTCTCTTTGCTCGGCATCTAATAATGCACCACTATTAATATTGGATGATATATCATGCATTGTTGCTGTAAACATATACATTCCAAAAGATCGAAAGTAGTGTTGCATCTTATTCTTCCATAGTGGAAAATTGTTCCCATTGAAGATTGAATTCCCTTTATGATTGATGACCTCCATTTTAGAGAGAAACATTGATATCAACCTTTCTCTCTGAAATCAATTGTTAGGTCCACTAGGTTAGATACCCTGATAGGGGAGGTGAATCAGCGTATGACAAATTAAAAAAACTACCCCAATTGATCTTGTTTTGTTGTTAAGAAAAACTCTCTTCTCTCTCTTTCCTGTAGCAAATTAAAAATAAAAGCTAAATCATGCATAGGACACAAAAGTTTTTACTTGGTTCACCCTCACTAGGATACGTCCAAGGAGCATACACTGGCAATGTGTTGATGTACCAAATACACTAAAAGCACACTACTGTTTACAATGTTTGAAGTGAACTTGTTGTCCTTTCTGGTTTACAACCAATCACAATATGAAAGCTCACTTATCTATCAACTAAAGCGTGCAAACTTATTCTTCAGAAGGTCTACTCATTGTTTAAGGACTTGTAGGTCCCTTCATCATCACTAATTAATGCATCCTTCACTATATGTAGATGTTATGTTGATGTCTAATTTTCCTTCAATGATGAAAACCACTTACAACAATACTAATGGATAACTCTAAATCTTTCGTGAAACACTTAATGCATATTTCCCTCAACATCAATGCATTGAATCCAAGATTTAACATTTTTTATGAAGCACCCATTGTGCGCAAATTGAATATTACATGTATCTTTCTTTGATTTCATGCAACTCAAAAGTTTTCACGCAACTACCATTTCTAGAAACTCTTACGCGATCTGGAGCTCAGATTCTCTCTCAGTGTTGAGCTACTTCAAATGAGGGGGGTCACCTCATATTTATAGGCTTCACTAACCCCAGTGTATAATATTCAATGTGTCACATAAGATTCTCTTCGAGCGCACAAATCCCTATTTGACGTCGCATCGAGCACGCAAGTTTCTTCCACACAACCTCATCGTTCGTGCACATTTTCAAATCTTTCGTGCGCATCATGCCTTTTCCTTTTTTAACATTCTGACCCCGAAACATCCCTTGCATTCAGGTTTCTAACCCACCATAGATCTTTCATGCTACTTCCTTTTCCAAAAACATGTATCTCCAATTTCTGGTTTTGAGGCCAAAAAATTTGGAAAACATTTGAAAATGGTGCCACCTTAGATCTGTTCTTTTTGTACCACCACAGATCTTCCATCTCCTTGTCACTGTTCTTTGTAAACATATGTTGTTAAAAATATCTTTGGAACTTGCTAACTCACCATTGAAACCCTCTTTGTCAACAAAATGAACATCATGGTCTACTTTGTCAACAAACACAGCATGGAGGCCCGCTTTGTCAACAAACACTATCACCTAAAAAATGATTCAATGATACCTAAAGAGTTTTTTTCCAAAATAAACACACCCATAACCTAGTGTTCTCCAATCAATCATCATTATTTAGTTAGTTTTTAATCATCAGTCCTGCTAAGTGAAATCAGGCCATATCCACTTTCGAATCACTAGCATACTATTCCTATTCATCCCATCTAGATACTCATGCTTAACTTTTGTGCTCAATCAAGTTAAATATAGAGCATAACACCACATTTAGGTCCAAATTCCATTTAAAAAACATACTCATACCAAAAATATTCACAAACATGTTTCACAGCCTCCATATAATTTTATATACCATTAAAAATGTTATAAAATAGTTTCAAGAAGTATCACATGGATTTTTGCAAAAAACCCCCATTGAAAATCCCCTATTTAGATTAAACACACACCAAACACCTCCCAAAAAAACAATAAACAACCCTTTCATGTTTTAATAAAATAATCGAACAATTTATAAAACACTACCAAGTGACGCAATATTTGATTACACAAAAAACACACCCCATGTCATAAAAACATGTCACTTAAAAATCAAATAGATAGTAAACTCTTTCAAAAACTACTTTCAAACCACACATATTAGAAACAGATCATACTATATCAATTATGCAAGAAAAATAACACACTAAATAATTTTTATACCGGGAACCACCGATCATTGGTGTTAAAATTCCCAAAAATTGGTGTGAATCTCCAACCGCTCCTCAAACGCACCACAAGAAAGAAAAAACCCCTAATCATGAAGAGAAAACCCAAAAACCTAGGATTAAACCCTAGGGATAAAACCCTAGGGATAAAACCCTAGAAGGTAGAAAAATTGAACCCCACAAAATAGGAAAGAAACCTTAAAAATAAGGAGGAAACATGGGAGAAATCCACTTAATTAGTGATTCTTAATGTTTCTCACACCAAAATCCCATCAAAAATTGGTGCCAAGGGAGATTGAGGGAGATTTGAGACCTCTTATAGATGAAAAACCTCAGTGGGGAAGAATAGGGGTGGATTAGGTTTAATTTTATAAGGGTAAAATTGTAAATAGCCATTTTTAATGAACTGAATAACAAGTACGGTTAGCCTGAACGGTTTAAGAAACAATGCGTCAAATCATGCCACAAGCTTTGTCTAGCAGCACAGTTATTTTATGGGGTGCATGACCATGCAGTGGACACATGGTAAGTTCTTTCTCCTACAACATGTTTACTTTGGTTGGGCACAAATTACTACTAACTGTGTACCAACCATGTTCCTAGTACATTCCACCCAAGACTCTCCATTTCTTTCCAAAAACAAAAACGAAATCGAGGTGGAAAATATAGGCCAATAATAAAAACGTAAAATACCTGTAAAGAAAAACATTTATGTGAACATAAGTATAAAAATATTTTATTATAGAATTCAAGTATTAATTTGATTCAAAAAAGTTATTGCATTTTATTAATAAAAATGAATAAATAAAAATTAAAAAATAATCCAAAATTAAATATGAATTTGTTAATACTTGAACTGAAAAGGAAATTTTCATTAAAAATAGTATTTTTCACTATTCAGTGAAAAATAAAAAATTTAATAAAATAAAAAAAATAAATTCGGAGCTAATTTTGGAATTATGAATTTTATAATGAAGATTATTTTTTCAAATAAAAATAATATATTTTAGAAATCATAATTTCATATAAAACCATATAATTCAAGGAAAAATTATTTAGTTAGAAATAATTCCTTTTCATTTTTATTGAAAAATAACCTAATATTATTATAATGAATATAAATCTATAAAATATAATTAATGAATATTAACAGGAGATTAAAATGATTTATTTTATCATTACACTTTTTGTTATATTCTTCACCCCTTTTCTAAATTGCATCCTCATAATTTTATTCCTTACTTAAACAAATGGGGATATTTTTCCTTAATAAATTTATTTTATTCCCATATTTCTTGTTAAATATATAGTTTTCACACTAGATCTTAACCAAGTAAATAAAATTATTTTGAAGAACTTGATCTATACAATAGATATTTGGTTCTACTTGTTCCTCATAAGAGAGGTTTTCTTCTAACTAAACTACTTCAAGGATCAAAACAAGATATTCATCAGACACATATTTTCTTAAAAATACATAGAATACACCATGTACCTAAGATAATCATAGAGGAAAGGAAAAACTATAAGAAACCAATCCAATCTTTGAGAGAATTACATATAGTATAATCAACCATGGAATAAAATTTCTGTTTTTTACTAAAACACATAACACTTTTCAATGGATATTCTTTAAGAAAACCATGATTTCTTACCTCGAATGAAAGATCATTCTTCTAGTTATCCATACAACTTTAATTCCTAAATGAAGCTATCCTCAAATATTTATAAGTCATTTCACTTTATCTACCATTTATTCTACAGATTCTAGTCCCAAAAAAGTTATTTCCCTAACTCAATCCTAATAAGTTGGATACCGACACTGGTTTCCATAAAATAACTCAAAATTTACAATATGTATACTGGAATTAAAATAGTTCTTATAAAAAACTCAACCAACTTATGATATTGAAACAAAATTCCCAAACAATCCATTGAAAATTATCAGTGCATATAATCTAAATTTTGAATCATTCACGCTGACTGTCTCTCAGATAAACGATGAATGGTTGTACTGAAACTTAATTTAGTACCCAAAATAATTTGAAAACTTTTCAAAAAGTTTTAACTTAACCTACGATCACAGTTAGATATAATAAAGATAAGGACTCCATTTAATATAATTATATCTTCAAAATGAAGTGTTTAAAGATTAACTAAATACATATTGTCTCAAATGTAAAGAAAAGGATTAGATTTAGTTAATCGATCAACCTTTACCCAAATTGAATTATTACCACAAGACGTCTTTGGTAATCCCACCAATAAGTCTATGGATATATTATTACATTTCCATTATAGCACTGGAAGAAGATTAGGAATCCCCTTCTATAATTTATATTTAGATTTAAACTATTCACAAGTCAATCATTTCATAGTAAATTCAGAAATATATTTCTTTATTCCTTCACACAAAAAATGTTCCTAATGGTATATATATATTTTACTAATAAGAAGAATTAAAAAAATAGATCTATAAGACTCAATAAATAGTTCATTATTTAATAGGGTTTACATGAAACACACTACCTTTTTTGAATCTCAAATCACAATCTTCATCAATAATATATTCCTAAAACTTTCCTTTTAAAAAATTCTATATTTTTCTATAAAACACTATCTTCCTACTAAAATGTATTAATCCTGTCTAAAAAATGGTTATAATGAAAACTTAAGAAATAGAGGGAGTTCCTTCATGCATTGTTTCTAATAGAAAATACATCAAATCATTAGCCAAAGGATCATGTTCTTGATAAATCATAGTTAATGAGGCATTATCTTTCTGACTCAATGAATCAACTACAATATTTTTCTTTCCTAGATGGTAAATAATTTGATAGTTAAAATATATTATAAAATCTACCCATCTCCTATGTCTGATATTCAAATTTTTTTTAGAAAATATATTCTTTCAAATTTTATGATCAGTATATACTTCTCAACTTACTCCATATAAATGATGCCCCCAATTTATTAAAGAAAACATTATAACTAATAGTTCAAGGTTATGGGTTGGATAATTTTTATAATGATATTTTAATTTACAAGAAGCATAAGGAATTAACCAATAATATTTCATCAAACACAACCCAATACCTTCAAAGAAGCATCATTGCAGATATAAAATTCAAGATTCTCGGATGGCAGTGTAAAATCTATATTATTCACTAATCTTCTTTTTTAGTACATGGAAACATTCACTGCATTCCTTTGTCTAGATAAACCTAACCCATTTTCATGGTAACATGATTAGTGGGATAAATAATCATGAAAATTGTTAAATAAAACAATGATTATTGCCTACTAATCTTAGAAAACTAAAAATTTCATTAACATTTATAGGTATTATCCATTCATGAACAAATTTAGCTTTAGAAAGATCAATAAATATGATATATTTATTTAAGATATCTATTGATATAAATAAAATGTAACCAAAAACACATTTTCTAAATTCTCCATATAACTTATTTTCTTTTAGGGTTTGTAGAATAATCCTTATACATTTTATTTTTAACAACTGAATATTTTATCGTATGTCTTTTTTTTAAAAATTAATTTATTCCCCAAGATAGGTTTCACACAACACCAAACTTAAAAGTACAATGATATACAATTTAATATAATTACTTTTAAATTATTTTTATAACATAACCGTTTAATTAGAGGGAATGAGTAGTATTAACCAAGTTAGGAAATTTATATATGATACATTTAATCAAATGTGTTTACATTCATCTAAATGAGTTTATAGTAATAGGAAAATAATGAATCAAATTTTATATACTAAAGGCTATATTTTTATAAATATATTTTTACCTCCTTTTAATGACACCCATATTTTAAAAATAATCATTATCACTTTTATAAACTCTTATCAAAAAAATAATCTGCATTTTTTTAATTTTAATCTCAAAATTATCTTAGGGTGAAATCTGTTGTCTAAAAACATTTATTTTACAGTGAATAGTGAAAATTCTCGATTATCATTAAACTATCAATTTAATTACATCAAAATTATATTTAGGATATAAATTAAATATCACCTATTCATGTATACGTAATTCTTATAAATATAATAAATTTAAATATAATAAATTTATATTATTAATTAGTGAATAATTATTTTAAAATGATAAATTAAGTACTGGTATTTTTGTAATATCTAAATGTTTATTAAACAATTTATGCATAATTTAATGATTTAAATTAAATTTTATTTACAAAAATTATATTAATAAATTTACATTTTATTCTTAAGATTATATAACAATTTTATAAAACCTCAATTATTTTTTCAAAGTTTCATAAAAACACTTATTATTTTGAAATTAGTATTTTTTGAGTAAATGATGATTTTATTTAAAAATAATATTTGTCATAATTATAAAATACATTTTCATGAAATGAAATCTATTTTTTGAATTATAAACATTGAAAAATAGTTATTTTCAATTTTTCATATATTTCTGAAATAGTTGAATTTTTAGTGAATTGTGAATTAAGATAATTGTTGGTATTTGACATTTAATCCAAATACATGAATTATTGAGTCATGGATGATGTATTTATGAAGTAAGAACCCATTGGTTTGAACCCACAAGAATTAGTTACTGTATTAAGTCACAAGACTAATCACTATTCATATTCTTGACCCAAAATAATAAACTAATGAATTAAATAATCAAAAAACAACCATCTCCTCCACTATAATTACCACCTCTCACCACCTCTTCTCCTCTAACATCTTAAGCCTTAAATCATGTTCAATATATACCCAATAAACATACCATGCCTCTTCCCCATGTCTAGGAGGTTTTAGTCTCAACAAAAGAAAAAACCAATTTCTTTAAGGATGTTCTAAAGGAGAATAATTTTAGGGGTAAAATCCTCATTAAATTTCATTATTTTATTTTTGTTTTATTTTTTATTTATTATAATATCCTCAGAAACTATATAAAAAAATTCATGATAACTCAATTATCTTATATATAACATAATTTCATAATTTTAAAAGAAAATATACCATCAATTCCCATCTCCTATTTCTATTATTATAAAAATGGAAACATTGTCCAGGAGGTGTGGATTTACTGCACTCATGGATGCCGTGTTTTCATTTTTCAATTACTCCTTCAAGCCTGGTAATAAAACAATTTTTATGGTCAGAAAAGAATTTTGAAATTCATATTAAAAATTATATATTGTTTTTGAACTAGTATATATACATAATATTTGTTAACAAAACAAAACTAGTGGTTGATGATTTAAAAAATGCCAACCAAATCTAAATGGTTATCTTTAGTGTTTTACCAAGTTAATCATACTTTTATCTGAAAAAAATGATATAAAGGACATTAAATATTTCTTATCTTAATTAATTAAATATAATTTTAATTATGGATAAGTATTGGCATTGCACATGATATTTCATACATGTATACAAGTGAGGCAATTGTGAAAACCAAAGAAATGAACACTTCCATATGATGAAATTAAATATTATAACTCATTAGAAAGGACATAAGTTAACTATAAAAAATTATAATTAATAAAATAAACTAAGAATATATTATTAATTATATTATTATTGAATCAAATTCTATTATCCAGGACATTAAGTGCCTATTAAGAACACTTTCAAGCATAAGGTAATGATTTTCTCATCTCACTTTTATTTTAGTGATATATTCCTTATTCACCACATAATTTATGTGTGTGGTGTATTTATACTACCATTTGATTTATAATATCCTAAGTTAATTTATATTCAAATAATTCTACATTAAATTTTATGATAAATAATTTAATGGGTTATACGATTCGATTGATTATGAAGTGACAAGGGTTTTATTCCGAACCTCCATTTTTCATCTGGGTTATGCTTTCTCTCTCCTTTCTTAAATTTCATTTCTATTTATTTTTATATATGTTTTATAAGTGATATTCATATGTTCCAAAATAATTATTCCTAAACATTTTAACTTTCTTTGATGGGGAAATACATGTTTTATAAGGTTTCTTTTTTAATCCCTCACAATAAACAAACCCAATTAAAGGGTACTTTCCAATTTCATCAAAATATTAATTATTATTATTTTTTATATAATTATTATAAATTATTTGAATATGTTCAAAAATTATGTATCCATATCATTGAATATTTCTTTGATTGGTAGATTCTTGTTTTATGAGGTTTTCTTTTTAATTCCTCCGGATAAACAAACCGGATTATAGGGTACTTCCCAATTTCATATCAATTTTCAAGTATAATTCATAATATGTTTTAATACATCATCACTTTATTAAAATAAATATTTTTTCATGGAAAACTATATTTGATAATTTTATGGTTTTATACAAATAAGTGTGACTTTTTCTATTTTAAAGACTCTTTTATATTTTTTTTCGTAAAACCAACCTAATGTGGACTAAATCTAAAGATTATTAAAAAAATATTTTTACATGTTAGAAATCATTTATTTCTAAAAACTAATTTCATTGTACATACATTTTAATTTCAAGGATATACATGTTTATAATATTATTTTATGAGAAATACAAATGATCTTCAAAAATAACTTTTCATTCCAAAGTAAAAAAGGTTTTTCTCATCTCACATTTACTTTTGTGAGATATATTCCATAGTCACCACTTATACCTTGTGTGTGATGTATATACTCCCCTCGATATATCATATCTTGAGTCTTATTATTATCATGATATTCTATCTTTCATTTAAAGTTATTCCTTCATATGCATTATGATTTAAATGTTTCAATGTTTTATGGGACACATTGGAATGTTTAAAGATTATTTTTCTCAAGTTTATTTTTCAATAGTTTAATTTAAAAGTATATTCATATATTTCCACATATTATGTTAAATCATGTACTTAATTGAATTTTATCTATTATGATTTGATCTATGATAAATTTTAGAATGGTTTATAATCATCTTAACTATGGATGTTCTATTTTGATACCATTCATGGTTTATGGTTAAGGTATTCACTTTTGGTATGATAGTTTTTCAATATGAATGTATATGTAGATTATGTCTCACCCCATTCATTTGAGGAATTAATTAGACTTAGTATATGATAGGCAAGGCCTGATATAGTCCCTCGATGCATTGGTAGGTTTCACGAGACAAACTAGATTGGGGTTTTACCCATTTTTTGTATGGCGTCTTAGAAAAATACATGGAGGTATGTTTATGATGTCTCAAAGTATGAATTCACTAGTTATGATACTAGTAATTGATAGTCCATGTGATTATTCAACTATTATAATATCCATTTTTAATATTTTTTCTCATGTAATTATTTATAGAATTATTGAATCAACTTTTATTCTTTCCACATTATGCTCAAGTTTAGGATTTAATGGATTGTGTTTTTAGCTATTAATCCTCCCTTATTGTTTATGTATATTTTTGATAGATTAAAATGTATTTCATACCCTTACTAAGCATATTATCTCACCCATTAATTATGTTTTATTTAATATAAGGATGCATAGATGTATATTATGAATGAATTTCAGGGATAATCTAGGAGTTTATGAGAGTTTCCAATGGGGTTGCTATGTTTTTTTCTTTTAGGTTGTAATATAAAAATTATTTTTGTATCTAGTTTTCCAATACTACTAAACTATTCAGTCATTTGGTATGAGAATGCTTTTTCATGGTACAAATGTAATAAATTAAGGAACCATCTTTGGGTAACTAGTGTCGGGGTCTTTATAGTTGGTATTAGAGAAAATTTATTAGAACCCTTGGAAACTAGATTTAGAAAACAATGACCAGGGAACATAACCCTAAGATAGAATTTGAGTATATGCATATAATTACATCCTAGAATTTTGGTATGGTAGATATTATGTGGGTATTTCTAACAATACAACCCTTTTTTGGATAAACAAGTGGATGTGGATTTTGTACATATATACATAGGGGTAAGAACTCTAACATAGTGTGTCTGGCCTGAATTTCTATAACCTAGTACATTACAATGAGCCTTACTGTACACTTATTTTAACACTCTTGGAGGATATTCGTAGGATAATTGACATTTCTATTACAAACCATTATAAAGGATTTGAATATATAATGAAAATGACCAACCTAGGTTAAAACTAACATGTTTTAGGTTAAAAGTATATTTTCATTGTATTCTACAAAGGATTATACATTTTTATCAATATTAATATTGTTACTCACACTATGACTTTGTGTTTTAGTCAATGGTTGGAACCAAAATGAGTGATGTTAATATTGAACATGATGGACAATGTGGTGGCGGTGATAAAACAAATGGGATTTTCATAGAATTCAAAAATATAATGTTTATTCCTAATCTATTTTACTAAAATATTATTAACTACATGTACCTTGACCAAATCCTAAACTCACAAAACAAGATATGGATGGTGTTTTCTAAGAGCTCTAGTGGTGGAGACCATAGAGAAAAGAATGCTCTATTCTAATCATGTAATAAATATGGAAGCAGACACCTAGGAATGTATCTCAACTGAATGAAGAAATGATTTTTGTGTGGGAAAGAAGATCATAAATAAAATAATTATTGAAAAAAAATAAAGAACACAATGTAAAGAAATAAAAAACACCTTAAGAATTTATTTGTAGTTCATTTCCTTGAATGTGGGTAATCTAGGAATTACCTAAGTTAATGCCATATTCTATAGGATAAAATCTATACTATGGGAGGACCAATACAGAAATAAATGGATGAATCATTTATGTTTTCGGGTTCCATTGAGAACATTACAGTTTATACTTATTTAAATAATATCTATCATATCTATTTTGGAAGTTATATTAAAATAGTCTTAGAAAAAGGACAACCCACTGGTCGGGTGATAAACCATCATGTCCGGAAGGACCATGGGGTATAAACCTACAAATGAAGGGTAATAAGGGTACAATACCTACCACTATCCTACTTGATATCTGGATTAGCCTGACATTTTTTTATGTTATGGATAATGGTTATGTTAATTTTAAGGAAATTTTCTTTATCAAATAGATAACCTTGGGATTGAAAAATTATTTATTAATTGAGTGATTAATGGAATACAAAAAATATTTTAAGGAATAAAAGTTGAGCTTTATTGTGGATTCAAATTTGATTTTAGTGAGGACATATAATGAATATTTATGGAAATGGTTATCATATCTTGGAAATTTAGAGACCTTTTTGGATAGTAAATTTAGAAATATGTATTTTTGGATGAGTCTTAAGGTTGGAATGTATTATGTTGAACATTGGATATTATTGTTTTATGTTAATGTGTGATTTAGTAGAAAATTAGTGCTAATTTTTTGAGTTTAGTGAATATTTAAAGGGTGAAGTAATGAATGGTGGATCCTATGGTTAATAAAATTGATTAAAGAGTGAAAAAATCATTTTTTACATTTATTTATAGGTTTGAGGGATGAATTGAACATAGATCAAAGACACAAAAAGATGAGATTTTTCTAAAGACATTTAAAGTATTCAAGTAAGTTTATTTTCTCAAGTACTTACTTAAATATTAAAATAATCCCTCAACTCAAGGAAATTGATTTTGTAATGAAAACATTATCTGTTTAGTCTTCCTTCAGAGAAATAAATGGTCTTTTATCCAATCATAATATTTATGGTTTCGAGATGGTGAACTTTATAATGACCACGTTCTCTATCAGTCTCCATCAGAACTTAATATTTTAATTTCTCATCCATGTCTATGTTATCACTTTATACTAACTATTTTCTACCCGAAATCATTATTTTGTGGTGTCGTTATCTTTTCCCTTTCCCTATTATTAATAGGATATTTTAGTAACCCTATTTCTGATGTGGGTTTCTCACAAAGGAATTTTGAAGTATCATCATTTGATTTTAAAATTACTTTTACGAATTATAAGGATGTAATTTATTGTAGGAGGTGAGAATATAACACCCCAAGATCTTATGGAATATAATTTTTTTAAAATTTTATTTCATTAAAAACAAAGTTTTGACACAAAACCAAACTTAAATTAACAATGATATACACTTAAATATCACTAATTTTAAATTATCATTATAACCTAGTCGTTAAATTAGAAGGAATGAATTGTATTCATGTATTAAAAGGATATATTGTTCTAAAGGTAGTTTTACTGCCTTTTAATGGAGAACTTGTTTTAAAACTATGTTTTGTCACATTTATAAAATATATACAAATAAATAAATATTATTTTTAAAATTTTATATTCAATATTTTTTAGGGTGAAATTCGGGTATTTTTTGGAAAATATTTATTTTTTAGTGAATAGTGAAAACCGTGATTTTTATTAAACTGTAAATTTCATTACATTAAAATTATATTTAGGATTTTAATTAGATATAAACTATGAATTTATATATAATATTTATGTTTTTCATAAATGAAAATATAATATATTTATATAATGGAATTAGTAAATAACTATTTTAGAAATGATAAATTAAGTTGTGGTATTTTTTTTAGACGTAAATGTTTTAAAAAAAAAATATAAATAATTTAATGAATGGAAAAAAAATTTATTTCCCAAAAATATATTAAAAAATAAATATTTTGTTTCTTATGATTATATGATAGTTTTATGAAATGTTAATTAGTTATTCAAAGTTTCATAAAAAGAGTTATAATTTTAAATTTAGGATTTTCATGTAAATGATGATTTTATGTAAAAAATAATGTCATCCTAATAAGAAAATTATTTTCATATTATGGAAAATTTTTTTTAATTATACACTTTAAGAAATTCTTAGGGTGATTTTTTGGTGATTTTATGAAATAGTTTGTTTTTTTTTGCGAATAGTGAAATACTGTAATTTTTTGTATTTAACATTCTATCAAAATACATTAATTATTGAGCCATCGATGTTGTTTGGATGAGGTAAGAACTAATTGTTTCAAACAAAAATTCATTTTTAGTGTATTTATCCACATTATTAATCACTATTCATAGTTTTGACCAAAAATAATAATTAAATAAATTAAAAAAACCCCTCCTTCACAATAAGTACCACCCCTCATCTCCAATTATCCACAAACCAATTAAGCCTTGAATATTTTCCTATATCTATGAAATCCACTTACCAATCCTCTTCCACACATCTATGAGTTTTTTTCCTCAACAAAAGACCCAAACCAATTTACCTAAGGTTGTTTTCAAAGGGAAAAATTTAAGAGGTAAAATCATCTTTCACTTGCAATATTTTCTTTTCACTTTCTTCTATTTTCTTATACTCTCCTCATAACCTCTATCAAGTAATTTATGATAACTATAGTATCAAATATATAAAGGAATGTTATTATTTGTATGGAAAATACACCATAATGTCTATTCCCCTCTTTATTTTTTAAAAAATGAATACATCATCCATGATATACTGATTTTCCACCATTGTGGATGAAAAGTTTTCTTTTCAATTATGCATTGAAAGATGGACATAAAACATTTTTTATTGTTAAAAAAGATTTTAAAATTTTTATTTTAACTTATTTAGTGTTCTATAAGTATTATATATACATAATATTAATTAATAAAACAAAAGTATAGCTTGATGATCAAAATAACACCAAAATAATTTAAATGGTTATCATTAGTGTTTTATCTAATTAATCCTCCTAAATTCAGGAAAATATATATATAAAGGTCATTAAATCTTATGTATATTCATTAGTAACATATAATATCAATTATAGATAACAATTCCAATTTTACATGATCTTTCATACATGTATATAAGTGAACCAGTCGTGAGAACCGAGGAAACAAGCACTTCTGAACAAAGAAAATGAATCATATAACTTTTTACAAAGGCCATAAATGAACTTAATAAAATTATAATAAATCAAATAAATTTTTAATATGTTAAAAATTAAATTAATAATTAATCTAATTTATTATCTAGGACATTAAGAGATTGTTTTGAACACTTTCACATGTAAGTTAAGGATTTTCTAATCTCAATTTTATTTCAGTGAGATATTCCTTATTCAATACATAAATACTTTGTGAGGTGTGTTTATACTTATATTTTATGCATAATATGACGATTTAATTTATATTCATGGTATTAAATGTATCATTTAATGATAATTAATTTTATAGGGAAGATGGTTCAATTGGTTACAATGTTGAATGGGTTTCTTCCCAAACCTCCTTTTTCATTCGGCTTACTGGTTCACTCTCTCTTTTCCCAAAATTAATTATTATTTATTTTTATATAATTTTTCTAAATTTTGTGTATATTTTACAATCTAATGTAATATATTATTTTATATTTCATTGATAGGGAAACACATATTCTATAAGGTTTCATTTTTAATTCATCCTGATAAGAAAACATGATTACAAGGTACTTCCCAATTTCATACCCATTATAATGTACCATATATAGTTATTTAGGACATCATTATTTTTTTAAAATCAATATTTTTTTCATGAAAAACTATGTTTTCTCATTTCTAGTTTTATACAAACAATTATGGGTTTTTGAGTTTTAATGACACTTTTATATTTTTTCTTATAACCATACTAAAGTGGCCAAATTCTATAGTTTCTTAAAAAATATTTTTACACGATGAACAACATTTATGAATAAAAAATAATTTCATTGTAATAAATTTTTAGTTTTTTGGTTTATACATGTTTATAATATGATTTTATGACAAATTCAAATTATTTACCAAAATAACACATTGTTCCATAGTAAAAAAGGGTTATTCTCATCCCACTATTACTTCTATGAGATATATGACTTTTCACAACTTATTCCTTATCTGTGGTGTATTTAATTCCTTTTTATATATATCATATCACAAGTCTTATTATTCTCATGATATTCTATGTTTCATTTAATTTAATTCTGTACTAGGGATTATGATTTAAATGTTTCAAAGTGGTATGTGACCCTTTGAAATGTTAAAGTATTAGATTCCTTAAGTTTTTTTTCAATGTTCTCATTTAAAAGTATATTCATCTATGTCAACATCCTTGGTTTAGTATTTTTCTTCATTTATGTTTATATCTTATGATACAATCTACCATACTTTATCGAAGTGGTTATGATTAGTTAGACTGTAGATGTGCTATTTTGATACATTCATGGTTTGTGGTTGATGTTTTTTCATTTCATATTCTAATTTTTCAATAATAATGTATATGATTATTATGTTTCATCTTTTTAATATGAGGAATTCATTGTAATTTTTAATTAATGGGAGATCCCTTCTATATACTCTTGATGCATCAGTAGCTCTCATGAGACAAACTAGACCAGATTTTACCCATTTATCTATGGTGTTTTGGCCGAAGCCTTGATAATATGTTAATGATGTATGACCTTATGAATTCCATCATTATGATACATGTAATTTATAGTCCACGTGATTATTAAACTACCAGAATATCCATGTTTAACATTATTTCCAACATGATTATTTAGGGAATTATTCAATCATCTTTTATTCTTTCTATATTTTTCTCACGTTTATGTTTTAATTTCTTGTATTTTTAGTTATTCACAATGAATTACTATCTATGTTTATTTATGATAGCTTCGGAAATATTTATTACCCTTATAGATCATTTTAGATCATCTCTTTCTTATGTTTTCTTCCCAGAAAGCGAAGATATATTTTATGACTGACTTGTAGGGATAATCTAGGATTTTATTAGTGTTTCCAATGGAGTTGCTATGTTTATTCCTTTCAAGTCATAATAAAACAATTATGTTTACTACTAAAAAATTCATTCATTTTGGATGATAATTCTTGTACATATATCTAATGTAATAAATTAAGGAACTAGCTTCAGGCTACTGGCTTTGGGCTCGTTAAATGTTTTACCATCATAACTTTTAGAATAATGCAAAATATCATCAAAAAACACAATCATAAACTTGTCCAAATATTCGTGGAAAAATATATACATATAACCCATTAATAAAACAAGATAATTTTTTAAACCATGTAAATAACCACAAAATCATAATTCCCATACATAGTATGAAGCACTATTTTAGGGATATCATTTTCATTCACTTTGAATTGATGTCACCTAGACGTTAGATCAGCCTTTGAAAAGTGTTGAGCTCCATGGATCTACTCTATGATTTTAATGAAACCATTTTAATGTTTGATACATATTTTAAAATTTATAATATTACCCAATTTATGTTTCCTATGTAAATTATTTACATAATACTAAAATATAAAACAAAATGAGTTGTTATGATCAATAACCGCTGAAATAATCTAAAGTATTATCACTAAATTAATTATCTATTGATTCATCCTCATACCATGTAACCAAATGATATATATAACCATTTAAAATTATTTATGTTTATTAAAAATTTATAATTTCAATTTTTTATAATTTTATCCATTCCACATGAACTTCTACACACATATAAAAGTATGTCTGTCATTAAAACCAATGAAACAAATGCTACTGAGTGATAATTTTGTATCTAATAAATCCTCCAAAAGGCCATTAATGACCACAATAGAATTATAATAAATTAATTAAATTTAGATAAGGTTATTAAATAACTAATTAATTGATTTAATTTTATTATCTAGGATGTTAAGGTCATGTGTAGAACACGTTTGGACATAAGGTAAGGGGTTTCTCATCTCACTTTTATTTTTGTGAGATTCCCATTATTCATCACTAATTTCTTATATGTGGTTTTGGTATACTGAAATTTGTTATATAATATCATTAATATATTTATATTCATGGTATTAAATTAATCATTTGATGATTATTAATTTTTGGACATAGGATTCAATTGATTACAAAGTTGTAAGGGTTTCCTCATCTCACTTCCATTTTTGTGAGATATTCCCTATTCACCAATATATCTTATGTAGGGTGTATGTATACTACCAATTTATGTATAATATAATTAATAAATTTATTTTCATGGTATTAAATCTATCATTTGATGATTATAATTTTGGGTCATATGATTTGAAAGATTACAAACTAGCAAGGGATTCTACCAGAACCCCCGTATTTCTTTCAGGGTAATCTATAACTATATTTTATCAAATGTAATGCTTATTTAATTTTTTATATTTCTTATAAATTATTTTTATAGTTTCCAAAATCATATATATATATATATATCATATAATCCTTCTTTTATTGGTATATACTTGTTTTAAAAACATTTTGTTCCCAATTCTTCCTTATAAACAAGCCTGATTAAAGTGAACCTTTTGAGTCCTTACCAATTTTCAAAATCAAAATATAATATATTTTAAGACGTAGTTATATTTCTAAAATCACTAATTTAATCATGAAAAAACTCTCTTTTTATATTTCATGTTTTATGAAATCAAACATGACTTTATGCTTTAAAATATCTTTAATATTTCCCTTAAAACGCACAAGAATATTTTATTTCTAATGTTTCATAAATACTATTTTTACATGATATCACTTCATCATGACATAATTTATGGATGAAATTTAATTTCAATGTACTTACATTTTATGTTTTGGGATATATATATTTACAATCTGATTTTATTACAAATAAAAATGATTTTCCAAAATAACTCTTCTTTACAAAGTAAAAAGAATTTTTCTCACCTCACTTTTACTTCTATGAGATATATGAATTTTTCAACATTTATTACATTTGTGGGTGGTGTATGTTTTTAAATTTGGTATAATATATCAAGTGTCTCCTTATTCTATTGATATTCTAAGTTATTATGATTTGAATGTTTCAAAGTTGTATGGGACACTTTGGGATATCTGATGATCAATTTCTGTGCGGTTTTTTCAATGGTATCTCCAACTATGTTAACTTCCTTTGTTAAGTCTTGTAATTCGTTGAGGTTTATCTCTTATTATACCATATATCATATTCTTTAAGGGTTTATGATCAGTTTTACTATGGATTTTTGATTTTATAGCATTCATATATTATGTTTTAATTATTCACATTTGGTATGCTAGTTTTTCAATATGAATGTTTACTTTTTGTTTAAGATTCACCATTTTATTATGAGGAATGTATTGGAATTTTTATGTGATGGAAGGGGCCTTCTATATCCCCTATATGCATAATATGGTCTCATGAAGAAAACTAGTTTGTGTTTTTACATGTTTATGTATGGTATTGGCATGAGGCCTTGAGAAAATGATTACGATGTCTGGTATTATGCCTTCCCTAACTATGAAACTAGATATTGATAGTGTATCTGATTATAAAATTGTAAAATATCCATGGTTATGTTTTATGGAATTATTTAATCATATTTCATTCTTGAAATATTATTCTCAAGTATTTTTTTAAAAGGTATGTGTTTTTAGTTCACCATGCCTAGTTTTAATGATAACTTCTGTCATATTACATATACTTACTGAGCATCTGAGCTCACCCCTTTCCTATATTTTTTATTTTCCTAATGTTGTGAAGATGAATATTATGAATTACTTTTAGGTATAATCCAGGAGTCATATATGTTTCTAATGGAAGTTTTATAATTTATATCATTTCAAGTTAAAATGTTGAACTTATGTTTGTATCTTGTTTTCCAAAACTACATGACTATTAATTCCTTCAGGATAAAACATTATTATAATCATGCCAATATAAAAAAATAATACACTGGATCTAGGAAACCAGGGTCTGGGTGTTATATTTTGCATCATAGGAATTTTATTAGAATCTTTTGGAAAAATAGATTTAGAAAATGTAGACTAATGAACAAGACCCAAAGATGAACTTTAAGGATAAAAATAGAAAAACATCCTTGAATTTTGAAAAGTTATATATTATATGGACATTCCTATAAAATAAATCCATATCTAGATACTACAAGTGGATGTAGTTCTGGCACAAATGTACCTTGGAGTAGCATCTCCAACAAGGTGTTCTGATCTTGGCTCGAGGTAACCTGGTACATGATAACGGGCATTACAGCGCATATGTTTTGAAACTCCATGGGGATATTCTTAATATAATTCACATTTTCTTTACCAACCATTATTATCGACTTGAATAAATAAGGAAAAGGTAAGAGTATAATGGAAGGAAATAATACCGATCTGATGAATCCATTTGTAGTTATTTCCCCTAAATGTAAGGTACCTAGGCATTACCTGAGTCAATGCACTATTCTATAGGATAACCTATAGAACAAGGAAGTTCCTATGTAGAAATAAATGTATGATATTTTTATTTATTTATATTTTATGGAAAATACCATTTAAATTATTTTTTAATAATTTTCCTCATTTCATGGACATCTATCATATTTATTTAGGAAGATATATAGTTTTAGAAAAAGGAAATCCCTCATGTTGGGTGAAAACCCACGACTTTTGGTAAGTTCATGATGTTTGAACCCACAACCGAAGGGTGACAAGGGTGCAACACTAACCAATAGCTTATGTGAATTCCTAGTTATCATGACTATTTTATTAGTTAAAACATCCATGGATAAATTTATTTTTAGGGTCTTTTATTTTATTAAATAGATATATTTTGGATTTGAAAACGATTTTGTGGTTAAATTATTAATGTTATTTTGGAAGATGTTCACAATTTTGGGAATCCTATATGACATTAGAAAATATAATATTTTGTGGAATAAATTCTGAATTGTATTTTGGAGTCAAATATGATGTTATTATGGATATATGGTGATCCATGTTATTTAGGTAAATGGATATAATATCATGGATATTATGTGATATTGTAAATTAAATCTTTATTATATGAGATTAAGAGTTATTGATGACATTTGGAACAATATATGAACAAATCCTTTTGTTATTAAGGGTTATAGTGTGGAATTGTTTTTGAAGAATGATTGTAATTTTCAAAATGATTTAGGTTGAACATTGATATTTACATTTTAATTTTTTGGATTAATGATTCTTTTCATCATATAAAGGTTTATTATTTTTGTGGAATTATCTTATGTTAATCTAACCATTTTGGATTCAATTGATTTATAATGAAAATAGTAATAGATAATTATACTTTTGTGGAATCTGCGATCTGTAGAAGATAATTTAAATTCTTGAGGTGTGAAAAATACATCTTGAGCATTCATTACCAGGTATAAGGAATGAAGTGAAAGTAGATACAAGCACAAAAAAATTATGATATTATTATTATTACATAGAAATTAATCAAGAAAGTTTAATTTCATAAGTTATTTTCTAGATAGAAAATGAATCCCTCAATTCAAGGAAACATATTTGGTAACAAAACATTTATCCATATAGTTTTAGTTATATGAAAGCAATTTTCATTTAACTGATGACAAAATTTACAGATTTGTAAGGGTTAACATTCTAATTTCAATGTTCTCTATCACTCTCTATCAGAACATGATGGTTAGAATATTCTTCCCAGAACATATTTTCACTTCACACTAATGTTACCCTATTTGAATGCATTATATTTTAGTAACCTATTCATTTTCCTCCCCCTCTTATCATGATGATATTTATTTAACACCATTTTAAATTAGGATTTCTGAAAGATATAATATTCATGTTTCAACCTTCAATTTTTTTACTAAAAGTTTAAATTTAGAGGATGTAATTTATTGAAGGAGGGGAGAATGTAACACCCCAATAATTTAAAAATTAAATATAGCATATGGTGCACACAAAAATTAGTGTTTTTAAAGAAAAACAATTTGTTATTATAATTATATAAACAATATATTTATAACCTAACCATGAAACCAAATTTTTCCACTTATGTGGTTTAAATTTAGAAAAATAGATACACACTGTTGCGATTAGTAAGTTTTTTATAGTATAACATGATCAATATAATTTTTTAGTGAATAGAATCCTATCACTTATGATTAGTAATATACTTGTATGAATGAAAACATTACCCTTATGAACTATATCTTGACTCTTATTAATAGTAATCGCACCCATGAAGGTATAAATAAAATTTAGGCAACATATAAATGAGAATGAATGTTTTAAAAATTAAAAATTAAGTTTTGTTATTTTTGTGAGTAATAATATTTAATTAAAATTTAAGATTAATAAATTTATTTAAAATAAAATTCATTTTTATAAATTTTATTCCTAAATAAATATTGTTTTTTCTCATAATTTTAGGATAATTTTATGAGACCTCAGTTAATTTTTGAAAGTATTATAAAATCAGTTTTAAATTTAAAATCTATAATTTTTAGATAAATAATTATTTTATTTCAAATATTTAGAATTTTATATAGATAAAATAGACTATCTTTTTAATTATACACATTAGAAAATTGTTAGGGTGATTTTTTGGGATTTTTCTGAAATACATTAATTTTTTGGAATAGTGATATTCTATAATTTATGAAATATGTTAAATAAGTGGATTTCTACATCATGAATGAATCATAAAAGATGTAAATAGAAAATTGCTGAAACTCACATTCACTTATCAATGTTTATAGTCACAATAATAAATAATATTCATATTATTGATCCAAAATAATAAAATAATGATTTAAATAATGGAAACAACTCTCCTCTCATCCACTATAAAAACAACCTTTGACTCCCTCTTCTATTCACTCCTCTAAGCCTTGAATCTTTTAAATGTTCTACCAAAATAATATTCCCTAGTACATATAAACATCCAAGAGCCTCTGGTACTTCAAAAATACCAAAACCCTTTCCTTTATGGAGGTTCACATTAAGGTTATTTCCAGAGGTAAAACCTCGTCATTTTTAATTTAATTTAATTTCAATTTATCTTCTTTTCTCATTCCCTCCTAAGATTATTTATAATATTGATCAATATAACTCTAGTATAATATATGTACTATAATTATATCATGTTAATATAATAAACATTATCAATCTCTTTAATCTTCATCTTTTATTTTATAAACAAAATCATCGTCCGAGAGGTTCCAATTTACAACCTTCATGGAAAATGAAGTTTCATTATTAAAATCATTATTCAAAGCTATTCATGAAACAATTTTAATGGTTTAAATAGATATTAAAATGTATAATATAAAATTGTTTATGTTATGTATGTAACATATTTTATTAATACTAAATGATTAAACAAAATGAGTTCATTATGATTAATAACCGTCGAAATAATCTAAACCATTATCACTAAATGACTTATATAATGATTCATCCTAATACCATGAAACCAAATGATATATATAACCATTTATAATTTTTTATTATCATTAATAATATATAAATTGAATTCTTTATAATTATATCCATTCCACATGAAATTCTATACTCGTATACAAGTATGATGATCGTGAAAACCAAGGAATCAAACACTCCTGAGTGATAAATTTGTATCCTATAACTCATCCAAAAAGCCAAAAATGAACTTAATAAAACAATAAGAAATCAAATAAATTAATATGAGGTTATGAATTAATAAATTAATGGATTTAATTTGATTATATAGGACACTAAGGTCAAGTTCATTACCTGTTTCGACAAAAAGTGTGGGGTTTCTCATCTTACTTTTATTTTCATGAGATTTTTATTATTCATCACTTATTTCATGTATGTGGTGTAAGTATACTAAATTTTTATATATAATATCATTAATATATATATATATATATATATATATTAATTTTATTAAATTATTCATTAGAATATTATTAATTTTTTCACATACAATTCAATTGATTACAAATTAGTAAGGGTTTCATCATCTAACTTCCATTTTTCTGATATATTCTTCATTCACTTAAATTTATTATGTTTAGTGTATTTATACATACCATTTATGTATAATATCATGAATATATTTATTTTAATGGTATCCAATCTATCATTTTATGATTTTTAATATTGTGTCACACTATTAGATTGATTAGAAACTGGTAAGGGATTCTACCCGAACCCCCATTTTACTTTCGAGTCACTCTAACTATATTTACTCAAATGTAATGCTTCTTTATTTTTTTATATTTATTCTAAATTATATTTATACGTTCCAAACTCTGATATAGTAATCATATAAACATTATTTTACTTGGATATACATGTTTTAAAAAAATTCCCTTCTCAATTATTCTCGATAAAGAAGCCCGATTAAAGGGATCTTCCTGAAGTCTTAGCCATTTTAAAATACACTATATAATATATTTTAATCCATTATTATATTTATAAAATCTATAATCTTATGAAGAAAAAAATTTCTTTTTACATTTTTGGTTTTATTAAATCAAACATGCCTTTCCTCTTTAAAATCTCTTTAATATTTCCCTTATACCGCACTAAAATATTTTACTTCTAATGTTTCTTAGAAACTATTTTCACATTATTTCACTTAAGTGGGAAACAATTTATCCCTCAATTATAATTTCAATTTAAATAAAAAAAATTTATGTACATTATTACGATATGATTTTATGACAAATACAAATGATTTTCCAAAAGAACTATTCTTTCCAAAGTAAAAAAGGATTTTTCTCGCATCACTTTTACATCTATGAGATATATGCCTTGTTCATAATTTATTACTTGTGTGTGTTGTATATGTACAGACCTTTGATATATCATTTCATGATGCTCATTATTCTACTTATATTCTATTGTATTATTATTTTTATGTTCCAATGTGGTATGAGACACTTTGGGATGTTTTATGATTAATTTCCTTGAAACATTTTCAATATTATCTCCATCCAGGTCAATATAATTTTTTGAATATTATACTTCATTGAGGTTTATATCTTATGATACCATATACCATATGTTTCAGAATGGTTTATGATCTGTTTGACAGAGGTTCTTCTATTTGATACCATTCATATATTATGGTTAAAGTATTCACATTTCATATGCTAGTTTTTCAATAAAATGTTTATATTTTTTATGTTTCACCCTTTTCACATGAGGAATATATTGGATTCAGAATGTAAAGGACAGAGACCGCTATAGACCCTCGATGCATTATTCGGTCTCACGAGTAAAACTACTTTTGGTTTTTACCTGTTTATGTTAGGTTTTTCCATAATGTCGTGAAAGAATGATTATGATGTCTAACATTATGAATTCCCTAATTCTGAAAATAGATATTGATTATTCATGTGATTATGTAACATCCCAAGTAAGTAATTAATAATAGATATTTTTATCTATGTCTATTAATGAATTATATAGTGTTTTAGAGGCTTAAAATGAAAATAAATCCAATCTTAAGCATCGAATACACTAATATTTTTTAAAGGTTTGTTTTACTACCTTTTGATGGAAACCCATTTTTCAATCTATCTATTGACAATTTTTTAAGCTATTTGTTTCAAAATAAACTTATTCTTTATGATTGGGACATCAAAATTTACTTTGTGTGAATTTTTGGTATTTTTATGACAATGTTCATTTTTTTAATGAATATTGTAAAATGTTGTATTTTAATTCAAAAACTCTTTTTAATCTAATTTATTTATATGATTAGATTATCTTTTGAATTGGTTTTAAAGTGAAATTACAATATATTTTTACCATTTAATCTAATGGTGGTCATTGGAATCAATTTCACTTTGAAATTGGACTTAAACTAGTGTCAATCTTTTGATACTTATTGTTTCATAAAAACACGCTATTTGTCATGACAACGGGAAATAATTGTTAAATTAATTAATGTGACTTATATGTTTTGAATTTTTTAAAATAGACTTCATTTTTGAATTCAGAATATCAAATATAGCTTATGGTGAATTTTTGGTAATTTTCTGAAAAACATCAATTTTTGATGAATAGTGAAACCACTAAGTGGTACTTATAAAAACTGATTTTTCCGTTTAAATGAAAATTTTCCATCATTCTGTTTTGAATTTCAAAAATCCGACATACATGGTTGTCATTAAGAAGTAAAATGTGGTTCAAAGGGATAAAAATAATTTTTTGGTGAATAGTAACTTATTAAGTTCTTAATTGCGATTAGTGGTAATTAGTGTAGTTTAAGGTAAAAATAATGTTTTAATAGTATGAGATGAGCTTGAAACATGTCCTACCCTCATTGGATGTGTCATGGCCGACCAAGATAAGACATGGGTCAACTTGGGGACCCCATTGAGCCACTTTGGTTGGGAAATGACATAAATAACTTTTTATTTAATGTTAAAGTAAAAATGACACAAACATGAGTTATGTTATTAAAACAATTTTTATATGGGGTTATACAAGTCATATTTTTTACTATAAATATTAATTATAAAGATAAAAAGATTTTCTACATCAGAGTTTTTTTTATATAATTTTTAGACATTAAATAAATTAAATTAGTTATGACATCATGATGATGCAGCGATGACCTCATTATTTAACGATTTAAATAAAATGGAAAGATAATGTAAAATATAATACCTAAACATTGCCAAAACCAGTTGGATGAGTGGATTTCGAACCCTTATCACCTTAGCCTCGAATTATATCAATGTGGGACCTTTTTAATCCGAAACTCATTTTAAAATAAAGTAACTTATCTTTACTTTCCAAGAGTGCCCCTCCTCTCCTCTTATAAAAGGCCCCCACCTCTACCTCCTTACCCACACTCCCAACGCCTTTGGCTTGGCCAAACCCTGACCATTTTGTCTCTCCACTTCCCTCTATTACTCCTTAAAGCCTCACATTGGGCAGAAGTCTTCCCAAGGAAGCCTTTGATCTCAAACCAAAGGGAGTTACCCGATTTTAAGGTAATGTCTTCTTTTGAGTCCTTTTGTTTTATTTTGCTTCTCCAACCCCCTAAACTCTTTTTATTATTTTCTTTTGTAACAAATACAGTATCCTCAATATACTAGGATATTTTTATAATAAGTATTCGAGCTACCCTTACACACACCTACATCTAATGGTTAACGAACATACTGTTTCCGTGGATGGTGAATTTATGCCTCCCGAAACGATGATTGTTCTACATTCTTTTAACACCTTCAAAGGTGGCCATTAAGATGTCACTATATTTATATATGATATATAATATGTTTATGTTTTCCTTAAGCTTCTGTATTTTTCATTTTGGGTATACCTTTATGGTTTCCATTATGGGTAAACGCGATATCTTCATTTAAGGAAGTGCGGACTACCGCCCCCTCAAAGTGATTTGATTCGTTAAATACCATATGTGGGACGTATAAAGGATGGAACTATGATATTATATATGATATTATATTGGAATTATAATATACCTTTATATAATTATGATTCCATTCCATAAAATATGAAATAGAAATGAAAGTAGCGTTCATGCGTACGTACGGCTTACCGTCTCCATGAACGGTGCATTTCATTTCTTACCGGTAAATGATTATGTAATATTATAAATTCATGCATGTACTATATATATATGACATATATGATATCTACATCATGAATACCATTCTGGATATAATGGATACATGAACAACATGTAATTATAAAGGGTTTATTTTTTACTCAAGTACCAATGATCGTTAAAATGACCATTATTAACTTAAATAATTACATAGTGTTCATGACATGGTAATAAGTGATATAAAAGGAATAATGAACTTGAAAAAGGTTCTCAAGAAAGTATAAATTAACTCAAGTTTATTATTCAGGATATTAAAGAACGATCGAGTCAAGTCGGATCCAAGGTATGGGACTTCGTCTCAATCTCCTTTCATTGAGGCATATTTTGTTTTATACACAACCTTCTTTTATACGGTGTATAAACCCCTTTGACTTTTACGTTTATCCAAAAGGGATCTTTTTTATATGAAGCGTTTTACTAAATGACAAAAGGGAATGTCTTTGTCGTATGTATGCAGCGACAACAACTTCTCCGCCACCGTGACCATTATTTGGGTTTCGGCTTCCTCTACAAGCCATACCTTGTTTTTAAAAGAAAAATAAATACCATGTTTTACTTTTCTTTTATTTTGGTATTGAAAATGGTTTTCATGATATTTTTATATCAATGTTTTGTATTGATATCTTGTGATTGAAAGGTAGAAATGTTATGTTTCCCTTATGCATGTTTTATGTGATACACTTATGTTGAGGTTCTTGGGCATTATTATGAAGACGGGTGGTTCCGTGATAAAGTAAGGGTGGGTGAGCCCGATATAGCTCTCCAATGAATTGGGTAACGCAAAGGAGTGAAACGTTAAAGTTTCACTGAAGAGATTTAGGGAATATACTGTGATGGGTATTCCAAACGTAACCAAGAGGGTTACTCCCTACATAAGAATGTTATGAATGACTCAAGTTACCTTTATGTCTTATGATTTCTATGATTTATTTATGATTTGATGAGGTATGTTAAAGTTCTTATGTTTTATGGGTAAAGTATGGTTTCATTCTTATGTATATATGCACACATATTTCCTTTCCATATTTTTGTATCCCTTACTGAGCTTTTTATGCTCATCCCAAGTTTTTTTGAAATGTTTTTCACAGGTCAAGGGAGAGGTACATGATATGATGATAGTGTCAAGGAAGTGTCAAGAAATAATCCATGTTTTATTTTAAATGTGTTTCAATTGATGGGAATTAAGAATACTATCTTTATGTAACCACTTTGTTTATATGTGGAATGTAATGCATGTTTTATGATCTAATTCTCTAAAAATCTAAACCTGAAAAGATCCTCAATGTGTAATCTTGTAATAACTCAAGATTAAGTAAGGTTTAAGGCTGGGGCCTTATAGTTGGTATCAGAGGTTGGTTTAGATAACTTTAGTAGTTAGAATTCTATTACATGATTATCCAAAAATATTTTTTTTGAAATGATATAGCATTTGAAGATTACCATGTTGCTTCATCTAAGACATGTTTGTTCAGAATGGTTTTCCGCAGAGGAAACAGGGAAGCAGTGCTAGGAAGGCATACAGAAGGAAATATCCTTCTGAATCAGCATCCTGAGATGGTCAGAATTGGAACTGAATAGTTTGTTGCAGTAATGGCGCAGTTGACTCAAGCGATAAATAGCGGTGGTATCCATACACGAGATCAGCCAGATCAACCGCAGAGGAACATGTTAGTGGTGGAACATTTCATGAGGCAACATCCCCCATCATTCAAAGGATCATCTAACCTTATATTAGCTGAAGGGTGGATTAAAGCACTGGAGAAGATTTTCGATGTCATGGGGTGTTCAGAAAATCAAAAGGTTAGTCTTACTATTTACCGTTTGGAGGGTGAGGCAGATCAGTGGTGGTCTATGGTTAAAAATATCAGGGACGCCGATGAGATTGATGCTCTTGACTGGGATGAATTCAAAGGTATGTTTCTTGAGAAGTATTTTCCTAAGGTTGTTCGACTTAGGATGGAAAAGTAATTCTTGGAATTGAGGCAAGAGGAAGACTCAGTGGCTACCTATGAAGAAAGGTTCACTCGATTGGCAAGGTATGCTCCAAATTTTATCCGAGACCTTGATAGTAAAATCAATCGTTTTTACTCAGGATTATAGCCAAAATATTTTAGGGAATTAGCTTCTTGTGAGTTTAAAAGTTATGAAAAGCTTGTTCGATGTGCTAAGAAGGTGGAAATGGAGTGTGCTGATGATCAAGTGTTCTATAACAACCAACAGAAGAAGAGACCGAGGTGGCAGGAGAAAGGTAAGAATTCTTCAAAAAAGTCTGATGGTAAGAAAACTAAGTTTCTAGTTTGTGATAAATGTGGCAAAAGGCATGATGGGGAATGTGTTTTGAATTCTAGAAAGTGCTACCGATGTGGTAAGATGGGACATAAGGCTCGTGATTGCACTGAAAAGGATCAAGGTGAAGTTAAGACCAAATTTGATTTACAGTTAGTGAAATGTTATAAGTGAAATGAGATGGGTCACTATGAAAACGAGTGTCCGACAAAGAGCTTGAGTGATGGGAAAAAGTTAGACTACAAGCAGAAAGGGGTGGTGAAATCCTTTGCAACTACTTCAGCAGATGTCGGGCCATCAAATGAAGTTGTATCAGGTACTTTGTTTGTTTTTTCAGATTATGCCAGTGTGTTGTTTGATTCAGGGTCTACACATTCTTTCATCTCTGAAACCTTTTATAGTAAAATGGGAATACCATCTCAAGAAATGACTCCTGAAATTTTGGTAAAAACACCTGGGGGGAATGTTGAGACAAAAAGAATTTGTAAGAATCTTCTTATCCTAATCTGTGGAAAGAACCTACTTGCACACGTTATTGTTCTACCTCTAGTAGAGTTTGATGTTATCCTGGGTATGGATTGGCTCTCTATTTACCATGCTAAGATTGACTGTAGAGCTAAAGAAGTTTATTTTCAAAAAGACTTTCAGTTTGTGTACAAGAATGAACCCTTACTGTTGATAACTTATCAAGAGGACGAGAAACTTGTAAAAGATGTAAATGAATGTTACCTTGCACACAACGTTGAAAATAAAGGAACTGTTCAGATTATTGATGTGTCAGTGGTAAATGATTATCCTGATGTTTTTCCTGATGAGTTGCCTGGAATAATACCAAATCAGGAAGTTGAATTTACTGTTGACTTAGTTCCTGATGCTAAGCCAATTTCAAAACCCCCTTATCGAATGGCTCAAATTGAACTTTTAGAGTTGAAGGAGCAATTTCAAGATTTATTAGAGAAAGGTTTCATTCAACCTAGCACATCACCATGGGGTGCTCCTGTTTGATTTGTTAAAAAGAAAGATGGTTCAATGAGACTTTGAATTGATTATAGAGCCTTGAATAATATCACTATTAAGAACAAATATCCTTTGCCTCATATCGATGATTTGTTTGATCAGCTCCAGGGAGCTCAGTATTTTTCAAAGATTGACATGAGATCGGGGTACCATCAGCTGTAGGTAAAGGAAGAAGATGTTCCGAAGACCGCGTTCCGTACAAGATATGGCCATTATGAATTTGTAGTAATGCCTTTTGGTCTAACCAATGCACCTGCTGTATTCATGGAATTAATGAATAGAATTTTCTATGAGTTCTTGGATAAGTTTGTGGTTGTTTTTATTGATGATATTTTGGTGTTTTCTAAAAGTAAAGAAGAGAATGAAAGACATTTAAGGGTTATCTTGCAAACCTTAAAAGAAAAGAAATTGTATGGGAAATTCAGCAAGTGTGAGTTTTGGTTGCAAAAAATTTCGTTCCTTGGTCACATTGTTTCTAAAGATGGGATATCTGTTGATCTTGCAAAAACAAAAGTTGTGGAAGACTGGCCAATACCCACAAATGTAACTGAGATTCGTAGCTTCCTTGGTTTGGCAGGATATTACCGAAGGTTTGTTAGAAATTTTTCACGGTTATCTAGTCCAATGACTAAGATAAATCGGAAGGGTGTTAAGTTTATCTGGACAAAAGAATGTGATGTTTGTTTTCATGAATTAAAAAGAAGATTGGTGAATGCTCCAGTTTTGGCACTACCTTCCAGGAATGGTGAGTTTGTTATCTACAATGAGTCTTAATTGAAAGTAATTGGTTGCGTCCTAATGCAGAATGATCAGGTAATTGCTTATTCTTCATGACAGTTGAAAACTCATGAGGTAAATTACCCTACACATGATTTGGAATTATCTGCTGTTGTTTTTGCTTTAAAAATTTAGAGGCATCATTTGTATGGAGTAAAGTGTGAAATATATACCAATCACAAAAGTTTAAAGTATATATTCACTCAGAAAGAATTTAACATGAGACAAAGGAGATGTCTAGAATTAATCAAGGATTATGATTGTACAATTCATTACCATCCGAGAAAAGAAAATAAAGTGGCTGATGCTTTGAGTCGAAAAATTAATGCTTCATTAGCAATGTTGCGTTTGGAACGTGATCCTTTAGTTAAGGATTTGATGAACTTTGGCATAGAAGTTGTGGGTGCAGGAAGTTCTTCTGTTTTGTTTCAGGTATCAGTGAGATCATCTCTATCAGATAGAATCAAGCAAGCACAGAAGCAAGACAGTGAGTTGCAGAAAAAGGTAGAGCTGGTTTAGAAAGGTAAGTTGCCTGAATTCAACATTGAAAATGATTGCGTTTTGAGATTTGGGAAGAGATTGTGTGTGACTTGTGATTTATAGATGAATAGAGAGTTGTTATGTGAAGCTCATAGTTCTTAGTTTTCAGTTCATCCGGGCAGTACTAAGATGTATAGAGATCTGCGGGAGTATTACTGGTGGGATGGAATGAAAAGAGATATTGCTGATTTTACTGTGAAGTGTTTGACTTGTCAGCAGGTTAAAGCAGAGCGGCAGTTACCGAAGGGGATGCTTCAGCCTTTACCAGTGCCAGAGTGGAAATGGGATAATATATCCATGGACTTTGTTGTGGGATTACTGAAGACATCTCGAGGTAATAATGCAATCTGGGTTATTGTTGATCGCTTGACTAAATCTGCTCATTTCCTGCTATACGAGATACTTTTTCCCTAGATCAACTTTCCCATTTGTATGTTAAAGAGATAGTCAAGTTACATGGAGTTCCCCTCTCCATTGTATCTGATCGTGATCTCAGGTTCACTTCTAACTTTTGGAAAGGCCTTTAGAAGTCGTTGGGTACTGAATTAAATTTTAGTACATCTTTTCATCCTCAATCAGATGGGCAATCAGAACGAACAATTCAGACCTTGGAGGATATGCTATAATCTTGTTCTATAGATTATCAGGGAAGTTGGGACCAACATCTTTCTGTGGTTGAATTTTCATATAATAAGTGTTTTCATTCCAGTATACAGATGGCACCATTTCAGGCATTATATGGGAAGCGGTGTCGAACTCCAACTTTCTGGGATGAAGTGGGTGAAAGGAAGTTGATGGGACCAGAATTGGTAGAAGAGATGGCAGAAAAAGTTCAGCTGATTCAGAAGCACATGAGAACAGCTCCGAGCTGGCAGAAGAGTTATGCGGATAACCAGAGGAAGGATCTATCTTTCGAGGTAGGTGATCATGTTTTTTCGCAAGGTTTCTCCTTGGAAAAGTGTGATGAGATTTGGTAAGAAAGGAAAGCTGAGTCCAAGGTTTATTGGACCATATGAAATTCTGGAGAGAGTAGGATCAGTTGCATACCGGGTGGCTTTACCTCCGTGTTTATCTCAGGTACACAATGTTTTTCACGTTTCGATGTTGAGAAAGTATATGCCAGATCCATCTCATGTTTTGAGTCCAGAGGTAGTTCAGCTGGAAGAGAACCTATCTTATGAGGAACAACTGGTCCAGATTCTTGACCACAGGGGGCAAGTGTTACGGAATAAGGTGATTAATCAGGTAAAGGTTTTGTGGAAAAACCACATGATGGAAGAGGCAACATGGGAATCTGAAAATGTAATGAGGGATAAGTACCCCCATTTATTTGATAAGTAAATAAATTGTGGGGACACAATTTTCTAAAGGGGGGAAGGATGTAACATCCCAAGTAAGTAATGAATAATAGATATTTTTATCTATGTCTATTAATGAATTAGATAGTGTTTTAGAGGCTTAAAATGAAAATAAATCCAATCTTAAGCATTGAATACACTAATATTTTTTAAAGGTTTGTTTTACTACCTTTTGATGGAAAACCATTTTTAAATCTATCTTTTGACAATTTTATAAGTTATGTTGCCAAAATAAATTTATTCTTTATGATTGGGACATCAAAATTTACTTTGTGTGAATTTTTGGTATTTTTCTGACAATTATCATTTTTTAATGAATATTGTAAAATATTGTATTTTAATTCAAGAACTCTTTTTAATCTAATTTATTTATATGATTAGATTATCTTTTGAATTGGTTTTAAAGTTAAATTACAATATATTTTTACCATTTAATCTAATGGTGGTCATTGGAATCAATTTCACTTTGAAATTGGACTTAAACTAGTGTCAATCTTTTGATACTTATTGTTTCATAAAAACACGCTATTTGTCCTGACAACGGGAATTAATTATTAAATTAATTAATGTGACTTATATGTTTTTAATTTTGTAAAATAGACTCCATTTTTGAATTCGGAATATCAAATATAGCTTATGGTGAATTTTTGGCAATTTTCTGAAAAACTTCAATTTTTGATGAATAGTGAAACCACTAAGTGGTACTTATAAAAACTGATTTTTCCGTTTAAATGAAATTTTTCCATCATTGTGTTTTGAATTTAAAAAATCCGACATACATGGTTGTCATTAAGAAGTAAAATGTGGTTCAATGGGATTAAAATAATTTTTTGGTGAATAGTAACTTATTAAGTTCTTAATCACGATTAGTGGTAATTAGTGTAGTTTAAGGTAAAAATAATGTTTTAATAGTATGAGATGAGCTTGACACATGGCCTACCCTCATTTGATGTGTCCTGCCCGACCCGTAAAATCCATGGGTCAACTTGGGGACCCCATGGAGCCACTTTGGTTGGGAAATGACATAAATAACTTTTTATTTAATGTTAAAGTAAAAATGACGCAAACACGAGTTATGTTACTAAAATAATTTTTATATGGGGTTATACAAGTCATATTTTTGACTATAAATATTCATTAGAAAGATAAAAATATTTAATACATCATAGTATTTTTTATATAATTTTTAGACATTAACTAAATTAAATTAGTTATGACATCATGATGATGCAGCGATGACCTCATTATTTAACGATTTAAATAAAATGGAAAGATAATGTAAAATCTAAGACCTACACATTTCCAAAACCAATTGGATGAGTGGATTTCGAACCCTTATCACCTTATCCTCGAATTATTTCAATGTGGGACCTTTTTAATCCGAAAATCATTTTAAAATAAAGTAACTTATCTTTACTTTCCAAGAGTGCCCCTCCTCTCCTCTTATAAAAGGCCCCCACCTCTACCTCCTTAACCACACTCCCAAAGCCTTTTTCTCGGCAAAACCCTACCCATTTTGAATCTCCACTTCCCTATCTTACTCCTTAAAGCCTCACTTTGGGCATTAGTCTTCCCAAGGAAGCCTTTGAGCTCAAACCAAAAAGAGTTACACGATTTTAAGGTAATGTCTTCTTTTGAGTCCTTTTGTTTTATTTTGCTTCTCCAACCCCCTAAACTCTTTTTATTCCTTTATTTTGTAAGAACTCCAGTATCTTCAATATACTAGGATGTTGTTATAATAAGTATTAGATCTAAACTTACACACACCTACATCTAATGGTTAACGAACATACTGTTTCTGTGGATGACGAATTTATGCCTCCCGAAACGATGATTGTTCAACATTCTTTTAACACATTCAAAGGTGGCCATTAAGATGTCACTATATTTATATATGATATATAATATGTTTATGTTTTCCTTAAGCTTCTGTATTTTTCATTTTGGGTATACCTTTATGGTTTCCATTATGGGTAAACGTGATATCTTCATTTAAGGAAGTGCGGACTACCGCCCCCTCAAAGTGATTTGATTTGTTAAATACCATATGTGGGACATATAAAGGATGGAACTATGATATTATATATGATATTATACTGGAATTATAATATACCTTTATATCATTATGATTCCATTCTATAAAATACGAAATAGAAATGAAAGTAGCGTTCATGCGTACGTACGGCTTACCGTCTCCATGAACGGTGCATTTCATTTCTTACCTCTAAATGATTATGTAATATTATAAATGCATGCATGTACTGGATATATATGACATATAGGATATCTACATCATTAATACCATTCTGGATATAATGGATACATGAACAACTTTTAATTATAAAGGATTTATTTTTGACTCAAGTACCAATGATCGTTAAAATGACCGTTATTAACTTAAATAATTACATAGTGTTCATGACATGGTAATAAGTGATATACAAGGAATAATGAACTTGGAAAAAGTTATTAAGCAAGTAGAAATTAACTCAAGTTTATTATTCAGGACATTAAATAACGATCGAGTCAAGTCGGACCCGAGGTATGGGACTTCATCTCAATCTCCTTTCATTGAGGCATATTTTGTTTTATACACAACCTTCTTTTATACGGTGTATAAACCACTTTGACGTTTACGTTTATCCAAAAGGAATCTTTTTTATACGAAGCGTTTTACTAAATGAAAAAATGGAATGTCTTTGTCGTATGTATGCGGCGACAATGACTTCTCCGCCACCGTGACTATTATTTGGGTTTCGACTTCCTCTACAAGCCATACCTTGTTTTTAAAATAAAAATAAATACCATGTTTTACTTTTCTTTTATTTTGGTATTGAAAATGGTTTTCATGATATTTTTATATCAATTTTATGTATTGATATCTTGTGATTGAAAGGTAGAAATGTAATGTTTCCCTTATGCATGTTTTATGTGATACGATTATGTTGAGGTTCTTGGGCATTATTATGAATACGGGTGGTTTCGTGATAAACTAAGGGCGGGTGAGCCCGATATAGCTCTCCTATGCATTGGGTAATGCAAAGGAGTGAAACTTTAAGGTTTCTCCGAAGAGATTTAGGGAATATACCGTGATGGGTATTCCAAACGTAACCAATAGGGTTACTCCCTACGTAAGAATGTTATGAATGCCTCAAGTTACCTTTATGTCTTATGATTTCTATGATTTATTCATGATTTGATGAGGTATGTTAAAGTTCTTATGTTTTATGGGTAATGTATGATTTCATTCTTATGTATATATGGACCCATGTTTCCTTTCCATATTTTTATATCCCTTACTGAGCTTTTTATGCTCATCCCATGTTTTTTTGAAATGTTTTTCATAGGTCAAGGGAAAGGTACATGATATGATGACAGTGTCAAAGAAGTGTCAAGAAATAATTCATGTTTTATTTTAAATGTGTTTCCGTTGATGGGAATGAAGAATACTATCTTTATGTAACCACTTTTTTATATGTGGAATGTAATGTAAGTTTTATGATCTAATTCTCTAAAACTCTAAACCCGAAAAGATCCTCAATGTGTAATATTGTAATAATTCAAGATTATGTAAGGTTTAATGCTGGGGCCTTATAGATTATTTGACTAGTATAATTTCCATGGTCATGTTTTGTGGAATTATTTAATAATATCTCATTATTTCCTTATTATTGTCAAGTATAGTTTTTTAAAGTAATGTGTTTTTAGTTGTTCACCCAACCCATTATTTATGATAAATGCGGCTAAATTACTAACCCTCACCAAGCATATGGTCTCTCCTATTATTTATGTTTTATTTTCCATTGGTTGTGAAGATGAATATTGTCAAGGTAATTCTCATATAATGGAGTATTTATAGATGTTCCCAATGTATTTCCTATCATGTATTTCATTTCTTGTTTTAATGATGAACTTATGCTTGTATCTTGTTTTCCAAAACTACTACACAATTAATTCCTTTTGGATATGACATTCTTGTAACCATGCTAATGAAATAAAATAATGCACCGAATCTAGGAAACTAGGGATGGGGTATTACGGAAAAGTCTTTGTTTTTATTTATATCACCAACCAAAGACCTATAAATTGTTTAATTGATCTAATAAAGGAAAAATTAAATTTATTCATTACATGATTTTGAAATAAATTAAAATTTATTTCTTTAACTTTGAAAATTATAATTTTAGATTTAATTTTATAAAATATATCTCCCTTTTTAATGGATTTAAATAGGTAATATTGTAGTCAATTGAAATTTCTATAAATTTATATAGAGGGATGGAGATCAAAATTACTACCATGGATTTTAGAATCTTCCTTAGAGGAAATCATGGTATAAAAAAATTCAAATGTTTTTAATTTAAATTTTCCAAATACATTTTCATGAAAAAACGTTTTCAATAAAATTCACACATTTATCCTAATAAATTATCCTCCCTCTAGAGAAGAATAAATTGGAGTGTGAAAGGTAGGTAGGTAGACCCAGATTTCTTGAAATTTTATTTCATTGGGTTAAGTGTTAATGTACATAAATCTTATTAATAATATAAACATATGATCCAAGGTGATGTGATTTAGATTAAATGTTTTATCATATTCATGTTTGTCCCATAAATAATGATATATGAGATATATATAAAGTTTTCTCTATTTAATTATATTTGAAGAGACTCTTAACCAAGTAAATTTTCCTATAATACAATGGGGATCTATGTGGTTTTAATGATCAATGAATCCTTTGAAATAATTAATATAGGGTAATATGAGATAATAATATCTAATAGTTTTAAAAAACAACTTAAAAATATTAAAATATCATTCAATCGCTTATTTTTCTTAAGTGTTTGCATCTAAATTTATGTAAAAAAACCACAGTCCAGGGACCCATATTTTATATATACATTTTTGAACTTTTATTAATGTAATGATAATTTTTTGAAATTATAAAACCCAAAATCCTTTAGTATATTTTAAAAAATATTAATAATGTAAAATATATGTTTTGGGTTGTGTATGTAATAGAATTGACAAATGTGTGTCTGATAAACAAAGATATTGATATTTTTTTATTATAGAATAATACCTAAATAAAACTTCGTAATAAAAATAAATTTATATACATAAAATTTATTACATAAAAAATACTAAAAATAATGAAACAAATAGAATTTATACAAGGGTATATCCTAGAATGAGTGTAAGACATAAAATCCCTTGGTGAAGAAGATCAACAAAATCTATAGTGGTGTAGATATTGAATTTTTTTTAGAAAAATAGAGTGTGAGATATAAGAAAAATGAGAGAGAATTTGGATTATGGTTATTGGAGGTATATATAGAAGAACAAGATAGGAATCAATTATGGAATAAAGATGTTGGGGGTAAATTGGGAATTGGTGACTAATATGTAAAATGATCTATTGAGAGAAGTAATTGATGATAAAGGTTTCCATTGAAAGGTTTATCAAGTAGAATCTATGAACTTAACTAGGAATCCATAAATAAAAATTGAATACTAGAGATATGTAACCCTTATGTATTTTTTAATTCTCTTTAAAATCTGAATAAAGTTGTTTGTGAAAAATCCATCAAGGTGATATTTTGCTGTTTTTTGGTTAGTTTTATTTTTTTGAAAATGACAGTTGAAAAAGTATCAGTATGTTTTTTTTATTATATAGGATTTTTAAAGGTGATGTTGATTCCTAGTGATTTCAAAATTTATGGGTATGAATTTTCAGGGTAATCTTTGTTTACTAGTTTCCATTAAAATAGAAAAGAATGGTTTTATATCTAGTAAACATGTGTAACGTGTGGTACATGTGTGAATACACAAAAATAGGTGGGTCGAAGCTCATGAGAACATCTTTTTGGTATGAAATCATAGAGGAGTTGAAAGATAATCAAATTTTTAGCGAAATATTTTGAAAGGTATTGTGTAAATGGGAGTTCTTCAATTAGGATGTTTGTGGATGGTGCAGTCGTAAATTAAGTTTGGAGGATCTCATATTTAGTGTGAAATCATTAGTTGGTAAATTTAGGCAGACCATGGAGAGTGAAGTAAGTGTAAGGGATAAATAGTAATTTAATTCCATTTGTTTATGTAATTTACTTTCCTAAATAATTACCTCACAATCACTTTATTAATTTGTGAAATATTTATCAAAGAGGATCTTTGATGGGGAATTCCACTAATATAGAAGGGAGTTCATGTGATAAATGTTATGGAAAGTTACTATCAATGGAGGTTTGTATAATAATTTAGAGAAGAAGTGTTGCCTCACATGTAGAGTGCAGAGTAAGTAGGATACTAAATTGATTCACGGTGGAATTTCATTATCGTGGTTCACATAGTAGGGGTTTAGAGGAACATCATTCATAAGAGGGTTAACCATGATTGCACACTATAGAATGCATGATTCTTTGGAAGCATGTGGTTCTCACATGGTTGGGGCATGGAGGAGTATATTATAGTTAAAAATAGTTCTTGAAGGCATTTTACATGAAGAAGAAGTGATGTAATAAAGTGGATCATTTCTCATGGCTATTTTTATTCTATAAATGTAATGCTCTTAATTAATGAAATAAATAGTTGATGTTGTCATCATTTTTTTGTGTTTCATGCATTTGAGGTAGAGATAACATTTACAATATTTTTAATGTATATTTCAATGATTTAAACCCCACTAATTAAACAATTCAAGTTCAATTGCATTGTTTTTGGATTTTACGGATGTTTTGAGCTCAAAATAGAAAGGTACACAATTTACGAATTTTAACTGTTTTCAATCACCATTGTATATTGGGAATACTAGTTCCGTTATTGATCCAAATTGAGTAATTATTTTTTAGTCTTACGATGTTCATGGTACAACATTTTAAACTCATCCAATGATTGAATCAACCTTCTAGAGGCCTAAGTAAATAATTCATTGTAGATAATATTTCTGACTGAAAGGTTGTATATCACCTCATTAAATAGACCATAACTCGGGATAAATGCATCCAAATGATCATATTATACATGGATAAAAAAAATAACTCAAATGTATGAATTTATGATAAATCTAATGAGAAATATTTATTATTAAGGTAGTGCATGAATGAGTCAATGAGAAAGAAGATGAAGCGTCTCCTCAAGAAGAAAACATTATATTTAGTAATTAATTCCTAACCATTGAGACATGTTTCCAAATCATATAAATATTTTACGTTTGATATTGGATATAATTTATAAAAACTCCTTAGAAGAGGTAAACGTGATATTCATATAGGAAGGTTGAGAAATTGGGGGTAAATTTAAAAATAAATAAACTAGAGGACATATTTTCAGCCCCCCCTTTTTGGATTTATATTTTCATCTTGAACTTCATTTAAAGTATGATTGGATTGATGTAGGGGTATGTAATGGATAAAATATTAGGGACAAGAGGAGTTAAATTTATTATAATCAAGGCATGAAGGTCTAAACTCCATGTGGTGGTGGGAAACAGAGATTTGAGTATTCATCAATTTTAGAATGTATTCTTCATTATAAACTCTTCTCATTTTTATTTATCTTGGAATATATTTTCTTGAATGACGGTGGTGTCTTTCTTTATAGTTTTTATTTTTTTTATTTTTTTTAGATTTTTTATAAACTACGTAATGTAAAATTTGTTTTATTTTATTTAAACTTCTTTAGGTGAGGTCTCCCCATTGAGTACAACGGATTAAACTAGTTACAATTACTCAGAAGTCTTTTAGAAATTAAATCACATTCATATGTGGATAAGAACCCAAATTTGATGTCATTATTAGGTTTTTTATAAATACAGTTTAATTCCTTGATGTTTTGAGGTGTACATGTGACAATTAAATTGGAATAAATATTTTTACAATGATTAAGGGACTATTTGAGGATCAAACATTGTCCACTGCTGCATCATTTCATTTATTTTTATGCCATCGTGACTCTAATTACTAATACATGACATATATTTTCGATCTTAATCATATTTTGGCTCATTTAACATAGATTAATCCCTTTTAAATCCCAAATTTTAATTATGAACTTTAACAAAAACAAATTAACAATGTAATATTTTTAAAAAGTTTCATACTACCTCCTCAAGAGACAACCCCATGGTCACCACTATAGTAAATTTTATGGAAAAATTATTTAATATTGTTTTAGGAAAAAAACCCAACATCGATTTTGGACCATTTCTAGGGAGGACAGATATGTTATTTAATTTTATTTTTAAATTTCTAGGATTTTAACAACTGATTTAGAGTTAAAAAACGTTTTTCATATCGATTACTTGTATGCCGGGTCTGATTATTAACCATTTGAGAAGTAAATAAATGAAGAATTTTGAAAATACTAAATCAATGAAAATTAAATATTGATTCAAGAAAAATTTTCATGATCCAATAATTTAATTTAATTTTTCAACAAAATGATGTTATAATTCAAGAAGTAAGAAAACAAATAGAAATTTAGTACAATTATTTAACAGAAATAAAAGAATTGAAATCCCAAAAAGATGATCAAGATTTGTAAAATATTTTACCACCGTATTTTGAAATTAAGTAACCCTTTGTTAGTGATTTGAAAAATTATTTGAAATCTCCCTTTTCAAATTTAATTGAAGAACTTTTCACCGGTCAACCAATTAATGTGTCTTTGGGAAATAAAATTTATTTGAAAATTACTGGGCAGAATTTGTTGAAAATAAGTTTTCATGTAAAGTCAAATATTTTGAAAAAAAAAATTAAGAACCTTCTTAATAATATTTGAAAAAATATGAAGAAAAAATAGTGTCATTTATTTTATAGTAGAATATGGAGGAACCTGAGCTGTTGCACACTTTTTGTACAACTGTGTTTGACTCCCAAAAATAGTTGGGACCTGTTAATCCATAGGGATATGTATTAAATTTTGATCCATTGTTACCTGATCATTTGGATAATAATTGTTTATTTTCTTCTTTGTGTACATATTTAGTTCTCATTTCTTTTGAGTGTTCTAATTTTTCTGATGAAGAGGATTTTAAGGTCAAAATTTAAGAAAGATTGTGTGCCTATTTGAGTACACTTGTACACATGAGGATGGTGGTTCCAATATTATTTTCAAAGGGTAAATAATTTTTGAAGAAAAAAATGAAGATGAGCCATATTGTGGAATTACATTTTATCAACTAGTGGAGGTTATCTACAATGATACATTCTGGAGAAGTTTCTTCTACATTTTGTTCTCTCTTCCACTACATCATTGGATTCAAAATATCATGGAAGGGAACCAAAAAAATATTATTTTGGGTGCTTATATATGTTGTGTGAGATGAATAATATTTAATATATTTCTCTTTTTGTTTCATTAGTAAGAAACAATACCCACCTTTTGATAGGGGACGATTAGGTGGAAGTGCCTGACTTGGGGCAGTAAAAACCTAGCACCCACATGGGGGGTTTATACCAAGTATATTTTCCTTTATTTAATTTTTTTTTCATGGGTTCAATAAGATTTTAATTCCTTATTTTTGTTTTTTATATAGGTTTCCATGTTGCAACATTATGAGTCTAGATCAACGCTACTAATACTCAATAAAAACCAGTTTGTACCTTTCATTTCCACTTGTTTTGTCATGTATTATATTATTTAATTCCAATTCATATATAAAATATTCACAATGGGTATATTTAAAAAAAATTGTTTTTGGAGGAAAATGTTTTTTATATTAGGGTTTTTGTGTTTTCCTTTCAAAATTTGTGGATTTTATTTCAAATTTTGTGTTAAAAACGTGTGAGCTTAAAGGATTATCATTTTTATTTTTGAAGGTCATGTTAATTAATAAACCAATTGTTCCCTTATAAATAAACATAAATTAATACTTAATACAACTTTGTTTCATGTTGTTGATTTTGTGAGTTTCATGGAAATCACTATGATTTTTGAATCTCTAACCACATCTCATTGTATTTATCTTTGTAATTTCCATAGTGTGAGGATTGTTAATCTGTTATGAAAACTTTTGTAACTCCCTAGGATTTTTTGAGAAATACATATATTTTTATGTCTTATGTTATACACAACACCAAAGGAATCTTTCACTACACACAACACTAGCTTGGCTTCCATTACACGAAATCGCGACCTTCCTCGATAGCGTGTGTAGTACGCAATACTAGGTTTCACTAAAAAAAGATATATTGTTATAATATTATTATTTACTAGCCATTATGAATAGTAATAACTAAAATTTTAATTTTATTACATTATTATGCATCTTACAAATTTTCTAGAACATGGTATGGGAATAAAATAAAATTTTCAGGTAAAATATACATTTTTCAAAAAATGCAGTTTTGCCACCTTTTGATGGCGTACCCACTTTAAATCTAGTTTTTGATATGTTTATATGTTGAACATGACAAAATAACATTCTTCTTTTGAATCAGGATATAAAAATTTAGTCTGGATAAATTTTTCATATTATTCTGATAACTTTCATATTTTAATGAATAGTAAAAACAAGGTATAATTTAATTAAAAACAACTTTTTTCATCGAAATAATTTATATGGTTAAATTATAATATTTAATGTTTTTTATTTATAAATAGAATATATTTTTACCATTTAATATTATGTATGTCATTACCATTAATTTTACATTGAATTCACAGATAAAAACATTTCAATCTTTGGCAATGTTTTAACTTTTAATCCCCATTTTCTTAACAACGGGATTAATTTTAAATTAATTACTACAACTTCTGTGTTTTGAATTTTTAAAAATGGATCCCATATTTCAATTAATTGGGTCCAGATTATGTTAATAGTTTACTTTTTTTTGATATTATGAATAGTAACTATGGTAATTTTTATTTACTATAGTTAAAGGTAAATCCGGTACTTAAGGGTAAAAATAAGATTATAAAATTACCTTAAAACCTTCCAAAATTATTTTGGATGACTAAAAGTAGACCTATATTACCTAAGGGTCTGAATAGATTCATTTTATAGACTTTTGACCATGAAAATAATTTAATAATTATTAAAACCAAAGAAAGGGACAACATGTCACTCTCTTAAATCTTATAAGTATAATATTTTTTATTTAGTGATAAATTTCTTGTATCTTCGAACATGAATAGTATATAGAAATCTAATAAAATTATCTACATCATGTAATTTTATTTATAATTTTTAGGGATTAAATAATTATCATTAAAGGTGACACAATAGTGATGTTGAAATTATTTTATTGATTGAAATATTAAATAAATGGTTTTAAAGATATTAAAATAACTATTATATGAACTATTTAATGTTCTAAACTAATTTTATAATTAAATATGAAATGTTAAGAATATATTAAAGCTTTTATTTCGAACAAATATTCTTTATAGATTTTATTTAAACTAAAATAAATGAATAGTGTCAAAATTGACACAATTGTTATTTTATAAAAATAACATAACATAAAATAGTTTAAAATTCATAAAAAATATTTAAAATTTATAAATTAAAATTTATATGGTCTACACTATCATCAATAATCCAATTATGGACAATTAACAACACATAATTAATTATTTATAACAATTTAAAAATTAGAATCTTATTACCACAAATAAAATTAAATAGATTCAATAAAGATAATTCCAGTTGATAATATTTAAAATAAATTCCCAAAATGTATAAATTTTATTGGTTGATTATATTACAACCCTATATCATCTCATATTTTTATTTAAGTCATTTTTGAGGTTTTTATGTGGGTTTTGAATTTATTATAAATTAATATTTCTTATGTTTCCAAAGGTGCCCTCTCCTCCCTTATAAAAGGGCACCTCCTCCCTCTCCTCCTCACACCACTTTGAGCCTTAAATCTCGGCCAACCCCTAACAATTTATCTTCTACACTTCCCTAGAAACATACTATAGGTCCTGGTCTTCTTCAAAGACTAACTATAGTGCCCTAAGTGGAGGTTAAGAAGAGGCGTGTCAAAGAAGAGGTAATATCCTTTTACCGATTCCTTCCATTTTATTTCTTCTTATAGTTATTCTTATTTATTTGTCTCATCATAAATTAATAACATCAGTATCACACATATACTGATATGTTATTATAAATATTAAACAACCCCATTTTTCCTTCTATCCATACTACGGAAAATGAAATCACCACGCGTGCGTACGTACGAAATACCGTCTCCACGCTGTGGTGTAATCTGTTTTCCACCACCACCTTACATGGATGGGTATAATGGTGTAAATAATAACTATATAGGATTATTATAACATTATAATAATTCAGAGACATCCCATATTCTACTCCAATATCATTCAATAGTTATGGGAACGATATCATCGCTCGTGCGTATGTACGGCCTACCATCTCCACGATGTAATGCGACTCATTCTACATGATCTTCATTCAATTATAATTATATAAATGAATTGAATGAATATATATGATATATATTACACTAATACCATTATGTAAATAAGGTATCTATAACCTAAAAAGAGTAATAATAATTTATTCGACAAGACATGCATAAGAACATTAAGCAATGAACACCCGAATAACAAGTAGCAATGAAATGTTACTAATAAGAAGATATGAACATGACCATGTATGATATCATAACAATGAATATGATTCTGTAATAATTCAATGACATTATTTATATCATTATACAGGAGGTTCAGATATGTACAAAGCATATCGAACCTAAGGTAAGGGAAAATCTCGCAATCTCATTTTTATCTGAGATTGTTTATACTTTAGAATTTACTGGGGAATATTTATCATCCACATTAAAGTTTCTTTAATATGTAATATTATTTATATCCTAGTACAACTGTTTAAATCCAATTTCACATATTGGTGGATTTTTAGTCAAAGATATGAATGAAATCTTTTGTCATTTTCAGTACGAGATACATTTTGACTTTTCCGGCCAAAGTATGAGAAGAATGTTTTTTTAACTTATACGACATGAATAGATTTTTATGATTCCATATAACATTATTTCAATGAATTTTACTTTACAAATTTTCAAGTTTATTTTTAATTAACTTCATTTAGTTTAAAATGTTAAGACATGTTAAGAAAGGAAAAATGTTTTTGAAGTAGACATGATATTTTCTTCAATAATGGAGTTCAAGTGTTTTATCAAAATTATTTTCCATCTATGAAAATATTGTTATCTGTTTCTATCCCTATTATTACATTGATTTGATTATTTTTTGATGGCATTATTTTTACGAAGTCCTTTATCTTATATGAATTTTTTTATGATGTCACAATGTTTAAGAATCCCATTTTTATTATATGGGTTATGCTACGATGTATGATTTATGATTTTGTGACACACATAAGAATTGTTTCATTATGAGATGGGTGGGACCTATATCTCCCTCCAATTCATTGGGTAAAGATTTATATCTCATGAGATAGAAATGTCTGGAACAACAAGTTAATCCTGTTCAGTGATATAGGATTGAAATGAGGAGTGAACTCGGTTCAGAAATGGAATTTTTCCACTTAGATAGTCTTGGAAATGAGTCTTGACAAATAAGAAATTATTTTCGATGATTATGTGTGTATGCCACAAAGTTTCATGTTATATGTTATGATCATTGGGATTATATTTCACTACTATGATTTATCTAATATAATGATATTATGATCTCTTTTTTAGGTTATGATATTCAAAATGTTATATTCCTATGAATATGATATGATTGATATTTATTTTGTTTATCCTTAATAAGCATTTGTGCTCACCCTTTTGTATGCTTTCTTTTCCCCTGGTCAGGAAGAAGGGTATTAAGTAGGATATGCCAAAAGGGACTCTAGATATGATGAAATAAGCGGGAGACAATTTAGATGATTTATGAACCAGTTGTTTATGTTTCCCATTTTTTAAAGACAATATACCTATACAGTCCTACCATGGATTTGCTATATTTTGTAATAAGTATGCTTCAATTCTGAAGTAATAACCATGTATCTAAATTATGGGTCATTACAGTTGGTATCAGAGGAAAGGTATAGTCAACCATTGGAAACTAGGATATGAAAGCCTTAGTAAGAACCCCAAGGATATGTCTAAGCATAGAACATAATCTTAGTATTTTAGAAATGGCCATGAATAACCTAAGATAATACCTAAAGTGTGAAATTTTATTACTGATTATTCGGTTTTCCTATTGTAATTAGTGATTCTCAGACTATGCTTCATGGTTTTAGTCAACGGATGGAACTCGAAGGAACCATTTTAATGATGAATGCGACGGAAAATGCAATGATTGTCCCCCTAGGAAACGAAATGTTATGGGAGATGGAATGAAAAATCTTGTAACCATGCTCACGCAACTTTATCAAGCTATGAATCATGCAGGACATCCAAACCAGAAAAGGAAGGAGCAACATTCTGTTGAATCCTTCATGAGGCAGCTTCCACCTTCATTCAGTGGGTCTTCTAATCCATTATTGGATAAACAATGGATAAATACTACTAAAAATATATTTTCAATTCTACAATGTTCTGAACATGACAAATTCATCTTATCAGTGTATCGTTTGGAAGGTGAAGTTGATCAATGGTGGAATCTTATCCAGAATATGAGGCAAAGGGATAAAATTGAGTCCATGGAATGGGACGAGTTCAAGAAATTATTTTTCAATAGGTACTTCCCTCTTATTCTTCGAACAACGATGGATAAGGAGTTTCTTGAACTGAAGAAAAAGGATGATGAATCGGTTGGTACCTACGAAGCAAATTTTACAAGACTTGTAAGGTATGCTTCTGGAATTATAATCCACCCTAAGAGTAAGATCGATTGATTCTTTAGTGGCTTAAGACCAATTCTTCAAAGGGTGTTAGCCATAAGAGACTTCAATAGCTATGAAGAAATTATTCGATGTGCTCTTAAGGTTGAGATGGAGATTGGAGTAACCCATCAGTCATATGGGTTTGATAAGAATAGGAAAATGGAATTCAAAGGGAAATATAATGATCACACTGAAAAGAAGATGATTTTTCCCTTATGCTCATTGTGTGGAAAGAAACATGGAGGGAATTGTCTTAACGGAGTAAGTAAATGTTTGAAATGCAGAAAAGAAGGTCATCGAGCATTTGAATGCCTCAATGATGGGAAAAAGATGTCTAGTGATGCGAACAAAGAGAAGGCTAAATAGAATGCACCTCCTACACTTCAATGTTACAAGTGCAAGGAAATGGGGCATTATGCTAATCAATGCCCTAATCCAAGGTTTTTTGATGATGATCAACGTCAACAAACTCTTAGGGCCAATGAAAAAGGAAAGTCACATGAAATTTCTATCGGCGATGTGGAGTACGATAACGAAGTGGTGAAAGGTAAACTTACCATCCACACTAAAGTAGAAAATGTTTTATTTGATCCTAGATCCACCCACTCTTTTATTTCTGAAGAATTTTCCAAGGGCATTGTCGTACTACCTCAACAAATAGCTTTTGAGTTAGCTGTGAAAACTCTTAATGGCACAACGGTCACATCAAAAGTTTACAATTCTTCTCCGATTGATGTCAGTGGGAATGTGCTTCCTGCAAATCTTGCGATACAACCATTAGTGGAATTTGATGTGATTCTTGGCATGGATTGGATTTCTTTATACAGAGCTCATATCAATTTCCAAAGAAGGGAAATCAAATTTAATATTACATATCAATCTATGATCATCATTCGATGAAAGGATGAATATAACCTTGTAGTAGAAATTTATTCCATCTTATGGGTCTTGATTCCAATAAATGAAAGTTTTTATCTCAAATTGTTGGCGATAAACTCATGATTAAGAAAATTCCCACTATACGGGAGTTTGATGATGTCTTTCCGGAGGAATTTCTAGGTCTTCCAACAAATCGTGAAGTAGAGTTTTCAATAGAACTCATGTTGGGTGCTATGCCTATTTCAAAGACACCTTATAGAATGACCCCAATTGAGTTGCAAGAATTGAAGAAGGAACTCCAAGAGAATCTTGATAAAGGATTCATACGCCTTAGTGTGTCACATTGGGGAGTACATGTACTGTTTGTTATGAAGAAAGATGGATCAATGAGACTCTACATTGATTATTGAGAACATAACAAGATCACTATCAAGAAAAAATACCCTCTCCCACACATTTATTACTTATTTGACCAAGTACGTGCAGCTCAATACTTTTCCATGATTCATCTTCATTCAGGGTATCATTAATTAAGGGTAAAAAGGGAGGATATACCAAAGATGACATTCCGTGCAAGGTATGGACACTATGAATTTATAGTGATTCCATTTGGTCTTACTAATTCCCCTGCTATCTTCATGGATCTAATGAATAGAGTCTTTAGAGACTATCTTGATCAGTTTGTGGTAGTCTTTATAGATGATATTCTTGTCTATTCAAAGAACAAGGAAGAACATGAAGATCACTTGAGAATTGTATTAAAGACCCTAAGAAAAGAAAACCGTTATGCCAAATTTACCAAGTGTGAATTTTGGCTTAAAAATATTCATTTTTGGGTCACATAATCTCAAAAGAGGGGATATCTGTGGATCCAGCAAAAACAGAGGTTATCGAAAGATGGTTGAGACCAACAACAGTAACTGAGATCTAAATCTTTCTTGGTTTGTCTGGATATTATCGACGTTTTGTGAAATATTTTTCACGATTATCTAATCCACTCACCAGGTTGAATCGAAAAGGAGTTATGTTCGTTTGGATGAAGGATTGTGAAGAAAATTTCAAGGAGTTAAAACAAATGTTATCCAGTGCATCTATGCTCACACTGCCTTGTAGTGGAGAATGGGTTGTGATCTATACTGATACATCCAAGAAGGGACTGGGGTGTTTTCTTATGCAAAATTATATAGGGATAGCTTATGCCTTACAACAGTTGAAAATCCATGAGCAAAATTACCCAACTCATGATTTGGAGTGAGCTGCGGTAATCTTTTCATTAATTATTTGGAGGCATCACCTTAATGGTGAACGGTGTGATATTTATACTGATCATAAATGTTTATTGTATATTTTCACACAAAAGGAACTGAATATGCGCCAAACAAGATGGTTGGAGTTGATTAAGGATTATGACTGCTCAGTTCATTATCACCCTGGGAAAGCAAACAAGGCGGAAGACGCATTAAGTCGAAAAGACCATGCTATCTTATCCATGATGAGGATCACAAAAGATCCAATATTTATGGATTTACAAAGGATGGATCCTGGAATTATAATGGAAGGGGAAAAATCTTATCATTCTCAAATGAATGTTCAACCATCTATACATATGAATATTAAAGAGGCACAGAAAGAAGATGTAGAGTTACAAAAGAAGGTGAAAATGCTCTTGAATTTCACATTGATTGTGATGAAATAATAAGGTTCAGGAATCAAGTTGTTTTCCTCCCATACCATAATTAAAGAAGGAAATATTGGATGAAGTTCATAGTTCATCATTCTCTATTCACCATGGAAGCACGAAGATGTATAGGGACCTGAAGGAGTACTTCTGGCGGGATGGCATGAAAAGAGATGTTGCTAAATATGTATCTTGATGCTTGGTTTGTCAGAAAGTTAAAGTAGAGAGACAGAATTCTAATGGAATGTTACAACCATTACCCATACCCAAATGGAAATGGGAAGACATCACCATGGAATTTCTCACTGGACTTCCTAAAACATCCAAAGGCAATAATGTTGTCTGGGTTATAGTTGATTGTCTTACGAAGTAGGCACACTTCATTGCTATTAGAGTGGATTTCTCTATTGATCAGCTTGCCAGGATATATGTGAAGGAAGTGGTAAGATTTCATGGAGTACCACTTTCCAATATATCTGATCGGGATTAAAGGTTTACTTCGATGTTTTGGTGAAGTCTTCAGCATACTCTAGATACAGAGTTGAGTTTCTGCACTGCTTATCATCCTCAGACAGACGGTCAGTCTGAGAGTAAAATTCAAACTCTAGAAGACATGTTGAGAGCTTTCTCTATGGATTTCAAAGGTGGTTGGGATCAACACCTACCTTTTGTGGAATTTTCTTATAATAATAGCTTTCACTCTAGTATTTAGATGGCCCTTATGAAGCTCTATATGGAAAGAAATGCAGAACTCCAAATTGCTAGGATGATGTTGGGGAAAGGAAGATATTAGGACCTGATCTTGTTGATGAGATGGAAGAAAAGGTTAGATCTATTCAAGAAAACATAAGATCAGCTCAGAGTCGACAGAAAAGTTATGCCGAAAACTGAAAAAATGACCCAGATTTTCAAGTGGGTGATAAAGTGTTCTTACGAATATCTCCTTGGAAGAGAGTAATGAGATTTGGAAAGAATGGCACGCTGAGTCCTATATATATTGGTCCTTTCAAAATACTGGATCGTGTTGGGAAGGTAGCTTACCGATTGGCACTTCCACCGAATCTCTCTCAAGTTCATAATTTGTTCTATGTATCTCTCCTGAGAAAGTGCATACCTGATCCTTCATATGTACTAAGCTCAGAAGTTGTACCGTAGGAGAAAGATCTTTCTTATGAAGTACAACCGATAGAGATTTTGGATCATTGTGAAAAAGTTCTACGAAACAAGACCACTCACTTGTTTAAAGTTTTATAGAGGAACTACAAATTAGAAAAAGCTACATGAAAACTTGAGGATATGATGAGGGAGAGGTATCCTCATCTGTTTGTTACGAAGTGACGAATTTCGAGGGTGAAATTCTTTTTAAGGGCGGTAGAATGTAAATCCCTAAGATTTTATGAGAAAAATATATATATTTTTATGTCTTATGTTATATGCAAAACCAAAGGAATCTTTCACTACACACAAAATTGTCTTGGCTTGCATTACACGAAATCACATCCTTCCTCGATAGCGTGTGTAGTACGCAATACCGGGTTTCACTAAACAATGATATATTGTTATAATATTATTATGGGCTAGCCGTTATGAATAGTATTTACTAAATTTTGTATTTTATAACATTATTATTCATCTTATACATTTTCTAGAACATGGTATGAGAAAAAAATAATTTTTTCAGGTAAAATAAGTATTTTAAAAAAAATGCAATTTTGCCGCCTTTTGATGGCGTACCCACATTAAATATAGTTTTTGACATGTTTATAAGTTCAAGTTGACAAAATAAAATTCTTATTTGGAATCATGATATAATAATTTACTCTGGATAAATTTTTCATATTATTATGATAACTTTCATATTTTAATGAATAGTAAAAACACGCTATATTTTAATTAAAAACAACTTTTTTCATCGCAATAATTTATATGGTTAAATTATAAAATTTAATGGATTTAGATTATAAATATAATATATTTTTACCATTTAATATTATGTATGTCATTACCATTAATTTTAATTGTAATTTATAGGTAAAAACATTTCAATCTTTGGCAATGTTTTAACTTTTAAACCCAGTTTTCTTAACAATGAGATTAATTTTAAATTAATTAGTGAGAGTAATTTGTTTTGAATTTTGAAAAATGGAATCCATATTTGAAGTAAGTGGGTACAAATTATATTAATAGGTTACTTTTATTTTTTTAATTTTATGAATAGTTACTACGGTAATTTTTATTTACTGTAGTTAAAGGAAAATCATGTACTTAAGGGTAAAAATAAGATTATAAAATTACCTTAACACCTTCAAAATTCTATTTGATGACTAAAAGTTGACATATATAACCTAATGGTCGGAATAGATTCATTTTATGGACTTTTGACCATGAAAATAATTTAATTATTATTAAAACCAAAGAAAGTTACAACATGTCACTCTCTTAAATCTTATAAGTATAATAATTTTAATTTAGTGATACATTTCATTAAACTTCAAACATGAATATTCTACAGAAAAATAATAAAATTATCTACATAATTTAATTTTATTTATAATATTTAGAGATTAAATAATTATCATTAAAGGTGACACAATAGTGATGTAGAAATTATTTTATTGATTGAAATATCAAATAAATGGGTTTAAATATATTAAAATAAATATTATATGAACTATTTAATGTTATCCTCTAATTTTATAGATAAATATGAAATTTTATTAATCTATTAATGCTTTTATTTTGAACATATATTCTATGTGGATTTTATTTAAATTAAAATAATTGAATAGTGTCAAAATTGACACAATTGTTATTTTATAAAAATAACATAATATAAAATTGTTTAAAAATCACAAAAATATTTAAAAATTGTAAATGAAAATTTATATGGTCTAAAATTTCATATATTATCCAATTAGGGATAATTAACAACACATAAGTCATTATTTATAACAATTTTAAAATTAGAATCTTATTACCACAAAAAAAATTAAATAGATTAAATAAGGATAATTCAAGTTGATAATGTTTAAAATAAATTCCCAACATGTATAAATTTTATTGGTTGATGATATTCAAACCCTATATCATCTAATATTCAGATTTAAGTCATTTTTGGAGGTTTTTATGTGGGGATTGAATTTATTATAAATTAATATTTCTTATGTTTCCAAAGGTGCCCCTCTCCTCCCTTATAAAAGGGCACCTCCTCCCTCTTCTCCTCACACCAATTTGAGCCTTCACACTCGGTAAAACCCTGAACATTTCTCTTCTACACTTCCCAATAAACATACTAGAGGTCCTGGAATTTTTCAAATACCAACATTAGTGCCCTAAGAGGAGGTTAAGAAGAGGCACGTCAAAGAAGAGGTAATATCCTTTACCGATTCTTTCCATTTTAGTTTTTCTTCTACTTCTTCTTATTTATTTGTTTCATAATAAATTAATAACATCAGTATTACTCATATAAAAATATGTTATTATAAATATGAAACAACCCTATTTCACATTCTATCCATCCTACGAAAAATGAAATCGTCGTGCATGCGTACGTACGGAATACCGTCTCCACGCCGTGGTGTAATCTGTTTTCCACCACCACCTTACATGGATGGGTATAATGGTGTAAAGAATAACTATATATTATTATTATAACATGATACTAATTATGAGACATTCCACATTCCAATCCAATACCATTCAATAGTTATGGGAATGATATCATCGCTCGTGTGTACGTACAGCCTATCGTCTCCATGATGTGATGTGACTCGTTCTACATGATCTTCATTGAATAATGATTATATAAATGAATTTAATGAATATATATGATATATATTACACTAATAACATTCTGTAAATAAGGTATCTATAACCTAGAAAGAGTAATAGGAATTTATTCGACAAGATATGCATAAGAACATAAAGCAATGAACGCCTGAATAACAAGTAGCAATGAAATATTACTAATAAGAAGATAAAAATATGACCATGTATAATATCATAACTATGAATATTATTCTGTAATAAGTAAATGAAATTATGTAAATCATTATACAGGAGGTTCGGATACGTACGAATCATATCGGGCCTAAGGTAAGGGAAAATCTCGCAATCTCATTTTTATCTGAGATTGTTTATACTTTAGAATTTACTAGGGAATATTTATCATCCACATCCATGTTTCCTAAATATTTAATATTATTTATAAACTCCTACAATTTTTTAAATCCAAATTTAATTATTGGTGAATTTTTAGTAAAAGATATGAGAGGAATCTTTTTTCATTTTCAGTACGAGATACTTTTTGACTTTTTTGGCCAAAGTACGAGAAGAATGTTTTTTAAAATTATACGACATGAATGGATTTGTATGATTCCATAGAACATTTTTTCAATGAAGATTCATTTTCAAATTTTCAAGTTTATTTTTATTTTACTTCTTATAGTTTTAAATGTTATGACATGTTAAGAATGGAAAAATGTTTTTGAAGTTGAAAGGATATTTTCCTCAAGAATGGAGTTCAAGTGTTTTATCAAAATTATTTACCATCAAAGATAATATAGGGTTTTGTTTCTATCCCTATTATTACATTGATTTTATTATTTTGTGATCTAATTATTTTTATAAAGTTCTTTTATCTTATATGAATTGTTTTATGATGTCAAGATGTTTAAGAATCCCATTTTTATCACATGGGTTATGATATGATTTATGATTTATGATTTTGTGGAACACATAAGAATGGTTTCATTATGAGATGGGTGGGATATATATCTCCCACCAATGCATTGGGTAAAGATTTATATCTCTTCAGATAGACGTGGCTGGAATGGCACGTTAATCGGGTTCAGTGATACATGAGTGAACCGAGGAGTGAACTCGGTTCAGAAATGGAATTTGTCCACTAAGATAGTAATGGAAATGAGTCTTAACTAATAATAAATGATTATCTATGATTATTTGTGTATGAAAAAAAGTTTCAAGTTATATATTATGATCATTGAGATTACATTTCACTACTATGATTTATCCCATGTTATGATATTATGATCTCTTTTTCAAGTTAGGATATTCAAAATGTTATGTTCTTATGAATATAATATGATTGATTTTTTCTTTTGTTTACCCTTACTGAGTATTTGTGCTCACCCTTTTGTATGTTTTATTTTACCTAGGTCAGGATGAAGGGTATTAAGTAGGATATTCCAAAAAGGGACTCTAGATATGATGAAATAAGCAGGAGATAATGTAGATGATTTATGAACAAGTTGTTTATGTTTCCCAGTTTCTAATGACACTATACTTATACGGTCCTACCATGGTTTTATTATATGTTGTAATAAGTAAGGTTAAATTTTGAAGTAATAACCATGTATCTAAAGTATGGGTCATTTTAAATTTTTAACTCTCAATTCATTTATTGAGTGAACCAAAACATTGTTTATTTAATGATAAATTGATTAAAATATATTAAAACATGATGGTTGAGGTACTTTTGGTTGAAATTATTGGGGGAATTATTTGGATTTCAAAGCCCTCTTTTTATAATAATCCCTTATATTCTATACTTCCATGCACATTTGATCATTTTTATCGCATAATATTCATGTAAAACTAGTTAGTTTCTCTACATTACAAGACATTTTTTCCTTTCCAACATACTCTACATGTGAAAGTTCATGATATAGTTGAACTTAAGTGTGGGGGGAAGATAAATTGTAGTGTGATACCTCAATCGATGCTACATTGAGTGGAGATTCAAATTATGAAGAGATGTTTTTTACTGCTTAAAAATATTTTTTTGAGATTCTTCTCTATATAGGGCTCTCAAATTAAATGGATTTGTGTATGTGTGTAGCACTTAATGGAAGAAATTTATGCATATTTGGTGCTTTCAAAAAAATATGGTTGAGAAAAATGTCGTTTTTTCTTATGAAATATTTATGGCGTGGTATGGAATAGATAATATCAAATATAATTATATCTTATTTTAATATATGGGGAGTATGTTAGAGATCATACTTGAGTGAGAATTAGAATGATGTAATTTTTCTTAAAAAAGACACAATCCCACTTTATTCGGTCTCATATTTTTTCACATTTGAAACCCACAAACCTTAAGCCATATAAAAGAAATAAAAATTCTACATAATTATAAGACATTTTTGTCTCATATTGGATAGATATATATGGATTTATCAGTCCCATTGTGATTATTTCATGTTTTTGGATGAGAAAAGCCTTGTTGAAAATCTGTGTGTTGAATGAAAATTAATGGGAGATAAGTGTATTGTTATCATGGATTGATTAAAGAAGTGGAAATGGATTGAATGATCTGAATGGAAATATTGAATTATTTTTTTATGAGGCATGGTAACTTTATTATCATTTATAAATTGTTGTACCTCGTTGTCATGTTTTTTGAAATTGCCTTGATTTGATCTTGATGCTCAATTGTCTATGATTTGAAGTTCTATGTGTGGGGAATTGATAGTTATAAAATTTAAACTATTTTTCTTTTCCATTTAAATGATTCATACCCTAAAATTTTAACAATTTTAGCTAAATAACATTGATTTTGGATTTTAGGGATGTTTTGTTCTTAAAATTGAAAATTTAATAATTCTTGAATTTTAACAGTTCTCAATAACTTCTTTATTGTGTACATATATTTTTATATTATTTATCCCAATCAATTAAATATTTTCTTTATTTTGGATTCCTATGTTTATGGGATACATCTTTATAAATTTTTTCAAAGGTCGATTGTGCCATCAAGAGGCGCAAATAAATCAATCATTGAGGGAAATTTTTCTAGCTAATATGATGGACCCCATCTTATTGAATAGACAATAACTCAAGATATATAACTCAAAATGAGATTATTATACCTAAATATAAAAAATAAATAATACAATATCATCCATGATAAATCCTAAGAGAAACTTTGAACATTATTTCACCCTTTGAATGAGTAAAATATATAGAAGATGAAGGGCCCACATGAGTTTAAAATTTTATCATCATTAATTAATTCATAACATTTTAAAATTGTTTCAAAATAGGAAAAATATTGCAGAGTAGATATATTATTCAATTTATAACTTTTTTTTAATAAACAATAGTGATATTTATTTGGTAAGGTGGATAAAATTATGCTAACTTCTCATATACAGAAACAAGAGAAAGGATTACAAACCCCGCGTTTTTTTATATTTTCATCTCCACTTTCATTTGAAGGGTGGTTAGATTGAAGGAGGGGTTGTTCTAGAGACGATATGTAGGAGAATAGGAGTTCCATTAATGATCTTCAAGGTATGAAGGGTTAAACACTATGTTTTGGTTGGCAGTAGAGAACCCAGGATTCATCCATTTTGAGTTTGTTTTCATTATTGTAAGCTTTTTTCTTTTGATTTCTCCATGAAATTGTTATCCAGAATGAAAGTGTTCTATTTATTTCTGGTTTCCAATTTAATATATATTTTTCTGTATTTATTATCATCTTATGAATGTAAAACTACTATCTTGTTTTTTAAAAACTTTGGGTGAGGTCTCCTCATTGACCACAACAAGTTCAACTGGTTTCAATTTCTCGGAGGTCTTTGGGAAATTAGATCACATTCATAAGAGGTTATAAACCTATATTGGAGGTACTGTTTTGTTTTTTTCTAATATAGGTGTATTCCTTGAGGTCATGAGGTATACATTGGATAATTTAATTACAATAAATATTTTAACAATAATAAATGTTGTGTTCGATGATCTAATGTTGTCCACCTCTCCATTATTTAGTTTTTATTATACATTTATTCTATGTTCTAATTTATGATATATATTTTCTATCTTAATATACTTTTGTGTTAGTTTACATAGTTTTACTAGTTTAAAATATTGAATTTTAATTCAAAAATTTAACAGAAACAAATTAACAATATGACATATTGACAGCTTAGCCTGCAACCTCCTCATGATACAACCCCATGGTCACCATTGTACTTAATTTTCAAATAGAAAATATTTGAATAGAGTTTCATGATAAAAAAATTGTATTAGTATGAAAAAAATTATATAATAAAAACAAATTCCATTTCTATTATTAAATCCATTATATTCTTCCCCATAATAAATTTCATCCTCAACATTTATGTCTAACCGCCAAAATTGGGGGGTATTTCTCAATGATCACTTCGTCAAGATCCCACGTGGTTTCATGAAACATGTGATTTATCTAGAATACATTCGCCATTTAGGTAATCTTATTTCTTAATAGTTTCACCTTTTCAATAAGAATATAGATTCGTTTTTCTTCTTATGATAGGTAATGTTCGAAATACTTATCATTCGAATTTAGTATATGTATTCAGTTTGACATATAATTTCATAATAGGTACACATGGAATATGCCATGGACATTGGAATTATATTAATGTACTTCTACCTGATATGAAATGGCTCCAACATGATCTAGAATATCTAATTCCTTAATATTCCTCAGACTCATTTTCAAATTCTTTATAAACTTCCTAACTCTTTTCCAGTTTGATATTTTGAGGAATACAAGAGATCCAACATGAACCTCTATATCCTTCCTTAGATTTTGAACATAACATTTTTTTCAAATATGAGAATCCTTGATTTGTTTCTAGATGAATAATATCTTTTCCATAGTACTTTTCATATTTTTTGGTCCCATAATTTTTCAGTCACCAACATTATCCTAACATGTTGTAGTTCTACACTCCTTCCCTAATAGTGCTTTATAAGAAGCTATTTGAATGATTAAACAAAAACTATTATTATAAGGGAACTCAATAACTAGAAGATTTTATTCCCCAAATACATAGAAAATCAAGTGAGCTAGCACATAACATAACTTCCAAGGTTTTAACGGTCCTCTATGACTTCCCATTATATTATTGTTAATAGGTTTTTTAATTCATACCTCAATAATATATTCTTTTTGTAGTCTCCCCAGAACATATATGTAAATATTGGTTCTCAGTTAGAATTAATTGATTGTCCCCACTATGATGTCTAATGAAATGTTTAATATACATACAAGAATGGTTCTCAATAGATAACTCTTCTCATTTAATGACAAAATGGGAAAAATTTGTTAGTCTATCAATGATTACTCATGTATCATTATTTCCCTTGGATTTATTTGGAAGCACATTAATAATGTCAATAGTGATTTTTTCCCACTTCCAAAATAGTATGGGTTTTGGTTTTAAAATAAATTTGGTTAGTTATCTTTCTTCCTTCACCTGATGACATAATAAAAATCTTATAGTATCACCAATAACCTTCATTTTCATGTTATCTCACCAATACTTTTATTGAATATCTCTATACATTTTGGGGCATTTGATATGTATTGAGTATACATAGCTATGAGATTCATCTATTATTTCTTTCATTAACTCTATATTAGATGGGATATAATGTCTAGTACCAAAAATTATTATACCCACTTAATTTACAATAAAGTAATAAAGCTCCCAATTATTCATAGCTTCCATCTACCTTTATATCTTAGGGGCATCCATTTGTGATTTCTTAATCACCTCCTGTAATGAGGTTTCTGAAATAATTTTTTATAATATTTATTATTTCCCTTCCATTAAGGCTTCCATGAAAATATTTTCCAAGTCATTGTTCAATGGTTCTACTTCAACCATCATTATTTAAATAACATTAGGGTCTTTCCTACTCAATTTATTATCTACTTCATTTTTTTAGTGTGATAATGCATAGAAAAATCATAGTTCTTATGACGATCTAACCATATCATTTTCCTCATGTTCAATTCCCTATATTTGAATATATAATTGTAACTCTAGGGGTCGGTGTATATTTCATTTTTCTCCCTATAAAGTCAGTGTATCCTTATCTTTCAATCAAAGATAATTTTAGCTAATTATAAATCAGGGGCATGATAATTCTTTTCACGATGATTTATATATTAGGAGATATAGGTTATAACCAATTATTTTACATGAGAACATATCCAAATTACTTATTGGACACATCACTATAAATGAAAAATCCATTCCCATTAATGGGTAATAATAGTATTGGTTCACTAACCAACCTATTATTCAGTTCATAGAAACATTATACAGACTCGTTTTTCTAGATAAATTTAAATTCATTATGAGTTAACTTGGTTTTTGGATTATAAATACATGATTTTTTTCAAACAAATATATAATAGCCTATTAGAACAAAAATGTATATATATTATTTAATATTGTAAGACATGGATACTCCTATTTGAAATTTTTATTTGAAGAATCCATTAAAATTCTATCACTAGTCAATGTCTGTACAAAGAAATAAACTTTTTATAACTAGAACTCACATTTGTTGTGTTTACCAAAAAAAATACTTTTTCCTCAATGTTTGTAATATTACTCTTTTATGGTCATCATTATCTTAATGATTTTCTAAATATATCTAATTATCATCAATAAATACAACTTAATATTTATAAAAATTGTCCCTAAGGTCTCTACTTATCGAATCCAGAAATAAAAAAGGATCATTAGTTAGGAAAAATGTCATAAAAAACTCATAATATCAGTATCTTGTTCAGAAGGAAAACCTTTTTATATCTTCTTTCCTCATCCTTAGTTGATGATACCTTGAACTTATGTCATTTTTAGTGAATAATTCATCCCGGTGAAGCTAAAGAAACAAATAATAAATCCTTGTAAGTGTTCATTTTTTCATTTTTGTGATCCCATGATGTTCGCTAAAATCAATGTACAGTCATGTTGAAATGTCCTTAATCTTTAAATAGATTACATGTTATCCCTAATGAGACACGCTATGTCAAATAAAACACTCATCCCAAAGATCTAAAGGTTTCTTCATTAATTCCTCTCACTCTACATATTCCATCCTATTTGGGGTCTTTGATATTATATTGGATACATGTATGAGTTCATTTAAGAAATCTACCTCTCTTTTTGGTGTAGGTCTGGGTTACACTTTATAAAATACCTCAATATATTCTTCGAAAATGGGTAAATGTATAATTATTATACTTTCTCTTTCTTTTTACCCTTCTTCTATAATCATTTCCATATAGAAGAAAATTAGATGTTGTTCATGGCATGACTCAGGATGAGATATATCTCTTTTAATAATAATAATATTTTATACCTTTATATCTACTAAAATCCAATTTCTTCTAAATTTTATCATGAATTATACATCAAAAACCAATTCATTCAATGTATTATGTCAAATCTTATAATTATAATGGATACAAGGTCAATAGAGATATTATTCTCCCAAATGTAAATTGGGGAATCCATATATATCTTTGATTCATGAAAAATTATTCCATGATTTTAAACCAAAAACTCTTCCAAAATTACTTTAATGATTAACTTGATGTTACTAGTAAAATGAATGAAATAAAATAATACATATAACTATAATTGAAAAATTTACTTTATAACTTCGAGGTTGTGATTGGTTAACCTCCAAAAACATCATTTTGGGCCTCTATATAACCCATCATGATTTCAAAAGAATAAAATTTCTTCCATGTAACCTTCTAGTAATTATGGTGGGTTTTATATGTTATATTATGATTTAGACAATGGTTAATGAAATTTATATTCTCCTTACACAGAAAGAATTGTATATTAACCATATCATCCTTGTCATTATAATTACAAACATGAGGCTTTATATCTTAATTATTGTTTTGATCTTTATAGAAATATCTTCAAAATTTTTCTCACATTCCACTTATGTTCATATATTTCTCTAAGATTCATTTTACACATTTTTTTCACATAAAATATTTTACTTTCATCTGTTAAATTTCCTGGGATGGATTGCTTCCAAAAAAATTCCACATCATACTCTTATTATCATTCTGTCTAGGAGTCCATTGGTATCTTTAAACTCTATTTCCTCTTTAAGAACACATCTTTTGATATCTTTGTAACCCTAAAAGTCTTTCATTTCCAATGGTGTCAATATAAGGGGTCTCAATCTTCTAATGAATTAACCAATCTTCCCATCTAAATTGATGAAAATTCCTAAAACATAATGAATAAGTGTTGGGATGTTCATATCATAATTACCCACAAATTTATTTTACTTTTACATTGGAACATTTAATTCCCAATCCATAATGGTCTAGAATGGGTGAGAAAAATACTTTTTTAAGGTATCCTTTTTAAGTCTTCACATTCCATGGTTTCAACATCATCCTTTGGCTTTGTGTTCTTCATCAGTGTTAATCACTGGTCGAATTCTTCATCTCTGTAATATTATTCAAACATTAAATTGTCTTATCTGGAAGAATGTAGAATTAAAAATATCTTTTCTATAGTACTAATCAATTATTTTACAATCGTTGTATCATAATAATAAAAAATGTGGTAGTTTATGTATAAAGTATTAAACATCCATCACTTCCTTTGTCGGTGATGCCAGATGCTCTACATGTCTTAAGATATTATTCATTACCTAATATAAATGATTCAGCATCATTATTTTGTTTTCAACTCCACACCCTCATGTTTTAAATTCTATCTTTACATATTATTTTTCAATTGTTATTTTCATGAGTCAATATATTCACGGACATTCTTCTTCAAGAGAAAAACCCATGGGAGGAATTCTTTACTATTGTAAACATTATATGATTTTTTTTGAAAAAATAATGATCTTAAAATTATATAGAAATATCTATATAAGAATATATTATTCAATATAAAAAATCAAATTTTCTATATATCCATCATTATTGTTTGTATAAATCATGTGATTAACCAAATAATATCCCTCAAGAGTGTCAAAAGAGGTTTATAGTAAGTCATCTTTGTTATGAACTGGTGACGATAGTATTAATACCCAATATGTTATTTTTGATGTTACTATAACTAGGTATAACTTTTTTAAATCCACATTAACTTGTCATATCTAGATATGGATTTCATTTCTTTGAAACCACTAACATTATAATTTACTTAAATTTTAGGCTGATTGATAGTATTTAGACTTATCCATGAGGTTCTTACTAATGTCTCCCTATCCTGATTTCTAAAAAAATAAACTATTTCATTAAATACTAACTATGGAGACCCTCATTTTAATATATTATTTTAAAGATATTTATTTTAAACGATATTACATTAATAAACATGAAAGAAATTTTGAGGATTTGTGTCTTGGAAACTAGGTACATAAACAAAAAATTTATTTAATCCTCTTAAAGAACTCAATTATTATTCCATCCTATTTTACCTCACAACAAGTGATTTTATGGGGACATATATCAATTTAAATGAGAAAATCATAAATCCCAATAAGGGATGAATAATGGAAATAGAACATGAGTGATCATCATGGATAAAATATAAGGCATACAATTGTGGAATAATCATAAATACATGATACATAACATGGAGGTTTTGATAAAATAGGAAAATAAGGCATTAATGTGTATATCACCAAGGGTTAATACCAAGGTCTCAAAAACCATATTACAAATCTTCTCCACTAATGTATCATAAAAAAAATTATCTATATATATTAATTCATTAGCTAATAAATTTGAGTTCTTCTAGGGTGCACCATTAATATATATTAATTCATTCATGAGAAAAAGATTATATATAAAAATAAACCACTTCATCATTAACTTTTTGAGGGAAAAAATGAGCCTCATATAAAATCTTTGACTATATAAGTGCTTAAAGAAATGAACACTTCATCATTTATTACCCATGAAAACGGAATGTGTGTTTAATACATGAAAATACCCAATAATTTATGTATAATTACCTATATACGAATGAAAATATTGTTGGATATTAATAACATAAAAAGAGTATATGTAAAATGAAGGGATGATTTTAGAAACAATATCAGAATACATGGAGATTTATGTAACATGATTAAAAAGTGAAAATATATGCCCCCCATTGATATAATAACATTTTAAAAGTAATGGAATGATCAAATTCTCATAGTAAATTAATACCTTTTAAATTAGAAGACTAACTACAAAGGAAGTACATGGATAAAAAGGGAGAGTAAGATAATCCTTTAACTTTTAAGATAAATTCTTTAACCATGAGGAGAGTTCATTAGAACCATATAAACTATATGGAATGGTTCTAAAGTGGTTTAGTGAGGGTAAATTCTTGATTATTGTCTTGGGAGAGAACTAAATGGTGTGGAGAGGAGGGTATTTATAGAAAATGTGGGACAATTGTTTATTAATTTTTAAATATAATTCTTCAAAATCTAGGTTGTGGAAAATTAAAAACCATTGGGATACCAATGGTTTTGGATCCTGGTGTATAATATAAGTAATGTTTTTTTACATATTTAGGTTTTATAACTGAACCTAAATATATTATATTATTATTTTTCATGTGAAAATGACTTTTCTATAAACTATTTTTTTTAAAACCAAAATTTCTATGATAGACTTTGAAAAGTTATTTATAGGTTTTGAAATTCATTTTTTTTAATTAAAATAAAATGAATTTTAAGAAATTATTTTTGGTCATGGATTATGTTTTATTAAAAATTTGATCATTATTACATATTTATGAAGATATAAAATATACTGAAGAAACAAAACTGTATTATTACAGTAAATTAAAAAATATGGTATCTTAAAAAATTATCAAAATTTCACCATATCCAAATTTTGAGATGAATAATTCAAATAAAATGTTTACTTGATCGGTACAATTGTCTAAATATGAGAATTTTACCTTTTAATTAAAAATCTCATATAAGGAAAAATAAGATTTTTTATGGTATAATCATCTTTATGAAACATATAAATCACTTGGGACATTAAAAAATTATAATATCATTTATATTTAAATAAATAGTATTTTACAAGAATATTTCAGGATTATATATTTTATTTAGAATAAATGAATTTATTATAAAGCTATATAATTTTTTTGTAAATATAATAATGTTTTATTTGTATCAAAAATCTATTTATCATATTCATCATACATTTATATTTATTTTATAAAAAAAATATAATAAAGCCCTATTTCATTTCCAAAAGATAAATTATGCCTTTATAATACCATGGTCTAGGTACATAGATCTTTATTACACTGACATACACCCAATGGGTATGGCACCTTCATGGAGTGGGTCAACTAAAATTGGCCTAGTGGTTATCTCCAAAAACATGAACTTCTCTCATTGTTGATTATGATCACAACTTAGTGGTTAAATCTCTACTTGTGCTTGGTCAAGGTTGAACCATAGTGACACAACATCCCTTCCATGTTATGAGGAATTGGCTTCAAAGTGAATGACCCTACATGTTGAGGCTAATGATTCTCACTTCTGAATATATATTTTTTATTACACTTTTTTACTAATTAAAATTGTAGTATTATTTAAAATGTCCATAAATCCCAATGTTCATATTAACCAATGGTCACATTGAACAATGATCATATTTACCAATTATAATATTGACTAATATTTAGGTTACTATCCCAAAATATTAGGTTACTATTCATAACAATCATGTTACAGTTCCAACTATCATATTACCTCTAAAAATACCTATTAATTTTTTATTCATCGTTCACATAATTTATCTTCAATTATCTATAACTTCTATCAGATTACTAATGTTTATTATAACTTTAAATTTTTTTATGTGGTTGTGAAGATTCCAAGGGATCAAGAAGATCCTAATTTTACTATTCTTTTAATTTCATTTATTTATTTTTATTTTCCAATTGAAATATTATAAATTATCATGGATATTTTTTTCTATATTTGTAATTTTATCAATTAATAAAATAAATCATTGATGTATTCATCAATTATTTGTGTTTCATGTGTTTGAAACACTAATATATAATAAAAATAAATTTCATTAATATAATTTATGGTCATTACACCATAAATATCAGATAGTTGAACTGACACCTTGGATTTCTACCAATTAGAATTTCTTAAATATCAGGAGTGAACCCTTAAACTGGAGGAATCATAAAATTAAATCCTCAACCTCTATCCCTACAGTATCTGCAGAACTATAAGGGCAAGAGTACGCTTCTAGGGATTCTAAATTTTCATAAGAAGATTTTTCCATTTTATAATCTCTTATATTTGAGGAGTTTCCCACTCCCTCCAATATTCATATTCCTGATGATAAAGAGATGTAGGATGACCCTCCCATGTTTAAAAATGGATTCTTCACCACTATGGATGATCTGACACATGTCAACCTCAACACTAAGGAAGGTCTAAGGACAACTTTGATTGGTTCTGTTAGGTCTACTGGTGAGTAGAAACACTATATTTCATTTATAATTAAGTAAGAATCTTTATTCACATGTATCTATAAGGAGATTTATGGGCCCAACCCTCAAGTCTCTATCCACCACCTTGGCCTCCCAACCAACCATCATGGATTCAAACAAGTACCTAGAAAAATCCATCCCACCCATGGGTAAATGTTCAAGGAAAAAGTTAATAAGAATTTCAATGATTTTTTTTGGGGAAGTTCATTGACCAAAGTGTATATCCAAAATCATCCTAGTTTGGAAGACAAATAGAAATACCAATAGTTTTATTGAATTACAGGACCTCAACCATAATTTCCCTATATAGATGACTTCCTCATTATAGTCACTGACTGCAATATTGAAACAATTTCAATATTTTATACCCTTCCTTTATTGATGGATATTATGGGCGTCAAAATACTTGATGGATATCAGAGATGAATAATTAAATGTATTAATGGAAGTTATTTCTATAGAGTGATTCCCTTCTTTTTGAAGAATTATGGGGTAGCCTATTTGGGTTCCATACATCATGTATTTAAGCGTCTCCATTGAATGATGGTGGCATGTTACATGGATGACATGGTTGTAAAATTTTTCTAATAATATGAAAATCTAAAATATTTATATAAAATGTTCCCCAGGATCCCCAATCACTGTATAAAAACAAACCCCTTTAAGTGTACATTCATGGTTACCTTTGAGAAGTTCCTTGTCATTTTTGTCAGATTTTAGGGTATTAATATTGACCCCTAAAATACCATGTCCATCATCAGAATGATTGACTCATGCAATCTCTCATATTTGGGTGGTTACCAAGTCCACTTATCTTATATAAAATGTTCATTTAATCTAAATGGAAGGAAAATTTCATCTATTTTCCAAGATTATGATGAATGGTGTCCCTTATTTGTGGGATGAGGTATACTAGACTTTGTTTGATATCATCAAGTAGTATCGGCTCTAACCATTATTTTATATTCCACCAATACATGGGAAAAAATTTATCCTCTTTGTGACCTCCATAGAATTATCCTTTGGAACCATGCCATCCCTCAAGAATAATGGAGAAAAGGGAAATATTATATACTATCTTAGTTAAATTTTTCCCGACACTAATACTAGATATTCTCTTATTGCGAAGAACTACCATACCATGGAATTCATTGTACAGAGTCTGTGGAATTATCTATAACATCATGAGATCTAGCTAATCACTATCATTGACCCACTGATGTAAATCCTAAACTGACCTGTTTTTACTAGGTGATTAACATGGTTCTTAGTGATTATTTAGTAGATCAACATCTAGTTTATCCCTTAGAAGACTGTGATGGGTTTGGCATTGGTAGACTTACTATTCATAACCCCGACCTATGAGTAGTTTTTTTAGAGGTTTAATACTTAGATGAGTCCATTATTTTCATTGATGAAGAAAAATAATTCTATCACATGCACTTCAACGATGCCTCTTTGATACCCTCATGGAGAAGAATGAATAAACATTATCTCAATAGGGTGAGCATTGGAGTGGCCTTCACCAATCACTAAAAGGACTTCATTCCATAATTATTCCTCTTCTAAAAAGGACATATCAAAAATGAGACTTACTACTATTAACTCATCATTTTTTTCAGTCAATCCCTTGTGAGTTAGGTTAAAAAATTTAATGTGAAGGGAGAATTAAATATAGATATCAATATAATTAATGGATATTATATTATTTGGAAATATGATCTTGTTACCTTACTCAAGATCACCCATTATATGATAAATAGTTTCCCTTTGAGATGATGGTGACTCATGAACCATGATCTCATATTGTTACTGTGGATTGTCTAGAAATTCTAGCAGCATCTCTCACAGATCTTGATCAGGATGATTTGGACATACATGTGGAACACCACAAGTAGATTGAACTTGTTGTTCTTGAGCTAGTGATTCATGAGGTGAATCTGCTCACTGTTTGTTCTTAACAGGCATGAACCTCAATTGTATCTATGAGAGAGGAAGAATATTAGTGGATAAATACACTAATCACAAACCTCCATCATGAAAATCTACCATCATAATGAGCCCAACGTATAAAAATACACTAATGTGATGTATGTTTAATTCTCTAGGATGACCCCACCTCAAAGTAGTCCACCTATCGATGTATATTTAATAGTATACTTCTATATTTTATCTAGGTAAAGGAAATTACATAGGTTTTAAAAGTTTTTTATGTTGGGTCATGTGGTGGTTCCCCATTTATGATCAAAGCTCTCCCAACAGATTCTAAGGATTGGTTACTTCATGCCAACTGTGGCGCATGACTGCATGAAATTCATCAATAAGTGTCATGAATTATAGATTCACGAAAAATTAATTCTTAAAAAACTACACATTCTCCATAAAATTAAGTATTCAAGTCCCTCTCATATATGGGGATTGGATTTCATGGATCCCAACCTACTAGTGACATCCCGATAGTGCAAATAATACTTACTATGAAGGTAATTTTTCAAAGTGGGATAATTCCATCCTCTTAAAGGGGGTATAGACTAGATTAATGATTTTTTTGTGAAATCCCACATCATTAAACAGTTCAGGATCCCTCACATTATTCTTATTGATAACAAGACCAACATTTGAGTCAAAAATTTAATGATGTTATACACCAAGTATAACATCTTGTCCAATAATACTTCTTGCTATCATGCATATTAAAATGGATACATATAGGTATTAAACAATACCCTATATAATATCTTTCTAAAGTTATTATATCACAATAATAACATATGAATCTACATGATCTCTAATTCCATATAGGCCTATCAAATGATCACTTAGAATTATAACCAAGAGACTCAATAAAATCTAGTATATAGGAAAGATAAAGTGTTTCCCATAAAGGTCTAACTAACTTTTCTCTAGAAATAAATCTGAAACTAATTAACACCAGAAAAAAGTCCCCAATTATTATAGGATGAATTAGAATCCCTCTATGAGAATAGGTTTCATGAACTACACAATATCAAGGTTCATCAGAACTATGTGTCCTAAGAATTCCACAATAAAGTTCTCATATGATCCTTCCTCCAAGATGAATTGGTTTTATCCTCAATAAAAACCAATGATATTATGAAGGAAACATTAAAATCTGGAGGATATCTAGGGTGTAAACTTCTCCATTCACATGGTCTACTCTAATGGTGCATTCTCATTGATCACCATATACTCGGAGTGCACCAAACCTCCCACAAATATAATGTTCGTAAATAAGTACATTGAATGAGTTTGGGCTAGTTAATTTGTGTTTTAATAGTAAGAAAATAAACTATATAACACAAATTTTATATATCCATAACATTTAATTAAATAAAATTTCATATGATTTGTAGGACATTAAGATATATAGCCTCATGTCCTCACCATAAAATATTTAACTACATGTTCTTAGTCCTTGAAGCATGTCTCTAAGTTGAACACCTCCCATGTCCTAGATTCATGAAATCAAAATACATAGAATATCATCCTTTCTATACTGTGTAAATTAAAACTCCATGGTTAGGGTGATGGTTTAAGGATCATACAAGGACCACACCCATATAATTTCCACAAGATGTTAAACTGAACTATCTTCAACATTCCTTCATGATGTTAAAATGCTTGATCAATGTATTAGCCATATATTGTTATTATTCATGGTTAAGACCATTATGTAATACCTGATACTTATTAGAATAGGTCTTTTTCACATGAACCTAAATTACATGGAATATAGTTCTAGTTTCATGGACTTAAAATACATCACTAATGTCTTTCTAATCTATGATTAAAATATATATACATCTCATTATCCTCATACATGTGAAAAATTCACTTATTTTTTTATCATCTTCATACTATACAATTACCTATAACTTTGTATGGATTGATTCATATTCCATGAGACATGTAGAAATGTCTAGATCACTTATTATATCCCTAACAACCATTTCCAGTTTGGATTTTTCTTTCCCAATCTTATCATATTGAAAAAGACCCTTCCATCTGGTCCCTTAGTCCCACCTAACATTGTGGTTTCACTCTTCATGGGATATGGGTTTGACTCTCATTCACCAATATTCCCCATGAATTTTATTGAGTACAATATTAGGCTACACCATGATTACTTAAATCTTATGATATGTCTCTTCTATTCAAACTCACACATAGATAATTCCTTTTTTTGAGTCCTAATAACATTTTTTATCAGAATGATCTCCCATATGGAGATGGAACAATGATCCAAAGTACTACCCTCTATCTAGGGTACACAAATAAATAATTTCCTCGTACAAACATAATAGGTCCCCCACTTCATGTAAAAGGTCCATAATCGACCATAATTTTGTTTTACCCATTCTTGATAGTGTGGTAGTGGAAAAATAATTTCAAAGACATTAAAAATTGTAATCCATTACCCATATTAACCCTCTTTGTGAATTAGTTCCCTAAAGTTATGATTTACATCATGGTCTCCCACATTTTTTGGGTGAAACATTAAACCATTAGGTGTTACCTCACTCATGTATTTAGGATATTTGGATGATAAAATTAGTTTAATGGGGTCTCAGTTTCGCTCACTCATGTTGTACGAGTGATATTTCACTACACTTTTTTTCCCACACTAAGAATGGATCATAAGGGTATAAAGGTCCTGGTGTATTATTACCCCACACAATTAAGGAACCCACATTCCGAAGGTATCCATAGTCCTTAAAACATTAATTTTAACTAAATGTCCCTACTAGGACCTTATGAGAATCTTTATGTAGAATTCAGTGATCCGATTTACATCGTGATCTGCTCTACCCTCCATGGTGCATGGTACAACTCAAGTCATGGTCACTGATATTTTAACATAAACTCTAAAAATACCCCATAATGTATTAACTGTATGATGTTAACATAAATATCATATCATTCATGGCACATATAATTAAACTGTGTAGTCATGGTCATGGTTTCATGACCTCAAAAGGAATGCCACCAATATTCTAAGTTGAGATACTTTAAACTACATAGAAAAAATCCATTACAAATAACATTAATCTACTTTTAATGGGTCCCCATCACTTAAACCTAAAATATATGGAAGATCATCCTTATCGTATGAAGTTAAACTATGAAATCAATCACTTAGTTGCATGGCGTTAAAATAGAACCAACATCGATCCTAACTACATGACCTTAATATTTATAGGTATAATATTTCTCTATAATACTTAAAATATATTACCTACTCATCATCCTCAATTGAGAGGAAACCCCGACCTTTTATTCCATACTCATATATCATTATTTTCTATAGCTACTGTGATGGGGATTGGATCCTCTTTTTCATGTGGTCATATGAAATACATATGAAGCACAATCCTTCAAATATTGCAATCTAGGAAAGTTTCCTAGAACTCCCTCTCCCATTCCAAAACCCTTTTTGGATTGCATGGAAATCTAGTAAGCCGTTTCTTCTATACTGATAGTAGAACCCGTGCGATGTGTCACCCAATATCTATAAGGATATGTGTCGAAGTCGATGTATCCAAGGCACCTGCTGAGTCTTTCTAGATAGTCGTGGAAGATGAATTTTGATATAAGAAGACTGTTATATTTGAATCATGGACTGAATACTATTCATCGTGCAAGCAGTTAAGGCACAACTTAGCTATCTGTAGGCATAGGGCGAGGCATCTGGACGATGCTCTGGAGGTCTAGGTGGACTGGTTCCAAGGAGGTTCTTCAGGTGATGTTGGAAAGCTTCTTAATTCGTTCGGTGATGGGCCTGTGGATGGTTTTGGTGTTTCTGGACAAGGGAATGACAAGGTCGGGGACCCTCTGTGCTTGGGTGAAAAAAGCATGCAGAAACCAATTAAGGATCCTCCTTCCAAACATAGTAGAGTCGATATTTTCAAAACACTATGGAGAAATTTGGATAGTCCTTTTGGACACAGAGCTGGGGTGTTTAGGAAAATGTGGAGGTGTAAGAAAATCATTATATTCTTAATGATTCTTCTCAGGCTCTGTGGGTCCCTGTTGGAGTTGCTAGTCTAGCTGCTCGTATAACTTCTAAGGGTGGGGTTGGAAAAAACCCACAGTCCTTTGCTATGGATGTGCGTGATGGAGTAAGAAACAACGAAAAAGAGGTGACCCAGCCCTCTAGCAAGAGTAAGGATAGGGGGAAGAGTGGGAGCAGGCTTCATGTGATGCCTGCAAGCTGCTGAACACTTACCAGGGAACCAATCTGAGGAGGTCTTTGTCCGGTCTGAATTTAAACACTCGGTTTTAAAGAATGAGTAATGAGGGAGAGCTTGAAGGATATTCCAACTATCCCTATGAGGCCGAGTCAGATGGAGATGAACTTCACTCATATCTTAATGGATTGGGTGGGGACAACACAGGCCTACACATACAAAGAAGTATGAAATGTAATAAAAAATAGGGACCCGGGGAGTTGCATTGTTTCTAGGAAACCGAAGGTTAAGGGGCATAGAGACTACTCCTACCTCCCTAGATCGATGGAGACCCCATCGGCCAAAAAAGAGGGGAACCTCAAGGAACAAAAGAACCATCAAGAAGCATGAAAATAGAGTCCGAAAGATGAGGTAACCCAGTATCAAAAGCAAGGGAATGAAATTTCAAAGGTAGAAGACCAACACGAGGAGATGCACATCAAATATGAGGGGGTGTTGATGGTGGTGGAGGATGCTTCTCCCATAGAACAGAGTTGCAAGGCAGGGTCTTATGATGGATTGAATTTCTGGATGAATGTGTATTTGGATGAATAGATGTAACTACTCATACATTATGGTGAAGAAATGAAGGAGGCAATTTTGGTGATCAAGGCTATAAGGGAAGAGGTCGATCAAATGATGGGAAGACCAGTCCAAATGGAAGTGACCAGAGAGTAAGAAGAATGGATTGAAAAGAAAAATTTCATACTAATTTGAGGCTTTTATATGGAGAATATTAGCAAATATGAGTACATGAATGCATGGGATTACCTAGCAACGCGTTTGGAAGAAATTCTAGAGACAGATCCACACTACTAGGTTAGTGACTTTCCCTCGACATTGTTTAGGGAAGGATATTCCAATAGCCTTATAATTTTGTTTAATAAGTCATCTGTAATCTTTGAAGCTTGAGCTATTATAACTGTGAGGGTTTTCACTTTCCCCTTAAAAGTATTGGAAAATAAAATTGATAATTTGGGAGGAGATCATTTCTCATAGGCCCAACCACCCTCCCCCTTTGGTATTTCCATCATCCTTATCTTTCTCTAGTGATCAACATCTTTCAATAAGAGTCATTACAATCACCTTGTGTTGAGAGGAATATCTAGCCATGATATAGGATTTACCCTATGTTTTATAGATTACACTTGTAATTTCCTCAATTCAATGAGACACAATACTTAAAGTGTAGACCACTACAAAAAAATCCTCACCAATTTCCCCTAATAATTCAGGGCTTCCTTGAATTGGATCCCCATCATCCTCCACATATATATAGGGTCCCATGTGGTATTTAAATTTTTTTTCAATGTCTAATCTCCCCTCCATCGTACACTCCAATGAGAATACCTATCACTAACATTCACTGCACATGGCATCGAACTTAAATGAAACCATGACATATTTAGATAAAATATATTTATCTAGGTATGCCCATTAAATCCTATCCATTAAATTATTAATAATGAATAGGAGTAATATATTTATGAAATATATTCATAAATAAAATAAATTCTATTTTTAATATAAATAAAATTCAATTTTCTTACCTAAATTGACTAATAAGATCATTTATAGTTTAAAATGACTTTTTATAGAAAAATGTATTCTATGTGATATGAATTTATATTTCAAGAATCATTTGGTTAAATATTATAAATTATGTTTGATATTAATAATTTTTTTAATCCAATTTTTTGTTAAATGACATGAAATAATAATAATAAAAGGTAATATGTTAAAATGTAATTTTCTAATAAAGACAAGTTTTCATTATATTATATTATTTTTTAAAAATATTGAATTAATGAATTTTAGGATATTAATTTGAAAAAACGATCCTCATTATTATATTTATAATTATAATATTATCTTGAAATTAATGTTTTGATATTTTTGTAAAATAATTGGGGTTTAGTTAAATAGTAAAATCAATGATTTCTTTAATACGATAACATTAAATGACTTGTATGTTTAATAAAAAATTTTATATAAAAATTAAATATTTATAAATTTAATTAAATAATTTAAAAATAATATGTTCAATTTATAAAACTCTTGACCATAATTTTAGAAAATCAAGTAATATTTATGAACATAATTTTTTTATACATTTAATTAATTAAATTTATAAAAGGGGAAATTATATTTTGGATTTATTTCAAATCTAAATAAAAATAATCGGAAAAATATTAATCTTAATAATGTCTTTATAATTAACTACAATGATAATTTTTTCTATACATAAACACAATGCTTCAAATTTTTTTTAAAATAGATGTTCTTATGTGTTATATGTGTTAACATTAAATTAACATTCTTACATATAGATATTTAATTTGAAGTAATGTATTTAATATTTTAGATCATAATTTTACATGTAATTAATATGGAAAATTTTATTTTTAACCATAAAAATTTAGATTATTATCATTAATTATCACCACCATCTTAACAGTGAAAAAGATACTTTTAATGTTTTTAATGATGATGTGTAATTTTTCTCTAAGAAATTATATTAATATATTTTAAATATTGAATCTAATGTGATTTATAAGCATATATATATATAATTATATTAACACTCATTTAATGTTTATTCAGTACAAAACATTATTAACAACACTTAATGGTTCATTCTTCGACAAAAGTAGTTTTTCGATATATAAAATGTTTTAATTTAAAAGTTAATATTATATAATTTAACAACTAAATTTGATTTAATAGAGATTAAATTTAGACTAATCACATAAAAATAAGGTATTATGTGTTAAATGTTATATTCAATAATACATATAATTACTTGGATAAAAAATAGGTACCATAATAAATGTTAAATTTAGTAAAAAGGAAAAATTTGAAATAAGATCCTTAAATTAACAGTAAGTTTCCTCAAAATGAATTTGTGATAGGATTTTTAAAATAAATATTTCCATACCCATTCTATTTTCACTTTTGATCCACTTACCCTAGAATAATTTCAAGGAATTATTAAAAACTGACAAGTGTTTCCAAAATTTTCCATTTCTTCAATTATAAAAGGGTACCAGTTCCACCATTCAAAATATATATTTCACCAAAAAATTAATATTTTAAACTATAACATTTTTATATTACTATAACCAAATAAAAATTCCTAAATACCTTGTTCAAAATATGATCTATTAATCCCTCCAATTTTAAGGTGTATTCAAAGGAACGATCATGTCTCTAATGTAAGTATTATCTTCTACTTGAGGTTTTATTATTAATATTAATCATTAAAAAATATTATAACCAAAATAATATGTTTAATTAGTTAATTTTATTATATTTAAATTTTTTATATTAATGTTATATCCATTATTTATTTAGTTTAATAAACATAGAAAAACAAGGGAACATTAATCTTGCGTGTATTGTATCCATGAAGAACCATTTATTCTTTTTCATATAACATTTCATTATTTCTCTAATCATATAAAAATATAATTCAACATAATAATAACATAAAAATAATATCATTATTTTTCGTTTGTAATGATATTATGTCAAAATGAACACATCCTTAACCATATTCCCCAATCATGTTTTAGTGTGTTCATGTTTGGGTCTGTTTAACCAGCTATATGAATGATGTTATAAAACCCTATCAAAGATGAATGTGGGAACAATAATAAAAATACTATAATATAATAACAAGAAAATATTTATTGGAGTATATATATGGAAATATTATGTGATATATTTAACTTATTATTAAAGTATCACCTCACTTCACTAAAATCATAGAAACAGGTCAACACTGATTCCATTATCGCCCAAAAAAACTAAAACACTTATGGAATAATATAAGTGCATTAGAAATTAATAAAATTTATATGTTAAGGTATATTAAATTATATATTAATTATTATATAATTATAAAATAATTATTAAGGATATAAATATTATAAAATGTGTGAAACCCTTGAATGTTATTAATACCGAATGGTCGAAATAATATATAAATAACCAATATAACCATAATAAAAAATTATAAATGATAATTATATATGGTTATAGTTATGAATAGGTTTCTTAGGTATGTATTTAATGAAATTTATTTTTATTATTTTTTATTTTTAGTGTAATTTAAGAATGAATCAGGACTATGTTAAGGGTTTTCTATCAAATTCATCTCCTTAAGACTTATTAGGTATTGTAGACGTAATTTAATTTATATGACTTATATAATCCCTATTTTATATATAATATCTTGAAAAAAAATTATAATTTTATTTTTTGTTCAATTAAACGACCTATAATTCATGCGGTTTGTAAAAAACATGTCATTCAAGTCTCAAAGGGGTTTCCTAGTTTCATATATGATACTTTGAGAAATGATACATATTATATACCATGTTCTATTTGTATAGATTTATATTTATTTACCATCCAATATATTTTATTTACATTATTTAATTTTTAATATTTTCGGTAAATGAATCTAAATCATGTTCTTTTCTTTAAATTTATTTTCAGACAAGTGTTACCCTAGTCGTAAGAGTTTTTGGTAAATCAGTTTTCATTTACTTAGTAATGATTTTTATCTTCATCCTATTTTATATTAGTTGGGTACATTATAATATTTTATTTTATTATTTAGTGTTCTATAATTTATTATATGTTGACCAGATAAATCTCTTAAAATGTTTTAATATTTATAGAGTATGTTTCCCATGAGGGATATGGATTACAAAAATATTCTTTCTTTGAGTTGTAATGTTTCATATTGAACATGGATTTTCCATGCTTGGGATTTCCCACAGTAATATTTTATTATATGTAATTTTTTAAATTTATTTTTATAAAATAAGTTTTTATACAAATTAATGTTTTCTTACTCTTTTTAATATATGGATTTTGAATATTGGTATTTTGAAAACAATAAAAGGTTATTTTTTTAACATTCAAATGTTTTGTCTTCCTACCTTAATTTCTCCAAAATAAATTTTATGAATTTAAAATAATCCATTATTAAAGATTATTTTTAAATGTAATGGTTTTTATAGAATTTAATTTAACCTTTTTAGAAGTTACCTTTCAGAGACACATGTAAATTTGTATTTAAGATCTATGATAAAATTGTTTACTAAAAGATCATTTATGTTTTCAATTAAATATATATTTATCATTTTTAGATGATTTACCCTAATAGGGTTTATGTATCATGATTTATAATTTAATATATATATATATATATATATATATTTATCATTTTGGGGATTTAAATCATGGTATCAAATAATTCAATTCTTGATCTATTCTTTTGTGATACTGTTCAAAGAACTCTTTTTTTCCTGGTGTTCTTAACTTGTGTCAACCCCCTTCTATGCTTACTTATTGAAACAGGGTTATGTTATTTTAAAACCAACCACCTTCATTCTATAGATTATTTATGATCATTTTATCCTTTTTATTAACTGGTGAAAATTATTAGTGCATTGAATAGTTTTTATCTAATATAGATGATTATTTACTAGTTAAATATGTATTGTTTGACAATCTACCTTATTACCCAAGATGGGTTGTGATAATGTTATCCCATTATTGACACAGGGAAAAGTATTGAAATTTTTGATGATTACGGACTGGTTGTGTAGGTTAAATATGTATATATATTCTATATTATTCATTATATGAATAACCATGTTTTTATTCAATAAATGTTTCCCCAGTGAGTGGTATGAAACGTCATGTTGACTCAAGCACAATATTTTATTACACCTCGATACATCAAGAAGTCTCATGAGAAAAAAAAACTTGGGGTTTATGTGTATAAATCTCCCCATATAAGTAGAGTGACTTAGAACACTAGCTTGATTTTATTTTTTAATATATGTAATTATGCATCCCATTAGAATGAGATTAGTATTATAGATATTCATGTTTTTATTTATTTCCATGGATATAACATGATCCCAATTTCATCTGATTATGGCATTATGATGATTAGAAATTCCCTCCATAATAATATTCCATGTTTCTTACATGATTAACTTAGTTTTATGTTTACCTTATTTAGCATTTAATCTCGCCATTTTTATATATTCTTATTTCCCAAGTTAAAAAAGAAATGTATTACATATTTTACATCTAACAGGATTGAATGTGTGTAGAATTCTTGGGAGATGCTAAAGACATTTTATGGATTAAGTATTTTCCCATGTAGTACATTTTTTACAACATTTTAAAAATACATGAGATTTATCAGTTTTTTTTGTTTTTTCCATATTTCTATAAATCACTAAAACTAAACGTCATAGGAATTTATGAAATATAATATTTTTTTATGTTATGTGATTATTATATAATCATGTCTATGAATCTAAAATTGTTATCAAATCCAATATTTAATGTTTGTGTTTACTAGACCAGATCAAGGAGTGTGGGTTAAAGAAGCCACATTTGGTTTCCAAGCAGGGTTGAGTTAAATTTGGGGATTATGATTTTTGTAAAGGATAATTTAAGGGTTGATAAGTTAATTATGATTATTATTTCAAGGGTATAAGTAACACTTTATGTTAGTTTGGGGTAATATTGTATATTTTGGGTATTGGGATAAGATAACTATTTTGAAATCTCTTCTGAGAAGTATATGTTAGAATTATATGTATAGGATAACCTCATAATGTTTTGGTAATGTATATATTGTGTGGTTCTCCTAGAAACTACATCCTTATCTTGATTTTACAAGTGGATTTAGGCTCTAGAACATATATTATAGGGGTAATAACCTTGAAAAGGGTGTATTAATTGATAACAAAATCTTCACCTAGTGCATGAAAAAGAGGCCTAACTACACAACTAGTTTGATAATCCAGATGGATTTCCAATGGTTTATTCACATTCTCTGCAATTAAATAATATAAAGGATCTAATTATGATGTTATCTTATTAGGAAAGATAACCAAATAGGAAATTTCCATGGATAACCAAATATTAAACCAATAGGGTCATAAGTTGAATCAAAAGTACTGTATTTAAACATTAAGGTCTCATTGGTGAAGAAATATTCATAATAATGTTTTTATATAAATACTTTTAATATAATCAGAATTTTTTTTAGTATTTAGTTGATATGGGATCATGAAAATGTATTTGTGAAGGTTATGTATCTAGAAAATAATATATCTTATAACCGAATAAGATAGAATATATATTTATTATATTAAGTGCTTGGGGGTCAATTCTATTAAAAACACACACACAATTCACACACCCACTACACTCATACACCATAATATGAATTAAATGTTGATACTCTTAACTATTTTAATTATCGATGTGATATTTATCGATGGAATTTTATATATTCTAATTGTTATTGTTGAGTTTTTTAATCATCTAAGGATCAATCATTAGTAGTTTTCCATTAATGGGTTGAAATAACATATTAAATTGTATCAATATCCTTGATTAATGATTTTACAGAAAGGTTATAGTATTGAATATATCTAATGAAGAGAACCTATATTAGGGATTTATCTGTTTCATGTTAAGTATATGTTTGATAGAGAGATAAAAAAGGGTTGCATGATTTAGGAAATGTATGATTTTGTATCAATATACTTAGGATTAAGGGTAATTCCATGTTAATGATAATATAATTTTGGGGTTATTATATACGTTGACTTATCCTTGACCATATGATCAAGTGGTTATCATCAATTTAGGGTTGAAGGTAGAGTTATTTTTAGGGAGAATATATAACTTTAGTGTGGTTTATTAACATGGATATTCTAATGGGTCTATTAAAGTTAGGTTATGGATAATACATGATTAGAATATTTATATAATTTTTCATAGGATTGTATAAATGGATAAATTTGTTTGAATAAGGATAACAACTTGATATAGCTTAAGAAAGAAAGGTAGTTTTCATATTAGTGGTTATACACTGTATGATGGGTATGTTAAGAATACTATCATACTTTTTTCAATGAGTAATAATTAAAATATATAGTAAATAATTTAATTTATGGGGGAATATAAAATCATAAGATCATAATATATGATTACCATTAAAAAATCCAACGTGTTCAATAGATTGCACCCTACGAAATAATGAGCTTAATCAATATTGTGATATATTTAGATAAAATATAAACATTTAAGTATGTACATTAAACAAAAGTCATTGAATTAGTGGGAATTAATATGAGTAACTATGTTATAAAATATTTATATATAATGAAAATAAATTATTCCATTAATATTAATGAAATTCAACTGGTTTGCCTAAAATGAATTTTATAAACATATATTATTTAGAATAATATTTTTATAAAAACAATTTCCTTCTATTTTATATGAATTTATATTTTAAGAGGAAATGTGTTTAATGATGATAAATTATGTTTCATATTAATAATTGGTAACAAATTGTTTCTGTAAATGAAATGAAATAAAAATAAAAAACATTAATATTTGAAAATGTCATTTTTGAATAAAGAAATTTTTCATTATATTATATGATTTCATTTAGGAATTAAATTTAAATAATTTAGGAATCTAATTTTAATAAATGAGCATTATCTTTGTTTTTAGAAAGATATTATTATGTTAAAATAATTTTTCTAAAATTCATTTAAATAATAGTTCTTAGATGAATAGTGAGAAATACTGGTTTTGAAAATTCCACCCCTTTTATATTACATAGATGTTTTTGAAAAAATTACAATATAAAAAATATTTATAAATTAAAATAAATAACTTTAAAATTATATGATCGCCTTATAAAACCTATGAATATCATTTTAGAAAATAAATTAATATTTTATGGATATTATTTTTCATTTTTTTATTTAATTAAATTTACACATAGGTAAATTATGATTTGGGTATATTTTAATGTTACATAAATATAACATGATCTATAATAATATATCATATAAAATTTCAATTAATAATCTAGATAATTTTGTTTTATAAATAATTTTTTTCTTAAAAGTATGTTTTATCAAAAAATAAATTTTTATGTGTTATATACGGTAACATTAAAATTAATTATCCTAATTTGTAATATTTAATTTGATAAAATTGATATAATATTTTATATCATCATTATGATATTAATTTATATGGAAATATTGATTTATAGTTAAAAAATGGGATTTCCATGGTTAATTCCAATTACTATGTTAATGGTGAAAATGTAACTTTTGAATTGTTTTAATGATGATAAGAAACTTTCATATAAAAAATCACATAAATATTTTTTAATTAGTGAAAATAAAGATAATATAAATCATATATATAAATATTTTAAAATAAATTCAGTGGTTAATAAATTATAAATAATATTAATAATGTGTAATGGTAAAAAAAACTTTTTCTAGATTCTGTTTTCTATATATAATCTACATTAATTTAAAATCATTTTTATCAAAATTAAAATGTAAATTGGACTACATTGTGACTATATATAGCTTTATAAAATAAAAATTAGGTAATATGGGTTACTTTTATATTTAAAAACGAAACAAAATTACATTGTTAAATATTAGTTACCATAGTAAATGTTAATTTGGTTATATCGATTAAAGTAGAAATAAAAGGATCAACTGGCTATTAAATTTTATAAATATAAGTTTATGAGTGGGGTATCAAGTTTATATTTTCCTAAACCACATATTTATCTACATTTTAGAAATTTAACCATGAATAGTTTCACGATATAATTGAAAAATGGTGACTGTTTCCAAAAGTTCCAATTTCGTATCCTATAAAGGATTCCAGTTCCAACCTTTAAATACTATAGTTAATCAAAAAATTATAAATTGAAACTATTAAATTTTTATTCCAATATAACTAATTCCATCTACCTAAGTCCCTTAGTCACACAATGTTAACCTAGGCCCTTAGAATTTAATGAGTAAACCATGGAATGGTCAAGTATCTAATGCAAGTATTTTCTCCTTCTTAAGTTTTTTTTCTTAATATTACTCTTCTAAATATATTATCACCCTAGTAATAGGAAAAAATAAGTATCATTATTATCTTTATATATTTTTATATTAATGTTATGACCCATATTTATTCTCTTCCATCAACTTAGAAAAATAATGGAACTTTAGATGTGCGTGTTATCAGACTACAACCATCATAAAGAACCATTTTTCACTTTTAATCTAGAATTTATGTCATTATAAATACATATTAAAATAAAGTTCAACAAAATAAGAAAATTAAAATAATATAATCAAAATTTTTTTAATGATATTATGTCAAAATGACCACCTCCTTAACCATACTCGCCCATCAAGTTCAGGTCTGTTCAATTTTGGGTCGATTTACCCACCTATATAAATTATGATATAAAAATATATCATGGATGAATATGGGATCATAAACACTAATATTATTATAATATAATCATTATTGGTAAATGTTTTTGTAAATATTATATTAAATATTTAACTAATTATTAAAGTATCATCTTTTTTTACTAAAATCAACAAAATAGTCCAAACATGTATAATATTTTCACATAGCATAAGTAAAACACTTAATAAATTTTATAAGTGATTTATAAATAAATAATTGCATAGCTTAAATTTTTTGAGCAATATATATATATATATATATATATGATTGGGTTTTTTTGAAATTATGGTTACTGATATCAACATTATAAAATGCGCACAAATGGTGAAAGTTAGCAATACCCATTGGCTGAAATAAGCTATAACTACCCAATAAAAACATAATGAATAATTATCAATAAGGATATTATATGGATATAATTGTTAATAATGTTATTGGTAAATTATTTAATTATCATAATTTAAATATTCATGATATTTGAGGCAATTTTATAAAAAATCAGTACAGTGTTAAGGGGTTTTACATGAAATTCCTCTCTTTGAGACACGTTTTGTATTATGAACCTAATTTTATTTATGTGGTGTATATAACACCTATTTGAGATATCATGTTATGAAATATAATTTATCTTCTATTTATTAATTTCAATTTGAATATATATCATTCAAGGAGTTTTTATGGAATGTCACTTATTCCGCAAGTGTTTTTAGGGTCTCAATTCAGATTCACTGATACATAATAGATGTTATAAACCATATTTATTTTGTATAGTGACCTATTTATTTTCTAAAACATGAATGGTCTCTTATTTATTCCTTCTAATTCATGGGATTAAATTATCCAAATAAAGTTCAATTTTTCAAATTTATTTTGACACATGTTACCCATTCGTTAGAGTTTTTATAACTCAATTTTCATTCATTGAGTTATAATTTCTTAGTCAAACTAATTTAATATAATTAGGGCACCTTATACCATTTTATTTTACTATTTTTTATTATATTAATTTTATATTTTTAACATATAAACCCCTTTTCAATTGTTTCATTCTTCATAGAGTATGTTTCTTATAAGGGATATTGATTAATCAAATATTACTTCTTTGTGTTAAAATGTTACATATGGAACTTTTTTCCCATGTAAAAATTCCCCCACTATACTATTAGATTTTAATGAATTTTATATTTCAATTTTGTAATATCATATTTTATTAAAAATAAAATTTTTCTTACTCTTCTTATAATGTATGTTTTTAAAAAAAGGTATTTTAAGAATAATAAAAGGGAAATTATTTTCCCTATTATTTGTTTTATTCCAGCTACCCATTTATCCAAGAAAATTTTAATTCTTTTTCAAGTATCCAATATTATATAATATTTTTAAAGGTAATAATTTTTAAAAAATTCACACATATTTTATAAAGTTTCCTTTGCATGTGACATGTGAATTTTTATTTAACAATAATGATAAAAAAGTTTTTAAAAAGATATTTTATGTTTTTATTCAATTTACCTATATAATTTTATAATTTATTTACCTAAAGTGGGGGTTATATTTCATGAAATATCATAAAACATATATATTTATCATCTGGGTGAATAAACTTATGGTTTTAAAAAATTAAATTCTTGATCCCTTATTTTGTGATACCATTCAAACAACTCTTTTTGGGAGGGTTTGTTATTTTAAATCAACATGATTCATTTTTTAATTTTTTCACCAAGGTTATGTTTATTCTGAAACCATAAAAATTCTTTATTTGGATGGGTTATGTTAATGTTATCCCATTTATTATCATGGGAAAAACTATTAGCAAACTATATCTTTTTAATCTTATACTAGTTATCAATGGTAAGAAGACTATGTATTATTTGACAATCCAACTTCTGTATAGGGTTGGGTGATGATCATTTATCTCTTTTATTAGAATAGGGGAAGACTATTAATATTATTAATGATTACTGAATAATAATTAATGTTTATCATCTTTTGATATTTTGTGTTCTTCATTATATACTTCCATGATTTTAACCATCCAATGTTATTTAAGGAATGGTATGAAAGGTCTGGTTAATTCTTATGGGGAATGCATTGGAATTAATCATTTTATTGGTGGGCACAAAATTATTTATAACCTTGAGGTATCTGTAAATATATTGAGAAAAAATATCTTTGGATTTATTTTTTACTTCTCCCAATTTTAGTATAGTGTCTTGGAACAAATCCTTGTCAGTATGTTTTGATGTCCAACATTATGAATTCCATCAGTATAAGATCATTGTTAATGATATCTATTTCTTAATTTATTTTCATGGATATAAATTTCTCCCAGTTTTATTTGATTATGGAATTATGCTAATTACATATTCCTATCATTATTTTATGCCATGTTAATTCAATGATTACCTCAGTAGTATGTTTTCCATTACTAAGAATGTTTTCTCACACCATTTATATGATTCCATTAAAAATGTTATGGAAAAAGTATTACACGTGTCTTACTCAATACGAAATATTATATAGATAATTTTTAGGAGATTTTGAAGATTTATTATAGATTAAATAATTTCTCAGATAGTGAAAAATTCTCCAATAATTGAGAAATACATGGTATTTATTAATTAATATTTTAGAGTATTTCTCTAAACCCTTAAACCTAAATTTATTGTAAATTTATGTAATAAAATATTTGGTTTATGTCATGTAATTATGGGATAGTAATGTCTAATAATCTACAGTTGTAATGGAAGCTTGTAATTAAATTACATGTTTATGGCACTAGATCTAGGAATGTGGGACATGGATGCCACATATGTTCACTCTCATGTTCAATGGGAAACCCCCTTCTTCTCAATAATTCCCACACTAAGTATGACTCGCAAGGAATTATGAGTTTTTTCTGTTTATCTTCAAAATATATTTAAAGAAACCTTGATTACATGTATGGATCCCTTTTATGTCCTAACAACATATGTATAAATTATACTGTCCCATTTTTCACCTTTTTAGGTAATCTATACAAGTATTTGGGATCTCAAATTCACATAAAACATGTCCCTTAACCAATTTTGTATATCCCCCTCATGATTTTTTTATTCTCCATGACTATAAACTGTGAATCACCCCTTTTAGGACATCTTTGTTGGATTGGGATTCCCAATTAATGATGGGTTATACCTAGGCCTATCATTCTACATATATTACCTAAAAAATCAATCCTATAAAGTCGAATTTAAAGTGCATAACCCCTTTCATTGATTTTTAGACATTATATAATATAATTTGGTTAGTCCAATTCACATTGGGTTATTTATTCAGTCGGTGCTACATAAACAATCTCACCTCTAGCCCAATCACACTATATTGATATATGTAACTATCATATTGGTCAGATAAACTATTTTTTCACTAATAATACTTTCACCAATGTATCTATAATAAATATCTGGTTTTACTAGATGTTGGTAAATATACCATCTCAACCCATACGGTCCATACAAGAAACAATAAACTATTAGTTTCTTATGGAGTGAACAAAAATACCTGAAACTGGGTGAATCCCCTCCAAAGGGTGTCTATGTGGTAGGAATACCATTGACCACTATTTCATGTTATGTTAGTGTTACTATTCATGTTTTATATACCACCACCACCCTCTCTTCATCCAAATCTATACAACATGAAACATTACCCAACCACATTTTAATCTTCATTGTAATATGTTAAACTGCATGTATAACATCCTTACCACATGATGTTAAACTGTATGATTTTATCACTATCACATGGAATTATATTTTATGATTATTTAGATCCACAATTAAGTGGATTCCTCTTATCTAGTGTTGGTCTCCAACAATACCACCTTCCCGAACAACAATTGGATTGATTCTGATTCCATGGGATATTTGGTAACAAGATTTCTCACTTTAGTCCCATATATGGTATTTATTCACATTCCCCCATTTCTCCTAGTGATGAGATTTTTTTTATAACAATCATGTTTTAGCCTCTTATTCATTCCATATTACCCATTCCTTTCTGTCTCCTCTTTTATACATAGGATATATCCCTAAAACATTTGTATTCCCCATATAACTGTGTGTGGATTGATTCATATTCCATAGGATATTTTTTGATATTTGGATATCCTATCACGAACCCAAACAAATGTATTTCATCACGAATTTCTTTTCTATAAACCTTAAACTTATTAAAAAAGTCTTAGCTCCCTCCCACAGATCCATTTTGTGCTACACTAAGTAGGAATTAGTCTAAGAATTGTGAACCTAAACTCCACCCCCACTTTGGTCTAGGAAACATAAACATAAACATTATTCACTAAACCACCAAGATGGATCTCAACCACATTATCTATAACATTAAAAATAGTTTTTCTTTGACCGGTGTCTTGAACATGATCCTAGAACACCTTAGTTTATGATGTATGACCATAAACATCAAAATCTCCCCAATGTTTTTCTAGAAAATCTTAAAAGGAACCCCTCTATGGTCTAAGAATCACAACTATAAATTGTGTCCACTCCTTATACATTTTTATATAATGGTTTTAATTATTTAATTCGTGAGTGACCTATCCCCCTGTTCCATATAGATAGCCTCACTTTTAATTCAAGCATTATGGTTATAAACTATATACCTTTTTCCCAGGGAGAACATATATTAGAATTGGGTTATCCATTCAAGTTTGGTTTTTACTTTTCTAATTAAATGTAGTCTATTTATCCTTTGGAAAAAGATGTATGCCCATAAACTCAAACCACACCATGGTCCAAGGTCCAAGAATTTGAATTGGTATAACCACGAAGTATGATATAGATATCCCAAAACTCTACAACATTAGGGGATGACTTCAGACTCCATAAAATACATTGAATCCTTCTTCCCAATTCCCCTAGATGGTTTAACACTCCTTTAAACCTAACCCACCTTGTTGATATTCCCATTGTATGACAACATAATGTTAGGTTGCTCAGACATCCTTTTGTGCTTTTCCCTCTCCATCACACATTGTGTCCCATGAGTTTGCACTGACCCATCAACATTTCATATCTGAATAAGACTCACCTATAGTGGAAAAAAGAACACTCCAAAGTCCTATCTCCCATCTAAAGTGCATTTTCCAATGTCTTCTTAACAATAAAATTATGATCATCATGTTTCACAGACATGGTTAGTGGTTTAACTTCCATTTTTCACCTCTATTTTTCATGGTATGGAAGTTTAATTCATTTATAAAATATGGTATATGGTTACTCTCTGTCTATCTCTCAGCTCAATTAAATTTATTATTTTAAAAAGCACTAGTTTCATTAATCCACTCCCCTTTTCTCAATTAGAGTCTTAACACCATCACATTTTTTCTTTTTATAGCATTTGGTTAGTTTTTAAAGTCCAAAATTGTTTTGATATTTTACCCAACCAATCTCCCAATATTAGTGGGTTCTATCAATGGTTGATATATCATTCCAACCTGAACCATTTTACTTATCCATACTATCATCCAACAAATGTATCACATATTTCTCCTTGTTTCTCACATTGATCATGGATATTGTGGGCCTTGAGGCTTGGGATTTTTCTTCATGTTAGTATGATTAACGTGACTTCCTAGTCATCTTCACCATCTGATATTAAAATTCATGTTCCGTTTACATTCTTTTTGATATTAAACTTCAATGTGTAGTCCCTATAAAATGACTAAAAATTGTATGATACCATGGTCCTTTAATGTGCGAAAAATCCCTTGTGGTATTGTTATACTATAGAAGTGAATTCCATTATTATGTGTTACTTAATACAAACTCTATAACATTAGTTGGGATTCCTAGAAACCTCACCTTTGACCCAACCACAATATAGAATTTCTTTATATCCTTACACATATGTATTTCTATAGACTTGATAGGATCTAATGTATATCCCATATCTAAGATGATTCCCTATCCTTCAGTAATAATCTAGCTCTATGGGATAGGTTTTCCTGATTATGGTCTACTGATGAGGCCTTGAATTCATTCACCTCAAGTATTAATTTTCACTAGAACATTTTCCTTTATATTTTTCAATATTTATATTTTTATAGAGAATTATTATCTCCAAACATCAATAACCTAAACTATGTTTCCCCAATACTGGTGATCATATTAATGGTAGCATTGTATTCCCATGGTCCATTCATTAATATTGTGTTTGACTTTCCTTACTTGGTAAAAATATCACACCATCAGCATATCAAGTTGTGTTAGATTAGAATTCAATATCCCATGGTTCAAGACCTATGACATTAAATTTGGAACTATGGCCCAATATTCCTAACCATAAAGGAACAAACTTTTTCATTATGTCCTTACATTTTAGAAATTACCATAGTCCTAACTCAATTAACACAAAAGGTATTCCCAAATAGCCTTGAATATAGTAACACAAACAGTATCCCATTTTTACTAATGTTATTTAACCCTAAAATAAGTATCTTTAATAGCACACTTGATCTCATCCTTAAAGAATGATTAAATTATTCTGTTGTGTATCACACTTGGTTTCGATATTCAGCTTCACCACTGGGATACATTCCTTTCATATGTTTAGTGTTCCTTATTGAAATTACTTATGCATGAAGATGTAACACTAAGTGTTACTAAACCCTTCTTAAGAATCCTAAACATTTATCAGCACACTTTATGTCCATTGAATTGGATCGAAATCAATTATCAAGTCTCAATGGGATCCTCTACAGTTTAAAAAAAATCTCAAAAGGACCACCTATTGTCTAGGATACATGCCAAAGAGATTTTTCCTTCATCATTTCTGAATATACTCCCCAATGGTGATGAAACATCACTCCAAAGGTTCCCCTGCTACTTAGGGTACATGTTATATAGGTGACACTTTCATAATTATGGTGTGGAACCAGTGTTTTGAATATGGTCAATGTTCATCCTCAACCAATCTTCCTCCTCTTTCCATTTATGAAGACCCTCAAATTTCCAATTTACCTATCCTCATATTCCCTCCTCTGAAGTTGAATTCTTACACACTTGGAATTTCACCCTTATACACCCTTCACATGTTTAGGGAAATAACACTTATGTAATTACACCAACCCAGTTCCTGATCCTTACATGTTTTAAATGGATATCAATTTAGTATACCAATTTCATCCCATTTACCCTTTTCTATCACCCTTGCGTAGAAGAAAATTATTCTATTATTTATTATTCCTCACACCAACTGTGACTCACATGATGTTATATATATTTTTTTAATAATATTATTGAGGTAAAAAATTATAACATAGGGAATTAAAATATGTGAAAATAATGATTTATTGAAAAAATAGGGCCATCTACATATCAAGTCCTCTCGCTTATTATAAATAATTCTCTATATATACCCCCTTTAATAACATAATGTTAACTATTAGTTAAACTATATTGAGTTATATTAAAGATTACACAATTCTTAGATAACTATACATACTCCTCCTCATCCCAAGGGAGATATCATCTGCCCAAACATCATCCTATCCAACTCAACCTCATATTAAGAGGCTTGATAAGATACCTAAGCCATCTCATCCTTGGTCACTACTAGTTGTTCCTCCATCAGACGGATGAACTCCTCTTAGGTAGACATGATGACCCACTTCAGACACAATCCCTCCCACTACTGAACATCCACCTTTTCCACTTTCCAAAAGTCATAATTCTCTTAGATATAGATTTATAAAAGATAATGTTAAACACCAACCCCTCTAGTGCCACATTATTAGACAAGAAGTTTTGAAGTAGATTGTAAATCATATGATATCGACCCTACCATTTCCCATGTTCTCTATCCAATTGTGAATGGATCACATCTATCCCACCTTCTCACCTATCATTGTTAGATAATTGAAGATTTAGAAGCTTCTCAATTCCCTACATTGCACCAACTGATTCTCCTTACCAACAACAAACTATAGGTCATACTTTTTCCTTGACATGGGATCATTATCAAGAAATTCGATGAGCACCACATATGAATTATGGTATTTTAAAACACACTTAAGAGGATAGGCTATTTTTTAATGTGAATTAAAGGTTCGTATATACTCCGAGGGGGGGGGGGAGGATTATAGTATGAATGTTTGTATGATAATTCATCATAACCAACTAGATATTGACTTCTTTATTATGAGGGTAATAACACTTTCTTTTTATATTTTATATTGGTCATATATTTACCCAAATAATCTTATGATGATGTATTGAAATTAATGAAAGAAAGAAAACAAAATGACACATTTATTTTTATTGGTATTCCACTACGGTATAGTCTAAGTAGTATCCATACTATAGTGTGTTGGTGCACCAAAAACAATTATATCACTAGTTGTTTGTTCAAGCTAAGTCACTCTCACCTGGGCTCACATCCCTTATAGTGATTTGGGGTAGACTCACTATCTCCCCCTGATCACTTCCCTTGTATCACTTCCCTTACACTTCCCACATTCACTCAATGATTAAAAGGAAAAATATTAATTTAACAAAAACCAAAAAAACATTCACCTTGTATATTATTACACCAAATATAGTGTCGGTGCCTTTGAATTCCCTTTACTCCTCCACACCATTGATTTGATCTTCATTTTGAGGAACACCATTTCATGATAATTTAGGGAAACATCCCTACCTATAGAATGATATCCATGTATTCCAATTTCTATAGTAATTTTGGAACATCTTACTTAAAACTAAAATTATATCTCCTTTAACTATTTTCAATGATAGTGAATTTTCATCAAACTTCTAGTCAGTATTAATACCCAATGACTTGAAAATTATATCAAGGCATTGCATGATCGATATCCTCAATCTTCACTGTAAACATATATCTCAGTGTGAGAGCATTATCATTGTTCATTGTGTATGAATATCATTTACATAATTATGTATGTAGACTTCTCAAATAAAAACATTCACATAAGTGATTCTACATTCACTGTATTTCTTCTTGCACTTAACAAAATTCATATAAATTTTATAAGGAATGTGATCTCATGTTTGTAAGTTGTATATATGGTTTCAATGTTCTATCATAAAACCCACGAAGGATTCACAATATCAGTTCTTTATGAAACCATGAGTGGGAGGTTTTCAATATGTTGATGGATTCCTATCCTCCTTTAAATAGTCATATTCTTTTCCAAAACACTTTATGAACCAAATGGTTTCACAGTACTCTATTTTCCACAGAAAATGAGACCCTCTAAAACATATCACTAGAAACATATCACCTCGATTATATTCCTCTTATTAGAATGTTACACCACCTTAGGTTCATTCGTTCACATACTCAATATTCAAAAATTATTTCATGTCCATCAAGAATTTTATTTTTTGAGATATCAGTGTATCGATTTTTAAATGTAACATTCTTTATTCATTACACAAGGTGAGTGATTTTGAATACTATGGAACCTATCCTTATGTGTGTTCACAGTAGAGTCTCTCACATTAATTCTATGAATTCATTTTCTCTATTTTTACAATAATTTATGCATCCATGATTTATTTTCATTCTATAACATCATTTTCCTATATCTTAATTCCAAAATTTTGATTTATTCACTTCCATGAATGATTTAGTTTCATGAAGGATGTTTTTTAGAACCATCACCTCATTATATTCGCCATAGAAAGATCTTTTCTACCCCAGATTTTATTGATAGTTGTTAGGCAGTAAGATTCAATGTTACTAGAAAACACGAGTGTCGATAGGCTAAAAGAGATTAGCTTGATAGATTATATGAATCAAATCAAATACATTATGAGTTTCTAGATATTTATGCAATGAATGAATAGTGCACCACAATCCTTAGTCCCACATCGGCCAAAAAATGGCCTTTATAATATATATATTACCATTCATATCACTTGCATTTTGTGTCCTGAAAATAGGAGATCATTACCCACATACACCTTTACACATTGGCCTCTTAGGAAATGCCTCCACATGTTGGACCACCTACCCAAACTACACAACCATCACATTCCTATGTTTTTTCCCCTTCAGGCCTAGACATTGAATATTTACACCCCATCCACCATGGATTCCCATGCATAGGCTAGTTATCATGCAGTTGGTCCTTGATCCCATATGTAGTTGAGATGGCCTCCTTGGGTGGACTTGGATAGATCCATTTTTTCTCAAAAACTTATAAATATAAAAAATTTAAATATTCCATGCTATGAAAATATAAATCATAATGGATAATATTTGAATATAATCTTGTATGGCCTTCTTAAAATCTAATATTTTTTAAAATAACTATTCTCATGGTCTTCATTTGTGGTAAGTATTTTTCAATCCATACAATATATCTTATTCAATAAAGATCACTTCAAAAATCATTACAATGATAAACATTGATCATTTACTAATCATGATATATAATTACCCTCAGTGAATCTATAGCATTTCTCCAAGAATCACCGCTTCACCATCAACATGAGTGGTCAATAATGGTATTGTCACAAATCCATTCAACACATATTTTCAACAAATCCATTTCATACGTTGTGGATTCAAAGAATATCCATATATCGAACCAGGACTGACATACATGGATATAACATCATTTTAGATGAATATTCGTTACATGATAAGAATACATGCCCAAGCACCGTAACAGTTTAGTGTCCATAGAAATATAGAAATAAAAAAAATATGATGTCCTGGTGGAAGATCATCAACATATCCCATAAATATTTCCACACTTAATAATTTTACCTAAAACCATTCTATATAACCTAAGGAATGAAAACATAATAAAGGTGTGAGATCAGATGTTCAAAAAGGGTAGATAAAAGAAATGTGTAATCATAACATAAAAAAAGGGTATAGAACTCGAACATAATATTTGAATATCATACCATTTATATTATAGATAAAAATAAATATTTGAAGTTCCTAAATCATATGGAAATAAAGATCATAATCAATGACATCATGGAATAGGAATAAAACATTGAATTTTGGAAAAAAAATAAGAATATAATAAGATTTCGATATTATCCAAGGAATTGCTTCCAAGACCATATTGGTTGTAAGGGTTCACTCCCTATACTATCTTTGTAGTCAAGGTCCACACCCATTGACATATTAGTAGTGCGAGTTCACACATCATTATTTTTTAGTATTCATGGTTCACTTCTATGGCTATATTAGTAGCATGAGTTCACCCGTTAAAAGGAGCCGACCTTATTACATTACATAATCTTGAATTTCAGTTAAGAACAAACTTCCTTTAAAATTTAGGATCATTTCAAGTTTAGAGTTTTAGAGAATTAAGATATAATAAATAAATAATATTCTACATTCATATAGATCAGATACCACAAAATAGTTTCAATTTCATCCAAAATATAAAACATTTTAAACAAAACATGTTTTCTTTGACAAATATTCATAACATCTAACATGGATTCATTATTTGTCTTAAAAATCATTATAACCTATTAAAATCATTTAAAAACTTTTTATGAGCACAAAAATCTTAGCATGTGATATACAAAGAAGGGAAAAAAACATTATTCCATGAATACATGTATTGTTTGAAATCATTTTCAAAAAAGACAAACTTATTACCCATATAAACCTAATTTTTGAAACTTGATATTTCTCTGAGATTTCCACAAAACATATAAAACATAAATAGAACCATAAATTTATCTTGTGTAATTACTTACTTAACCTCGTAACCATCTTAGCAACCTTATAATTTATAACCCTCACGACTACCTTACTCTATAACCCTCATGGTTATCTTATTCTGTAACCTTCATAGTTACACTTGGAGTTACGATACGACTGACCTAAAACATACAAATACCCAATGAATTATATGGAAATATAGGTCCCACCATTAATCAAAAAAATTCCCAAGAACTAGAACATAATTATACCACATGAATAATTTCATAAAAACATTTCTTTTGAATTTCGTAAAATAAAATTTTAAAAGAGGGTTTTAAAAGGCAAGTCTCATACAAATATCATATAATTTAGGTGAGACTTAATAGAGTATATGGAATATATATATAAAATATAAAAAACATAATTAAACATAATATACAATAATTATTCACAAAAACAACTTTAATACCATATAAATAATTAATTTGAGTGTTAACCCAAGGAATGAAAATCGGGTTATGAATCCCCTTACCTCGTGTTTGGCTTCTTTGAAAATTCTTTGAAACTCAGGTATAATGGTTAATAGAGTGTTATTAATATCTTAAAGAAAAATATTAATGATTATAATACCTTATATGATCATTTAATAACATCATTTAACCCTATAATTATTGGTATTTTTCTCCTTGCATTGTTTGGGGTGTGTTTTTAACATGATTTCTTTGGCCGGTTTGTGTTGGATATTCTTATTGTATGGAAATGTAATTAGAGACACAGAATGAATTGGTATTCATGTGTTCCTAGAATATATAATGATACCATAAATCATTTTTTATCACATATGATGATGATTCATTAGATAAAACATTAATGAAGTTTGTTTAGATCATTTTGGTCGATCCTCGATAATCATGAACTTGTTTCATTATATAATTTAATTTCATGAATAAAAGTTCATTCCAGAACATAAAATGTTTTAAAAAACAAAATATATATTCTTAATCAACCATGAAAAGTGTCTTACGATCATCTTTGAAGAATGTAATGGAAATGGAAAACACATAGTCTATGATTTTGGTAATCGGCACATCGTGGATGGTGCTTTTATTTTTAGAAAAAAGAGAGAGAGGAGAGGAAGGAAGATGATGAATATTTTACATGAACATCATAACATACTGAATATAAAATATTAGGGAGATTTCATACCTTTTGGATTAGTGGAGGATAATAGAGTATAAGAAAAGAAAATAATTGGAAAGGAAACACATGGAAAAGTAAGAGGATTCTTACCTCTTGATCTCTTTTCCTTGAGATCCTCCTTAAGGCCTTTGGTTTTGGTTTTCTGGTGAGACGAGTAGGTCTTGTACGTGGGAAAGATCCTTGAGGAGGGTATTTGGATGAACATAGATAATACTAACATCTTTAGAGGTGTGAGAGGAATAGGGGAATGATGGTGGTATGTATATTAGAGGGGAGGAGAGCTTTTACATTATTTTAATCATTATTATAATATTTTTGCTCAAGACTATGAATAGTATTGATTCATGTGACCCTAAATAGTAATAGTTTCATTTGAGTTAAAACCAAGTGTGCTTATATCATCCTTTCACCAAAAATTATGTAGTAAAAAAAGTATTTAGCATTTACCGTAATTCATCTTATTTTACAATTCATAAAAAATTCAATAATTTCAGAAAAATCCCAAAAATTCACCCTAACCATTTTTCAACATGTAGAATTCAAATATGAACTCTATATTTTGAAAAAAAAATTTAAATGTTATGCATTTAATTTTTTTAAAATAAGTTTTTTTTTCAATTTTTTTAAAAATATATAACTCATTTATTAATACATTGAAAAATTAATAAACATCTCATTATCTTATAAATTTAATAAAATTAAATAATAATATAATTTAATATTCATATGGGTAATATTACTATTCATATTACTATTCATGAGGGTATGTTACTATTCACAAAAAAACACAAGTTTGTTCTATCAGACTCCTAATAACTTACTGATCATAACAGTAAATGACATTTTTTTGAAATTCAAATCATATAATAGGAAATATTATGTTTCATAGATTGTTATAACTATCTATTTAAAGAAAAGTTTCATGAAATTAAATTTATTTTGAAAAAACATGGGGTGTTACAATTGTAATATTATCTTGGTAGTCTTGGTTCACTCCCATAGGCATCTTAGTCGCATGAGTTCACTACTTATACCATCTTCTAGTCAAGGATCACTTCTATAGACATATCATTTGCATGAGTTCACTACTCATACCATCTTCATAGTCATAGATGAATCTCATGTCCATTTTAGTAGTCAAGGTTTAATCTCAATACTATCTTAGTCTATCTCATGTGATTTAAATATTTACCTAATTTATTGGAGGGAGATATACGTACCACCTATCTCACAGTGAAATCATACATATATGTTCCAAAAATTCTTTAAAAATCATATATTAACCCAAGAAATTAAATGGGTATCACAAACATGTAAACATATCATAAACTATAAAAATGATACAAGATTCATAATCAATTCCTAGAAATCATAATTCATGAAAGTGAAATGGATTTCATAAAAATATAACTGGTGAAAGAGGAACAAATTTCCTCAAGATAATGACATTAAGAATGACCCACTCATAGAAAGGATACGAATGGAACATTTAGATAACTTACTAGAAGGGCATGAGTAACATCAATGAATCTCATCGTAGAGGGAAAATTATTTTGAAATTTTATTCAGAAATAGTTCTGGAGGAAAATATTCTTTCTTCTTTGAAAAAGACTTTTTGATACTTAAAACCATTAGATAGTAATTTTCCAAAAAAATACCTTTAAAACTTCATACTTGAAATCATTTGAAAACAATTTTCTGTGAAAAATTATAAAAGATCCTTCAAGACATTTTAAAACCATTTTTCTTTAAAAAAACATAGATAACATTTAAATAATTATGGAAAATGTTTTCAAAAAAAATTCATTCAAAATACTTTGAAAATATATAAACAGGGCATGAAAATGATTTGAAAAATATTTTCCTTGAAAATTATTTTAAAGCGTATAAATAAATCTTGAAAACGTTGTGAAATCCATTTTCCATGAATAAAATTTGAAATCTTATACATAAATCATGAATATGTTTTAAAATCCCTTTTCCTTGAAAATTTTTAAAAGATGTTTGACAATATTTTCAGAACCATTTTCCTTGGAAACTTATCAAAGAATTTTTCATACCTTTTGGAAATAATTTTTCTTAAAAATCTGTTTCAAAAACGTTTTATTAAAAAAATAATCCTTAAACATGAAAATACATCTTCAAAGTATTGATGGTAGACAAATATGTACATATCGAACGAGGAAAAAAGAACATTCATTTTTCACGGTAAAAAAGGTAGAAAATTGCCTCATTTGAAAAAAGACAAGAATATTCCATGGAAAACATTTGTAAAAGTAAAAATGGGTAAAAATATATTTTAATGATCATATTATTTTGATGAATATTCTTTGAAAACCTTTTTAAAAAACTTTTATTTTAAGGAACATAGATTTCTGACCGAAGAAAGGGTAAAGTTGGGCTTTCTTAAAAATAATTTCATTACTATATTATGTACCAAAATAGTAGAGAATGGATCCAAAACATGAATATAGAATAAATAAACTTAGGATGATAAAATTTATGAATCTCATGAGATATGGAACATAATAATTCATCAATGGAAGCATAAATGTAAACAATCTCAAAAAAAGATGAAATTGTCTAAATATACTATTATAACATGGTATCTTGGGATCATACACTCCATATAATAAAGAGAAATTAAATTATGTTTAAAATATCATAAAAATAATTAGATTCATTATATAACATGTAAAATTGAATTAAATTCACCTCAAGAAAGAGTTTTGGTGTATAACAAAACACGAGTCTCAAAGAAGCTAATTGAGACAAAACATTATTATCGATTGGGTATATTTCTAAACTTAAACCACTTGAATGAAATTTCATAAAAAGGATATGTTAATACACATAAATATAGGAATAATATACATAGTATAAAATCATGGTAAGTACTTACAAAACACAACATGAAAGAGTGGCGAACATAGCATGTATCTCACTTTAATAAAAAGTAAGATGAAATACCATTAGATTGAATCTTGGATCTCTTCATACACTTACAAGATTCATTTATAATAAATATAATTTAATTATAAATATTTTATTGAAGCATTATATTTTACATAATATCATTAATGGTTTAATTATGACCTTATATTACCCTCTTGTTAATGATCTAATGATAAGGTTACACTTCAGGTAATATTTTTTTGTTCGTCACATGTGTTTTAATTTGTTATATCATTTGTCCCTATACTTATATCATGATTAATTAATCTATACCATGATATAAACATCTTTTATATCCATTATATTTTTATTATCATAATCTATAGAATATCAGAGTATGAAATGGAATACACTGTTCTTGGAGATGGTTAGCCATACGTACACCTGAATGTTGTTTCCATTTTTATTGTCATATGGATTAAAAGAAAGAAAATGACATATATGCATATGTATATAATATTATTAAAATATAATTATAATATTATATATATAATATAGGTTCACTAAGTCCATCCTTAATAAATTCTATGCAGTGTGTGAATGAATCACATCACATTGAGGTGGGGGTAGTCCAGATATTATGAAACACAATTATCGTAATTACATCAAATGGAATGTAAAAAGATATGTATTGTAAAAGTAATAAATAAGATTAAATAAATAATAAATTTAATATATGAAAAATATTAATAGATATTCAATCATAATGACGACCATGGTAGGTTGTAATGGAAAGATTAACAGTCATCGTTTCGTGAAACAGTAGTTCACCGTACACAAAACCAATATGTTCGTTACCCATTAGATGGAGGTGTGTATAAGTGTAGGTTGAAAACATAGCATAAAAGTGTACTATTATTTTTAGGACACTAGTGTTTTTAAACAATATTGAAATAAATATAGTGTAGGGGAGGAGAAGGAAAATAGAGTAAATGATCTTGAGAGAAGATGTTACCTCTTAATCTGGTAACTACTTTTAGTTTTAGTCAAAAGGCTACCAAGATTTAACTTATAAACAAGGTAAAGATTATAAGAGGGATAAATAGAATTTTTAATTCTATTTGAGAAAATTTGTGCAAGACAAGGGGCTTGATAGGAGTGATGATGTTGGTAGAGGTGGTGGCCTTTTATAGGGAAGGAAAAGGAGTCACTTGGAATTTTTGAAAACAAATTAGGCGTACACATGTTATTACATAAAATAAGTCATAAATACCAGAATAAAAAAAATGAATGAATGTTTATTACCTAATAGTTTCTATAAAATGGGTTTTAAATAATTTTCTAGGTCATTTGGCCCCATTATATTAAGGTTTAGTCCCTAATTAAGCTTAATTTGACCTTAATCTCTGTGATTAATATTAATCAATTCTAATAATGTTTTTGGTAAAAAATTATGTTGATTTTATTAGAATATGAATATTATAATAATTAAAATGTTTCAATTTTTTTAAGAAAATCAATTCACAAATGTGGAAAAATTATGATTAATGTTAATCCGGTACACAGGGTGGAATAACGTGTTTTAAAGTATAAAAATGATGAAAAGTTTGTTTTGTTTTTATATTCGATTTATTATTAAATTTTTTTAAAATGAAATAAATTGTATTAATATATTTATAATTTATCTAATTATAATTTTAAATATGTTTAAAATATAATTTATCATTAATAATTATTTAAACAAAATGGCTATTTTTAACTAAAAAATAGTATTTTTCAGTATTCATCAAAAAATGATGTTTCGGAGAACAATACCAGAAATTCACCCAAATATAATTTCAGAATTAAAAATTGAAAAATAATTTTTATTTTTTCTAAGAATTTTTTTAAATGTGTATAAAATAAATTTTAATATTAAAAGTGGTTAATTTGAGAAAATAGTAATTTTAAACATAAAAAGACAACAAAAATTATATCTTTCATTACCCATATGTTTTATCTATATAAAAAATATAAATAATATTCAAATACTAGTAATTACAATTCATATAAATATGTTCAATTTCAAGGTTATAATTAACTTATTTATATAATTATAATAAATAAATGATGTTTCATATAAACATCAGTGTTTTATGTAACATACGCCACGTTGGTGTTTTAGTTAGCACATGCCAAGTCGGTATTTCCTGTTGTGAAAGCCAACAAGTAATGCAAGTATCTTAGACAAAGTTGGTGATGTGTGAAAGTAATACATGACTTAGTTTTTAATATGTATATATATATATATAATTTTTTCACATGTCACATGAAATGAGAAATATCGAAAAGAAAAAATAATTCAAAAAATCTATTTCACAAAATCACAAGGTGTTACATTCTGTCACCCTTAAAATGAATCTCCCCTTAAAACTTTTTCTAGGTTTTCAAAGGATTAATACTTGAATGTTTCATTCCAAGAAACCCACATCATAAAAATTAATACTAAAATCTCCATTAAAAGGTAATGTTGGGACCATAATAGTTACCAAATGTAACATATAACTAGGTTTCCACCTAGGATAACATAGGTTGGAAGTGAAAACATTAACATGGTAGAAAAATATAACTATCATGTTCTGATGCAGAGTGATAGAGAACACAGCAAATGGAAAATTAAAAATCAAGAAACCATAAATCAAAAATGTCATAAGGGACCCTCTGTTTCATCGAAAAAGAATATAATAGGATAAATTTTCTAATTTCAAGATCTATTTTCCTAATGTTAAGCAATTTTTAAGAAATGATATACTTGTAGTATTTTAGGATACTCCCACCTTTTTTCATTATTTTATCCACATCACCTTTTTATCTATAAGGTAAGTTGAATTTTTTATTTCTTAATTACTAATAGATCATTGGATCCATGATATGCTATTCCATTTTTCATCAGTTTTCATCAAGAAAAATTAGTTTTAACATGCTATCTAATATGCATAAATCCTCATATGGAGTGTTAATACTTTAATATTTTTGACTTCATATAATGTTTAACAGAAAATTTCCATAAATGGTTAAACATAAAATCCTTCTGAAAGATGAAAACTCAATGTGTTGGATATAATTTCATGAAATTGTTATAACATTGATCCCCCATATAACAAAATGTAGATTTTGGTTGTCACATTAGAATATGTGAATACACTCATCATATATTCTTTAAAATCATGGTAATAACATAAATTACCATAAATCCTTTTGGAAAACATTCATGATTCCTTATTCTGATGATTACTGGATATATTATCAAAATCCAAGAAGTTTTAAACTTCATCCATGATGGCACAAACTACTTTTACAGAATTACATAATTAGTCTCAATGTAATCAATACCATCCACTTTTCATATTCATATCCAACATATCTTTATCCATCAACAACATCATGACATAAGGAACATATTAAGGGTTAACTTTCGCTTAATCATGTGTTTTTCATAGACATTACCTTTCCATTATATCACTTTTCTATTCCATCAGAACCATTTAACATGATCATGTAAATCCGTAGCAGAAAACATAAATTGAAAAATCATTATATATTTCTCCATTAATATAAAATACTTATTGAATCAAAATACATAAAAACATGAATTACTTCATCCTTAATCCATTTATAAGTACCCCTCACAAAAATACCTCTCTCCTTTCACATTTCATTTGTAGTTTCTTTATCACCAACAGTGTAACCATTACTTGTACAACAATTCAGATCTTTTTTAGAAGATTTCCTATTGGGACATTGAGTTTAATGATGAACATTAACTCCACACATAAAACAATTAAACATTGTTGAAAAAATGGGGAGAACAATATTCTCATGCATTTTTTAGCTAAAATAATCATTTTTTCCATGCAGTAACATACATTGTGTCCATGAATACCACATAAAAATCATATTTTTGTTCATCTAAGACATTCTCTTAGGTGATATTTTATACATTATTACCAAAAAGGAAACCAAATATTCTTTTTTCTTTGGTATCTATTTCCCTAACTCTCAAAAAATCCTTCTTTATCTTCCTTGGAGAGTCTGAGAGTTGGTTACAGTAATCATTATTAATCAAGTTCCATGAAAACCGATTAAGCATGATCATACCATCTCTCACTAGAATGATCTTACCACTTAACTGATCATCATCAAATTATCAATCACATTACACATTATTATAGTTCAATCTAGTTCCCACTATTGGATAAAACCATAAGCACAATCTGAGCATTAATTATCATTCAATAAAACCATATAGTCATGAAACAAATTAAACGTAGGACATCTAAATCATGACATCTTCTTTAATCTATGAATCCCTAGGTTCATCATAGGTAATTAATAGCTAAATAATATTTAAATCCTTTATTATGGTTCATGAAGAGTTTGTGAATTTACAATTCATATCCTAGGGAGTGTCAAATTGGGTGGGCAGTAAGGCCCATTTTCCTATACAGGATTACCCTGAGTCAGGACTAGAATATATTTTTTAAGTTCTTCACCCTAGGTACATCCATTATAAATCCACATAAACTTTTAGAATATAGTCACAGATTTATTTCTTGGAACCACTCACTCTATCCTTCACCAAAATTCTAGGAAAATTGCTTATACATTAACTCAGCCTTATACTTACACTTAGAGACATCCCTGGACATACCTTTTAAAATATATACACTGGGATCTTACTAATGTTTTATCATCATAGTTTCCAATGGTTTTCTTAACCTTTCATTGGATACCAAATAAAGTGTCCCAATCTTAAAAAATATGGATATTGCATCATTTTAGATGAATGTTCAGTACATTAAAAAAATAGATGCCTGAGGACCATAACAGTTTAGTGTATTTGGAAAAAATAAAAAGATTACATCCTTGTTGAAGATCCTCAACATCTCCCATAAATATCTACACTATTAGGACTTCTAACTAAACATTTTCTTCATAAAATGGTGAATGTAATAAAAATAAATGGGTGATCTCAGATGCTCAATAAGGGTAAATAAATGAAATGCAGAATCATAACATGAAAAAAAAAGTATATGGGACTTGAGTATAAAATATGAATGTCATACCCAACATATTAGAGATCAAAATAAAGATTTTCAAGTTTGTGAATCATTACGAAATAAAGAACATAATCAATGAAAGAATGAAATAGTAATTAAACATGGAATTGTGGAAAAAAAGGCTATAATATGATTTCCATAGTATCAAAGGCATTTCTTCCAGTACCATCTTAGTAGTATGGGTAAACTACCCAAACCATCTTGGTAGTCATGGTTCACTCCCATGCCTATCTAAGTATCATGAGTTAACTCCTCATACTATAATGGTAGTCATGGTTCAATCCCATGGCCATCTTAGTATTATGAGTTCACTTCTCATACCATCTTGGTAGTCATGGTTCAATCCCATGGTCATCCTAGTAGCATGAGTTCGATCATCATACCATCTTGGTAGTAATAGTTCACTCCCATGGCCATATTAGTAGCATGAGTTCACTCCTCAAACCATCATGGTAGTTATGGTTCACTCACATAACCAACATAGTAGTCAAGGTTTATTTGAATACCATGTTAGTATATCTCATGAGATATAAATCTTCACCCATTGCATTGGAGGGAGAAATAGGTCCTAACCATCTCATACTGAAATCATTCATATATATTCCAGAAAATCATAAACAATAATATCATAACCCATGAAATAAAACGGGTAACATAAACATGTAAACATATTTTACCATTTGGAAACGGTAAATGTTTCATAATATTTTCATCAAAAAAAACACATAAAAGAGAAATAGATTTCATAATTATATAACCCGTGGATGAGAAATTGATTTTATGACTAGATTGAAATTAATAATAACTTCTTTATAGAGAGGATATGAATTGAACCATTATACCATTTACTATAATGGTTTTGGTAACATCAACAGATGTGATATTAGATGAAAAATAATTAAAGATCATTTAGAAACATTTTTTTGAGTAAAATATCATTTCATATTTGAAAAAAAGTATTTTAAATAAATAAACCATTTGATAATCATTTTCATAGAAATAACATTTAAAACATATAAATATGACTTAAAATCATTTGAAAACATTTTTCCTTGAAAACTTAAAAAATAAGATTCAAAACAATTTAAAAACCGTTTTCTCAAAAAACACATTTAAAACTTATAGTGAAAGGGTAAAAATGTTTTGATAATCATTTCTTTAAAAATACATTTAAAACTTATAAATAGTTCTTGAAAATGTTTTAAAAGTATTTTTTTCGAAAATAATTTGAAAACATATAAAGAAACCTTGAAAATAATTTTAAAACCATTTTCATTGAAAATAATATAAAAACTAGTAGATAAAACATGAAATCATTTTGAAATCCATTTTTCTATAAAATTTATAAAATATATTTGAAAACATTTTGAAAACCATTTTCCATAAATACTTATAAAATAAATTTGAATATGTTTTGGAAGTTTTTTTCATGAAAACGAATTTAAAAAACATTTTCATAAAAAATAAATTTTAATCATGAATGTAAGTCATTAAAGTATTGATGGAGGATAAATTCATACATGTCGTATGAGGAAAAAACATTCTTTTTGCAATGTAAAAAGGGTAGAAAATTTCCTCATTTAGAATGTGAAAATAAGATTCTTTTGAAAAATTTGGTAAAAACATAATGGTTAAAAATTTATTTTAATGATCATAGTATAATAGTATAATTTTCTTGCAAACCCTTTTTAGGAACCATGGTTTTGAAAGAACGCAAAATTCCAACGGAAGAGAGGGTATAGTCGAGCATTCTTGAAAACATTCTTAACAATATTATGTACCAAAGGGTAGAAAATATCACCAATACATTAATATTTCATAAAATACAAGTGTATAAGAAAATTAATGAATTTATTGAGAAGGTAACATAAGAATTCATCAAAGGAATCATAAATGTAAACAACCTCAAAAAGTGATGAGATTGTCTCAACAAACTCTTATAACTAGGTAACTTGATATCATAATCCTCATGTGATAAAATAAAATTACATGAAGCTTAAAATTTAATGAAAATAAGGTTATTAATTATATAACACGTAAAATGAGAGTATATACACCTAATAAAAGTGTTTAGGTGTATAACAAAACATGAGTTTTGAAGAAGGAAAAACTGAGACAAAACATTTTTACGTAGTTTTATATTTTGAAACTTAAACCCCATGAATTAAATTTTATAAAAAAGAAAATTTTAGTACCTATTAATTCAGGTATAAGATAAATAAAATACAATAATGTGGAGTACATACCCCACAAAAATTTAAATAGTGGCAAACATCGCCTATATCTCACAATAATAGATAGTGAGATGAAATTCTGTTACCTTGCGTCATGACTATATTCATACTCTTTCATGATTCTTGTGTAATAAATATGAGTTTATTATACATATTTTCCATAATAAAATTATTATACATAATATAATATATTTTTTTATTATGACCTTATATTACCAACTTGTTAACGGTCCTCTATTAAAATTTCACTTCGGATAATATTTTATTTGTTCATCACATGTGTCTTAATTTGTTATATCGTTCGTAATTATACTAATATCAAGTTTAAATAATTTATAACATGATATAAATATAAGATATATATATTCTATTTTTATTATAAAAATCTATATAATATTGGAGTATGAAATGGTAGACACTATTTATGGAAATTGTAAGCCCTACATACATATGAATGTTGTTTCCATTTTTATTATCGTATTGAAAAAAAGAAATAATATTACACATGCACACACACACATGTATATTTGTATATAATATCATGAAAATAGAATTATAATTTTTTATATATTATATAAGTTTACTAAACTCATCATTACTACATTTCATGTTGTGAGCGAATGAATCACATCGCTTTGAGGGTGCAATTGTCTAGGTATCCTCAAAAGAAATTATCATAATTACAAAAGATAGAAAGTAAAAAATATATTTCATATAAAAGGAATAAATTTTAATAAATAAATAATAAGTTTAATATATAAAATATATAAATATAATTCCAATAATAACGGCCACCATGGTAGGTGGTAATGAAAAAATGAACAATCATCATTTCATTATGTAGTAATTTTCATTACACAGAAACAATATGTTCATTACCTATTAAATTAAGGTGTGTACAAGTGTAGGTCTAAAACATAGTATACAAATATAATATTATATTTATGATAATTTTTTTTCATACATTAATATAATAATTAGACTGGGGGTGTAGAAGGAATATAAAATAATGGAGTTTGAGAGAAGACGTTACCTCTTAATCAGGAAAGTCTTTTTGGTTCGTGCCAAAAGGAATCCTTGATTGGCCTTATTACCAAGTTAAGTATTCTTGGATGAAGGGATGGAGGTTGAGATATTATTTCATTATATATTATGTGATCCAATTTTCTTTAGATGTGTGAGGAAGTTTGTATATACGTGTCACTTTATAGGGATAGAAAATGAATCACTTGGAATTTTTGAAAACAGGTTTGTTGTACCCATGTTCTTACCTAGAAAAAGTTATAAAAAAACTATCATAAATCAATAATGGAAGGTATATGGCATAAAAATGTCCATATAGTTTTTTTTCACAATTTTCTAGTTCATTTTTCCACATAAGATTTATGATTAGTCCCTAATTAATCTTAATTTTACTTTAATCGCTGTGATTAATTTTAATAACTTTTACAATTTTTTCGGTAAAAAATTAAGTTGTTCTTATTAAACAATAAATGTTATACTGATTAAAATGGTTTATGTATGTTTTTAAAAATTTGATTTACAAAAGTGGAAAAATCAAGATTAATGATAATCCTACAGATGGAAAGAAATAACAGGTTTTTAAAATAGAAAAATATTCAAAATATTGTTATGTGTTATTATTAAATTTCTAGGGGAATTTTTTTATAATGACATAAAATTAATTGAAATATTTCTAATTGATCTAATGTAACATTAAATAAAATTAAAATATAACTTAACATTAATAAAAATTCAAATGAAAATGAAGCTTTTAACTAAAAAATAGTATTTTTCACTATTCATCTAAATGCGATGTTTATTAGAAAAACCACAAAAAAATCATACTAGCCAATTTTGGAATTTTAAATTGAAAAAAGAAGTTTATTTTATCAATTAAATGTTTTAAATTTGTTTAAAATAAATTTTATTATAAAAAGTGGGTCATTTGAGAATATGGTATTATTAAACAGAAGAGAACTTTAGAAAAAATCATATCCATCATTACCAATATGTTTTATCTATATAAAACAATTATAAATAATATTTGAAATTTTTTTATCACTATTAATATAACTAATTTTAATGGATAGGTTAAAATTATATCATTGAAATAATTATAACATGAAAATTCATTTTTATTGAAATATCAATGTTGCATGTTACATACGCCAAGTCGATGTTGTGGGTAGCACTATAAAAGTCGGTATTGAATGTAGCCCAAGACAAGTTGGTAATGTGTGTAGTTAAATCCATCTATGTGTTGTGTGAAAGTAATATATGACTTACTTTTTTCATATATATATATACAGATCTATTTCCAGTGTCCCATGAAATGAAAAATATTGAAAAGATAAATTGAATAGAAAAAATATTTCAAAAAATATCAAGGTGTTACAATCCCCCTTAGATTTAGTTGAAAATATCACATCAAGATCAAGTGAACCAAAAAAATTATTTTCACTTCATACAATATATCCTTGTTATAAAGTGAACCAACCATGTTTTGTTCACTTCCCCCTTTATTGTGAATAATGTTACAGGGGCAGTCCATATTACTCCTCTTCAAATTGAAAACTAAATTTCATAGGAAATAATCTAATGATGTTATAAATTTCTCTACTATAAAAAATTTTATTTTCCTACTTTCATTTTGAAAACATTACCCTCTTAGTGTATGGGAAGAAACTAAGAGGGGTAAACTCACCCTTTGGGACGTTTTCCCTACTTATTTAAAAAAATCGTATTTTGGTATCCAACACAATGTGATAATCCAAATATATAGAAAACACATGTAACACAAAACAACCTCATTGCGTTATATATTTTTCACAAGTGATACATTTAGGGAATTTACCACTTAGTACCTGAGAAGATATATAAATACACTAATACTAATAATCCAGAACTCAGTGTAGGAAAGACGAGTTTTTATAGATAATCAACAAGGCTTTTCATGTCACTCATGAATTATAAGAAACATATAACATATGTTTATTTTCTACATTCAAAATACTACCTATGATCTTCATCACTTTACAAAAAAGTATATAATAAATGTACATGGTTTTTAGAAACATAACATTTGATGATGTAATTGATATCACTTGATAAACATTCATCCTATAAAGAGTCTTAACAAACATTAAATTTGAGAACATATCCCCAAATGTCTTTTTCTACATACTTAACTTGATTACACCACTTATTGGAATTTAATAATGGGGGTACTTATTACATGGGAAAATAAAACATTAAATATATTTTGGATATCATAAATCATCACTCCCATATGAATGTATTTCTTTTCTAAATTTTCATTCAGCTCTAACTAGTTGTACTTTTTCTATCACAAACAACCATTTCATTTTCAGGAACACTCATCCATGTTATTTTCACAAACAACCACACCATCTATGAAATCTCCCCTAAATTATTCACATCCTTACAAATATTTATAAATAATAACATCTATGGGTGGATGGGTAACTCATAATTTCTAAAAGGGGATTAAATACATGATAAGGGTGAAGATGAATATGTTCATGGATTTTATTTTAATAATTATTCCTATCCCACTAGACATTAACTATTTTATTATAATCACTTATTTTTATCTTTATTTTTATATTGATTTTTTTTTAATAACCTTATCTAATTATGATTTATTGAATGTAAATAAACAATGAAATCACAAAAGAAAATATATTTTAGCTTTTTTTCACCACTCTCGGATAGTCCAACAACCATTCATCCAATAGTGTTTTGTTGCACCAAAAACACTTAGATCACTACTTGTTGGTTCATGTTGAGTCACTCTTGCTTAGGCTCACCACATGTACAACGGTTTGAGGTAGATTCACTCAATCCACGTGAACACATCCCCATCGGATCACTCCCCTAACACTTCCCTCCTTCACACAATGCCTCAAATGGAAAACATGAATGTCACACAAGCCTTATAAAATATCACCTTGTATATTATTCCAAAAAAATATGATGTCATTTCATTTTTACCGAACTTACTCCATCAGACCCCTAATGTGAATTTCACTTCAATATACTCCCTTACATTAGATTTTATGGGCAATTATCCACCATTAGCAAGACTCATAGGTCTTACACTCTCTATAATAGTTTTATAACTTCTAATACAGAACTGGAATTCCATTTCCTTTCATTGTCTTCAATGGAACAAAATGTTAATCATGTTTCTAGGAAATTTAACTCCACTATGAAGTGATAATTATATCAAGTAATTCCGTGATTTATTTGCATCATATTCTCTATAGGCATATATCTCTATGTGAGAACCTTCTTCTTCTTCATTATGCAAGCTACTCATTTCTACAGGAATATATGCAGATATATCAAATCAAATCCTCAGCTCAAGTGCTTAAGAAAGCACAGTATTCCTTATTTTTCTAACCATATCCACATAAGTAAAATAAAACATGTGACATCATGTTTTTATATCATATATAAAATATTAAATTTCCTTCCAAAAAACCATGAAGGATTTGTGATATCAGTTCTTTGAAAACCCTTGAGTGGAGGTTGGACATTTAAGAGGCCCTTCGATTATCCTCCTCCTTTAAACATGATGATGCTTCATGTAAAATTTTTATGAATATACAGGTATCATGAGTTTTTTTTTCATTATAAAATGAGGGCCTATCAAAAATATATGCAGACATATCTGTACTTGGTTCACTTTTTTTAGGTGAGTTACACCGCATTATGTTTACTTTATAACCAAAACATCCTTAGAATATAATTATCTTTCCATCAACACTTTGAATTCTTAAAGATATTGGAATATCTATTTTCAAACATGGTTTAATTTATTCTTTACAATAAATGAGTGATGCTGAAAATCATGGAACTTATCCTTAAATGAGTTCACGATAGTTCCTCTAACGTGCATTACAAGCCTTAATTCTCTTCATTTTTATAATCTTTAATGCATAAATGAATTATCATCCATTTGTAAATCCATTTTCATTCATTAAAAATTTCAAAAATTGATTTATTTTCAAACATGAAAGATGAACTTGAATTAAAAAATGATATCATAGTTATTTCCTCATTTTCATTGCCTAACAAAAATCTTGTTGACCTCATATTTGACCGATGGAAGTTTGTCTATGAGCTTCAGTGATATTGGAACACAAAAGCATTGGGAGTTTATAGGAGATGAGATTGACTGAATGGAATAGTCAAATCATCTACATCATGCAACACATGATATTTCTATATTTTTAATGATGTAGGAATATTTCACCATGTTCTATTATCCCATATAAACCACCTTACTAATTTTCCTCTATAATATATTATAATTCATGTCACATGAAGTTCAATCTATGAGAACATGAGATCAACCAAAGCATACACTTTCACACATGGGACTCATGCGCCACACCTCCACATGATGGGTCACATACATAGATAGAAAAGTAGGTACATTAGCACGTTTTTGAGTTATTATGGTCTTATATATGGCCTATTCAAACCCATACCACCATGGATTCCCAGGAATAGGCTAGCTCCTATATTGATGAGCCTTTCTCAAATACTTGGTTGATCTAACCTCCTTGGGTAGACATGGTTGGACATATTTTTTAATCAAACACTTTGAAATATAATAATGTGAAAAAGTTCATGTTCACAAAACATAAATCATCACGCATAATATATGAATGTCATCATTCATAGTCTTCTTCAAATATATTCTTCGTGAAAATGAATATTTGTATGGTTTTCTTTAGTAGTAATAATTTTGAACTCCATTGTTCATGGCTTTTTTAATGAAGATCACTTTAACAATCATCATAATGTAACACATAGATAATTTATTAAGAATGACATCCAATGCCATCAAGTGAATCAATAATAATTATCCATGATTCAACACGTCACTTTCATCATGGGTGTCCAACAATGATAATGTTAAAAAAGCCAATCCACACATACTTTCAACATATCCATTCAATACTATTTAAAGTCCAAAAAATACATAAATAATTCATTTATTACATGGTTTAATTATAACATTCACAAATAGATAGAAAACTCAAGTACATAAAGGTTTATTGCCATAGGGATAAGAAACATAACAATTGTTATGTCACATGTTTTGAACATCACTCTATAAGCTAAATTCATTCTTTAATACTACATGAAACATAATCCTCTTCAAATCCTAGTCAAGGGATAATATAAAAATGGGTGAGAGAAAATTCTCAGTAAGGGCTATAATATCAAATACCATAATGGATATATTATAAACATACGAAAAATGAATGAATAAGGAAAAATATTATATTAAAATGAAGGTAAAATATTAAGAGTTAAACCATATGCAAGAAATATGAACATAAAATCTAAAATTGTAAAAATATTACAATATAATGAGAAAAATAAAACATAGTTCACATAACTTCATTCATGGAACGTATAGAATGAAATTGGAACAATAAAAAACATACGATTTAATAACTTTGTGAACTTTGTTACCCACAAACCCGTTTACTCATAAGATTGTGAGTAGAGATAAACACTATCACCATCACCATCACACACACCCTTTTTGGACCATTATAGTTACAAATCCATTCACATTAAATTTTGATCTCATTAGATATAATCCTTCACCCAATGTATTATTTGAAGATAACATTCCCACCTATATCATTATCCATACATTTCTGTGACACTGGTTAAAACTAACATCACATCATAAAATAACCCATAGAAATGAAAATAGGTTTTATAGAATTTCAAAATCATTATATAAATAACATATGGAAATTAAATTGGGTTTATAAAACATCTAAATGTAAATCATTATATTTTATCAAGGTACTCGTGATGTAATATAAGTTTCATAAAATATCCAAAAAATGCCATAAATTAAATCCCTTGATATTGAAAAAATTGTCACCCAAAATAATAAGATAATTAAATAATAAAAATGGATTATAAATGAAACGTTATTCTCTTATAGATAGAAATAATTTAAAGATAATGAAAAAAAATCCTAAAATTTGAATTTTGAAAACATATTTTTTCCATTATTGTAAAAGTCATATTTACATGTTTTTTTCCAGAAGTATCCATCATTTTCAAGTAAAATGATAATAAAACATCTCTTAAAATTTTAATGAGTTAAAAAATTTCTTTTTACTAAAATTAATAAATATTAAATCATTTTTTAGGGAATTTATAAAAAAATTTCATTCAAATAAAGAGTAGTATAACTCAAAGAATGTAGTTTGAGTTACCATGTCCCTTACATATTACCTTGATTTCCATGGAAGTGATTTAAACTAATCTATAATAAATATAAAATATTAATTAACCCTTTCATAACCTTACTAGTATAAATTTTCATTCATAACCATCATTAATAACAATTCAATTCATGTATTATATTGTCATAATCTCATTTCAATATCAGGTGTTAATAATCTTGACCATTCTGAACAGGGTTTGTTAATGTGGGTTTGATCTTCCTTTTTATACAAAATATAACCATTTAAAAATCATTTATGGTAATTAAATCTCTATCACATAAAGTATTATAATGTTAAAATACTATTACATGGGAGTTTTATTCATGTTTTATGAAAATTAGAATGATAATGAACTAGTTTAGGCTTATTTATTAATATTTGATGATTACCTTAAAACGTCCAATATTTTTTAATCAAAAAGGATCCATATTAATGATACATATTACACACACACACACACACATATATATATATATCATATATATAAATACAATATAAACTAAACCTATCCATTTTTATAGTCTAAGTAAATCAAAACATATTTATTCCTGGAGGTAGTAGTACACACAAGATACAATTACAATTTATGTTACCAAATGAACCAGAGAGGTGTTGTTGGACAGTAAGTGATGATTTATTATTAATAAATATATTATATATATCATATTTATTCATCCACATGATCAATAATTATATCCATGGGGGATGGTGATGATGAATCGAAAGCACTATTTCATGGACAAGGTAATTTGTACACATTCACTAATTGTGATTCTAGTTTTTCTATGAAGATGGAAGATAATAAATGATGGTTTTAGAATTATTATAATAACATAACAACACACTAACCATTATTATATTATTGTTATATTATATTCATGGTTTTTTTATAAATTATATAATAATAATGAAACATTGAGAAATATGTGATACCTACGTTGCGACCATGAACTTCCTCTTAACCATGTCCACTGATTTGAGATAATTAAGATAATTTGTGGTGAATGGGGGAATTATTAAATGAAATGGAATTAAATTATAGGAAATTTGGTTGGGTTGAAAATAAATTTTTAAACAAGAGTCCATTATTTAAATATTTTATGTGGTATCCTTTTATAATATAATAAAAGGTTACATTTGGAAACACTCATATTTTCTCAAAAATACAATGAAGATATTCAAGAGAAAATGAATGAATAGTGGAAAAAAGTAGTGTTTGTGACTATATATAGTCTAATATAATCCCAAAAACTTCTTTGAAAACATGTATTAATATGTTTTTTCCAATTACAAATATTAAAATACATTTAACCATTTTTAGTTTTTACTAGGGTAACTATTTTTTAACCATTATAATTAATTTTTTTTAAAATAAAACAAAAAATGAAATCATTACATAATATAAAACTTATGGTTTTAAATTTGAAGCTAATTTTATTGTATCTAGTTTCTAAATTTTTTAATTATTAATTTTAAATTAACCACACTTAATTGTATAAAAATGGTTTTTCTAAAAATGATATTTTAAGCATTAAATATTTCTATAAGTTAAAATTATCATTATTACTAATTTTAATGAGAAAATTTTATTTATTATAAATGTATTAAACTTTTGTAGGCTTTTAAGGAAATAAAAAACCAATTCAAACCTTGAAAATACTATATTCATAGAAGATATCAAGAATGTTGTTTATTAAACTATCATTTTTAGTTAGTTCTATAAATGATGGACATAGTATTTATAATCGAAAAATATTATGGAAATGAATAATTTTATTCCTCAAATGTATTTTTTATGTAAAAGGTGTTTTTAATTTATATTATATTCCTACATAGTGATGAAATCATAAAAATTATAATTTAGAGAGAAACCTTATTTTTCAACCAAAAAATAATATTTTTAGAAAAATTATAAAATACACAGTATGTAATTTTTCATGAATGGATTAATTTTTTTTAAAAAAATTAAATTTTAAAATTTATAAATTATATATTTTAATGAAATTTTAATATGTATAAAACATATTTTTCCTGAAAATTACATTTTTCTATATTAATTATTTTTAATTATTTTTCAGTTAAGGTAAATAGATTTTAATGGTTTAATATCATTTTGTTTGTTATAGATTTATTAATATTTTACTTATAATATCATGTGGTTCCCATAAATTTGTTGCATTATCTAAACTATGTTATCAAAAATAGTATTTACTTTAGAAGGAAAATATGTATCTGTTAAATTCTACCACCCTTAAAATAATTTTATTTCTAAAAATTAATTATATGTAAGGGAGAAAGTGAGTGTAATTTTCTCGCATCACATACTCATGTCCCAACATATTATCTTAAAACATAATATTTCTACACACAAATTTTACCAGATAAGTGGGCTTGTTCAAAAAAACCTTATCTCTTTGATCCAAGATCTGCAAACATTATTTTTTATTACAAATTTCATGTTCTAGTTTCTCAGCTTCTATGTTTTGTAAATGTGATGGATATGATATATGATTCCTAAATAAATACATGTAAGTTATCATTCCATTGGTATGGGTGAGGAGGGATCACCATGTGATAAAATATGACTTTAATAAAGTTATGGATCTAGAAATGACCGATGTACCTAGTGTTTAACTCATTATTCTTCTAAAATCTCATGAATCATTTTAATAAAAATATTTCGAGAAATACATTATCACAAACTTAAAAATCTTTATCTTATCAGTGATTGACTACACAAATATTGTATAAGATTCATGCCACATTCATATGGAACTAAATGGATTGAACCTTCTCCAACATTTCATAGACAGGTTCATGAACTATCTGATTCCTCTCTCCAACTTTATCTCCACAAGTTGGAATCCTATATCCCATTATATATAGAGCCTTGAATTGTTCAATATAAATACTAGAATGGAAATTTTATTTATATTGGAACTCAACCTAGGGGAGGTGTTGATCCCAATATAATTTCAAATCCATCAAACAATTAATATCTCAATATACCCTCCATAGTTTGAATTTTCTTCTCAGACTAACCATCTATATTAGGAAGGAATATTTTGTTAATGCTTAGCCCTTTCAACAATGGATTATAAAGACCTATCTAGAAATTTTTGGTAATCCATAGATACAAATATGATAAAAAAAATTAGTAATATAAGTATCCATAAAACTACCCTTATATATATCTTGGTGTGTAGGACAAGGGATAAATCTTATTTAATGGAAATAAAATGTGATAACTTTGTAAGGTAATCAACTATAACACATATAGTATTGATTAATTTAGATGTTTTGGGGGAGTAATATGATGAAGTACACAGTGATATTTTCCAATTTCAATACATGTATAGAAAAAGGGCTGCATCATCTCTTTAAGCTTATATCATTACTACTTAACATGCTGACATACCAAACATCAAGGTATATACTCCCTAATTTCCCTCACTATGTTATCCCACCAGATTTTTTACTTAATATGTCTATCCATATTTATGCCTCTAGGATGGAAGGACAAGGATTCGAAATAAACATAATACAAAATCTTATTCTTTTGTTTCGATATATACATGAAAAATATCCGGGTTCCAAACCCTAAAAATAAATCTTTATCAATGTTAAACTATGTAATAATTACAACCTTTTTCTTTTATTGTAAACAGTAATTCTAGGATTATTTCATCCTCACATAAATTGATGTTTGATGAGTCACTAGGATAATATAATATTTCTTTCCTCCAATTATGAGTTCATGATTTATCCTATACAATTCCATGAGTATTGGTTCTTCTTTAATCGTCATTAGGGATAGAGTATTATGGTATTTGATACTCATACCATCATCAATTTTTTTATTTATTTGGAGAAAATGTAATGTGTAGTTATAATCATTTATTAATTATAAAAATTTAATTTGGGGCATATTTAAGTCATTTTATTTGAAGATATATTTCATGATTGCAAGATCATTATATATGTCACACTTCTCACCACAAAGGTAATACCACTGAATATTCAAGGAAAATATCCCCACTACAAATTCAAAATCATGTGTTCTGTAAATTTCTCATGAGATTTTAATTAGAGGTATTCATTGGAATTTTCCTTTTAATTTTCATGAGGATTCATCCCATGATATTTAATGAATCATCATTATAAATTAAGAACCCTCCACCAATATAGAGTCATATAAGCACAGGTGTAGTGAAAAATCATTCCATAAGCTCCATGAAGTTTTCCTAAAATTATTTTATCAATAGAAACATGACTCATTGTGATGTTTACTTGGTTAATGGATTTGATAACCCTGATAAAATACTCCCAATGATTCTGAAATATCCAGTTAAACTAAGAAATCTATGGATTTCAATCACAACGTTTAGTCTGGGCCATTACTGAATAACCTTAGTCTCCAACGGTCTTTTGATATACCCTTTATAGTGATGATATCACTGAAGAATGATACTTTTTTATCTAGAATTTTTATTTTTTGAGTTTGGCATACTTTCACTCAGTCCTCATGGTTTTTAACATGGTCCTTATGTGATCTCCATGATCATATATTTTCTTGGAATTTATATGAATATATTCTATAAAGACCAAAAAATATTGATACATGTATTTTATAAAGACTCAATTCATATGATCTATGAATATAATAGGGGCATTGGTTGGTCTAAACATTCTAACAATAAACTCAAAGTGTCTATACGTTTTCTAGAAAGCTTCACATACCCTATGTTAATGATATCCTGATTGGAGATCAATCTATAAGAAGAATGGAGCTCCATTAATCTGATAAAACATTTCATTAATAAAAGGTTGAGGATACATTTTTATCATGATTTTATTGATATCTTAATAATTGATGCAAAGATTCATTAGGCATCATTCTTCTTTACAAAGAGGACTGGGGCACCCCATGGTGAACAATTATGCCATATAAAAACCTTTTCAATGATATCTTCTAATTTATTCTTCAATTATTGTAAGTCATCAGATTCTACTCAATAGGGATTCATTGAGATATTAAATAATATAAGGATGATTTCGATTTAAAACCCAACCTGATGTTCTTGGGAAAGAACATGAAATTTATTGGGAAATTACATAATCGTATTACCACAAAATAAGAAGTTCTCTACATTGAATGCCTCCCTAATAATATGTGATAAGAACCCCATATTTATGGTAATCAGGACCCATATTATTTATTTTTCTTTTGAAGAATGTGTAAGATCATCTTTGATTCAGTACTTGATAACCTAATAATTTGGGATATGAAATGAGATTTTACATTCTGAAAATTGACATCAATATTATATAAGGAAATATAATCCATTTGAAAATCTATTTCAAACACAATTACATGGGGAAGAAAAATATTTTCTTAATGTATCTCTCTCTAAATCTATATTAGAGAATATTTTTACACCTTAGTTACATTTATCTTTCCAACAAGTGTTTTCACGGATAGCTAGATATTCAATATTTTGGGTGGTGACTCCATGTTCATTGAAAAATTATATTACAAACTAGAATCAAGTAAGGTATAAATTATTATAGAGTGAGAAATGACTGTACCTTTCACAAATTCATTATTTTTCCCACTTCTATAATAGTTATTTTTTATGCCTTCCCTTACTCCAATTGTTTAAGAGGCTGCTGTTGCATATTCACTTAAATAATTGTAGGGTTAGTGAATTGATTCACATAATACATATACACATTGAATTAGAAGAATTAGAAAGAGGATGGTGCTTAAGCCAATAAATTTTTATCCTTATTAGTTTTATTGAGCTTCATTTCATTACTTTAGATGTCATGATTTAGGTTTCCTTCTTTACGATACTTGTAATGTAACATCCCTGTAAAATGGTATGTTTTATTTTAGTTTTTAAATTGATTTTTATTGGGTCCAGATACCATGGAAGTTGTTTTGGGGGTTTTTGAGGGAACATTTACACCGTGAATATGATTTATAACACGAATATATTGACATAAAGATGCCATCGATTTTTTTATGGAATGAAAATGGTCCAGATAGTGAATAAAATTCATGCAATGAATTGTAAGATAAGTGTTTATTTAACCTAACGTGAATTATTTTTTGGTATTTATAAAACTTGTGGGATTGACGCCATGTATAAGGGATTAATCAGGTGATCATTTCATGAACTTGAAGTTTTTATATTATGAAATCCTAAATCTTAATTCATTTAGTTTCCTCCTCCCTAACTCAAAAGCTCAGTCCCTCATAATTGACTTTGGGTGATTTTTCTCCTTCCAGATCACTCCATTCAGTTATTTGAACAACAATGGTGTTGGTTTCTAATCTATTAGTAATTTCTATACTATCCTTTCTTCTTATTAATTTCTACGGGTTTTAGTTGTGGTTTTGGGTAGTGTTTATATGATTGGAATTCATGTGATTTTTCTTATTTTTTTCTATCAATATTGTTTTGTTGATCTTTGTTCATTTCCTTGAGCTATTTGTGTATGGGTCCCATTGTGGGTACTTTGTAACCAGAGTTTGAGGTTGGTGGTTATGTCTCCATCTAGTTTTATATGAAATATTTATTTTTATTTTCCTTTAAAAATACTTCTAAATAAATTTTAATGATTTTTGAATGATTAATTTTAGTGTGTAAGTTGGATTTTAATGAATGATGGTTAAACCCTCAATTTGGTAAAGAAAGTTTATTTTAAAGAATTGTAAAATGAACTGTCAAATGGGTTTTCAAATAATGATCTCATGGAAAAAGGGTGATTCAGATGGAATTTTTAACTATAAAATCCCTTTTCAAATAATTTGATAAAATACAACACATAAGAGCCATGGGTACTTTGGTTGATGCTGTTGTATTGGATTGCATCCTCTTTTATTAGTTCACTTTTTGTTGTTATTATATTCCATGATAGATATTAATTTGGATCTATAAATTGATTGACATGGTAGGAGGGTTCAATTTCTAAGGTCTTCCTTTATTTCTTGAACCATGATAAATGGGTTCGAGGGACTAGTAGTGTGCAGTAGTAATAAAGTGTATTTAGAGAAGTAAGAAACTCTTCTCTAACACCAAGGTGGAACCACTCCATACCCTTACCAAAACACTCCATGATCCATATACAATAACTATGACAATGACATAATAAAGTGTATTTAGAGAAGTAAGAAACTCTTCCAATTCCAATATGACAGAAAAAATACTCATATCCACCAAACTACATATAGGGGAGGTGAGTAATCATATATATTAGGAATCACCAATGATTATTTCCCTAAATTACACTAGGACCATAAATATTTTATCTCATAGGACAATAAAATAGGGAATAAGAATATGAAAAGCATATAAAATAGTTTTCACAATATGAAATATAATAGGTGAATGATTTTTCTAAAATAAGTTTATGTGGAGATATTTTCCCTTTCAAGCATATTAATAAATTAATAAATTATAATTAGTTATATTCATCCATGTTCATTCATACACACAAACACACATGCATGGTAAATTAAATAAATATTCTCATGAGCAGAGATACACCCTCCACCAAGTCAACACTTGATGGAAATTACTCCATGTGCCGTTCTAGTTAGCATAGAGCACCATGTCTATTTCTAAAAGTCCTTGTAAAATGAAAATCGAAAAACGAGCCAACCATATTCCTTTATACTTAGTACTGAGACCCATAACTTTTTCAATAAGGCCCCATTCAATGAAAAAAAATTACCCAAATCAACCATGTTCCTTTCCAGTCGGAAACCACGACACTATGATAATATACACGTGTACCAAAATCATTTATTTCTTTAAATAAAACCATTTACATCAATTTATAAAAGATATTATGGCAAAAAACAACATCCCACATTCAACTGAAAACCAGTATTAGATCCCTTGATTAGAGTTTTATCAGGGAAAGTCATTTAAAAGTTTAAGGTATTTATTTAATAAATCCAATAACCTTCATGTTTCCATAAAATAGAAAAGATTTAATAACCACATACCCCAAAGGGTTGATATAGGCTTCAGTTTGTGGTAATTTGGAAGAAAATTGATTCCCAAATATCAAATCATGAAGATACAACAGAATCATCTTCCAAATTGAACAGATCTTCAAAAAAAATTAGGGAAGGTCTATAGTTTGAGAGAAAAGAGATAAAAAATTATGAGGATTGTAGAGAGTATAAATTAAATTAACCTAGTAGTCTTAAAATCATTCATTATATGAATTAGGTATTCATTTCATAAAGATTTATGTTTCTATATAAACATAAAAAATAACTTCCCCAGCTTAAAAAAATCAATATCCATTTATATCATGAATGGGCCTCACATTGTTATTGGTTTAACCATAATCCTGATGAATCGCTTTCATGCCATGAAATAATTCATTATATCATCCAAGAAAAAATTCACATCCTGAATAACCATTCACTATATGAGTAGTTATTATCGGTAGGTTGAAAATATCCTTATATTTATCTATTTTAACTCCTCTATCAATATATCCCAACCACTCCAAATATAAAGAAAAAAAGTACAAAACAAGAGTGTACCTCAAATAGAGGGTGTCACACTCCTCCTACATGGTAACGAAAATAATCATCGTTAATATCTTTTTACTTAAATTAAAAATTTAATAGTGAATATATAATTTATTTTCATGGAATTATCAATGGTGTAAATCAATTGTCACCCCTAATAAGAGTGTGAAGTATCCTTATATTCTTATCTCCACCTATTGTAATTGGGATTTTGAAGCTTACAGAATAAGTCCCACAAAATCATTCATTATTGATTCTCTCTTCACGATGACATATTTCACTAGTGGAAGATGTTAAAATACGATCAAAATCCGCTACAAAAGACAATAAATCAAAGCTTAACCTTTTTAATGAACAAATGATACCCCATGTGAAGGGGACATGAGGAATCATGTGATGAGAATAGGATGATTATGCATCACCTGAGAAACCCAATGCATAATCACTACACTAACCATTGTTCTAAATCCTTCCAAAAAAGAAATTTCATTACCAAACTATGATAAAGTACATAGATAATTCATGTTATGTGACCATAGATTATACACTCATACTACATGGGTTTTTATTCCCTACCAAAATAGTATATATTTCACACCTCTCCGAAGTTTAATCTTGATTTCCCAATAACCTTATTTTCCCTATAAAATATTATGTATTGAGTGAGGGGACAATAATAATAGTAAAAAATCCAAAAATTAATCCCAGTACCATTTACCCTCCCCTTGGGATATGGTGACTCTAGAGCTAGGTCATATTTCTATGGTATACCAAATATCTCACCATACCCTCCTAAATTACCTACTAGACTTTAAACATGTGACCAAATAATATGTGATGAGCATAAGAAGGACCACCCCCACTAGACATTAAACCAATGAATAGCCCATGAGTGGTGATTTTATGTTAGTCCATACCAACTAATATTTAAACATATATTCCACACATAAGTTATGAGTATATGTGGAACCATCTATACTAGACTATGAACAAATAACTGACTGATACATGTTCGGAGCATGTGGAACTATACCCCCTGAACTCTAAACCCATGAATGAACCATATGTGATAAGAACATGTGGGATCATCCCCACATGAAATTAAACATATGAAAAACTTTTATGTGATGAGTTTATGATGGCTCATCCCCATTGGAATCTAAACATGTGTCCATCTATATCATGATGATCATATTCAGAACCCTACAAAAGTAATAAAAACACAACCCTATGGTTAAAAGCCTAGGTATCCTTAATTGATTATCATAAGAGGCTAATTCATTGAGAATAATATCTCTTATACCTATACATAAGTGGTGAGAATAATACTATACCTTATTTTATGAGCATGAGATGACTTACGTGACAAAGAACAAGTAACCTATGTGACGAGTATATGATCTCATTATTCTCCCCTATGGTGATGAGAATAAGATTATTACACCATGTGATATGCATAGGTTTTCTTTAGTGATGAAATTGGGAAGACATATTATATGATCCTATGTTACCTTATACAATGATAATGTTGTGATTTATGTCAAGATAATGGGTATCCTCAAGTATCGAGCTCAGGTTTCCTTAGAAAACAAAACTAGTACAATATATGTGATGTGTATAAGATTCCATGTTTGAAGAGCATGAAATATATATGTTTTTAACCATAATATTACTTATGTGGTTAGTGATTCATATATGGTCTATCTCATGGATGATATTTACATATTCACAACATTCTTGAGGATGTTTATCGTGCATGAAGATAACTTATCATCTCCAAAAAAAGTTGTTCTCCCAATTAATGAAGTCAGTGATGTAAGTTACTGAAATCCACATGAATATGGGATAGTGAATGAGATTTATGAGTGTGTATTAAATCTAATAGGGAGAACCAGACTAGGATTTTAACTCTATGAGGGAATATATTGATGTATGGTTCGATATCTTATCATCAAATTTTGACCATAGAGTCAACACCATCCCCCTAAGTGGTGAATATCAACCACCTTTGTAAAAAAGTAATGAGGGACTAGGGGGATAATAACCTATAAAAGGATGAACATACAATGAAAAAGTGGTTCATATTGTAAACATATAATAACATAGATTCATGATCAGATTTGATACTAGATACCATAAAAATGGAATCTGTTCTTTTTTTAGTATTTTCTTTTAAATCTTCACTAATATCAAGAAACCCACAACTTTCCAAACTTCTTAAAATATAGTACCAATAATTGGTATCCAAAAATTATCCCAATTGGATATATTTAATGTTATTAATATTTTTTACCCATATTGAACAATATAAATGAATGATATCTATAATATAGCAATTTGATGTTTAAATGATAGTCAGATTCATCCAAACCACACTTCTTTGATGGGAATAACATTAGTTACTTAAGATCTAGAATTGAATCATATAAAAATTATCTTAAAATTGATCATTGTAACATAATTAAAAAAAATCATAAAATATATGAGATAATACATGATTCTCTTTCTAGTCTTGATGTATTTATTAATGATCTGAACAATAAAATCAGGAATATTATTTATTATTCTTTTTCCATGTGTTTTTTAATAATTATTCCACTTATAAAACAACAAATGGTAATTGTATCATTTTCTCCATTACTCATTATAGTATAAAAAAGGAAAAATATATATTATAGGAATGTTATGGGATGTGTATTAAACCATTAAGATAGGAAAAATGAGATTTCGAGTTGATATTTTCCATCGGTTCAAAATCATTTTTAATTAAATGAGTTCTCTTTTAGAATAATTTGAAAATAATAGTATGGTTAAAATAGTTAGTATATCCTTACAAAATAAGTTTCATTCAAATATGATTTCCAAATATGGAAGAAAATTCATCAAGGAATATACACTTCATGAACTCATTAGTTCACTTCAATGATTTGAAATAGAGTTATAGAACACAACTTAAGAAGGGACTATGAAAAATAAATGATTGTATTTAAAATGAATAAATTTCATTTCATTTGATTTAAATAATTTTTATATTTAGGAGTGTGAAAAAGTTAAGTATCACAACCCATAAAAGATATATATAAATAAATTAATATAAAGCATGGCTTCAGAAGATTATTTAAAAAATACTCTAGAACTGATGTTCATAAAATAAATATGAAATGTACTTTAATATCTTATAATAATAATTCATTTATAACCTGTTTTTAACGTATAAAGAAATACCATATCAATCTAGACTATAGAATATTGATTCCTCTAATAAATAAGAAAATTATAAAGTAATATAAAATGAAATTCTGTTTGGATTAAGATACATTAGAGAATTTTATTCATGTAAAGAATTAAAAAATGATAAGGAATCTATTAACCCATGCTTCATGGTAACTACAAATGAGTTCAGTGATTTTCTGAAATGATTGTAAATTTAATTCAACTTTTAAATTTGAATTTTAGAAACATAGGATTGATGAGTTAAAAGTAAATATTGAAAATTAATAATGATTTATCATTATAATTTATGATGTTTATGAGTAACTAAAATAAATATATGACAAAATGGGTAATGAAATAAGGATATCTCTCAAGATAATGACATATGAATAATACTACATCTAGATAAAATCAAAATGTTTGTGAAGTCTTGGAGGCTATATAAAGGATGATTTAAAATTTCCGGAAGTAAATTGAATGTTTGAAGGAATGATTGTTTAAATTTTTTGAGGAAGATAAATATACGGAATGATGATATCTATGAATAATTTTGATTGAAAAATGGTGTTTTATAGTAGTAAATGTTGATAAATGTATAATTATTTACATGCCAATTTTTTGAAAGGTATTATCTATATTAAAACATATTTTAAATATATGATGCAAGGATACAATACTAGTGAATTATAACATAGATTTAAAAATTCTATTTGAACACACTAAATCATATATTTATATATCTCAAAATAATATAATTAATATTAATACATGTTCAAAATATATACGGGTTCCAAAAAATAGATTTTTTAATCCCATTAAACCCTATGTTTATGGGTACCAAAACATTATATAAATTGAATTTTTTAAAAGATACACTAGATATGAGTAATAAATTATTATACATCGACAATGGATTTTTAATGCATAGGATGAAAATCCAATTGAAATTCCTTTATTATAGTAGATGTGAAATGGAAGATATCACTTTTAGAGATAATTTAAAATGAAAGATAAAAGGTTTTTGTGAAGTTGGTATATCTAATTATTCCAATATTAATATATTAATATATTTATATAGTTTACAACCTCAGTGGATGATTATGTTTCAACTATGTGATGATAACATGATTTTTAAATTTTATAATGATGAATTCATTTTTAAATAAGATTCTATATTATTTTAAGCTAACCACAAGGAGGATATTAATTCTATTTACCTTTCTGAGCTAATAAATAAATATATAAATCTTTTAAATATTCTATAGGAATATAATTTTTTTAGAACAATATTCTCATCCATGTAAATTTAAAGCTTCTATATAAAATTTTAATGATTGAATGAGTATATTAACTACTAAAACATAAGGTTGAAAAGATTCATGTCTATGATGAAGTGATGAATGGAAAATAATATAAGTAGTTGTTTAAGTTAATCAAGAAACATAAAAAATATCAGAAAACATCAATTATATCATCTTAAGTTTGATAGCCCCCCTTAGAATACCAGACTTTGTGGAATGAAGTATGAATTTATTACTGTGAATGACTACAAAAAATTCACTTTTATATATATTCTTTCCCATAAAATTGAAGTATTTTCTACCTTTTATACACAAACCAAATTATTATTGACTAAAAAAGTTTACATGATTATTTATATTCAAATTAATAGAAGGAAAAAATTTTAGAATTGGAAATTTGAGAAATTATATGGAAATAATGGTTATATACATAACTTTTCAACCCCCAGGAATCCTCACCCAAATAGAGTTATAGAAAGAAAGAATCATTATATTCACGAAATTGTAAGGAAAATTTTATTAGAGCATGATTAATCCAAGTACATTCGGATTGAATTAGTTGATAAATCATATTATAATTAAAATAGAACACTTATCAGTTTGATTTTAATGAAATAGCCTTATGAATTATCTAATGGAAATAAATAGAATGTTAGTTATTTTCGAGTTTTTTATTTGTATTTTTTATTATAAACACCAAATATAGTTTAGATAAATGTGGTGATAAATATGATTAAGGGATATTTTTTGGGAAATTGATGTGTAATTAAAGCTTACATAGTTTATACTAAAACATTAATGATTTTCAAAGAATTAATTCTTTTTAAATTTTATAAAAATGATTCTAATGAGAAGTGTACTGAAGAAGATAATATTGCAGAAAATTTTGGAGAATTTAATTTCCGATTTGATACAACTTATTTGGTTGATGAAAAAGTTGGGGAAGATTTATTTTAATCAATAATCGACATGGATGACACATGAAAATCACCCTTTTTATGTAGTGATTGATATTATTAGTTTAGGTGTTCAAATGGGATAGTTGATAATGAATTTTTGTGACCATTATTATTATATTTAATAAATGTTTAATTATTATGTTATAGAATATTTAATGTCCCAAACTATGTTATGTCTATTTATGTTTATTTTAACTAGTTTTCAAGAAATGATTTTTGGGAATTGGTTTTAGCATTTAAATTTTGGCAAGTGATTGCTACTAAATTTCTTTTCACAAATATACTTGATAAATGTTGAAAAGTTTTAATAAATAAATATTGATTGGTTTCTCATTGATATGGTCAAGAAGAAGATATTAACTATCAAGAGACTTTCTCACATATCAAAAGGTTAAACGATATTTATATGTTATTATCTTATGTAACACATATTGGATTCCGGATTTACCATGCTCGATTAAAATTTGTCTTTATTATTAGAAATATTTTAGAGAATATATATATAATATAGTCACCATAATTTTATCATTTCATGAAGCTAAAACTTCTGTATAAACATTGTAAAGGTATTTATGTATTGAAATAAGTACCTATATCTTGATATGATTAGTTATCATAGTTCCTTTTGTAGAATGTTTTTGTGAAAGGTATTATTTATCCAACATTTTTTGTTAAGTGTTATTCTCAACATACTTCAGTTACTCAAATTCATATAGATGGTATTATATTTGGTTCATCAAATGAATTACATTATAAAGGATTTTAGATTTGATGACTAATGAATTTTACATGAGCCTCATGTGATTATTCAAGATATTTTTATCATTTCAGATTTTTCATTGAGATGATCGAATATTTTTGAAAAAAATCCATTATAATAAATATTTTATTAATATATATATACTTGATTAATGTAAAATTATTGATAATGAAATGGGTACCACTTGTTGAATAGTTGAATATTTTTATCGTAAATCAGTTGATAATGAAATGTTAAACAATATTATTGGAAATGTATAATATTTAACTACTAGTAATCCTCAATTAATGTTACATATTTTTAAATGTGATTGATTTTTTCTAACCCAAAATAAATTCATTGAATTATATTAGATGAATATTTAATTATGTTAAAGGTACTATAAACCATGGGTAATTATTTCCAAAAATTAATTCAATTGAATTTTTGATTTATTTACATTTAAATGTTGAAGGATATAAGATAGTCTTAAAAATACCTGGTGATATATTTCATTTTCTAGTTAAAATATTGTTAGTAATATTTTTAGAGGTGAAACATTTGGGGAAAACACCATCACAGTAACATTGTAGCTTTTTTAGTTTTTGTGTTAGTTGAAAAAGAATATTGAAAAGGATAGTTATGGATTTACAGAATGGTTGTTAATTGGTTTGGTTGAAAAATATTGAATATTGTGGTACAAAAGCTCCAGAAGTGTTACAAAGAAATGCATATTAAGTTGGATTCCTTTCTTAGTGGTTTCTAAATTTTGGGGTACAAAATATGGAGGAAGGGCCAAGTTTCAAAAAAGATGGATAACCAGAATTTACACATGAAAATATAGTAAAGTCATGTAATTTTAAAATGTTTGGTTTCATGAAGGATTTAAGATTCTTGAAATAATTCTTCGAGAAAGTCTTTTGACCCATAAAGGAAAAAATAGGCTAGTTTTGTTGTTATTTATAGTTTTTAAATGGAAATTTCCATGATGTTTCATGAAGAATAAGATTTTGAACAACAAGAATGAAGAGTTTCAAAAAAAGGAGGTGGTTATCTTGAAGTGTTCACATAGGGGAGTAATTAGCTTTAAATTGGTGGATACCACCCATATATCGAATAGATAAATACTTAATGTTATTTTGAAGGCTATAAATACATGAAATAATTTCAAGAGATATTTCCTTTGAAAATGAGTTATAAGAAAATATGATTCACAATAGACATAATTTTCATGAATGAATAGAATGTTTCATAAAAGATAGTGAGTTTTAAGAATTTAATGTTTTTGATGGTTAGAATGTTTTTAAAAAAATTGGGTTGTTCCAAGAATGTTGATAAAGGGGTTTCACAAATGTTGATCTTATGTGAACTGGAAGGGATTTCCCAATACTTTTATAGTAAATATGTATTCATCATGTAGATTTATTTAAAAATTCCTGATACACCAAATGAGGTGTATAAAGTATTGATTCAAATGATCAAATTAATATTATTTTAAATGAGTAGTGGGCACACATTAGTAGAGAGAGAAATGATATTTTAAATTTTTATTAGTTATAAAACAGGTGGTATAGAGAGTCATCACTGGAAATTGTAATAGTTGTGAGATTTATTGGGTTTGTTACATCAACACTTTAGAATTCTATTCTCCCTATACATATCTAAGTGGGGGCTAACCAATTAATTTTTTTGTACCATTCATGTTTTCATTTCTTCTCTTAAATTTCTATGAAAAGTGGTGAGAAGAGTGTTTTTTACAGTTAAATAAGATCAAAATTGGTGGTTTTCATAATCTTTCATACCCAGATTCACCCCTTCCCTACAATTATATTTAAACTTGTTGGAATAAAAAAACTTATATTGGCTGAATCAATAGATAAAGATGAGTATATAGTACACAAATATTTTTGAGCCCAAAATATATTGATTTGATATACTTAATTATACATTTATATTAATATTGTAATAATTAAGATTTTGATTGATAATTCATCACCTATACCGATTTTTATAAACCCTCAAATATGTTTCATAATATAGTGTATTGGTGTGACATATCATTTCATCAGATATATATATATATACAAAAATTTAATATTTTTCTAGAGTTTATTACTATATAAGATCAACTAAGTGATATATTAACTAATCCTTTTGATACTACGAAATTTTAAAATATTTTGTATGAAAATTACATGATTGAAGGATGTAGAAAGTTTTTTAGTATAGGAAGTATCTTATAATTATATTATATTTTTATATGTCATTTTATTAATATGATTTATAGGTATTGTGAATTGTTTTCTACATGAGATTATATCATCATAAGTCATTCACTATCCCATATATTTCAATATAAATGAATCATGAATTTTAGAAGAGTGTAATTTACAATTTCTATAATTTAATTCATCAAATTGTTGGTATAACTCTTTCACCATGAAATGTATTACATATTATATATATTTTCTTTTTGAGAGGTTTGTTTCTATTATTTTTATTTCTATATGAACTACTATATATATTTTTATATTTTTCATATATAGGGGAGGTGTATTGGATTTTATAATTATCAAAATTGGGTTATTATTGAGTGATTATTTATTTACTTATTTGAAAATTAATTAGAACTCACTTCTTTTATTCATTGTTGTAAATTAGTCACTTATAATATCTACTATGATATGTCTCCCACTATTTTAGTTACTATATGATACTCATATTTCATTTTCTATATTATTATATTATTCTATTTTAGAATAAATTTAATATTAAACAACCACTATCTATTGAATATTTATCCTTTATTATTTTATTTTTAATTTTTTTTATTATTTATGATTTATTATTACACATTTTTTTTTCATTATTATTCTATTACTCTAAAATTTTATGTGGAATGTTTTTTCTAATGAATAACATTACATATGAATATTCAATTTAAATATAAATTATGTAGGAAGAAAAATAGAAATATAGGTATGTTAGAAATATTATTCATGGAGAAGAATATCTGACATAATTATTATGGTAGATTGTGGAAAAGGAAATTTGTTATATATTTTAAGATGAATAAAAATATATTATTAATTAGAGATAATAATCTTATGAATTATATAATATTTCTTATGTATAATTGATGTATTGAATAATTATTCCACATATTTATGTAGATGATATTTTCACTAAAAAAATATATTTTTTATCTTAAAAAATATTTTTCATTTTTGTTTGGAAATAAAATATATTATATGTTATCATAAGTTATATAGACTTCTATTTTTTCTAAGTGTTGATTACAGTGAAGTAAAAAATTACACATCAAAATTTTATATTTTATATTTAGCAAAGGAGATGATTAATTGAGTTGTGAAGTTTGACTCTTACAAAATGACTTGTATGATGAGTGTTATAATTCAACAATATCATTAAATAGTAAGTGAAGAATGAATCACATGTTTAAAATATTTTTATCTTACAAATTGAGATTGACTTATATAAAAAGATGGAAGTAAATCTTTTTAAATGAAGAGAATATTACATAATGAAGTGGCTCTTATGTAATGAAGGAAAAGACTATTATACATTAATTATATTAATTAAAAGGGATGAAAATAAGTATTTCAGATGTGATAATATTTTGAAACTAATTTTTATACTCCTTAAAAATAAAATTTTACACAAATTTGATTGTTGATTGAATCTTTGGGAATTCAAAAGACTTGTTTAAGATTAAAAAATTAGTTTTGAATTTGATGTATTATATGTATCCATTGTGAGACTCTAATATATTTTATCGATTTTATTGATTTATGAATGTTCATTAAATAATTATATTATTTCATTGTGATTATATGAAACACTAATTATTCTTAATTAATATGTTTAATTTTTAGAATGAATTTTATTGATATATTTTAGGTAATTCTCAACATTTAAATATATATTTTCATACAGATTGTTTTGAAGATTTTCAATATATTTAAATATTATAAAGAAATATCAATAAATTCTTAATTAGTTCATTATTCAATGAAAATATTTTGGAATATTTACTCAGTTGTTTTGAGATATTATTATTATTATTATTAGTTGAAAAAATATTGATAATGTTATTACTCCTTTATAATTGAATTATTTAAATTCATACAATTTTTTACCTATTTTTTTTATTTTAGGAGATCAAATATAGAATATGGCAATATAAAACATACATGACGGAACCAATGAACTTTAATTATCATTAAAAATATACTACTAGAATTGAATTATCTGTTTCATATTAATTTATTGATGAAGGATTTATTGAGCCACTACCACAACAATCTTCCTTTATCCTCAACCGTTTCTTGATTTCTTCACTATATTTTAAAATTTAACCCAGTAAGATATAAATTATTATAGGTTTTTAGTTTTCCTTTACAAAAGAATTTTCATTTGAGTTATACTACCAAAAAATGTACATCTTATAATAGGTTTGTGACCCCCATTAGAATTAAGATTGTTTCATAGTTATTCATTCACTATAACATTAAGGTTGTAATATGTTTTTGTCTACCATTCAAATTAAATGTTACTTATTGAATATGATACCTCTCAAGTAGTACAATGATGTAAATTTTATATGCATGATACTTTTTTATCCAATCTAATATAAAAATCACCAATTTATTTTTTTAATTTCATCATTTTCTCTTATTATTAAATTTGTTTTAATCCACCCCACCTCCTGAATGTTTTGAAAAATTACTATATAGGACCTACAATATTACTATTACCCCATTAAATGATTATTATATCAAGGATAAAAACATTTTGGGGATCATTTCCTTCTAATATGTCATTCTACCCATTCTTTAATTCCTATTTTATTTATTTATATATATTTAGATGTTTTATATGATATTTTAGTTGAACTTATTATATTAAATATTTTATTTTTATTATTATTATTTTCATTTGGTTCTTTTGTATTTTCAAATTCATGATTACATCCCATGAGGTGGCCCAACCATTTCAAACATGAATATAACATATTATTAGAAAAATATTTATTACATATAATTATTATCCACACAACAATCATAAAGATTTAATTTTTTTTAGAAACAAGGATTCATAAACAATTTCTACATTAAAGAAACAAAATCACATTCCATATAGTTATTTAGAACTATATCCCTTGTTGTAAAACTCATTATTAGAAAAAATATTCATATATTGGTTAAATGAATTATTATAAATAGTGAGATAATATTCTCAGCCCTGGTAAGAAATAGAGTTATTAATGATCAATTAAGAATAACATGAAAATAATTATATGATAAAATGAGTCGAATTCTATAAAAACATACCCATCTCTTCATCGATCATAATAATTTTTCATAGAATAAAGAGTACTCATTTAAAAGACATTAATCATAAAGGAATCATAAAACATAAGCCATGAGATCATATCATTGGCATAATATCATGTTATAAAAGTGCATCATAAAGTGTTTCAACATCATAATTTATAAAATATTATACCACGTAAAACCACCAAGTCCCTCATCAAATGTTATTTATGGGATAAAAACCCATCTAATAACTTTAATATATGTATAACCTCTATTATACCTAATTTTTATGCTTTGGATAACATCACATGTACCCTATTTTTAATATTGGGAAAACATATGTTGTCCCCTTGGAGATTGTAAAACAATAATCCATACCCCATTAATTAGAGGGATATATCATACCCCCCATCACATAATCATAATTCATTCATATTTATTTTATAATATCATAATGATTTTAAAAAATTCTTTATAGGGTGACCCTTGAAAGAGAAACAAGTTTCATCAATATTTTATAATGATAATCATAAGACATATAGAGAAATAGATGTCATGATATCATATAATCATATACCTACTGAATCATAAGTAATATCCATTGAATTTATCATATATTAAAAATTCTTTTAAAATATAACATGAATATTTCTTGAGGGAAATTGAAATTTCATTATTGAAATCACATATTTAAAATAAAACATTTTTTAAAATATTAGTGAAATATTTTATTTGGAAATAACCATTAAAAATTATAATTTAATATTAGAATAAAATATTATTCATAATGATGGAAAATAAATTTGTGCAATAAAAATTAAACTAACGAATTCCTTCACACCTTTGTTAAAAAATATGTTATTAAAGAAATTGATAAGTATAATCATTTTAAATATTTTTATAGAAATTAAAACAGGTATAAAAATTTATTTAATAAAAAATTGGAGTATATTAAAGGTATCTAGGAAAATATATTTAATAAAATATGGACATGGATGAAATATTTTCCTGACTAAAGAGACAAATAAAGTTGATTTTTCCTAAAAACTCTATTTTAGTCTCTTGAGTACAAAAAGAGTGAAAAATGAAATGGAAAATTTTAGTATCAATGAATTAATTTATTATAAGAATATAAAGAAAATTTATTATTGTTATATAATATTTTTTAATCATAAATAAATAAAACATATACAATCTTAACAGATAGGAGATGGAAAAGTAAAAACCCTTACCTGATGTTTTTCTTAACACATAAGGGCTCTAAAATCATTTATAATAAATTTAAATTTAATATAATGATATAAAATAAATATATACCTATCTATGAAACTATTTATGGATTAATAATAAAATTTTATTATCCACTTATTAAAAATTATTCACTGAAAACATCATTTATGGGCTTTAATTGTTTCATTTTATATATATATGTTTAGATTAAGTGGTTATAGTTCTCAAAATTTTAACATGGTTACATTATATAATTTTTTTTAATACTAATAAAAATATCATATATATTAATTATATACATATTTAGAATCATCCATGAAGTTTAGAGATTAAAAAATGAATTAAATTGTTTAGGGAGATGGTACTGCATACATACCTAGGGACATTGTTTTCATTTTCTATTGAAAAGGGGGAAAGAAATATAAATAATATTTATAATTTTAAAATAATTATTACATCATAGTAATAATATATATTTATTAAGTAAACTATTACAAACAACCATGTATGTAGGTGATGGAAAATGAATCATATTGCGACATGGAGGATGCAGTCCACACATATGCATGCACAATACTTTGATTTCCCATTTGATGGGAAAGAGGTGGAAAGTGGTTGTTAAACAATAATAATAAAATATAAATATATTAATAACACTTCATAATAATTTAATTATGGTTAAAATATATTTAAATAATGTGGTATAATAAATTAACTTAAAATTACTCAGCTGACAGTTATACCTATTCTTTTAGATACCTTAACTAACTTACGCCTTAAGCCATGAAAGGATGATGTTATTATTATAGATGGACCTATAAGACCTAGGGAGGAATTGTAAGAATGTATTATGGTATGTAGAAGCTGATATAAGAGGATCAAACTCTGTGACTAATGATGGATATGAGGTTCTATTTTATAAGTGAGGGAGTGGACGTACTTGGAATTACTTAAACAATTTACATATAATTAATATAATCCTTAATTAAAAATCTTCATCATAGGAAATTAATTTACTTTAGTATAATATAGGGTATAAATATAAAACTAAAAGAATAATTTTATATTTTTAAGATGATATTTACAATTATCTCTTTATTTGAACCCCATAATACTCCCTTATTAATATTAAACATAGTATGGAGTTTTTATTGTATTTATTATTCACTATGACCCAAAATGAAAGTGGCCACATTTTAAAATCTGAACATTTTTATTAAAAATATTTTATCATTTTATCAAATTATATTTCTATATGTTAATTAAATGAATTTAAAAATACTTAAAAAATGTAATAGAAAATAGACTTCTAGAATAAAAATTTATAAAAATGTTTTCATAATAAAATTAAGCATAATGTCGAATAAAATGAAACATTTTTTTATTATTTTTAATTAAAATGAAATAATTAAATTTTAAAATAAATTGAAAATAAAATGATACTTTTTAGATAATAAAATTGGAAATATAGTTTTTTATAAAATCATTATGTTTTAAAAATCTCTAAAAAAATAAAATTTACAGAAAAATGCCAGAATTTTACCTTACGATAAATTTTATATACTTATTTAAAAATTGAAATAATTTTTATAAAATAAAATTTTTATATTTAGAAGAAATTAATTATAATACACAATAATAAAACAAAATAAAAATCATAATTGATTAAAACACTATTTGGAATCATAAGATGACTTTACTTAAAATTGACTATATATTTATTATAAATAAATATATTTATATGAAATATTTATATACATCAAAAATAAATTTTCATATTATGTTTATAATTATAGATATCAGTAATTTAATATCCATGTGATAAAGATATACTATATCACTGTTAATTTAGACTCAAATTTATGCCTAAAATAAGCTATCAAATACTTCAAATTTATTTGAAATTGAAAATTTATAACTATATATATAATATTTGGTTGTGACCTTATAAAACCATAAATTTATTTTCACCCTTGTAATTATATCACCCTGATATAAAAAAATGTGGATATCTTTACTTCATCACATCCTTGAGTTTCATATAGCTTCTTCAAATTTATTATTCATTTAAAGAACTTTAACTAGGAATATAGAATTGTTTTTAGAACATTAACTATATCAGATGAGATTTATTCAAGTTGGTATTTATAGGAAAGAACATTCCCCAATAGTAAAACCTATAAGTATAGTACATGTGTAGGATAAATTATGAACATCACGGGGAGATATACATGGAACACATAATGAACTGAACATGGGTTCAGTGAAACTAACATACGATAAGATAAAGTCTGTAATCAATCAAGAATATCAAAGTGACAAATATAAAAAGTTCTTGACTTTACCATATTTCTAGATCTCATAACCTTATTTCAACGAGAATGAATCAAAAAATTATTAACATGATTTAAAAGATTCATTATTCTAATTATATAAATAATACATCTCATAAAATGTTGCACATCATAAGGAAATAAAAATTTAGGGCCTTGTAGACTAGCTACATAAGAATCGTAATCCAAAATATTTTATCCATAATCAATCTCCTTTGGACTGATTTCTAGTAATTCATGAAAATGTACATATCTTCAAAACTAGTTTAAAGGTAAATGATGACGAAGGGGTGTTCTTAGATGCTAAATAAGGAAAACAAACCATATCATAATGAGTCATATTGTAACGATGAAAAAGAACCTGATGAATACATAAATATAATATAAGAAATCATAAGACAATACATTATAATTACAAAACATAAGATATAAAAAAATAAATAATGAAATTTAAAAGTTATATCTTGTTTCAAAATACATAGATATATTTATAAAACATATAAGTATGATGTATATTTATTGAAAAAATTCAAATAAGGAAAGAAGATGGAGACTTGTATTTTAATTGAAATGAAATTAATCTTGAAACATTGAAATAAATTGTTAAACAACATTGAAATGTGGAACATTCATAAGCATAGACTATCTTGGGAAAAATTATTTCTACATTAAAATAACACAAAAACTTAAGAAAAAAGTATATTACAACTCATTCACATAATAAAATTGTGAATAAATCCTACCACATGTTATTCACACAATAAACATGTGAAAAAATATTACTGTATCTCATTGATGAAAATTTTCATCTTATCATCTAATATGAAACCTTAAGCTCAATATTAGAGGGAAATATATGACTCCACCCTTCATCATCCATGCATATGTGTGCCACTTAAAATCAATAATCATCATTTCTAATAGAACCAATTGAAAAACAATAGGTTTCTTAAACATTAAAAAACATCATATAATAAAGACATAAAACAAAATATGATATCAAATAATCTCATACTACAAAATACATTATATCATAATAACATCTATAGGGTTATAAAAACTCCACTTCATGAAAAATAACCCAACGAGTGTAAATATAGTTGAAAATATATTAGATTTCACAAAATCGTATAAGACATTAATGTGTAAATAAATTTTGGAAGGGAAAGGGAAATAATTTGAAAAAATACTATAAAGAGTTCTAAATAAAATATCCTTCAAGATATTAAAATATTATAAAAAATGGAGTGTAAACCAAAACATTTTATTTTGAAAGGATGGGATTTTTTTGACCAATTTAAAATAACCTTTTTTGATACCCCACATTAATAAAAATAAAAAAGTTTAAATGAATATTTGAGATAAAACATATCATTGGTGATAAAAAAATTTGATTTACCAATAGTTAAAGTATAAAATTCGTGGAAGTAAAAATTTGGATATGTAATAAAATTAATTTATCTAAAATTAGAATCATTCGAATCGGAAATTCATTTTTAGGAAATAATTGGATTATCAAGGAAGAATAAATTAGGGTGAAACATTATTTCCAAATAAAAGAAGATGGAAATATATCCCAAAAAATCATAATTTATAATACATTCATCTTGAATTAATATAAACAATGAAGAGTGATTATAACCCAAGGAAAATATTTGGGCCAAGATAGCCACTGACCCATTTTATTCTTTTTAATATAAACCCAGTGATATTTATAATATTAAATATTATATTAAATATCATGAAATATAATAGGATAATGATATGAAATTATGATATGAAATATTTTAAACCATTGAATTGAAAAAAAGTTTTATTTATTAAACATTACTTAATGGATTCATATTTTATACAGAAATTCCTTACCTTATTTCTCTGCATAGTTTATCACACTCTAATATCACAAGAGACTTGATATTTTCTAGGAATTTACAAAGAATTTGAATGGTATTGGCTAAATTTGAGTGAAATGAGTCTTATTTTTATTGTATATGATTATATAAAGATTAATATTATAGATAATTTAGGAGTAATTAAAATGGGAGGTGTATTTGTTAAAGGGTGCAAGTGATCCCCTATATAATAGAAGAAATGTCACCTTTTGAAAGACCCCTTGTATTTTAATAATTCCATGACACTATTAAATGTGTAATGGTTTCAAAATTTCTATATAATATAGTTTGGCGTATTTTTGAGACAATATAGGGTTAAACAAGTGTTTTCACATGTTCTTTAAACAAGTTATATAGTTTTTTCCATTAAGTTTTATATTTTACTCATTTACATTTAAACTAGGTAACTAGTTATTAATTTAGTGATTTTATGTTTTAATAAAAAAAAGAAATATAACCACATATGGGTATGATTTAACTAAATTCAATATCTATTTAATCCAAATAAATTTATAAACATTATAAAATTATCCATTAAATTATAAAATATAATGCTTAGAAAAACACTTTTATTAAAAAAATTACATTTTTACTATTATTGTTTCATAATACTATTTCATATTGATTCCCATTTAAATGAGTCTGGATATCATTATTTTTTTATTCACCATATTAGGTTCATTACTTATTGTAATTTAATTTAATTAATTATATAGAAACTTCATGAAATTAATTAATAATACTGTTAAAAATAACTTTTCAGCATTATCATGGTAATTTACATTAATCCTAATAGTCTAAATTTTATAACTAAATATTAAATTCACTATATTATATAATATAAAAATTATTATATCCAATATAAGAATCATTTTATCAAATTAACATTCAACGTCTAGGGAAAATAATCTTAACGTTGGCATAACTAACGTGTAAAACCCCATTTTTTTAGAAAAGTATATTTATATGAACAATTTATTATGTATAGAAAATAATTATCTAAATTATTGAATTTAATGATATTATGAATATTATAACTTTTTTAATGGAGAGTTATTTTAAATTAAAATAAATCAAAAACATAACTTCACCTTATGTAAATTTAATTATAGAAATAGATGAAAATAGTTTTGATTAAATATTAATTGATTTTCTAAAATAATATTCTTGGGTTTTAAATACTTAAAATAGCACTATTAAATTAATTATTTTACATTATGGATATATATTTTTTATATGAAAATTATTTCATCAAATTTTATATCATATAAATATGGAAATATTATAAAAGTTATGTATTTTCACTATTCATCTAAAAATCGATTATTTTTGAAAAAACTCAAAAATAAATCCTATGATATTTTTTGATTCAAAAATGAATTTAACGTTACAAAATTTAAAATATATGTTTTTTAAATATATATCCATAAAATAATTAAAAAATACAAATAAAACATTTAATGGAAATGAACCTTTTCAACATCAACTCATATTAATTATTTTTCCTACTAAAGGTAGTAACTATTAATGGTTTATCATATCGTTGTTTAATATGCATTTATAAAGAATTAATTATTAATATTTTTTTTATATTATATTTTGAATAAGATAGAAGTTATAGAAAAATGTACCAATTTCAAGAAAACATGAAATGAAATAGTATGTCATTACATTCACCCACTAAATAAATTACATCATTATAATTCTAATTTTTACAGACTAATGAATATTATTAGTGGTATCCATAAGATTGAGATTACTTGAGTCACAATTATAGATGTTTTATCAACCATACTAATTTTTGAGAGACTATAAATATATCATATATATTCATACGAGGCATATCAAAATATTGAGTTTGTTTATTATGATTCATGTGAAAAACTCTCTTTGTTAATTAACCTAGATAATTTATAAGAACTTTTTTACTAATAAATAATCATAGGTTGATTTTAAATATGAATTGAGAAATAATTCTTCTCCAAATTAAATTGGGATCCATGTAATGATATATATTCAATGAAAAAGATAATATTAAACCCCCATAAAGGAATAATAAATAAGATTGAGATGAATAATATTTCCATAAACAATCTTAATGGAATACAATAAAAATAAATATATAAATTCCCATACACAAAAATAATTATGGTGGTGATTTATTTTACGTAAAAATATCTTATATATACTATAGTTCAGAAATTAAAATCCAAAAAAACATCCACAACTCTCAAGTGGAGGATATGTTTTCCTTAATTTCTATAATACAGTTTAGTGGTAGTCATTGAAAAAAAATTACCTGTTACCCTTGGTTTACGGTTGATGAGGTGTATTCTATTTGATATACCTTGGATTTGGGAATCTATTTTCATAATTCCCATAAACATTGAATTTGAAACATTTGATATTATTTCCCCCATCATGTTTCAAATATCATTTTAAAAATCATAAGATCGATGTATCTTCCTCCGACACCAAAAAAAATCACATGTTCCGATTTGAAAAGTTCCTCAAGGATTCTCCCCAAATTTTTGTAATTTATGTGATTGCTATTTCTTCCTTCTATATGATTTATCACTTGACTTCCCATATTAATCTGTTTATTTTCTTTTGTCCAAAAATGATAGAATAATGAGTGTTTACACATTCTATTTCAACATTATAAGAATATCCATGAGTATATTCATAGATAAAATATTATATTAAGTATAGATACATTTTAAGATTAGTATTTAATATAGTAAACAAGTGATTGATGTTTATTTTTGTATCAGAGATAAAACAAGAGGCATTCCTTATGAATCTTGTTTAATTTTCATCATATGATCCAATAGATTTGTACTCCGGTTGATTCAATTCAAATAATTATCATTCCATTTTAGGGTTAATAGTATGAAAAAAATAATTAGTGAATATATGTTCTTGAACTATTTATATTCCATAAATTATACATCCCCTTTTTCCATGGTATATTTAATGAGACTGCGCCACTAGTCATAATCACCCTCTAAATAATTGGTGTCCAAAACAATATTCTCTTAATGTGAGCGTTGGATAATGGAAAATATCTTTTCTATTACATTAAACCTTGTATAAAAAAATATGGATAAGAAAAAACACTAAAAATGGGTTGACGTTATATCATAAATGAATCAATAGATAATTTCTTCCTCTATGGTATGTTTGGGATATCATCATGATCTGGGTTTCCCCAAGCATCATTAGATAGTTTAGTGAGCATTTCCACGATATGTTCCTTTCCTACCCCAACCAAAGAAGGTTTCCTATTGGTAAAATATCCACATTGTACCTTAAAATAATTTCGAACTAGGTTCTTTTTGGTTCCCACCATTACATTGAGTAAAGGAAAACTTAGAATGAGTATTCCTAAATTAATTAATGTACATAAGATAAAACTGTGAACTTCGAAGGATGATTTCATAAATGACATGCATATGTGGACCTATAAATCTATAGGTTTCAATTTAGGTTATCCATTTTAATTTTCCATTTAGGCTATCCAACCTCATTATTTGGAGTCATACTAAAATCCTTAATTATGACTTTTACAGATAAAGTGATTAATAATAGAACATATGCTCAGAATATCAAAATAGGTGTATAGTTAGGCCACTTTATTGTACACTATGTCATAATTTCGTTAATACCAATAAAACCCTCTTCATGGCTGTTAATCGAAGGTAAAAATATGCCATAACATACACCAACTTGTAGGATATTTACAAAATATATAGTTTCTAGGATAAAAAAATCACTACATTACCAAAACATTAGGATGTATCCTATAAATATACTATCCTCTTAGAATTTTACTTATGTTTTTGTCTAAATTGATAAAATCTAATATAATATATAACTAAACTATGCCCAGATATGAATTGAATAATCCCATGATAAAAATTTATTAAATAATACATTTATCTGAAAATTTAAATAATATATCTCATAATCAATCACACATCCTAAGGAACTAAATGTTCAATGTCTTGGATATTATCTACAAAATCATATTAATCTAGAATATTGTTTTAATATCAAACTTCTATAGATTCCTAATATACTATCCACAAATTAAACATATCCCATAAACTATGTAAATTTATAACATAACAAAGGGGTTAGATTAGAGGCTTGGTGAGTGAAAAAAACGTTTCATAATGAATGAGATAATAAATAGTAAGTAGAACATATAGAAGACATAAACATAATATTAAAATATCATAAGACTATAGATGATAACCATCAAATAAAATATTATAAAAATATCAATATAGAAATAAAAATATAAATCATGATTCAAAATGCATATCAATAATCATAAAACATATTTATATGAAATAAAGGTGAAATATACTTTAAAATAAGTCATAATGTTGAAAATATTGAATTTTATGGAAATAAAATTAATCATGAAAATTTAAAATCACTTGGTAAACAACTTGGAAATATTTCATAGTTATAATAATAATAAATCCTATGAAAAAATATTTCTGCAACATGTTCAAATAAAAACTTATGAACAACACCTCCTGAATCCCATTCACGCTACAAACGTATGAAAAATTCTTCCCACATATCATTCACACAAAATCATTGTGAACAATACATACTATATATCATTCACACATCATTTTCCATCGCATGTGTCATGAAACCTTTAGCAATTCATTTTAGGGTTATATAGGACTCAAATTTTCATCATCTATACATATGTGTTCCATTTAAAATAAATCAACATTTTATATTACAGAGATGATTAGAAAACTAATAGATTCTTAAACATTCCGAAAAATTATATAACATAAACTTAAGTTTTAAATGGATATAAAATATATAATCATCCATATTAAATTATATCATAATAATATTTGAAATTTGATAAAAACATTACTTCATGAATGATTAATAATGTTGGGTAAATAGATGTGAAAATGAAAATAATTTGATAATAATTATAAAACATTAACTTATAAAAATATATTTTTAATGGAAAGTTATGTGTTTTTTAAAAATATATTAAAAATAATGCCTACTAAAAAATCCTTGAATATAAATAAATGTTATAAAAAATTGAGTGGAAGATAAAACATAATATTTTTAAATGATGTAAAAACCTTTTGAACATTTTGATATAACATTTTAAAATACCCACATCCTTAAAAGGATAATGAATCCTTTGTTTTAAATTTAATAAAGTGGAGACAAAGAATCATTTATGTTAAAAAAAAATTAGTTGAAAATAAGAAAATGAAGAAGATTTATGGGACGAAAAATTATACATGGAATAAATTTATATTAATATAAATTATAATTACTATTAACAAAAATTCATTTCATGAAACAATATATTTATTAAGAAATAATACATTGGTGTGAAACAATATTTCACTATAAAAAAATGATTACGTACTTCCTAAAATAATCATAAGTAATAATAAAACAATATTGGAAACAAATAATAAAATTAGAGTGATTGTGACCTGAAGAAAATATTTGACTCATAAAAACCCCTTATATCCTATGTAGGTATTGAATAAAAACCCCACGATCAGTAAACTTTTAAATGGTATATTTAATATCATCATATATTAGATTATCATGATTCAAATTGAATACAGGGTAGTATCTACACCACTTAATATGAAAATTATTTCATAACATAAATATTACTAAAGGAATTTATATTTGGTAAAATGAAACTATTTACATATATATTTTCTTTATTGATCACACTATAATATTCTCAGAGACTTGGTATTTCATTAGATGCACCCTTATAATTGAAGGAATTAGGATAAATATGATTTGATATGGTATTTTTTTCATATGAAAGGGATATAGGAAGAGTAAAATGGAAGATTTTAAAGGTGAAATAGTAATGGTATGTGTATGTTTGAAAGAGTGCAAGTGATCCCCTTTTATACGATAGGGAAAAAACATTTTTTTGGGAACAACCATTATATTTTAATAATTCCATGACACTATTCCATGTTTAATTCCAAGAAATATTCCAAATAATGGAGAGTGGGGTATGGTTGGGTTGATCAAGGCTCAACCATGTGGTTCTATACAAGATTTCACAATTTTATAGGGGTTATACTATTGAATTTTTACAATTTCTCTTCTATTTTTATACTAAGTTATATTTTTTAATATAATTGGTTTTATATTTTGTAAAAAAATTGAGATAACCCATATAGCCAAATTTGGTTGTGATGGAACTAGATTTAACTCCATATAAACCAATTAAATTTCTAAATATTATGAAATATTTTTAAAATTAAAATAGAAAATGTATAGAAAAACAACTTTCATTGAAAAATGGCACGTTTCTCCATTATGGATTATTAGTATTATTTTTTACTGATTACCAATTAAATTATTTATAATATATATATATATATATATTTCTGTCTTTATAAATAATTTGAGATTCATTATATAAGGTATATTAATTTACTATTTTTAATTGAAATTCCATGACATTAACAAAATAATAATTCTAAATTAATTAATTCACTATTATCATGGTAAATGGATATATTTAAAATAATCTAAATTATATAAAAAAATTAAATTATAAATATTAAATAATTTTAATACTATTTTCTGAAATATAATATTTTTTAAAAAATTACTTTCACTGTGTGGGGAAATTATTCTTAAATTCATCACATATAACATGTAAAAGCCCATTAAAAAAATATAATTTTCAGGATAATATTTTATATATGGGAAAATTATCAATTTAATTGATTATAATAATATTAATAGTATTTCAAAAATGTAATGGGACTTATATGAAATTAAAAAAAATCCAAAACTTAATTTTCCCATGTGTGAATTAAATAAGAGGAAGAGATTAAAATAAATTTCTAAAAATATTACTTATTTTTATAATCATATCATTATTATATTTATAAATAGAATGAATAAATTTAAAATTATTTACATATATTAATAATATTTGTTTTATAACAAGAGGATTTCAAAAAATTCTAAGCCATATAAAATTTAGAGTATTAGAAAAATTGATATTTTTCACCATTCAACAAAAAAACAATTATTTTAAAAATATATAAGAAATATATCCTAAGATAATTGTATTGTATGAAATTAAAAAATAAATTTCAATTTATCTAATTTAAATTAGAAAATTTTTAAATTTAAATTTATATTATAAAATATCTAATATAAATAAATTTTTATTTGTAGAAAATAACATTTTCAATATTAACTCGTTTTAATTAGTTCTCTTATAACTATGATAACTAAAAAATGTTTTCCATTTTAGTGGTTTTAATAGATTTACGAAAATTTAATTGTTAATAAGTTTTTATTTTTTTATAATGGTTATATCATGAATAACTATTTATACATAACAATATGTATTTATGGAAAATATTAAATGAAATATGTGTTGTCAAAGTGAAATTTATAGGAATACCTTTTCAATAAAGTTGAATTCGATATCTTTTTGATTATTTTTAAAATAAAATTTATATCAAAACAAATATACCTTTATGTGATTCTGAATTACTTTTACATTCTTTTTTATTTCCTCATCTAGCGTAGATCCTAATATCTTTCACTCACAAACTTCTTCCCAAATTAAAGGAGGTTTACACTTCTTTCTATAGAGGGATTCATAAGGGTCCATCTAAATGTTTGAGTGAAATTTATTGTGATAAGTTAATCTAAAAAGACAAAATTTTTTATCCCAATGTGGCTTGAAATATAAATAATAGGATCTCAGCATATCTTCTAGGGTGTAAACGGTCCTCTCATAATGAAAATTTATCTAAGGATGATAAATGGTAATGAAAAAGATATATCTAACAAAAGATTACTAAAGACTTCAGAAGAACATCGAGTTAATCCTCCGATATTGATCAAATAAAATTGATTGATATAATACAATAGATATTAGTTTTTCCTTGATGTATATCCTTGAAATATGACTTGTAGTTAAATATTATTAGATAATAATGAAATTTGAAAACTTCGTATAGAAGGCGATTACAACCGAATAACCTTATAGCATTTAGATATTTCAGGGAGTCAAATAATGAAATCCCTGGTGATGGTTTAACATTTACATATTGGTATGTATAATGATTGTGAAATATTTTTATAATTCTAATTTTCATTCATATAATTCCATAATTCCATGTATTGAGATACATACTCTATAATATATCCCTATGTATTATCTGACTAGTTAAAATAATTCTAAACTCTGAACATCTTCAAACTCCATGGATTAATAGATAATGATTATATATGATTTTATTATTGTAGCTCCTTATTCTAGTCTAGTATTGATGGGACCCTAATTAGTTCTTGAACCTTTTCATCTAATCAAAATCAAGGTTAAACTATGAAACATTCCTCTCCTTCATTTTCTGCTTGACATTTTACGTCTGCATCTCTTTAATAGTCACATGGATGGATGGTTGAACACTGATTTGAGAAAGATTCAATTTACCCTTCCACCGATAAACCTATACCCATAAATTTTTAATCTAGAAATATTTGATATTTTTTTATCCACATTATATAATATCTACCATGATCGTTTTAACTCAGTGCCTCAACCACACTAATCACTTTCGTAGGATGATATTGTATTGAGTAGACATAATAATTAGTCAACTCCAGTCAACTTCCTTGGATAATATTCATCTATTTCTTATTAGATATGTACTATATACTTTTATGATAAGTATATATGTGACTCTTTTCTATATAAAGACAATTTGTCTAATCATTAATGAAATATTTACTGTACCTAACATCAAATCATGAGTTAAGTTAATTTACTCATGAAATATGAATTTCAATGAGGCACAATCTATCATCAAATCATTATAAATGAGTATTAATTCCATCCCCTTTTTGATTACTCACTATATATCACAATACAATATCTACTAGAGGGTAGTTCTAGAATAGGTGAATTATCTGACTTTCTCTTTAGTTCCTTGATATTTTCCTCACATGCATGTGTCCAAAGATACATGAATCCATTTTGAGTTAACTTGGTGAGTTAATTAGATATTTATGAAACATTATTCACAAGTAATTGATAGTATTCATCCCAACCAAGAAAATTATGGATCCCAGTCACTGTTGTTGGTTTGGGTAAATGTTCAATAACTTATGACGTTGAAGAATCCACATATATAAACTCAAATTAGATTATATGATCCAAGAAATGAAATTTTTTATATCCAAATTTCAAATTGGTAAATTTTTCATAAAACACCCCCTTCTATAGGGTTTTATGAACAACCCATAACAGATCTTCATTATATTCCTTGCTCTTTGAATATATAAGAATGCGATAAATAAAGACTACCACAAGTTGATCTGTGTAATACCTACTTACTCTATTCATTAAATAATTTAATATAGTGATGGAATTTTTTATTAAAAATGGAAGAACAATAAATTAATAGTATCCATACCTCCTATAGAAGGTTGTATTGGGTATATATTCACATTTTGACCCTAAATTGATAGTATCCATATTGAAGATCAATATTATAGAATTATTATGCTCCTTGTAATTGATTGAAAAAATACTCAATATGTGGAAGAGGATACTTATTCTTGATCGTGATATTGTAAATTTATTGATAATAAAGGCATATCAACATTGATACATATTTCTTGTTAAAAATAAGAGATTCACTCAATAGTGACATACATGGTCGAATGATCCCCTAATCAGGATTATCATCATGTTACACCTTAAATTCCTATAACATAATTGCGGATATTTTATATGAAGTTCTTAAGTAAGTGTTGAATTAGGTATGAGTTATATTGAGAACATAACATAATGGTTCGATGGAAAGCTATAAAAACTATTCTATGAATAGCACAAAAACTCTCAAGTAGTATGCATATCATCATTCCATATTTTCTCCCCAACCATCTATGTTAAACACCCTCTACGAATAGGAATCAAGACCCATACAATGGATGTCATTTCCCGTGGATGTTCGTATTTATCTTTATAGTGAAATATTATCATAGGCTTGTTAAAATGTTAAATGTGAATTTAATTGCCTAGAAATTTATTTTATATTTTTGTAAATAAATCCAACCCAATCCCAAAATTACATTAAATTTAACTATAGGGAGAATAATGAGATTTTCCTGAAGAATGTTCCAAATAACATCAATAAGAGAAGAATATTGGACTTGATATATTATCATCACATCGATAAGAGTTTTCACCATTAATTAAAAATATAATCATTGAGGTTGTATTTTTATACCATTCAAAAATACTTCAGATATAACAGAGTGGGTAGATCCATAATCAAATTTGACATTTTATATCTTAGAGTGGATAGTAAGACTACCATTCACCACATATTTATCATACTCCATATCTTCAATAGTGACTGCATGATATTTATAATTTTTATTATTCTGAATAGGGTACTGATGAAAATCATCATTATTAACCCTCACATTCAAGCACTAATCAACATAATTCCCATACTTAATGCATTTGAATCACTAAAGTGTGAGTGATGCATTCTGTAGATCTCTAACTGTTTTAAAAATTATTAGCTAATGTATTCCCATCCATTCAGTATTAAATTTCCCGATGGACATTCTTTCCCCACTTAAATAGTTTATAGTCACCTTAAGACAAAATTTTCAATTGTTTCATCATTTTATTCATAAATAAAGAGTTATCATACCCCATTAAAGTTTTATTTATTAGAATTTACTTGAAATTACACATTTATTTTCATATCAAAACATTTATATTGATGGGTAACCAAAAATAATAAATATCTAAATTTCCTTTTTCAAACTCTAAGAAATAGAAAATGGAAAATATATTTTCAAAGGTACTTATCCATAAAATAAAAACAAGTTGATTTTTTATCCACTAAAAGATGGTGGATGTTTCCTCATAATGTACATGATAGATAGTTATTAATGCATTTTATTTCATGTAATATTATAACGGAACATATATTGATAACGGTTCTCTAGAATTGTAATGATATTTTTCATTCCAACTCTAATAACATTTGCTTTCTAGGGAAGAAAATCATTTAATTTTCTATAACGTTTAGCAGTAACAGAGTTTTTTAGGGTCCAATCATTTAATAAAACTAGAATAATTATGGGAGAACCAATAATCATAATGAGAAATGATATAATAAAAAATCACTCATTGTATGTCCAGTTCATTAACAATTATTTTAAATATATGACACCTTAGGTTAATCCTAAGCTATATTTATTTAGTATCTCCTCAAATCCTTCATAATGGATTGTAAAAAAAATTGATTTATCCTAAGGATATCCCATGAGAGGGTTTGGATAAGTTTATGGTCTAAGGCCCACTCATTATGTATTAGTTATAAAAATGATAATAACCAATACACCCCATTCAGAGTTGTTACCCCTTGGATCATCTTGGCCACATCCGCATCCACTATCTAGTATGCAGAAATAGATGTTTTTTTATTAAAAACCACACTCCATTATTTACCATAAAAAGGATTTTCTCTTATACTTCATCTTATCCAAAGGGCTGTCTATATTTTTTACTCATCATTGTTTCCAAAAATAACTAAACCTTTCTATGATACCAATTGAGGAAACCTAAACATTTCGTACATAAATATTGTATCTTATTATATGAATATTTATTAGAAATCATTATGATCTATGATATAACAATAATGGTTTAGTGTCTTTAGAAAATTGGATAGATAAAACAATTGGAACATTAATGTAATATATCATCTCTCGCTATATTCTTTATAACTTTTACCTATCTCAGATATATCATAATTAAAAAAATTTCCATTCCATGCATAAAAGGAAACACAATAAATTTTGAGCTTAGACTCTTGATAAGGGTATGAGAGGGAGATATCAACGACCACTTAAGTATAATAGGAGAATAATGTCGTGAGAATTTAATCATAATATTTTAAAACCATACCTTGGAATTTATATATCATAATCATTAGTCATATAATTAATCATTATATTTCAAATTACATGAACAATAAACGAATGACGGAACTTGAGAAACAAGTGTATAAAATTGGAATGCTATCATTTAATAATAGAGTTGTGTAAAATTAAATATAATTGTAATCATATTATTCGTATGTCAAGAAAACCCATGAAGACATTCATCACATATTAGGCTTGGGATAACCACCCATATACCTACTTCGGTTTTGGGAGAACCTCCTATGAACTATCTTTTTGGGATTGAGAAGACATATTGTATACCCTATTTTAGGCTTGGGATAACCTAACATGTGACCATTGAGATAAAAAAAATTAACCTTTACCCAATGCATTATATGGTTATAAAAAACTTACCTGTAACATAATGACAATCCATTCACATATATGAAATAAGATTATGAAAACATGTATTGTTTCATCATATATTGAACCATGTAAATGAAAATAGGTTTCATCAATATATTATCATCCTAATCATAAACAATCTAGAAATTAATATGTAAAGTATCATATATTAATATACTATGTTAATTATGTGTAACAACTTAGGATTTAATCATTGATGACAAATGAATTTAAAAGTTCTCATGAATATATCATATTCAAAACACCCTTTTCATTATGACATCACAAATTTATAATATATATATATTTTGAAAATATTAGTAATATAATTTCTCTAGAAGGAACCATGGAAACTTTAAAATTAATCTTCATTGAAATTTCAATACATGATGGATGGATAAGTCATTCATGTGGTGTTTGTTAAAATATTGATCTCGTTTACACCTTTGATGAAAAGTACCTCATTTAGAAAATGATTTGAATATTCCATTTAACTTTATCATTGAAATCAAAACATAGATATAAATTTTTTTAATACATCATTATAAAATATTAAAAAAAATTAATGAAAATATCAACATGGGGGAAAAATACTCCCGACCAAAGGAAGAAATAATTGTTTATCAGATAGTAATTTTTGTCTTTTACGTACTAACAGATATGAAAATTTAAGGAAAATTTTTAATTTTAAAAAACTAACAGTTTAGAGGAAAATATATAAGAACGTTATAGGTATACCAAATATTAACATCACTATTAACATAAACATAAGAAATCCTAGAAAAACTGATATTGTAATGTAAAAACTATTGCATCAAGTCTATCATGCTTCATAAGTGATCCGAAATCGAATAAATTATTTTTTTAAAATTTTATAGTAAAAACATATTCATACATATGATTCCATATATTTTTTACTTATAAAATTTTAATGTCTATTTATTAATAAATATTTATAAATTTTTTTTTTCTGAAGTTGGTAACTGTTCATTTTTTTCAATGAAAATTTGTTTGGTAATTCTGATAAATTTAAATTGATCGTGATTAAATCATATCGATAATGTTAATAATGATATGTATATATATTTATATATAATATTATATATATACATGTTTATAATCATATATTAAATGTATAGAGAGAAATGTTAACTATCTCATCTATGGATGTTATAGTTCATACGTACACATGAACATTGTTTACATTATCTAATGAAAATAATGAAATAATGATAAAAAATATTGTATCCATAAAAATAATTAAATCATATTAAATATCATATATATTTATTGAATCCATTATTATAAAAAACCAGACATATTGGTGATGGAAAATAAATTATATTGCTACATGAAGGCAATAGTCTACATGTATGCACGATTGAAACATTAATTTTCTATTTGATTTAAAATATGTGGAAAAAAAGTTATTAAATAATTATAATATCATATAAATATATTTATGTTTCTATTTTCATCATGTTATTATGCATAAAATAGGTTTACATAAAGTAGAAGAAGAAATAAATTTGAAACTACTCTCTTAAGATTTGTACCTGTTTGTTGAGAAACCTCCATTGGATTACACCTCAACCCTTAGAAGGATGATACTATGATCAAGAAACGACCTATAAGATTTGGGTATTTATTTTAGGAAATTTTATTTATAGGTATTTTCCAATATTAGAGGCTCAAGATTTTTCTATAAGTGTGTAGAGAAGGATCCCTTTTATAAGTGACGGACACACTTTGAATTACTTAAAATATTTCAATATAATTAATGTATTTCTCAACTATAATGATTCCAAATATTCAATAATTATAATTTAGGATAATATATTTTCAAAATAACTTCATACAATTCAAATTATACAAATTTAAGTTTCAATAATACCATTATCTCTTGGTATACCCACATATTAACATGTTAAACACTAACCATGGTAACAAATTTTTATTATTTTAACTATTCAATGTTAAAAAATTATATTGGACTTGTTTTTTTATTGAAATTATTATTATAAAAATTTAATATATTTTATCAAATTTACTTTCTATAATTTTAATAAAAGAACTTTAAAATAAACTAGAAAAGGAAGAGAACAATCAGTTTATAGAAAAATACATTTTTCAGTATAAAAATATTTTATAACAAGATTATGAATATTGAATATTAAGGTGAAATTAATATGATTATTTACAATAATAATTAAACAAATAAAATTTATATTAAATTAATAAAATGGTAATTTGGATAACATGAATGGAAAATACAATATTCTGTATAATTATTATATTATTTTATTCATTTAAAGAAATTATCTTATTAAAAATTATAAAAAAGTAACCATAATCTAATTTTGATAGTATAATATTAAAAAATACATATTTATTAATAAAATAATATTTAAAAAAGTTGAATAAATTAATTATAATATATATGCATTAAATTAAATAAAAACTATTTTTGAAGAAAATGTATTATTGAAGCCTAAAATGGCTTTACTTAAAATTTAATACTTATATATTATAAATTAATCAATACATTTAAATAATAGAAAAACATATACATATATTTTAATTATTTTTTATTAGTATTCATTCAATCAAATTAGCATCTAGGTTTTGAAAATATACTATTTCATTGTTCATTTGGACGTGGGGGAGTGTGTAAAACAAGTTTTCCAATAAATCTTGTTTATTTAAGGGGAAAAATTAATTCTAAAATCATGTGGTGTAACATTACAAATTTTGAAAATGATATGAAAAGTCATTTGTTAATTTTTATATATTTTATCTCCCCATTTTTAGTATTGTTATTCTTTTCATATATCCTTTTATTTTATATTTATATAATAATTTGAACATATCATATGAAAATTTTCCTTGATTTTATGGATTTAAATATTTTCCCCATCATATCTATTTTATTGATTCTTATAAAATCCCTCATGATGTTATTATAAAACATTTTCTATATTCATGGGAAAATAATGTTGTATCTAATGATGCATGTGTAATTAATTTTACTATATTATTGCAATATATTACAAATAAGTATGGATATATCATGTTTTGTGGATGTTCTATGAATTATTTTTTCCCAATTCTATTATAAGTAATTAAATCACATAGAATACTATTTATGCGGTATGGAAAAATAACATACCACAAAAATGCTATGATGTCACAAAAGTGAGTAATAGATTATGATTATGATGTATCATTTTTATTATTCTACCACATTATTGTGATTTTCACATTTCAAAAGTGTAACACCCTGAAGTAGAGCTCCTTGAGTTGGTTCTCATAGAAACATAATTTACATACATTCTAAGATACCATATGTAAAATACTTGTTATAAATATCCTTAATTAAAAAATCAATAACACCTATTTAATATATAACATTTGAAATATGTTTTTCGGTATAACAATTTATAGAGTTATAAAAAGTCACAATCTAATAAAATCCATGTCATTATCCACTAATATAAATTTTTACTTTTTATATAATAAACTACAAAATTCATGATCACACTTTAGAATAACCCTCAAATCTATCATAATGTACAGTACTTATAAACATTTCTTGAGTACAGTTTTTTTTCATAAACATGGGAAATGGAAACATAATAATGGGTGAGCTCAAACTGCAAGTGAGATAATACATACACCTGAATCAATCTAGGAATATACAAGGTATACATATTATGTAAGGAATAAGTAAACAACATGAATCCATAATTGTCATTAAAATTAGATAATTTTATATCTATGTTAATAATTTAAAACATGTATATAAATAATATAGATCTTATAATGGAGTTTTTCATAATGTTGAACATCAAAATATTATTATCAATGCCTTGTGCCAAGACACAGAAGTTTCGTCAAGATCACTGTAATGATATCATATTTTCAAGGCCTAATTCAAAGACATTATCCTATTATAGGCAGAGGAACACAATAAATAACAACCTATTGTGTCTCCTGACACTTGTCTATGCATCAAGGGTCTGTATAATGTCAAGCCACACCCATAATTTTACCAAGAAAGCTAGGAGACAGGAAAACCTTCTCCTAAGGAAATCAAATAAAAATAAAAGTACAGTATAAGGTATCACAAAATCACTCTACAAAGACAAGAATAAACCTCACCAAAATAATTCGCATGAACAAAACGATCACAGTAATCAGGTGACAAAAAAGACCAAAAGGAGGTGGCCTCATTAATTGCCGTTTTCACAAGAGTATCAGCCACTTTATTGGATTCATGATAAACATGAATGACTTCAATGGAGAGTGAGCCAAGAAGTCAAAGGAAATCAATCCAGACTGGTAAAATCCTCCATGGAACATTCCTCGAATGCTCTTTAAAAATTTGAATTGCAATAGATGAATCTGATTCTACCCATAAATCATTCCAACCAAAATAAAAAACATACCTGATTGCTTTAATTATATCCCAGATCTCAGCATCAAAGGAAAATCTATTTCCAATAAAATTAAAAAAGCAGCCTTTGAAAAACCCTCGAGAGGTACGGAATACACCACCACAACCATAGGGCCCTGGAGCACCAAATGTATCCCCATGAACATTGAACATAATCCACTGTGGAAGAGGTGGAATCCATCAGATGTATTTCACCATAAGTGGCTTCTTCATCCTACAAATAAGGCCAAGAGATCTCAACAAAACCAGGTCAAAACAACATTTCTAATACAACCTGTTTGGATATTGGAGGTAATGCAAATGGAACAGTGCATTGTTAAGACACCATTGTGAAACCGAGACTCAATGTTGTTGAATAGCAGGTTATTTCTGGACTTCCAGATGAATTCAATAACAGCCACAATTACAGCCAAGAGAAGATAATGAACTGGCTCACTGAAAATGGCCATGACAATGGCCTGAATTATGTGATCAACTGAATGAAAATGAAGGCATAATTGAAAAATATGTTGTATGTAACACCATAAATTGTGAGCAATGTTGCAAGAGAAGAAAACATTGGAGATGGTTTCATCTGCTTCCAAGAAGACATGGCATACCGGGGCAAGGGACAGCCCTGTGCACAGCATCAAGAACTACAAATGAAATCTGTTCTTCCATATTTTCCAAAAGACTAGTAAACACGTAGGGGGAATAAAGGTCTTAATGATGTCCATAACCCATATAGGGGGTGTATCGTGGCACCACAACAAGACTTATAACATTCCTTTGTGTGGAGAATTCTATTCAGATCTGGAGTCCACACCAGAACAACATCGACAGTAAAGCAGTACCACGTGACTTCTATTCTCAGGTGGCAAGGCAGAATTTCAGAAAGTTCCAGGTCTACACCAAGATCAGCAATCGATTTGAGCTTAATAGATGCTGGAATGATCATATCATCACAAATTTTCCGTGACAACCAAGTGGTGGTCCAACAATTCAGATTGGACTGCTTACAGACCAACCATTTCGAACGGGCCTTAAGATCAGAATAGTCCTGCTTAAGAGCAGACCAGAAAGAAGATCTCATATAGTTGGCATACCCATTATGCAGTTTTCCAATAAATATAATTGTCAGAAACTCCATGGATGGATGAGGATTTGAAAAAAAACTTCCAGAAAAACTTTTCAATCACAATGTCATTGAACATTATAATGTCTTTAATACCCGATCCTCACATTTGAACTAGCTTAATATAGTCTTTCCCGGAATCTGTAACCAATTTATTCTCATTAATTGAGCCAGTCCAAACAACGTTTCTAATTCTGCCACTTAACTCTTTAATTTGTGATCTCATCCACTTGTACATAGAAAAGTAATAAATGAACATTGAGGTGATCACTGAGTTTTCCAGACATATTCTCCCAGCTTGGGACATATTTTTTCTTTTCCAGTCTGATAATTGATTAGTGATTCACAACGTAATATTCTATAAGTGACATATTTTAACCCTTCCCCAAAAAAGAGGAACACCAAGGTATGTGAAAGGGAGAGAACCCATTTTAACTCCCAGCTTCATCGCAGTTCATTTTTCCTTGAATTAGTAAATCCATCACCAAAAAACACTTATGACATTCTCTAATTGCTGACCTGACTTACAACTTCTTCATAGTGAGAGAAAATTATTTTAATGCAAGATATGGTAGCATTGCTTTCCTTCCCAAAAACCAGGATATCATCATCATAAAATAGGTGTAAAGGGGCACACATATCCATTATGAGTCTCATTTGTTTATAACATCCATAATTATCATGATCAGTGAGGCACCAACTTAAATAGTCTTCTGCAATAGAAAAAAATACCAGAAAGAGGTTCACCCTACCTGACGCCTCTTGATCATTGAAAAAATCCTCAAGGAGATCCATTGACCAAGATAGACAGCCTTGTACTGGATAAAATAGACCCAATTAAATCAAGAAACCTTTTTGGGAAGCCATGCATCCTGAGAATAGTAAACCGAAAACTCCATCTTATATTGTCAAAGGATTTTGAAATATCAATTTTAACGGTAATATTTCCATCATTAACCATTCTTTTCATAGAATTCACATATTCAGAAAAAGTAAATAGACAGTCTTGGATGTTTCTCCCTGGAACAAACACAATCTGATTCCCAGATTTGATCCCTTTGGCAATTTCACTCAACCGTTGAGCCATAGTTTTACTGATGACCTTTTGTATTGTATTCCCAATGGAAACATGTCTGAAATCTTAAATGTCCAAGGCATTCTCCTTTTTAGGGATTAAGGCAATAAAATTTGAATTCATCCCAAAAGGCAAGTAATATGATCTAAAAAAGTCATTCATAACATTTGTAACATCAGTTTTCCCAATATCCCAGTAGAACATAATGAAATTATTAGTAAAGCCATCTGGACGTGCAACACTATCAATGTTTAGCGAGAAGAGGGAATCATGTATCTCCTTTTCACTAGGGATATCAATAAGCCTCTTATTCTGGTCATCTTCAATATAGGGGTTAAAACACTGCATAATTTTATCATAATTATCATTTCCAATATCTGAGTATAGCTTTGTAAAGTAGTCTGTCACAACATCAACAATACCACACTCTGAATAAAAAATCATCCCATCAATGCTAAGAGCATTAAAATTCCTACAGGCCTTTTTTTTTCTTTGCTAATGCAGTGAAATAATCTCAAGTTCCTCTCTCCTTTTTTCAACCACCAAACATTGAATTGATTAAGAACCAGATTATCCTTAAGGGACAATAGTTTGTCCAGTCTTGAAGCAGCTTGTATTTTCATTGGAGAGGGAACCTCCTAGGATAGACCTAAATCTTGAAGTTATAATAGGATAATTTCAGCCTCTCTGATATCACTGTTAATAGAGGAGAAGGACTCTTTACTCTGTTGGTTCAGTCTGGCCTTAACATGTTTCAGTTTGCAACATAGAATGTGCAATGAGCTACCCATGTAACTTGTTTTCCAAGCATCCAAAACAATCTATCTGCATCCAGGAATAACAAGCCAAGCATTATTGAATTTTTGAGTCAGAGGGGCTGACCTGAATTTATTGGGATAGACCTCAAGAAGTATAGGATTGTGATCAGAATGTGAATGTGGTAGGGTTCTCCCAGCCACATCAATTTTGCTATTCCTATCATCCACTTGTACAAAGCACATTTCCATTTTTCTTTCCTGCCTCCCATTAATAGTGTATCTACTCCACGTGTAATTAGCACTAGAAATGGGGACCTCATCAAGGCTACATTTGTCAATGAAAGATAAAAAATCAAAGGTCGAAGAATGACAGAAGTAATCCCTAGTTTTTTCCTCAGGCCACCGAACAGTGTTAAAATCACCAAGAAGAACCCAACTACTGATCATACTCTCAGAAATATCATCTAAGATTCTCCACAACTCTCTTCATCTTGTGTAATGATTGAAGGTGTAAACAAATGTCACCGAAAGAGATACATTATTATTGTTACATGAAAGTGTGACATACTGAAAATCCATCAAAATGAAATTAACCGCAACACTATCATGTTTTAGCACCCACAGAGATTCAGAATTCCCAGTAAATTGATTGCTTGATAATAAAGAATATCCCACAGACACCCAATTGAAAGAAATCCAATTCTCAAATTTCATCCTTAGCTCTGAAATACCAACATGACCTGGCCTATTGGTCATAATAAGATGTATAATGGATCTGACCGTGGGGGGATTCCCAATCCCTTGACAATTACAGAAGAGAATATTCTTTTTTTTTGACCTGAGCCTAGTACTAGTCCCACCATAAATCTGTTTAGTAACTTTTATAGAAGGTCGATAGCCAATATCATTAGCACCATATAATATTTGATCATCAAATTTAGGTCCATTATCATCCCCCTTAGAATTAAGAAAGGTGAATCTGTTGACTGAATCAGCTTGAACAGGTAGTAGGCTAGAAGGTAGTATTTGTTTTCCAGCCTTAAATGAATGGACATGTGAGAATTCACCCAGATCAACAAGACCAGAAACATTCTCTGCAGCATGATCAAGGTTCATTCTAGGGCCCAAGTCATGATCTTGGGTCACCAAAGGGTCCACTCTAGGACCTGAATCATGACCCAGAATCACAGGGTAAGTAGGTTCTGCAACATGTCTTTCAATGGTCATAGCAGCAGCATCAATAAGGGTAGGGACAATGCCAGGGGTATCAGCCAGGTCTAAATCCTGAGATTGTGCACCATCAACAAGTTTTACATTTTTATCAAACACTATAGCAATATGTATTTCAACTATCACAGCAGCAACATCATTAGGTGAAGATGCTAGGGGTATCAGCTCGGTCTGCATCATGAGACTGTGTACCATCAGTAGGATCTACATTTTCAGAATCAATAGAAATAAGAGCATTTTCTGCAACATTCAGTTTCCCCCCTTAATTTATCTTCGAGCCCTCCCTGTTCGAAGGTACCACAATAGATATTTCTAAGCCAAGATGACCCGGATCAGGCTCCATGAAACCTGAATCAGCCTTAGAACTGGTCTTCACACCATCAGCATCAACTTCCTTACATTGATTCTTATCTATAAGGCTTCCATCAGCCATTATCCCATCTTTTTCAGAGGCATTGGATGGAACATTGATACCTCCCATATCAGCAATGGGATTGCCACCAGCCTTGAATGCCAAAACCTTGTTCTTTATATTCCTATAGTTTTCATCATCATTCCCTCGACCCTTACAAAGGTTGCAGGTTTTTTCTCGATTTCACTCAGAGAGGATATGGCCAAAGAAGTTACAATTCCAATAGAATTTAGGATTTCTCTCATATGTTATACCAAGATTGAGAATGTCGTCTTGGGTAGTTAACACATCTTCCTCAACAAGAGTGGCGACTGTAACACCCCGAGATGATATGAAAATATTATTTTAAATTTCATTAATGTATTGTGTTGTACACTACACCAAAAGGAGCTTGCACAACATGCATCCTTGACTTGCCTTTCATTGCACACAATCACGACCTTCCTCGATAGCGTGTGTAGTACGCAATAACGAGTTTCACTAAACAACAATATGCTATTAAAATATTATTAAAACTAGCCGTTATGAATAGTGATAACCACTTTTTGAAATTTTTTAAATTTTAGTTTTCAAAATGGACTTGATTTTTGGATTCAGAGTATCAAAATTATCTTAGGGTGAAAATTTGGTACTTTTCAGATAACTTTCATTTTCTGATGAATAGTGAACATTACTAAATTTTAATTAAAAACAACCTTTTTAATCGAAATAATTAATAGTGATAAATTATTAATTTGAGTGGTTTTAAAGTATATTTAGAATATATTTTTACAATTTAATACAATGTTGTTCATTGTATGTAATTTCACATTTAAACCAGACATAAACAAGTGTCAATCTTTTGATAGTTATTATCTCTAATGGACACGCTATTTGTTTGGAGGACGAGAATTAATTTTTAAATTAATTTATGTAACTGATATGTTTTGAATTTAGTAAAATAGACATCATTTTTGAGTTCATAATATCAAATATATCTTAGGCCAAATTTTTGGTATTTTTCTGGAAACTTTCATTTTTTGATGAATAGTGAAACCACTAAGTGGTAGTTAAGAAAAATGAATTTTTCATAAAACTTAATTTTACCGCTTCTGTGAGTGGAATTTCAAAAATCCTAGAGATACGGTTGATGTCAGTAAGTAAAATGTGATTCAATGAGATGAAAATAATTTTTGGTGAATAGTAACTTTTTACTTTTTTTTACCACGGTTAAAAGTAAATAGGGTAATTATGGGTAAAAATAATATTATTATTACCCTAACACATGTCCTAATTCTATTGGATAAGTTTAATTCGACCAAAAACAACCTTAGGAATAAAATATGACCATTTAGGCCCACTTGGATTAGATTAGGACATTTATTATTATATAATTCAAAGAAGAGTTAAAAGAGTTAAAATCAAAGTTTATTTACTAAAACAATTTTAATATAGGGTTATACATATGATAAATTCGACTATAAATATTCATTATAAATCTAAAAATATTTCCTATATAATTATATTTTATTTGTAATTTTTAGACTTTAAATAAGTTAATTTATTTATGACACAAAGATGATGCAGTAATTATCTTCTTTATAAAATATTGACATAATTGATATTATAAATACCCAAATAAATATAATTTGAGACTTTTTATGAATTACACTAATTTTAAAGGTTAATATTACATGTTAGTATTTATTTAATTAACTCTTTTCGAAATAATCATTCTGTTATGATTTTTACAAACATCAATTACTAAATAGTGTCAAAATTGATATAAAATAGTTTTTAAAACAAATATTATATTCTTAATTGTTATTTTATTCATAAAAATCTAATGTTCGGACAAATGACTTAGATAAGGTTATATATATTAATAATAATAAAACTTGGGGTTTTTTTGGCTGATTATAGTAATTTTATTAACATTATAGTATAAGAACACAAGAAGACACGGTAAAAGTAAAATTATTCAACTTAATGTTAAATCTAAATGATAAGGTTAAAATAGGAACATAAACTTGTATAAATTCTATTGGATTAGAGGATTTCGACCCATACCCACCTTAGCATCTAAATATAACAATTTTGAACTATTAAAAAACCGAATTTGGCTTTATAATAAAATAATATTTTTTGTTATTCCAAAGGTGCCCCTCTCCTCCCTTATAAAAGGGCACCTCCTCCCTCTCTTCCTCACACCACATTGAGCCTTCAAGCTCGACCAACCCCTACCAAATTCTATTCTCCACTTCCATAGAAACATCTTAGAGGTTCTGGTATTCCTCAAAGACCAATTTTAGTGCACTAATAGAAGATCTCAAAGAGGCGCTTCAAAGAAGAGGTAATGTCCGTTACCGATTCTTTCAACTTTATTTCTTATTCCACTTCTTATTCATAGGTTGTTTCATTTTGAAGTAATAACATCAGTATCACTCATATACTGATATGTTATTATAAGTATGAAACAACCCTATTTCACCATCTATCCATCCTACGAAAAACGAAATCACCGCGCGTGCGTACGTACGGAATACCGTCTCCACGCTGTGGTGTAATCTATTTTCCACCACCACCTTACATGGATGGGTATAATGGTTCAAATAAAAAACTATATATGATTATTTTAAATTGGTATTAATTCTCAAATAGTATTCATACACTCCAATACAATTCCACGATCATGAGAATGATATCATCGCTCGTGCGTACGTACGGACTACCGTCTCCACGGCGTGATGAGATTCATTCTCCACGTTAACCATTCATTAATGATTATAAAGTATATATAATAAGTAATAATTAAATATATGAAATAATAATGATACTGGATTTATGTGTATATATATGTATGTCATCTACTTAATTCCATTCAACTCAATAAGGAAACGAAAACAGCGTTCATGCGTACGTACGGCCTACCGTCTCAATGAACGGTGTATTTCTTTCCATTTTCTGATATATTAAATATATGTATATTCTGAATATATATTATATAAATCATTTTTTATATTTTTTAATTAAGTAATCATGATCTATGTAATCATATTAATAGTTACAAGTTAAAACACAAATGACAAATGAAACGATTTTACCCAAAACGCTCTTTAACATGAAATTTACAAAAGAACGGGTAAAATAAAGTCATAAGTGAACAATATATGATATCATAACAATGAGTATGATTATGGAATAAGTCAATGACAATATTTAAATCATTATATAGGAGGTTCGGACACTTACGAAGCAAATCAAACCTAAGGTAAGGGAAAATATCACAATCTCATTTTTATCTGAGATTGTTTATACTTTGGTATTTACTAGGGTGTATTTTATCATACACATCCATGTTACCTCAATATGTAATATTATTTCCATCCACCTACAATTGTATAAATCCAATTTTACCCTTCGATGTGTTTTTAGTAAAAGATATGAAAGGAATCTTTTTTTGTTTTTCATACGAGGTACTTTTTGACTTTTCTGACAAAAGTACGAGAAGAATGTTTTTTTAACTTATACAGAATGAATGGATTTTTAAAACAATATTTCCAAGAATCTTCCATTACAAGTTTTCAAGTTTATTTTTAATCAACTTCTTTTAGTTTAGAATTTTATGACACATTAAGAATGGAAAAGTGTTTTTGAAGTTGAGATGATATTTTCCTCATGAATGGAGTTCAAGTGTTTTATCAAAATTATTTTCCATATAAGATAATAAAGGGTTTGGTTTTTATCCCTATTATTACATTTATTTGATTATGTTGTGATGGAATTATTTTTATGAAATCCTTTGTCTTATATGAATTGTTTTATGATGTCATGTTGTTTAATAATCCCATTTTTATTACATGGGTTATGCAATGATGTATGATTTATGATTTTGTGGCACACATAAGAATAGTATCATTATGAGATGGGTGGGACCTATATATCCCTCCAATGCAATGGGTAAAGATTTTATATCTCATGAGATAGACATGGCTGGAACGGCAGGTTAAACCGGTTAAGTGAAACAGGACTGAGACAAGGAGTGAACTCGGTTCAGAAATGGACTTTGTCCACTAAGATAGTATTGGCAATGAGTCTTGACTAATAAGAAATGATTCTCTATGATTATGTGTGTATTCCACAAAGTTTCATGTTTTAAGTTATGATTATTGGGATTACATTTCACTACTATGATTTATCCCATGTTATGATATTATGATCTGTTTTGCAGGTTAAGATTTCCAAAATGTTTTGTTCTTATGAACATTATGTGATTGATATTTCTTTTGTTTAACCTTACTGAGCATTTCAGCTCACCCTTTTATGTTTTCTTTTCCCCAGGATATAAAGAAAGGTTTTAGGTAAGAAAAAAAGGAATATCTTTATGGGATATGTGGAAGATCTTTCACCACGATTAGATGATTATATTCCATGTTTCCAAAGACACTAAACTATTACGGTCCTTGTGTGTGTGTTTTTGTAATGTACTAAGTATTCCGCAAAAGTAATGTAATGTCCATGTACGTCAGGCTTCGGGTCTCTACAGTTGGTATCATAGGAAAGGTTTAGTCAACCTTTAAAACTAGGATGCGAGAACTTTAGTGAGATCCCTAGAGATATTTCTTAGGTATGTCTAGGGATGTACCTATGGTTAATTATAAGTATAGGTTATAGTCCTAGAATTATGGTAACTATATTTGAATTAAACCTAAGATGATAGATATTGAAGGTACTCCCCCTTTATTATGTTGTTTTCCCTAGCATGATTTTTGCCTCTCACACAATTCTTTTTGGGTTTTAGACGATGGATGGAACCCGAAGGAACCGTGTTTATCAATGCAATGGACAATGAAATGATTTTCCTACTGAACATACAATTGTTATGGGAGATGGAGTGAAAAATCATATTGCTATACTTACACAAGCTATGAATCATTCTGGACTTCCAAATGAGCAGAGAAGGGAACAATATTCTATTGAGTCATTCATGAGGCAACGTCCACCTTCATTCAGTGGGTCTTCTGATCCACTTGTTGCCGAACAATGGATCAGTACCACTGAAAAGATATTTTCAGTTCTTCAATGTTATGAACATGATAAAGTCATCTTAGCAGTATATCATTTGGAAGGTGAAGCTGATCAATGGTGGAATCTTATCAAGAATATGAGGCCAAGATATGAAATTGAGTCCATGGAATGGGATGAGTTCAAGAACTTATTTTTCAATAAGTACTTCCCTCGTATTCTTCGAACAAAGATGGAGAAGGAGTTTCTTGAACTAAAGCAAAAGGATGATGAATCTGTTGGTGTATACGAAGCGAATTTTACAAAGCTTCCAAGGTATGCATCTGGCTTTATCATCCAACCTGAAAGTAAAGTTGATCAATTCTTCAGTGGCTTAAAACCAAATCTTCGAAGGGCATTAGCTATAAGAGACTTCAGTAGCTATGAAGAAATTGTGCGCTGTGGTATTAAGGTAGAAATGGATGTTGGTGTTACATATTCATCTCATGGTTTTGACAAGAAACGAAAGATGGAGTTGAAGGAGAAATCTTAGAATAATGGTGAAAAGAAGATGAATGTTTCCTTATGCTCAAAGTGTGGAAACAAGCATGATGGAGATTGTCTTAAAGGGACTAGAAAATTTTTTAAGTGTGGAAAAGAAGGTCATCGAGTAGTTGAGTGTCGAAGTAATGGAAAAAGGGTTGCTAATGGTCTGAATAAAGAAAAGACTGCAGAGAACGCACCAACAACACTTCAATGCTTCAAGTGCAATGAAATGGGGCATTATGCTAATCAATGCCCTAATCCAAGGGTTAATGATGATCGACATGAGAAACCACTTAAGGCAAAGTACAAAGGGACATCAAATGTGATCACTATTGGCGATGTTGAATATGACAACGATGTGGTGGAATGATTAAGTGTTTATGTAATGGGATTCCAAAATAATGTTGTATATATTATCATGGAATATTGGAATATTTATGTATTGGTCTATAGTGGTTTTCAATAATTTTATGGTACTGGTAACCATGGAAAGTGATTGAGATATTTTAGGTAAGCAGATGATATGCGCATAATGAAGGGATAAGAAGATAATGAGATGTTTGATTGTATTCATGAGCTCATGATTGATATAAGGACTAAGTGATATCATGGTTTGAGTATAAATAATTTTGAGGATTTTGGTTTGTGGAAAGTGTTAACTTTTAACTTCATTCATGTTTTCACTATGGTTCAATGGGTATACATGATTAAGGTATTCACATGTTTGTAATTTGACCAACAAGATATATCTTATGATATATAGGGGATAAATGATGGCATTCACGTGATTGTTATGTGACATTTCAAGTAATCATTTTTATACTATGAGCTTGGACCGAAGTATTTTGGATAACCCTAAAGATTGGGATGGAATATGTTGGACATTAGTTAGTATTGTTTAAGGATAGAAGTTTTTTCGATATTATTTATGGGATTTTATAGTAATGTAGTTTTAGAAAAAGGACAACCCGCAGGATGGGCGACAACCCATCGCGTCGGACAATGCTGTGGGAATCTAACCCACAACCGAAGTGGGACTGGCCTTTATCGCCTACCACTGGCCTACAGGAAGTCCCTGTTTAGTAGAAACTAGTTTTATTATGATATAATAAGTATAAGTCCATTTTAGTAACCATATATGATTAATCTAACTATAGATAGACTTATGTATATTTAATAACTTTTGTTATCCTTTTGTTTGAGACAGATGGAATGGCCCGCCATTCTATCACATGATCTGCTAACACTTCACGAATAACAAATTCAACTTAATTTATTTAAGAGATGAAGTGAAAATTGTTCAAGGAACGAACAAAAGTGAGTTTGTACCAAAATAAAGTAAGTATTTATTCTAATTCAAATTCTTCAACTTTAGGGAAATGATCTTGAAAACCAAAAATGTTGTCCTAGTGCTCTTATATCTGATCAATCAAATGGTACCTTAGATCGTCACAAATTTATGGCTTTGAGATTGCTGGCTTTTCCATAGCCATGTTCTCTACCACTCTCCATCAGAACATAATGGTTAGATTTCTCTTCCATATCCATATTTTCACCTATGTGGAAACCCAGTGATTAGTTTATTTGGGTAACCGTTACGTTTCATACTTTTGTTTTTAAAAATTGGTTTTGGTATTCCTTTTTATGATATGGGTTTCTATTAAAGAAACTTTCAAGTAGTAAACCATTTATAACCCTGACGAATTTCGAGGGTGAAATTCACTTTAAGGGGGCTAGAATGTAACACCCCGAGATTTCATGAAAAATATTCTTTTTAATTTCATTAATGTCTTGTGTTGTACGCTACACCAAAAGGAGCTTGCACAACACGCTTCCTTGACTTGCCTTTCATTGCACGCAATCACGACCTTCCTCGATAGCATGTGTAGTACGCAATAACGAGTTTCACTAAACAACGATATGCTATTAAGATATTATTAACACTAGCCGTTATGAATAGTAATAACCACTTTTTGAATTTTTTTAAATTTTAGTTTTCAAAATGGACTACATTTTTAGATTTGGAATATTGAAATTATCGTAGGGTGAAATTTTGGTACTTTTCGGATAAATTTCATTTTCTGATGAATAGTGAAAATTACTAAATTTTAATTAAAAACAACCTTTTTAATCGAAATAATTAATAGTGATAAATTATTAATTTGAGTGGTTTTAAAGTATATTTAGAATATATTTTTACAATTTAATACAATGTTGGTCATTGGATGTAATTTCACATTTAAACCAAACATAAACAAGTGTCAATCTTTTGATAGTTATTATCTCTTAAGAACACGCTATTTGTTTTGACGACGGGTATTAATTTTTAAATTAATTAATGCAACTGATATGTTTTGAATTTGGTAAAATAGACATCATTTTTGAGTTCATAATATCAAATATAGCTTATGCCTAATTTTAGGTATTTTTCTGGAAACTTTCATTTTTTGATGAATAGTGAAACCACTAAGTGGTAGTTAAGAAAAATGAATTTTTCATAAAACTTAATTTTACCGCTTCTATGAGTGGAATTTCAAAAATTCTAGAGACACGGTTGATGTCAGTAAGTAAAATGTGATTCAAAGAGATGAAAATAATTTTTTGGTGAATAGTAACTATTTACTTTTTTTACCACGGTTAAAAAAAACAGGGTAATTACGGGTAAAATTATATTATTATTACCCTAAAACATGTCCTAATTCTATTGGATAAGTTTAATTCGACCAAAAACAACCTTAGGAATAAAATATGACCATTTAGGACCACTTGGATTATATTAGGACATTTATTATTATTTAATTCAAAGAAGAGTTAAAAGAGTTAAAATCAAAGTTTATTTACTAAAATATTTCTAATATAGGGTTATACATAAGATAAATTTGACTATTTATATTCATTAGAAAGATAATAATATTTCATACATAATGATAGTTTATTTTTAATTTTTAGACTTTAAATAAGTTAATTTATTTATGACACAAAGATGATGCAGTAATTATCTTATTTATAAAATATTGACATAATTGATGTTATAAATAACCAAATAAATATAATTTGAGACTTTTTATGAATTCCACTAATTTTATAGGTTATTGTGACATGTTGATATTGATTTAATTAACTTTTTTCGAACTAATCATTACGGTATGATTTTCACAAAAATCAATTACTAAATAGTGTCAAAATTGACATAAAATAGTTTTAAAACAAATATTATATTATTAATTGTTATTTTATTCCTAAAAATTTAATTTTCGGCCAAATGACTTAGATAAGGTTATATATATTAATAATAAACATCTTGGGGTTAGTTTGGCTGAATATCGTATGTTTAGTAAGCTTATAGTATAAGAACACAAGAAGACACGGTAAAAGTAAAATTATTTAACTTAATGTTAAATCTAAATGATAAGGTTAAAATAGGAACCTAAACATGTCTAAATTCTATTGAATGAGAGGATTTCGACCCATCCCCACATTAGCTTTGAAATACATCAATTTATAACTATTAAAAAACCGAATTTGACTTTATAATAAAATAATATTTTTTAGTTATTCCAAAGGTGCCCCTCTCCTCCCTTATAAAAGGGCACCTCCTCCCTCTCTTCCTCACACCACATTGAGCCTTAAAGCTCGGCCAAACCCTGCCAAATTATCTTCTCCACTTCCATAGAAACATCCTAGAGGTTCTGGTCTTCCTCAGAGACCAATTTTAGTGCCCTAAAAGGAGATCTCAAAGAGGTGTTTCAAAGAAGAGGTAAAGTCTGTTACCGATTCTTTCAACATTATTTCTTCTTAAACTTATTCTTCTTAGGTTGTTTCATTTTGAAGTAATAACATCAGTATCACTAATATTCTTATATGTTATTATAAGTATGAAACAACCCTATTTCACCATCTATCCATCCTACAGAAATGAAATCACCGCGCGTGTGTACGTACGAAATACTGTCTCCACGCCGTGGTGTAATCTATTTTCCACCACCACCATACATGGATGGGTATAATGGTTCAAATAAAAAACTATATATGATTATTGTAAATTGGTATTAATTCTGAAATAGTATTCATACACTCCAATACAATTCCACGATCATGAGAACGATATCATCGCTCGTGCGTACGTACGGACTACCGTCTCCACGGCGTGATGAGATTCATTCTCCACGTTAACCATTCATGAATGATTATAAAGTATATATAATAAGTAATCATGAAATATATGACATAATAATGATACTGGATTTATGTGTATATATATGTATGTCATCAACTTAATTCTATTAAACTCAATAAGGAAACGAAAACAGCGTTCATGCGTACGTACGGCCTACCGTCTCCATGAACGGTGTATTTCTTTCCATTTACTGATATATTATATATATGTATATTATGAATATATATTATATAAATAATGTTTTATATTCTGGAATTAAGTAATCATGATCTAAGTAATCATATGAATAGTTACAAGTCAAAACACGGATGACAAATGAAACGATTTTACCCAAAACAATCTTTAACATGAAATTTACAAAAGAACGGGTAAAATAAAGTCATAAGTGAACCATATATGATATCATAACAATGAGTATGATTTTGGAATAAGTTAATGACATTATTTAAATCATTATACATGAGGTTCGGATACTTACGAAGCAAATCAGACCTAAGGTAAGGGAAAATATCACAATCTCATTTTTATCTGAGATTGTTTATACTTTGGAATTTACTGGGGTGTAGTTTGTCATACACATCCATGTTTCCTCAATATGTAATATTATTTCAATCCACCTACAATTGTTTAAATCCAATTTTACCCTTCGGTGAGTTTTTAGTAAAATATATGAAATGAATCTTTTTTTGTTTTTCGTACAAGGTACTTTTTGACTTTTCCGAAAAAAGTACGAGAAGAATGTTTTTTTAACTTATACAGCATGAATGGATTTTTAAAACAATATTTCCAAGAATCATCCATTATAAGTTTTCAAGTTTATTTTTAATCAACTTCTTTTAGTTTAGAATTTTATGACATATTATGAAAGGAAAAGTGTTTTTGAAGTAGAGATGATATTTTCCTCATGAATGGAGTTCAAGTGTTTTATCAAAATTATTTTCCATCTAAGATAATAAAGGGTTCTGTTTTTATCCCTATTATTACATTTATTTGATTATTTTGTGATGGAATTATTTTTATGAAATCCTTTATCTTATATGAATTGTTTTATGATTACATGTTGTTTAAGAATCCCATTTTTATTACATATGTTATGCAATGATGTATGATTTATGATTTTGTGGCACACATTAGAATGGTATCATTATGATATGGGTGGGACCTATATCTCCCTCCAATGCATTGGGTAAAGATTTTATATCTCATGAGATAGACATGGATGGAATGGCAGGTTAAACTAGTTAAGTGAAACAGGACTGAAACGAGGAGTGAACTCGGTTCAAAAATGGACTTTGTCCACTAAGATAGTCTTGGAAATGAGTTTTGACTAATAAGAAATGATTCTCTATGATTATGTGTGTATGCCATAAATTTTCATGTTTTAAGTTATGATTATTGGGATTCCATCTCACTACTATGATTTATCCCATGTTATGATATTATGATCTGTTTTGCAGGTTAAGATTTCCAAAATGTTATGTTCTTATGAATATGATGTGATTGATATTTCTTTTTTTTACCCTTACTGAGCATTTGAGCCTACCCTTTTATGTTTTCTTTTCCCCCGGATATAAAGAAAGGTTTTAGGTAAGAAAAAAAACAAATATCTTTATGGGAGATGTTGAAGATATTTCACCACGATTAGAAGATTATATTCCAAGTTTCCAAAGACACTAAACTATTACGGTCCTTGTGTGTGTGTATTTATAATGTACTAAGTATTCCGCAAAAGTAATGTAATGTCCATGTACGTTAGGCTTCGGGTCTCTACAACGACCATATCAACTTTAACTAAAATTCTCGCATAATGTCCAATGTTAGGATTCTTAGTCTGTTTATCAAGTCGAATGGGGTTTCCAACCGACAGGGCAATGTCCCAAAGAATTTGAGGATGCCAATAGAGCCGATTCAGATTACAGACAAGAATCTAGATTTGTGAAAAAGTATTTTTCATAGAACTGGGATCGAAATTCTGGCCCCATTCATGAATTTGATGAAAACCTGGCTTAAGAGGGTTCGATTCAAGACACCAGGCGTGACACTTGAGCTAAGATGATGGAAAAATAATATGGTAGAAACCACGGCCCATTGATGTCATATTCCAGTCATTAAATCCCCAAATATCACCAATACACCCCATGAGTTCACTGAATTTCCATGGCTTTACCCCTTTTGGGATCACCACTCTTGCAATGATCGAATATCTGCAGAGCCTAATCTGTTCCTTAACCACATTCAGATTCACAGAGACATGTGTGACATGCCCTTTGAAAATAATTCATCCTGAGGTCGCAGTATCACAAAAAAAACGAGTTATTTTCCACACCTTTAACCGCATCCGCAAATCTCCAGTACGATTTTTTCTCTAAGAACACATCAGGATTTTTATTTCACAAAGGATGAAGATATACTTGTGCACAACACAATCCACACCCTTAGTATGACAATCAACTTTCTTTCCTAATTCATCGATGGGAACATGTATGCTCGACCAAGGGTTCACGCTCTTTTTAGATTCAAACTCCGCCATCTGTAAATATATCTCACATATTATTTTTAATCAGTAATGTTTATAACCATCAATTAATATCACACCCATCATTTTAATAAGTTAAATACATTCACTATAAGAGAAAATAAAGAGAAAATACATAATAAAACATTCTTATATTAATACATACTGAAATAGAAACATAAATAAATTTAACAATTTTAACCTTGAAAATAAATTTGATAACTTGATCATAACTCACATGAAGTAAGGAGTATAGCTAAATAATAAATAGTTAACTTGAAAATAATCATCTTTATTGGAATAAAAAAATACAGAATTACAATAAATTTCCCCATTTAAAAAATAATAGTATTTTTCATTTAAAAATAATAAAATATATTTTATGTATAATGTGATTTTCACACCATATATAAAAATGTGTATACTGCTAAGTAAATACTAGAATAACATGATCATAATTCATTTGGAGATAGAAAGTTGGCAGTTTCAAAGGAAAAAATCCAAATAAGTGAGGAATGATTTCCAAGGGGTTTATGTGGTTGGAATTTATTACCCAACAAATAATTAGAGAATGCCAAATAATATAATATATGGTATTATGTACCCATATTTTGTAAAAAAAATTCAAGATAATAATTTAAACTCAAAGAATGAATGTTGAGTTACCCAAATCTCTTACCACTGGGAAAAAACATAATAAATATCCATATTAATAATAGAAAATGACTTGGTTTATAAATCCCATTAAATACAAGTAGTATGATAAATATATATACATGGTAAGTGAATATAATCTTCAAAGGAAACATTGTGCACAAAATGTATTATGTCTCAAATACTCTGAATAGAAACCCAGAAAACTCTTACATTAGAAGAAACACATTCTTCCAAACGACTTGAATGATAATTATTATAATTTTACAAAAAATAACAATACTAAAATATCATTCATGATATGATATCTCAATAAGGAATTATATAAACTACAAAAAATAAAATTATGTGAATAATAACAAATATGTCTCAAAGAGAGGAATTTAAGATGATATCCCTTACAACATTAGTAAAAATTTTGTTTCAGAAACCCTTAATAGTCAAAATATGAAATTTATATTTATATGAAATCAAATTAAAATGATTAATTATATAATATATTAAATTGGTTGTATACGTACCTTAAAAATTAATATACTTGTATAAATATAGTACTTATCTCAATAAAGTAAAATAGAGACGAAAACCACTACCTCATTCCTAGGATCCATGAATTTAATTTAATCTCACATATCAAATAAATATATTAATAATTTAATTATAAAACATAATAATATTCTTTTCATTTATAAAGTTAATAAAGACTCATTCTCTATATGAATTATAACAATCTTCCAAATCTGGTGTTTATAGTTTTGGTCGTCTGTACCAATTTCATAATAGTTGTGTCTATAATAATTCATATTTAAAATTTAATAATTACTATATCAATAAAATTTCTATGAGATATGATTTAAAATTATTAATTATGTTTCAAATTCCATTCATTAGTGTTTATATCCTTATCCTTTAAGACGGAATCGAAAACTAGTATGTTTCAGTTATTCAGGACTATCAAAATGTGTTTCCATAATTAATGAAATAAATATGTATATAAAATATACAGAATAAAAAAGGATAATAATATACTCAATTATATCATATTACACTATTAATTATGTTACCATTGTTATTTGTGATATAAATTCACAGTACTTTTCAAATAGGTTGTGAAACCGAACCAAGGATGAGAAAAACCTGATTTAATGAGTGTCAAGGAGGTGGGTTTTTTGTAAAATAATAATTAAATAAGTATAAATATCATACATAGTGTTAATTAGTTTAATATATCATAATTTTTATGTGTTATAATGATTAAATATTTTCTACAAATTCACTACATTGAAATCCTATATCATTTACCTCTGAGTTTGCTTGTTTTAAATGATTGAATTAATGATAATCTTTTATTGATAAAATAATTTTTTGGTTCTTAATTTTTTAATATTATAACACTAGTGTGATAATAAACATGATATTTTTCCTTTAATATCATCCTTATATACATAATTATATGGATTTGAAGGAAAATGAATCATGTCTTTTTGGGGAAGGAGTAGTCAACAAAATAAAAAAACAATGATTTTGATTTTCTTAATGGATGGGGTGTATGAATAAATCACGGTAATTAACATAATATGTTAACATTATAGTATATATATTATAATTATATTATTATATTAGTGTGGATATATTTAATTTTAAAGAATATAATCAAGAATAAAATAAATTTTTGGATACTGCTCATAAATTAGAATTTAATTTTTCTTGGATGTATCATTGAATTACTTGGGCTAAAGATGAAAATGAGTGACCAATATATTATTTTCATGGGATATGGTTATAGAGGATTTAAATTTCCATATTTTCATGGAGGATTTAAAATTAATGGTGTGTCTGGAAGCGGGGGAAGAACCCCATTTTACAAGTCAAGTTAATAGTAGTTTTGGGAGAACTCTCAACATCTTCAATATTGTCATATTACTATTTCATATCAAAAGGATGAAAAATATAAAAAACTAATTGGGAAAAAAATAATTTTATAAAAAAAATTCAATAATTCAATTCATTGTATGTATCTAATTTTTTTGGTCTATTACACTAGGTTAAACTCAATCTATCCCTTTTACTTTTATCGTGATAATAAATTTTTATCCTTAGTAATTAATTTTAATGAAAAATATTAAGATTGATCTATTTTACTAAATTTTTATTTCTAATTCAAAAATTTTTTAAAAAAATTTATCTTATAAAATTTATAAAAATTATAATGGTTATTTTTAAAATAAGTAAACATATTCACGTAGAATTGTTTTTTTGGAAAATAAAGATTCGAAGCATTAAATTTATATATATCAAATAATTATCCAGGTGGTTGATTTTAAAGAAATAAATTATTCTATTAAGAATTTATTAACTTTTATGAGTCTTTTAAGGAATCCTATAACTGAACATCACCTTGATAATACTTGACTTAAAGATAAGAGAATGAATAAGTTATATATAAAAGTTACATTTTAATTTAGTTCTGAAAATAATTGTAATTGACTTTCTATGTAAAAAAAATATTTCAAACCACATATAATTACTTATTAATTTAAAATTTTATTACATTGATGGTTAAATATTCCAAATTATTCTTACAAAATGATAAATCATGTAAATTATAATTTTTTTAAATCATATATTTTAAAAAAATCGACATTTTTAAACTAAAAACAACATTTTTATAAAATGGTCAAAAAATTATAATAATTAAATTCTGATCTTGTGAATTAAAAAACATGTTAATTTTACTATTTAAAATTTGAAACTGGAAAAAATTATTATCAGAATCAAATCATAAAATGTAATTCAAAACCTTTTTAAATCAGAAAATAACATATTCAAAAATTAAATGTTATTATTACTATTTCATATCATTTACAAAAATAATTTGTGTTAATTTATTATTAATATCAAACGTAATTTTTCATTAATAATATGAATCTTTGAATAGAAATGGGTGTCACATAAAAGTATTTTTTTTATAAAAATTGTTTATAAACAAAAAATTGTCTTATTTTTCATTTTTTGAAAACTAATTAAGTATCATTAATATTAAAAGTAGCCTTTATTTCATAAGTTCATATAGTTCATTTAGAGATTACTCATATTTATTCATAATAATTTAATTTCTAGATTATAATTTTTCTACTTGAATATTTATATTTTATGAAAATACATTATAGTGTCATTTAGGTTCGGTGTTACATGTAGAGAAATCAATCAAAAATTTAACACATTTAAAGGTAATAATAGATAATAATTTTATAGTATTACATTCTCACACCCATTAAATTAATTATGTCCTTTCAATTTGAATCATATTAATTTCTATAGGGAACTCATAATTAACTATACACCAATAGATGATCTATTTTTTATTAATGATGTGGAATGAGAGTTACCTATATGAAAAATTACTAAATGAAAGTTAGAAAGGTAGGTAGCACATTATAAATTATAAATTTAATTCTATTAAGGGAAAAACATTTAGACCTATAAGGTATGAGTTCCCTAAAACCATGAAAATGAATCATATGATAATAAAACCACTACATGTGTTTATTTATTACTCAATTTCTTATAGTAGGTGAAAACATAAATGACTTATGATAAAAGAATATTTATAGTGAAAATACACTATCTAGTTTATTAGTAATATTTTTATAGAATTTTTTATTCTTTCATGTTTTTTGTGACAATTTTCTTCATTTCCCCTTGGATTGGGACATTGAGCCTCTTAATTCCCCAATATATTACAATTATGCGAACAAATTTTTAAATATTCTATCTCTATATTAAACATGAGAGTATGATAAAGTATGAATCCAGAATTATATCATTTAACCATCCCTTTATGTAAATTTCACCCATGTTTTCCCCATATTTTTTATATAAAGAAAACTATCTCTTTTTTCCATTATAATCATTTTCAGTGAATCTTTTATGAGACTCTATATTTCTCTTCCTTAGTGAGTTTGGGACTTAGATAAATTTCTTATTGTTAAAAATATTTCATAATAGATAGTATGTATTTAATTCTACTTTTATTACTATATTCCTTATCCTGTTAGGTTATTAATTTGGACAATTTCCACATTGTCCATGGATTCCAATTTTAACATGGTTCTATCATGCATTATCCATTACAAAAAATAAAATAGTTAACATGTGTGATGTTCATTATAATAGAATTATCCTAAATAACCAGAGTAAAGCTTTACATCATGATATCTCACTTTACATCACTATGAATTTATCATATAGTCTTACTAATCTTCTTGTATAAGACTCAATTAAAACTATATCACTCTCAGTTTATAATATTTCATTCTTTCTTCACCTAGGTTCCTTTGAGTTGGGTTCTTACATACTTATAAACATAATAATTAAAATAGGGATCCCAAACTACCATGATCTTTCCTTAAATATTCTAAATCCATAATAATTTAAATCTATTCTGTCAAAATAATATTTATCCTTCCAATAAAACAGTATTCATTCATATAATAATATACTCAAAAAAATAATCTTTATGAAAAACCTTTTTGAACGAATAAAAATTAAGTCCTAGTGAGATATTACTCCAAACAATAACTCAATATTTAAACCACAAATGGTATTAACCACTAATTCATAGGCTCACAGGATTAGTCACTATATATCATTATCCCAAAAAATGATATGATCTCATAGAATATCATGAATCCATTATCCATAAAAAGGTTAACAATTCTTATATAACTCAATTTTATAATAATAAATAAAACCATTGTCACCTTAACATCAGAATATATTAATCCAAATAGTTATCAAACCCTAGTAATGTGTTCATTAATAGTTATCCTAAAAATTTAACCATATCATAAAATCCCTTTTCAAGGATATCATGACAATTTAAGATATGTTTCCAAACCATTAATAAAAAACAAATAAACAATGATCCTAATATGATTCACATAAACATCAGTAACATTTAATATATATAAAAATTGTCATCCATAAATATCAATTCACTAATTAAATTATCTATGAATACTAGAATTAATTTGTATTATGATATCAATATCACAATCACAGGTAATATTGAGAAACTCAAATTTTCCATCATAATAGGGATATACTAAAATTTTTAACCATTTAAGTAAGGTCCCATATTTAGTGAAAATCCATAGTTGTTTTCAAACCCACAACATTCTCAACTTCATCTATCTAATCCTATTTCAATGAATTACTAAAACCAAAAAGGAAATGATAAAATCTAATATATGAATATGGAAACATAAATATGAACATGTCTTCCATTATGACAACTACTATTTTATCTTCCGATATATTGTGATCAACTAATGACTATATTTGTTAAATACTTGGATATCTATGATCTTTTTTCTTTCAATTTATCTCATATATATTGTGGAAATCATTTTTAAAACATTTATAATATTTTGTAAAGTAAATTGGTTAACTAAATATTAGCCCATGGAAGTGTCTCACTTGGTATGTATTCTTAGTCCCACTCATCATGCACCAGAGTGATGATTGAGTTAATTCTCAAACAACCCTTTTCATTGTGATTTACCCTAGGTGGATCTATTCCATAGAAACATCCACATTCTTGTATTAATATATGGATGTGTTGATAGGAAAGACCAAATAATCAATTATTTAACAAAAAAATAAAGATTTTATACAATTCATAGAATTAATTCAAAGGGTTTTAGTTAATCTTTCTTATCCTAATCCCCAGATAATATTTTTTATCTCCACAACATTAAACCATGTACATATCTTAAATTTTCATATAAACCATATAAATTGTGATCCGTAGTAACTTATTATCCCTTAAATTATGCACAATAGACATCATAATCACCACATCGTCTAAAAATATCCATAGAAATCAACTTTCACACCCTAGATCCATGTTCCAAGATCCAATTCTCATAGTCACATAACTTATATGCATTATTTCATACTAGATGTAATGATTTAGTTCACACCTATTGTGAGGCACTCAATAAAATGAATTATGAACCTGAGAAAATGAATATTAGTGGGACCCCTTGTATTCTCTAAAAAAGATAGCGATGGGGGTTTGTTAAACTCTTTTCATAGTGGGACAAAATTATTTGAAATTATAGGGTTCAATCTGTTGGTTTTAATACTGATTAATGATATGTGGACTCTCCTTAGATCATTCCCTCATTATCCTATTGAACCATTAATCATGTTTTCTCAATTCATCCTATAATCATTGAAAATATCATAGATTAATTTTATGCAGTTATTTTAATTTTCATTGAGAAATAAATTGATCAATTTATCTTCTATAATTTCCGAACATGATGATTGTATATCTCTGAACACCCTTGAATTATCTCACTACATGATATCTTATGAATTGATATTAGTCCGAGTGAATTTTGTGTGCAATTATAATAATATGTAAAAGAAATTTAAATCATAAAATAAGTAATCACTATATAATTGAAAACACTATGATCTATTGGTGAATTGAAATAAAAATTTCATAATTATAATTCAATAAATGAGGGGTAATGGGGAAATTCACCTTGGCATGACCCCAAATTGCTGAGTGTTCCATCATCAAAGTTTTTATAATATGGAATGAAAATAAAACAAGAATAAAAACATGTAGTGAGCCAGGAATGGAAATAATAGTGTTCTAGTGTTAATAAGAATCCTTAGTAGATGGATTAATACATTATTTTATAAAATAATGTAAGTGTTTTTAAATGTGATTCAAAATACTTGATGCGATTGACTTGAATATCTTCAAGTATTTCTGAAATAAACTTTTTTTAGGGTTACTCTATGATTCATTCAACACTTAATGATCAAAACATATCCAAAATCATGGTTCTAGATGAATTTTTCATAAAATCAAGAATTTCTTCTGGTGAACCTCCCATGATCAAGCTCCGTACCCTTTTTGGAGGATTATTATTTATATTATTCAAAATATAGTGGATGTCCATATATTGAATGGAAGGAGATGAAGGGAAAATAGGCTTTCGATTTGATTGATGGGTGATGAAATTTTATCAGTATCGTGATGATGATGAGATATACCATTTTTAGTCATGAATATTTCGTTATCTACCTTGATTGTCCTAGTCTCAATCATACACCTTCAAGGGGTCAATTTATTTAGTGGTAGGGGAATCTTCTCAATTTTTATAGACTCATAGTTTTGATGAAACTCTATTTTAATATTCATATTATAATGGGATATTGTTCATTTATTACATAAATATAGTGGTGGTGGATAAAAATAATCCTTGAAAATAGGTGGAATAGAAATTATTCAACAAAGTTGATGTATGCATGGTTGATTCAGTCATTGCACATTTAGATAGATCTCTTATTTAGTCATTACGGATCTCATATTTGATTAGTTTAAAACTATGATTATCATGGAAATGTGGAATCACTCCATATCTCTTCTATTAGTTGGTCCAGACCTGTAGGTGTCATGATAAGATGGGGTAACTTGAGTAGGTGATGCCCTTATTTTTTCAACATAGTGAATCCTTGGGGTGGTTGATGCAACATTAGTATAGAAGTGATGGACGTCGATATGTGGTGCCACCCTGAGAATTAGTGGTAACCTCATGCGGTTATTTTAGTACCATGGATGAATAATGGAATAATAGAAATTTGGGTGAATAGTGGGGTAATATGGAGATCGTAGGTTCCGGGTGCAGCGAAAGCGCATTGGAGGGTGTACCCAACTTTTATTTTAGCATTAACAACAACTAATCTGAGATCTGTCATGATAATAAAATTCCAGATCATTGGAATAGAACGAAGAATGAAAAAGAAACAGCGAGTCCCGGAACCATAAAGACATGCTAATCATATGTTGGTTGTATTTAATTTAATTAATTGACAAGAATTAACTTGATGGAATTATTTCTTCATTGATGTCACCGGTCACGATCTGATGCGATTCATCATTGCGTCTGTTTCGAGTCGTTTCCCTTCGAGGATATGGAGGACCAACGTGCCCAACTGTCGATCTCATGGATGGTTGAGCCCTTCTTGATTTCTAAAGTTAGGTACACCGGTCATCATTTTGAAATTCCCAACGGTTCCATATCCAACGATACGTGGACCTTCTTTCCAAAGGTAGGTGTCTGGTAGGTGGTTTGGACAGCGTTGTTTAAGAACTCACATTGGTCGAGAGGATGGGAATTCGGGCTCATCACACCCTTTTGAGGGGAATTATTGCATGTTCCAAGACTCTGTTATAGATTTAAGATGTATTCATATGTTTGCAAATCTTTGGTTTATACCCAAACATAGTATCCACAGATTTAACCCTGGTGGGCAATGATCAACTAGATGTATAGGTTTGGAGTCATTTAGTTTTGAGGTTTACCATCCCTTGTTGGATTAATGACCCTAAGGAGTCTGGAATCACTGAGACAACACTAGGGTTGGTGCGGTGAAATGACGTAAAGATAGTCGGATCAGCCAATTGTTGGGCTTGAACCTCATTGAGGCTTTCTACGTACCCTGCCTAGGAGACAGGGCTCAAAGTCCATGTAGTTCGAATTGGAGTGTCAGAGAACTGACATGAAGGTGGACCTGGGGGTCCGATGGTGATCGGGCTTGAACCTCTTGGAGGCTTCCTATGTATCCCTGTGGTGGGGAATCAAAGTCCACAAAGTTTGCAAAGTCTTGGGGCATACGCTATGAGGTAGAAATTAGTAATGGATTCGGGAATACACTCTAAGGAGGCCCATAGTAATGGATATGGGATTACACTCTGAGGAGGCCCCTAAAAGATTGTCATGGTCGATTCTTACTCTAAGCCCACATGATTCATGCTCGGTGTGAGGAACAAGAAGCAGCAAGGACCAAACGATCATGTCACGAAAGGTGCGTCTGTGAGAAGTGGAGTAGGGCTTATGCATAAAGAGGCCCATAAGGTCGGGGATTACTCCGAGATGGACGCCCAATGGTGACAGAGCCCACCAGGAGAGGGACTTGTCCCCAAAGAAGGATGGAGAAACACCCTTCCCTACTACATCCCTCCTTGGTCTTATTAGTGGGGAAGTACAGAGGTGCATGGGTATGGCTTCCTTCGGACGGGTATACTGCCCCCTCTCTGAGGAGGGGAGAAGTTCCCGACCGCTGAAGCGTGTGGTCCCTCATCCTAGTGAGTAGAGGCAGAAAGGGTGGCTCCCGGGATCGGACACCGCATTACGATGGGATTGTGAACCCACAAATGCTTCAGGAATCTTCTGAAGGGCTGGAGAAACCCCTTCGCCCTCGCTTACCGTGGGTATGTGAACTCAAAAGGGTGCGCTGATACGCCCAAATGTTACATCATATGGATCTGGTGGCTCTGGTGGAGGCCTCGAATCAGGGCCGATGAATGGGCCAATGAGGAGGTTGCGAAGGATCAGGCCAAATTGGAATTTGAAGGATTTTATCTGTCTCGTGTAACAGGAACTTTGAAGGCTCTGGTGGGCCACACACGTGAAGGAGTGGTGGCACCCTTCACGTAGGAAGGTACTACGTGGCTGCACAAGTCATCCACGAACTAGGGTAGTCCACGAACTGAGGGGTCGTCCGCGAACCAGGGTGGTCCGCGGACTGAGAGGCCTTCTGTGAACTAGGAGGGTCCACAAACTGATTGGCATCCCGTGAACAAAGAGGGTTCGCAACTTCAGGTTCAACCCGCATACAAGGGAGGTACACTGAGGGTTCCAAGCGAGCAGCGGCGGCCAAGGGTGGCACTGGTTGGAGGTTCGTCGGTCGAGTCTTCGCCCGCATAGGAGGGTGCTACGTGGTGCGGTGGATCGGAAAAGAGGCATAAACACCATGGTCTGCGGGGAGTACATCCGCAGAGGTTCCATGGTTCGCGGTCTTCTCTTTTAATGTTATTTTTCATTCGTGGTTCACCAAGTTATGTGTTTTCAGTTCCTTATTAATTCGTTTCCAGCTTCATACCTACTCCGGTTCGCAAACTGGAACTTCGCTGTTTTTGAAATCCTAAGCCTCCCTTCGAAATCCTTCCACCAGAATCTGATCGATCTCCTCTGAATCCCCTCCCTCTTCCCCCTCGGTCTCCTTTATAGAGTGGGGAAAGAGATTTATCTGTGGTCACATGGAACATTTTGTGGAGGCCCATGACCAAAAACCCAGTTCACGAATGACTCATTCAATATGCGACTCGCAGTGGGCACTGAGCACTCCCCCCCCATGTACCAAATGAGGGGAGTGCTTAGCGGCCGCAGAGGGTTCCACCTCAATTTCACGAAAGACAGCAGAGGTGGTTCGGGCCTGCTGATGTGGCTCGTGGCAAGTGTGGTTCGTGACGGTGAACCGAATTGGCGCCTGTCCTGCTTCACACCCGCGGAGGATCTCCGCCTCCATTCTACGAACGATAACGGTCTGCGGAGGGGTGATGCTTTGTGGAACCGGTCGTGCGTCGTTATCATTAGACCGGTTCGCGGACCGGTTTGTCCTTCGCCATCCTACAGTATTCTCCAAATTTTCCCTAATCCTTTGAGGGGGAATTGGGTAGAATCTCCGTTGAGTTAAAAGGGATTATCATTCTCCTTTGCATTTCTTTCAGGACCCTACAAATGCCCCCCCCCATCGGAATGGGGTCTGATCGGAAGGAAGATGATACTATTCCGATGTAGAGTGGTCCTAAAACTCAGATGAGTTGCGGTAGGGAAGTGGACCCGGTAGGGGACCATGCCTATAAATACCAAGGGCCATTTATTTGTCTTCTTCTGGAGTCTTCATGAATACCAGTGCTCCTTCGCTTTTCTGCCTCCGCGTGCTTGTTCCTTTGTGAAATGGTTCGTCCGCAAACCGGCTTCTACATCCGTGAAACATTTCTCATTTGCGCTATTCTTCATCCCCGGACCAAAATCCCAGCCGCCAACTAACACATTTAATTAATTAAATAGTAAGTCATGACGGGCCGCGTAGGAACTTGGTTCACGGTTTTGGTGCTCCATGATTTCGATGATCCGCGGACTAAAATCTTCTGATCTTTAAAATTTTCTATGTCTTCCGAACTTAAACACTTAAATTCGGGATTGAAATTCCGTGGAGCAACCTGTTTCGCGGTTTTCTGGCCAAAACTCTACAGGCCAAAATATTTCGAACTACTTCCGCACAGGTTGGTTCACAGGGTGTAGTCATCATGAACCACCTTATGAGGCTTTCTTGTGGACCTTATCACGAACCTTATCATGAAGGCTTCTCGACACCTTTTCCATACAACTGGTATTTTTGTCCAGATTTTATTATTCTAGACTAACCATTAGCCTAGTCTTCATGATGCAGGGAGAAAACATGGTTCCCCATCACCCTGCACCCAGACCTGCTGCAGCGCCTCTCCCAATTGGTTCAGGGATATGTCTAGCTATTATTCATAGAGCGGAGAGCTTCAAGGAGGACCCCAATCGATCCATTACTCCCGATGATGGTGCTTGGAAATACTTTCTCCCTCCCGAGCTTCTGGATTATCCATTATCAAATTGCCTTCCACTTTATGGGTTCGGTCTTCAAGACGACGTCCTTATCCCCCCCCCCCCCACTTTCTCAGGTCTTCCTTCTCCTTTCTTGGAAGTGTCGTCAATGTTCATTTAGGCGATCCTTACCCAATCGGGGGAGATGGTTTCCAACTCTTTCTAGAAAGACACCTTCATTTTGAGAGGCTCTGTTTGGACCCAAAGTGATCAGCATGCCCAAAACATTTCTCAGGAAGCTGTCTTGAAGAGTTACCCTTCTATTAACAACCTTTCTTGTGTAGATCCCAATGCGGGGTGGATTCCGAAGTGGGATCTTTGGTCTGGTGGGTTTTCTCAAATGACTAGGCATGGGCCTTCTGGGTTCATCATCATTGTCGGGAATCTCCCGAGTCACTGGAAGTAGTCGATTTGTACTCCGCAGTGTGGGCTTCCCAATTTTCTATTTACCCACCATCCTTGATCTCGCCTGACCTACTCAGTCACTGGTGTTCAAGCACTAATACTTTCCACCTTGCCCATGGTGAATTTAGAATTAGTCTGTGGGATATCTATCAATCAGGAGGGCTCCCGATTATCGGTGAGATGTATGACAAGTTCCAGCCCACTCCTGGTGCGTCGGATGGCATCGAACAAGTGCCTTCGTTGGCAAGGGATCTGTTGGTTATGGTGGAGCAATCACTGGTTCAGGCCTTGCGTGCCTGCTCTATTATTCCCTATAGCACCTGGATAGGGTTATTTCTGAACACCACTGATCATGTGCCGAAGATCAAGCACCCTAGAACTCATCCTTATCAATAGTCATGAACCATCCCAGGTTCCTACTAGACGGTTCTGGAGGCCGGTGACTACCTTTCCTGGGGTTACAAGGTGCGCCCCAGTGTTCCTCCTAGGCTCAGGTTGGCAGGTCTATTTGCTATGTTTTTGAGTGGGTGGTTATTCCCTTCTCGGGACATCAATCGCGGCATCAGGGCTTACACCCTGATGATGGAAGTTGATCTAGCAGAGGGTTGCCCGATGAATTTGGTCGTGCCCACATTGGCTCATAATTATGAACTGTTGGGTCACATGCAGAAGGGCGGGTCACCATTCCATTTGATTGGGCCATTTCAATTTTTGTATGGCTGGGTAGCTGATCATTATTATTGTTATGAGTATCATCACAACATGTCCATCCTACTTCCTACCTTTTGGCCTACCCTACTAGATATAGCTGGAGTTCTCTTGAAGTCCCTCAGTTCTGGTGATGTCCTCAAGCTTCTGAGTGACTTCTCCCAGTTTACTTTCATTCCCAACCCCACCCCTTCTGGCATCGTAGTTGACAACCTCCGGGGGAACCTGGATGAGAGTTATTATATGATCTCTCTACAGGATAAATTTCTGTCTGCGTGGATCGAAGGGGTTTCTCTATGAGAGCTGTATGTCCCGTATCATTTTTCTCCCCAGTTTGGGTGCATGGAAGTCCAAGTTTCCCTTCCCCCTCCTCAGGCTCAAGGACTGCACCCAGAAATACTTCATCAATGGTGACTGATGCTGACGCGGGAGGGATCTGACAGAAGCATTCCCCTACCTATCATGGGGGAGGCTACTAGACTTTCCTTAGAGTATACAAAAACATGGGTAAAACACTATCCCAATGGGATCCTAGGGAAGGCTGTTCGGTAGGTTCCCAAATCATGAGGTGCTATGGCTGTTGCTTCCATCTCACCTTCCTCATCAGCTCTAGGGGGTGATCAACTAATGGCTCATCTATCAAATCGACTCAGTGGATTTTACTCTCCCAACCCTGCAATGGCCGAAGTTCAGATGGGTTAATCCTTCTTGGACATTGATGTGGATGACCCTATGGTTCCGGATCCCAATGAGATAATCCCAAAAGTTTTTTCAGTCGATACCGGGCTTAGCAACTTGATCCCCAAGTCTGAATTGGGGTTAGAGGCTCCAGACTTTCCAGCTTCGGAACCAACTTCTAGCAAGCACATGTTTGCGCTGGTTGCAATGCCAGACTTCGTTCTCGTATTGCAGGTAGAGGACACCAAAGATCCTCGTGCCATGGCAGACCACCGAGCTATGTAGAGATGGGTATACCCTTGGATTTTCGAGATTGTTGTCGAAACTCCTCTTGCTGAGATGTAAACTAAAATTGAAGCCCTCCAACAACTCTTCCTAGGTTTGGGGTCAGGTGGCTTTGACTATTGGCAGTTTCATCTTCTCACTTGTCAGGTTGTTATGCACCTTGAGGAAGCTATAGCTAGTGAATGCAAACTTGTTCATCTCGCTGCTTGTCATTGCGGGGCCCGATCCATGGAGGAGAACATGGTGAAGCTTCATCATATAGTAACACAAGAGGTGAGCTCTCGAGATCTGGCGGCTGCCCTGTCCGCTGAGCTGCATGAATGCGTGACTCGAGCAGCAATGCTAAGGAATCAGTTTTCGACTCTGACTGGTAACCTTGAAGCCACCAGAATAGGGATCAATGATCTTTAAATATTAGTGAAGCATATTCACTCGGTGGCCGAAGTTGAGGCCAAGGAGAAAGCTGTGCTGGTGTAGACTTACGATAACCATCACCGCTCGGTTGCTGATCTGACAGAGAGAGCAATCCAGGCTCCTTTGTAACTGTTAGAGCCGTTCGTGGACACATTTTTCTATCTCTTCTGTTTCTATGTGGGAGAGGCCCCAGCTTGTGGACACCCACCCCTTTTGTTCAACGAAATACAATCTACACTGATTTCTTCTTCTTCTTTTTTGAATTTTGTTATTACTGGAGAAATTGTTGCATGACTAACAACCTACTGAATCAGAACTGACCATAATTTAGGAAAATGATAAGAAGCTCTAATTTTTTTCCTGGACCATGGGATCTAGCGATCATTATTTGACTATTGCTGGGGTTTTGTAGAAAATCCCCCACAAAATTTTTGTCATTAACTTTTAATGCCCTGATTTTTCCTGGTCCAATTTCGTGTGGACCCAGAGGGTATACCTTGGCTTTTTCTTAGGTCTCCCTTTTTGGGTTTTCGGCCTAACAGGCTTTGAACCTCTTTTTGTGAGTGGTTTAAAGTCCCGCTGCCAAGACTATCATTACTGATGTTTTAGGTTGAACAGATTTGACTAGAAATGGTGGGCCGAGGGCCCCAATGAGGTTTGGTCGATTAAAATATTTCTCAAAACCCTTCAGATACATGTGGGGGGAAGATGTTTAAATTTTAACGACATGCAGGGCATGTCTTAAGGTATGGGAGTTGTGTCGGCGTACAGGGGTAGAAAGTTCATTGCCTAAGGAGATCTTGCCTTTCGTAGATAGGCCTGGGGCGATCAATATGCAGAGCCACTAAGGGAATGGTATGCATAGTTGTACAACGGTGTCCTTAAGTCAATGAATATCCATTTCTGATGGCCTGGGGACTTCATGGAAGTCCCACTCATGGAAACCACCATGGGTGGCTTGGAAAATTATCAAAAACCACTAGGGGTGGCTCATACAGGGAATGTGACATCTAAAAGGGTTTTGGGAACATCTGTACTAATTAGGAGTGTGGCTGGGAGACCACTTTCCTACACATTTAGTTAGCATAAGGGATGGTTGAAACATGGCGCAGTTTAAAGTCATGCAGCTGGGACACAATTTAAAAAGGAACGACTTCTCCTAGTTCTCAGTAATCTCATCAAATATGTTCCACAATATTCAGGAAGGATTGTGAAATAGGTTGGTAAACTGTAGCTGAGAGGGTTTTCAAATCCAGGGATATACATGGGGGTTTAGAGGCCAAGAGGCATACGGAGAGAAGCATCTCCCAAGGAAATATTTCCTTTGGTAGATGGGCTAGGGGAAATCAATATACAGAGCTGCTGAGGTCATGGTATGCATAGTCATTCAAATGTGTCCTTAGGTCCATGATTTTATTCTCCCGATAGCCAAGTAACATCAGGGAAGTTGAGATTTGGGACCACTAGGGGTGGCTTATGAGAGTTCGGATTTTTTTGAGTACAGATTATGGTTTATGATGAGTGGGTGCTTGGATACGGGAGAATCATTTAGACTAAACTTCCCAAGAATGGGTGAAGTAATCCTTTCCCACATGGGTGTGAGACAGTGGATTGTGTAGGTCTGACCCGTGCACTAAAGGACATAGAAAATCATATGTTCCTCATTGAACCCATGACAGGTTTGACCGTGCAGTTTAATGTCATGCGGTAAGGATGAGGAGCATTATTAAAAGATTTTGTGCAGTTTAACATCATGAAGCGAGGACGGGGGGAATTTTTCTTTCCTTTTCCAATGTTGTGTAGTTTAACTTCATGCAACAAGGACAAGGAGAATTATTAAACCAGTGAAAATGCTTGTTGTTAGAGGCATTCCCCTAGATGTTTAATGCTTGGTCTTTTCAGCCTTACGCTAAGAGGCCAAGACGTTCCGTGCAGTTTAACGTCATGCGGTAAGGACATAGTTGCGAAGTCCGCTCTTGATTAGAATGCAACTTGGCTTGAACATCTCATCATGTCCAAGACGTGGATAGGGGTCGATGGTGTAAAGCATGGTTCCGGGGCTTCTTCGATCAGGAGAGATGATATGGGGTCTCTGAGGTCGGTAAGCATACGGAGCTAGGAATAGTACCGCCTGTGGAAATATTGTCTTTGGTAGACGGGACGAGGGCTATCAGTATGCAGAGCCACTGAGGTCATGGTATGAATATTCATGAAAAGGTGTCCAAGGGTTGATAACTTTCTACTTCCTATGGCCGTGAGTGGTTATAAGGATCCGCGATTATCCGGGCCACAAAGTCTGTCATTTGGGTAAGGAAATATCTGGGCATGTCGGGGATATCCATCCCTGGTTGCTGTTAAAGCTTAAAGACCCCCCTGCGCTGATTTATTTTTGTGTGTGGGGGTGTACCTTCACTCCATGAATTTTAACATCGTGTGGTAAGGACAAGGTACTTCTAGTTTAGAGGTCATAGAGATCAGACCATTGTGTAACTATTTCCGGAGTCACATGAAAGATAACCAGGTCAACATGCTCTGATATACTTGAACAAGTGGGGGGATGAAGGTTTTAAACTACAAATATGAGTTTTACCAGATCAGGAGAAATGGTATGAGGGCTGTGGGGCCAGTAGGCGTACGGAGCTTGAAAGAGTATTGCCCGAGGAGATCTTGCCTTTGGTAGATGAGCCAGGAGCAATCAATATGTAGATCCGCTGAGGGATTGGTATGCATAGTCATGCAAAGGTGTCCCCAGGTTGATAACTTTCCCCTTTCGATGGCCATGAATGATTATGAAAATCCAAGAGTGCTCACAGCTTAGATTTCGGCATATGGGGGATAATGGTGTCCAAGCATACAAGAAACATCTCTTCCGCAATTTTCTGTCGAGTCAAAGTAGCTTAGCACTGGCTTGATGTTCATGGATTCATGTTGCTATGTGAACCACCGGCGGATACATAGGCCAACTAGGTAGGGGTACCCTGGAAACATTTGGATGTGAAGAGGGGACGAACTTGTAAACCACTGCTCCATCAATTTTGGATCAAGAGACATGATACGGGGGCTCGGAGGCTGGTAAGCGTATGGAGGTAGGAGAAGTATCGCCCGAGGAAATATTGCCTTTGGTAGACGAGCCAGGGGCTATCAATATGCAGAGCTGCTGAGGGCATGGTATGCATAGTCATGCAAAGGTGTCCCTGGGTCGATGACTTTCCACATCCGATGGCCATTAATGGTTATGAAGATCCATAATTGACCAGGTTGTGGAGTCTGATGTATGGAGAGGATGCACCAAAATGTGAAAGGAGTATCTCCATCTCATTTCTCCATGTGTCTTGGGTAGGTCACGATGAAGTCCGTGTAGTTTAACGTCATGCAGTGAGGATAAAGTCTGTGCAATTTAACATCATGTGGTGGGGATGAAGTATATACCCCGTGTAGGTTTGGTTCGTACATGGGGGTAAAGGGAATTTTTGTTTTTCTTATCCGTGCAGTTTAACATCATGTGGTAAGGACGAAGAATACACCCCGGGCATGTCTGGTCCATACATGGGGGAAGGGGGAATTTTTTTTGTTTGAGGTGGCTGGGCCTGGATAGGGAATCCTGGCGTCTCTACGTATCCTACAATGGTAGGTATCAAGCCTTACGTAGTTCTACATATGAAGTATACCCCGTGAAGGTATGGTCCATACATGGGGGAAAGGGAATTTTTAACATTATTTTCATTTGGGTGTGGTTGGGCCAGGATAGGGGATCCCGGCATTGCTACGTATCCTATGAGGGTAGGAATCAATCTGCACGTAGCTCTCTACAAGAGTGATACACCCTGTGCAGGGCTGGTCCGTACACGGGGGGAAAGGGGTATTTTTTACTTTCATTATCCATGCAGTTTAGTGCCATGCGGAGAGGACGTAAAAAAATATACCCCGTGCAGGTCTAGCCCATACACGGGGGGAAAGGGGAATTTTTAAAACATCTTGTCTGTGTAATTTAACGTCATACGGTGAGGACGAAATACTCTTAGTTTAAGGTCATAGAGTTTGGACCGTAGGGTGCTTGGTAGTTTAGCATTATGCAGCTCGGATGATTGACCGTGCAATTTAACGTCATGCGGTGAGGATAAAATACTCTTATTTTAAGGTCATCGAGTTTGGACCATTGGGTGCTGGGTAGTTTAATATCATGCAGCTTGGACGATTGACCGTGTAGTTTAACATCATGTGGCGAGGATGAGTGATGCTCTTTTAGTTATCATGCGAAATACTTCTTCAGAAATCTCACATTTGTAGGAGCGATGGTGAATTGTCCGTCCATAGAGATCGGGGCATATGCTCCATTGGAGTAGACTTCCTGTATAACATATGGTCCCTCCCACATGGGCTCCAGCTTTGGAGGCTTCTTCCCCAGTATCATTGGGGTCTAGAGGACCAACACAAGTTCACCTTCTCAGAAGGATCAAAGACAGACATTTTTATTGAAGGCTTGTGGAATCCGGTTCTGATACACTTCCAGATGGTGCAAAGTGTGCAACCGCTTCTCATCTAGCTGCTCCAATTCACCTAGTCGATGCTCTGATTTCTTATTGTCGGATAACTAATCAGAAACAGTAACCCAGAGTGAGGGAAATTGGATCTCAATGGGCAGGACCGCTTCTATTCCGTATACTAATGAGTACGGAGTAGCCTGAGTAGCAGTGTAGATTATGTTTTGATAACCCCACAATGCATGAAGGTGTTTATCCAGCCACGACTTCTTGTATTTGTCCACAATTTTCTGGAGAATGTTGTACAGGGTCTTGTTGAAAGCCTCTATCTATCCATTGGCCGATGCATGGTAGCGGGATGAGTGGTAATCCTTGATACCATTCCTGGGGTATAGTTTCTCCAATTCTGCAGAGCAGAAGTTGGTGTCATTGTTTGTCAGTATGGTATGAGGGACACCAAATCTTGTGATGATATTGGTCTTCACAAAGCTGAAAATATTTCATGCCCCGACTTCCTTGAGGGGTATGGCTTCTGCCCATTTGGAAAAAAAGTCGGTTACTGTGAGGATATACTTTAGCTATTTATCCATAGCTGGAGGATATGGTCCCACGACATCCATCCCCCAGATGGAAAATGGCCAGGAGTACATGACTTGATGAAGTAACTCTGGGGGTTGGTGTATGAAGTTGGCATGAATCTGGCATGAGTGGCATTTTGCTGTAAAACGCTCATAGCCTCGTGCCACTATGGGCCAGTAGTACCCAAGCCTTTGAACCTGATGGGAAAGCTTGGTCCCCGATTGATGTGCTTCACATGCTCCATCATGTACTTCATTAATTAAAGTAGTGGTTTCTTCTCCATCAATGCATCTGAGGAGCACTCTGTTGAGGCCTCATTTGTAGAGGACCTCTTGCTGACCCGCCATGCAATATATGACAAAGATGATTGCCCTTCGGCATATTTGATCTTGTTCAGCCCTGTCTGATGGAAGTTCTCCCCGTTGAAGGTAGTTTCAAATGGGGGTCATCCAGTCGGTGGCAGGAGCATATGGCTCGGGGGAAAGATTGACTTCATGGATTTCTTCCATTTTATCTTGAACAAATGACAATACTATTCGATGGTGAGCAATACTGATGACTGTTTCATCCCGGTCTGGGTCTGCTAGGGTTGCTTCCGCGTTGGCTAATGCATCAGCCTGAGCATTATGATACCAGGGAATATAGTTCAATGTTGGTTCTGTGGAGAATTCCCCCATTAACCCTCAGACATGGTCAAAAAGGGGGATAAAATCCTCATTTTTAATAGCATAGTCAACATTGACTATCTTGATGACCTGCTCCGATTCACCTTTTACCTTAAGGTGTTGTACTTGTGCCTAGAGTGCGAGCTCTAGGCCTGCAACGAGAGCTTGATATTCCGCTTCATTGTTTGTGCATCCCTCTGACAGTAGGAAGGAATATGGCAAGACTTCCTTTTCTGGGGACACGAGTATTATCGCCAAACCCACTTTGTTTAATCTGGGATCCTCCATCCTCTTCCCGATTGGGCTTCGGGATGCGCCATCGAAGTACATTTCCCATGCTGATAACTCCTCCTGAACTGATAAGATGTCTTCGTCAGGTAGCTCGGCGTCCGGTGCAGTGGTCCCTGTCGAAGGGTGCTCTGTCAGAAAGTCTGCTAATGCTTGGCCCTTGATGGATTTCTGAGCCACAAACCGGATGTCAAACTCTTTCAGGATGACTGCCCATCGGGATAGGCATCTGGTCAGCATCGGGCGGCTGAGGATTTACTTGAGCGGGTTACTCAGTGAGATCTAATGGACTTCATGATGCTGTAGATAATGTCACAACTTTTGAACTACAAAAACCAAGGCCAAACAACTCTTCTCGATATTTGAGTATCGAGTCTCAGCATCAATCATGGTTCGACTGAGGTAATAGAGACTATTTTCGCTACCGGTGTCATTTTTTTGTGTAAGGAAGGCTCCCAGTGAACGTTCTAGGGCCGTCATGTATAGGATGAGAGGTCTTCCTTCAACAGGGGGCATGAGCACCGGTCGGATTAATAGTTCCTTCTTCAAGTTGTCGAACACCTCTTGGCAGTCATCCGTCCATTGGTATGTGACCCCCATCTTCAGTAACCTGGTGACGGGAAAACACTTGCCTACCAGGTTGGCTATGAACCTCATAATATAGGCTTGGTGTCTTTGGAATCCCCTCAACTATGTGAGATTTCGGGGAGGTGGTAATCCAAGGATAGCCTATATCTTCTCAGGGTCGACTTCGATTCCACGATGGCGTACGATGAAGCCAAGGAATTTCCCTGAGGTAACTCCGAAGGCGCATTTCAAGGGGTTCATCTTCAAGCTATGCTGTCAGAGTTTTTTGAAGACGGTCTTAAGGTCTGACAGGTGATCCGAGCACTGTTTGGACTTGACCACCAGGTCATCCACATAACATTCAACAAATTTCCCCAGGAACGGTTTAAAGATCTGTTGCATGGTGCGTTGGTATGTTGCGCCAGCGTTCTTGAGACCAAAGGGCATGACCCTGTAATAAAATACCCCTTAAAAGGCTCTGATGGCATTGGATTTTTCGTTTTCTTGGGCCATACTGATCTGATTGTAGCCATAATAGCTATCCATGAAGGATAGAGCCTCATACCCATCCGTTGCATCGATTAACAACTCGGTGATCAGGACCGGGAAATCATATTTTGGGAAATGCCGATTGAGATCTCTGAAATCAGTGCAGACTCAGATTTTTCCGTTCATTTTCTTGATAGGGACAATGTTGGCCAATCAGATGGGGTACTGGACCTCCTGAATGAATCCTGCTTTAATGCGCTAATCGACTTCAGCCTCTATTTTGGCAGCATGTGAGGGATGTGTCCTTTTGGTGGCCGGTTTATATCCCCGGTGGTATTCTGGAAGACCTAAATGGTGCGTCACCACTTCAGGATCGAGTCCTAGCATCTCCATGTAATTCCAGGCAAACACAACTCGATGTTGTATTAATAAGTAAGTATATACCTCATGACATTCAGGAGACATGGTTGCACTAATGAGAGTGGGTCTCAGGTCTTCCTCGGTACCTAAGTTTATTTCCCTAAGCTTGTACACAGTGGTGGAGATACCTTCCTCAAATATAACAGGGGCATCCCTGGGTTCTTCCCCCTCTTGTTCTCTAAAGTCCACATCTTCTTGATCCAATGAGGAGAGAGCTCCTGCATGGGCTCTTGGGAGTCTGGAGGCGAGGTGTCATGGGTGTCCTTACTTGAGTTTTCGTCCCCATATTGAGTTTCAGTGGACATTCCCACATTGTAAAACTCGGTCGTTATGCCTGAAGTCATGAGGACATCTGAGTGTCTATCTAGACTTGAACTCCTACACTCAACATGGTTGATGGGAAGGACATAATCTCTACCAAGCTGCCTGAGGGGGTCACCAGGAACCATTTCCATGCCATTTGGAGCAGGGATCCAGTCGACACCATCGACTAAAGGCTTATTTTTCATTTGATCATAGAACCCGAAGTCAATGTAATGTGACTCGGAGAGCTCAAAAGGGGCCTTGTCGGCATGAAATGTTCCACTTTGTCTATCGACGTAGTACTTGATACACTGGTGGTAGGATGAAGGAACAACCATATGCTTATAGAGCCATGACCTTCCCAGCAGGGCATTGAATGTTGTGATCTGCCTAACCACCAGGAATTCTGTGTAGGCTACCAGGTCACCAAAATGGGGTTTTAGCTTAATGTGTCCCATTGGATTCTACTCACTCTTGTCGTAACCCAATAGAGTTGTGGGTGAGGGAATTAGATCTTCCTCACTGTACCCCAACTTACGGAGTGTCCATAGGGGAAGGAGGTTAACTCCAGAACCATTGTCTATAAAGACTTTCCAAATCTTAATACCATTCAGTGTTCCAGACACATATAGTTATCTGATGAGTCCTTTCATGATGGCATCTTCATCCTGATTGGTGATGGAAATCACCGCATTTCATTCAACCAGGCCAATCTCCATCTGGTAAATATCGGTGGCAGCTACCTCAGCTTGAAACTCCTAGGGGCTGATCAACGATTCTATAAGCGCCTCCCTAAGGTCAGCTGACAGACTTTGGGCATCGAGGATTGATAGCATGGCTGGTACTGATGCTAGCTTCATAAGGATATCGTATTTCTGCTCCAGCGGCCGACGTTTCTCCGTTGGCGGGAGAGTCTTAGCGGGTGCTTTGGGGGCTGCAGCATTTGACGAGGAGGGACCGGTCACGGGGTCGGATGTCAATGGTGTTCCCTCGTTTTAAGGACTTGGCTCGCCCGGTCTATTTGTGCGCACTAGGCGACCAGACACTTGCTCCTCCTCTGGTGGGTATCGCAGAACAACAGGGCCAGAGTTGTTGCTTGTGGAGGTGGAGGGGCATTCTTTCTCCAGCTGAGTCTGTTGAAGGGCTCTCCCACGGGTTTCCACGATATTAACTGTTTGGCCTGAGGTCCAATTGTAGGGATGGTTTCGGATGTGGCTGCGCCTCCCCTAATATCCTCTACCTCTGCGATTCCTCCTCCCGGATCCTCGTGCAGGGAACTTGGCTTTGTAACCATACCGTTCGTCAGGGAATGGTTCTATAAGATGGATGACATTAATATAACCCAATATTGGCTCTTTATCCTCTTAAAGGGCAATCTGGTTGGTTGTCCCTGATGGTGTCGTTTGGTGGGTTGGTGCACGTGGGGCCAAATTCAAGGGAATATAATCTTCCAGGGTCGGGACTAACTTTGGGCCCGTTGCGGACTGCCCCTCTTGCGATTGTTTCTTCCTTATTCGATTACGCCCAGATGACCAGCTTGTGGAGGATTTTGAGGCCGATGATGTCGATTGTGTGGCGTCATGGGCTATTGGAGGCAACACTGGCTGCCATAGCTGAGCTCAGAGTATGCCCTGGGCTCGATTGATGGTCTTCCGAGTCATCCAACCATTGAATTTATGCCCCTGCATGCTAGTGACTTTTTTCCACCCCTCCTCCTTGTCAGAGTCGGTGGTAGAGATACATGCCACATGTGCTGGGGGTGGTCCCAGCTCGACCTATCTAGAGTCTACTATCCTCTGTAGGAGGTCTTTGAAGATGAAGAATTCTTGGATATTTTTACCCAACATTCGATTGTAGGGGAAATAATCTGGCCTGTCATCGCAGCTAACTTCTTCAAGTTTACTTGGCTCTGGGAGGTGGAGCAAGTTGCAATTCATGGAAGCAATGAAGTAACCGCAGACTCGATTGTCTCAGAATGAGTATACTTTTTTTCTTCATTCCTCAAACTAGTTTCGATTCTGTCCTCTCTGATCTCCCCATATAGGTAGAGGCGTCCACTGATGCACAGGAGGCCCTTGATGATTTGGTGGAGGCCTGAGTGGTGGAGTGGGCACAGGGGCCGGCTTGAGTGTGACAGCAGATGCTTCAGCTCAAGGGTCTCTTTTCACAGGAGCCTGCGAGGCTATTCAGGACTTTAAATTAGTCTACTACAGGGAGTCCTCAATTCTCTGGGCAATGGCCGAGAGATGGCGGAATCCATTGGTGCACTGTACTGGTATAAGTGGTGTTCGCAACTCATCTCGAATATTATCGATGCATATGGCTAGAATCTCATCCTGAGGAATTGTCCTATTCAGGGAATATGTCAGACCATTCCATCTGGCGATGAAATGTGAGACCCTCTTGTTCTCCCTCTTCTTGTAGTTCATGAGGTTGCTGACTGTTGTTTTAGGCAACGTCGATCTGAAGTGGGACATTAACTGCTGCCGAAGGTCTTCCAAACTTTTTATTGACTGGGCTGGCAGACTCGTATACCAGACGAAAGAAGATCCTTGCAAGGTCCGCACGAAGCATTTGAGTATCACTACTTCTTGTTGTTCTAGAGTTCCCATCATAGGGTCACAATAGGATGTGTAGTGCATCAACTCTTGTTCTGGATCGTCTGATCCATTGAATATAGGGAATACAGGGCTCCCAAAATTGGGTGGAGGAGGCTTGTTTCTTACCCAATCTGGGTAAGGCTTCCGCTCTGGCTGTATTGGAGCACATCGGCCTTCCATTTCTTCCAATCGAGCTGTCAATGCCTCAATGGTGTTGGTGAGACCCTGGTTTACAACTTGTTGGGCTCGGTCTTGGGCAGGTGCAGTGTGAGGCATTGCTCGAGGATCCATCTTAGCCGGTATCAAGGGTGCATATTCCATTTGGGGAACCCTCGGATGGTTCGGGCATACTTTCTCTGGTTGATTCCCAAGTGGAGGGAAATCATGGTATTCATCATCCACATTTAGGTAGTTGGACGGACCAGGAGCCTCATTGGATGCGATCCCTAACCGTGTTTCGTTTGCTGGGGCAAACCTTAGTCTTTGAGGTGCACTTGTTGGGGGTGCATGATGTGGCTGCTCCTAGGATGAACTTATAATAAGGCGGTTCCTCTGGAGTAGATTGGCGTTAAGCCGCCTCAATTCTTTCATCTCCTCTTCCTGTCGAGTGAATCTCTCTTCGAGCGTAAGTGGCTCGTTTTTCGTCAAGAGAAGGAGGCAGATTAATGGTAACCATTCCTTTATTCTTATCCTTATTGGAAGCTCTCTGGATAGGTGTAGGAGGGTTGGTTGAAAGGATGATCGTATTTAGGGCGGCCCTCTGGTTCCCGGGGTGCACCTGGGGGTTTCTCGTGAGTCACAACTTGGCCGGAACCATCATATCCCAATCCATCCAGATTTTTATCTTCCCCGGTGTCACCCGTGGGGTTAGCCTCTATGGAATTAATGAATGAATTTCACGGGGTGGAGGGGAAGTCATCTTCCAAATAGGAAGAGGATCTCTCATGTCTTCTGCTGGACTTCCCTTTCATGACCTGGGATTGCATTCAGAATTCTTGATGAAGGGTGACGTGGAGAGTTCTTTGATGGGACCTTATGGTGTGCCTTCCTCTGTGAGGGGCTTATGATTCAAATGATGGCATAGGATGGGAACCTCCACTTCGCACTATCCTCCCTAGGTGAGATAATACTGATTCTTGTGGGGGAGGTTGTTGTTGAGGAGGTAATAATGCCCCCATCCCTGAGGGCTGGGGTTGGCTCTGTTCCTTGGAATTTGAATCTCTTCCCGTTTTTATTAGTCTTACGGGGTCATTTTTTGTTAAAAATGCTCCCAGCCCTGCAGGCTGGGGTAGACCCTAGATTTAGGTAGTGGCTACTGCTATCGCCACCTGCCTGATCTTGCGTGAACCCATTCGGGGGTGAACTTTGTTTGATTCCGAGTTCTTCTCTGGATCAATCCCCTCTATAGAGGTAGGTAAAGATAGATGATTGGGCTCTCTTAGGAGAGGGGCCTGTTTTATGCTCTCGGTGGCCTGATATAGGAGTTCTTGAATGGCTTGTTCCCTTTGGGCCTGACGTTTTTGGTACTTTCTCAAGGCCTGTCTTTGTAGGGTGTGTCGCCTCTCCTGAATAGGGAGACCACTCAATTGCCATCTTGACATGACGAAGTTGCAAGAAACCATACTGAACGGGTTCTTCTGGGCGTGGAGCAGAGTGAAATACAGAGCTCCATGTTTTCCCCATCCCTTGATATGGACTCCCGTCGGAGCATCAACGATGCGGCGGCGCAGCTCGTGCTGTGCACGGAGGCGGGTTATCTCCATGTTTCCTTTAGGTATCTCGGGGCACTGTCCTTGTACCGAAGGAAGGGCCCCCTAGTCTATGTGACACAGGAGGTCTCCTATCGTCTTGACATGGTCTACATACCCATAATAGGGTAGAAAACACGATTTCATCCGGCGGAGGGTCGTCCATATATTGGAGCGGATGTTGTGCACGTAGTCTTCCGAAAACTCTCTGGGTATGTCGAACAGAGAGGTGGTCGTGGGCCAAAACATGACTTGTATATCATTTCTGTCCAGTACTTTCCTCGGGTGCAACATATTGTCATACTCCTCCGCTAGTGATTCCTCTACCTGATCAGCCCAACTAAGGCGCTCACTGATAGTGTGGCCAGAGGATGTGGGACCAGTAGGTATTGAATTGTCTTGTGGGCGATTCTGAGGTGGTTCAACAGATGAACACGGCCCTGGACCATCTCCGGATTGAATAAGGGTGTCATTAGCGACTTGCTGAGAATCAGACATGCTTGATCCCGTCCTTATAAGTGCCTCGACATTCAAGGGATTTTCTGTGCTTGATTAGGTGGGAGGAGGACCTTTCTTTCGATAAGATATGTCATCGTGGGAGGACCTCCGCAATGGCGGTCATAATGGCAGGGACAAACATTACGGCTTGATACATCATTGTATAGTGGAATTTTGCAGTGCACACCCTAGGGAGGACCTCCAAGGCGTGTTGCAGCAAGGGAGGACCTTCTGGCTACGTAGCGTCGTTACGGGGAGGGCCTTCGCAACAACTTCCATCATGGTGAGGATGACCATCATGGCTTGACGTTCGATGTACATCCAGGGGAGGAGTTTTAGGACACATCGCGAAAAGGGGAGGACCTAATTGTTGCTTGGGGCCAATGCAGGGAGGACCTTTAGAATGGCGATCGTGGTGGCGAGGACTACCATCACAACTGTGGCAATGGCGAGGACTACCATTACAGCTACCGCAGGGAGAATATCTGAGGGATATACCCTGGGGAGGGCCTCTAGAATGTACCACAATGAGAAGAGGCCCTTCTAGTTTCTCGACGTCTCTATGGGGAGGACCTCTGTTATCAGGGTGGCGAGGACTAAAACCGTGATCTGATGCCTGGATACGCGGAGTGTCGTTGCAACGTAACCCCTAGGGAGGACCTTCAGGGTAGGCCACGACATGGGGAGGGCCTTCATATTTTGATGAGACGTCACTGCGGGGAGGGCCTCCATAGTTGCGACTATGATAGCGAGGACTACTGTCATAATCTGTGGTCCCACTGCATGGAGATTGATTGTAGTGTATACCCCGAGGAGGACCTTTAGGGTGGACCGTAGCAAGTGGAGGGCCTTCTTGCTGCTCGATCTTCTGGTCACGTGGAGGGTTTTCGTGAATCAAATCAAAAGAGGATCTCTCATGATCAATCATTATATGCCCATGGGGGAAGCCCCCACGGGTGCTCTGGGAGGACCTTCAAAACTGCTGGTAGCAAAATTGCGGGGAAGACCTTCACAACTGCTACTGCCACTCCCATTATATTGTAATGGGCGGGCAGGGTTCTGAGCCTTCATTATGTGTTTAGCGGCATTGGGAACACCAGCTTCCAGCAAAGCGGAGTCATGAAACCACCCTATATTTTCCGGCTGCCTTCGGCACGTTCGGGGCACTTTCTTGTGGGTAGCCGGGACCGTCTACTGTTGATAACGGCCTTCACCTTTGGGTCCCTATCTAATTGGATCCTGGGATGTTGTCGGGATACGCCGATGAACATCTTGACTTTTACCAAGGATATATGCCTGTTCTAGAGCATCCACCGTGATGGATGGGTGTCCCCCAGTTGGAACGAGTGAAGCTGCTCGATCTGGTTGCCCTTGCGTCGTGAAATATGGTTGGCGACCATCCTGGGAAGAAGAAGGGAAGCAGATCTTCTACGAGGCAGCTATCTCGTCTCTTAGATGAGTTGCCTCAATTGGGGAGATGGGCTCATGTGCCCGAGTCCTTGTTGTTGCCGCTGATTCAATTACATTCTGGAAAGTCTGCAAGATATGATCTGGGATCGATACCAGCTCCTCCATCATTTCTAGGATATATAGAGAGACATCTTTGGCTTGAACGGGTATGAAGGCCCATTTCGGTATCAGCGTAGGAATATCCTGCTCCGGTCCTTCGGTGGTCAGTGGGTACTGACAATTCTCCTTTGTTGGGGTAGGTGAATGAATCTACCCATGTACTGGGATACACCATTTTATCTATCTTCTTGCCGCCACATCAGGGTGGTGGACATTACTTGCATCCGCAGGTAGCTAGCCCTGCATTTGTTGGTTTCCCACAATATCGAGTGGGTGGCCTTTGTTGGCGGGGATACGTGCCCGCCTATGAGTCGCCGCCATATCTAGGTGGTGGGATTTGTTGATCGCCACCATTCCGGGATGGTAGGTGTCAATGGGACTTGCTGGGAGCTGGATTTGCAGAAGTTGGGTCTCTACCACATCAAGCTGGTGGGCTTCATGACCCTGGGAAGGGAGAGGTGTTTTCCAGGTAAGTGTCATCCTGCGTGAGCGACGGTCTTGATGGAGCTCAGCGGGGATGCACGCCGACTCGTATGATGCCGCCATGTCTGGATGGCGGGCTTGGGAGGAGCGAACAGGTGTATGTGCCTGTTCATGATGTGTCTCCATGACTGGGCAGCAGAGCTCGTCCTCGGGGACAAGGGTGATGACCGGTCCTCAGTTGTATGTTTTCTGCCCTCGTCGGGCGGTCCAAGGGGCTGAAGCTCGGGGAGCGTGGGCCTGGGTCCTCAGGGTGATGTCCTCCCTGGTGAGAGGATGTTGGGTCATGGCGTGACCACGACGATGTCTTCCTGTGGGGGCCTTGGAGTGGACCCCCTGTTCAGCAAGGATGAGATCCTCAGGATCGGCCTCATCCGCCAACCAAATATAAGGGTGGTACATATTGTCTCATTTTGGGGATAGACTCTCGAAACGGTTGGAGACTACAATAGGGGCTGTCTGGATCTTCCTTTGCAGCCACAACTAGGTAGGCGACCGGCGAGTCCTGGCGGATTGGAGGGCGTGCATGGCCGCCTCCACCATCGGGAGAGTACTGTTCGCATGGTGCTCTCAGATCAGCGCATCCAAGACCCAACATTGAATATGTTGGGTGGGTGATAGGGTCGTCCGTTGGTGAGGATGCCCGGTCATCTTTTAGCCTGAAGTGCACACTTGTGAGTTCCTTTGTGGAGCCATTGTATCGAAGGGATTTATGTGTGGTATCAGTAAAACATTTTGACAAATACAAACAAAAAACCCGTCAAAGCAGCATCTCATGATCCCATGCATAATTAATGACCATGCTTGGCCCTCCTTGAGAGTATAAAGGGGGAATAGGGTGGTATTAGGTTAAATCTATCATGCTTGGTTAAATATTCAAATCGGGTTCACCATTTTTTTTGTTTTGATCTGTTTCCCTTCGAGGAGATGGAGGACCAACGCGCCTGATTGTCGATCTCACGGATGGCTGAGCCCCGCTTGATTTCTAAAGTCGGGTACACTGGTCTTCGTTTCAAAATGCCCAATGGTTCCATATCCAACGATACATGGACCTGCTTTCCAAAGGTAGGCATCCTCTAGGTGGTTTGGCCAGCGATGCATAAGAACTCACACTGGTCGAGAGGATCAGATGTTGGGCTCATCACAACATTTTGAGGGGAATTATTGCCTATTCTGGGACTCTCTTAGTGATTTAAGATGTATTCATATGTTTGTGAATCTTTGGTTTATACACAAACATAGTATCCACGGATTTAACCCTGGTGGGAAATGGTCAACTGGATGCAGGGGTTCGGAATCATTTAGGCCCAAGGTTTACCATCCTTCATTGGATTAATGACCCCAAGGAGTCTAGACTCACTAAGACGACACTAGGGTTGGTGCGGTGAAATGACGTAAAGATAGTCGGATTATCTGGTTGTTGGGATTGAACCTCAGGGAGGCTTCCTACGTACCCTACCGAGGAGACATGGATCAATGTCCACGTAGTTCGAATTGGGGTGTTGGGGAACCGACATGAAGGTGGACCCAGGGGGTCCGATGGTGATCGGGCTTAAAACTCTTGGAGGCTTCCTACATATCCCTGTGGTGGGGAATCAAAGTCCTCGTAGTCCAAAAAGGCATGGGGCTTACGCTCTAAGGCAGCCCAATGTAATGGAGTGGGGCTCACACTCTAAGTAGGCCCATAGTAATGGATTGGGGCTTACACTCTGAGGAGGCCCATAAGAGGATTTCATAGTCGATGCTTACTCTAAGCCCACATGAGTCATACCCAGTGTGAGAAATAAGATGCAGCAAGGACCAAACGACCACTTCACAAAAGGTTCGTCTATGAGAAGTGGAGTGGGGCTTATGCATAGAGTGGCCCATAAGGTCGGGGATTACTCCGAGATGAACGCCCAATGGTGACAGAGCCCACCAGGAGAGGGACTTGGCCCCAAAAAAGTATGGAGCATCACCCATCAATAATACGTCCCTCCTTGGTCATATTGGTGGGGAAGTAAAGAGGTGCATGGGGATGGATTCCTTCGGATGGGTATGCCACCCCCTCTCTGAGGAGGGGAGAAGTGCCTGACCGCCGAAGCGTGCGGTCCCTCTTCATGGTGGGTAGAGGCAGAAAGGGGGGATCCCGGGCTCAGACCCCGCGTTACTCTGTGAATGATAAACTATGAATGCTTCCAAGATCTGCTCAAGGGCCGGGGAAACCCTTTTTCCCTCGTTTACCATGGGCATGTGAACTCAAAAGGGTGCACTGATATGCCCAAAGGTTACATCATACGAATCTGGTGGATCTGGTGGAGGCATCGACTCAGGGCCCATGAATGGGTCAATGAGGAGGTTGCGAAGGATCAGGATAGATTGGAATTGGAAGGATTTTATCAGGCTCGTGGAACGAGAACTCCGAAGGCTCTGGCGGGCCACGCATGTGAAGGAGTGGTGGCACCCTTTGTGTAGGAAGATACAATGCAACTGGAGAAGCTGTCCGTGAACCAGGGTGGTCCACGAACTGAGGGGCCATCTGCAAACTAGGGTGGTATGCGAACTGAGAGGCTGTCCGCGAACCAGGGTGTTCCGCAGACTGAGAGGTCGTCCACGAACCAGGAGGGTCCGCATACTGATTGTCATCCCGTGAACCAATAGGGTTCACGGCTTCAGGTTCATCCCACGTACAAGGGTGGTACGCGGAGGGTTCCATGCATGCAGCGGCGTCCAAGGACGGCGCCAGTTGGATGTTTGTTGGTCGAGTTTTCTCCCGCTTAGGAGGGTGATACATGGTGTGGCAGATCGAAAAAGAGGCATAAACACCCAGGTCCAGGGGGAGTACATCCACGGAGGGGCCATGGTTCACGACCTTCTCTTATTATGTTATTTTTGGTTCACGGTTCACCAAGTTATGTGTTTTCAGTTCCTTATTAATTCGTTTCCAACTTCATACCTTCTCTGGTTCATGAACTGGAACTTCGCTGTTTGCGAAATCCTAAGCCTTCCTTCGAAATCCTTCCACCTAAATCTGATTGATCTCCCCGAATCCCCTCCCTCTTCCCCCTCAATCTCCTTTTACAGAGTGGGGAAAGATATGTATTTGTGGTCACGTTGTACCTTTTGCGGAGGTCCATGACTGAAAACCTGGTTCAAGAATGACTCATTCAATCCGCTACTCATTGTGGGCACTGAGCGCTCCCCCCGGAGAACCGAATGAGGGGAGTGCTTCGCGGTCACGGCGGTTTCCACTTCCATTTCACGAACGACGTCGGAGGCGGTTCGGGCCGACTGACGCGGCTCACGGCTGGGGCGGATTGTGATGGTGAACCGGATTGGTGCTTGTCCTGCTTCGCACCCGCAGAGGATCTCCGCCTCCATTCCGCAAACAACAACGGTCCGCAGAGGGGGGAAGCTTCGTGGAACCAGTTGGGCGTCGTTATCATTAGACCAGTCCGTAGACCGGTTCTTCCTTCGCCATCCTTGAGTATTCTCCACATTTTCACCAATCCTTTGAGGGGGAATTGGGTAGAATCTCCATTGAGTTAAAGGGGATCGTCATTATCCTTTGAGGATTTTTTAGGACCCTATAGTGTCATAGAAGCCATGTGTAGACTTCCTCTAGTGGTGATCCACACGTACACCACATATCTCTGGATGTCACCAAAGGAATCTCCAGGTGATAGTGTGGAGAAGCCTTTGTTTGCATTGTCTGCCTTAGATAGCCTTGATCCAATGGAGGAGGATCTCTCTAGGTCTTGAGAGCATTCTTGGAGGAAGGTTTTCATTCAGCCTTGAGAGAATTCTCCAAAACTATTGTTTAAAATGATTAGGGAAAAGTGTTGGGGTTGTGAGGATATTTATAATCGGGTTTGAGGTTATAGAGTGATGACAATAAATAAACGTGTTACGCATTTTATTTATTTCATTAACTCTTATTAAAAACCCCCACGTCGAATCATTAATTCCTTAACATGAACCCACACTGATTATAATAAATATCATTTAATAAAATGATATTATTTCCTCAAAATCCCTATAGAGAAAACTACATGATGTGTAACCATTAATACACAATGTGTACATGTATTTAATTTCATTTCCAAAATGAAAACTACAGAGTGTGTATATTCAATGTACATGGCATGTATATCTTGTTTTAATTTTATTCTTCCTCAAACATTAGAACGATTTAGGCTTCCTTGAATAATTATTAAACCAAATATGGGAATAATATTTATTCTACTTGAGATACTTGGATACACTTAGTGTGTGACACTCTAGGCCTCTTTCTCATTGGCATTAGGTGGGCTTGCCTAATATCTAAGATTATTATATAGTAACGGGTCAAGGAACCCAAGATAAAGAAGTTGACGCAGTATTGACGTGTCATCTTATATGAATTCATACCATGAAATATAATCCCTTTTTCATGATATCTTGAATCAAGCGGGTGGCATGCTAGTGCCATCAACCCATGTGCTTGATTATTCTTTCTTTGGCCTTCCAGAATTGAACTTTCCCATTCCTCACCATGGCAGTGGATTTATTTAGGATATATCAATTCCATGAGAGGTCCTGAGATATCTACTTTTGTTATAGAATAGAAGGAAAAAATCCCTTATTGCATTGTCTATTAATGCAGTATCACTCCTGACACACCGAACGTATCCTACTTGGCTGCGAACAGTGTGTCATCACAGTTTTCATCAATACATCTAAGTGCACGAGTTGAAATACGATTAATAATAATCTTAAAGACTAAGGACCAATACACATGTCCGTATATAGGAACATCTAATGACACTATGAAATGTGGATTTTCTACTGGCGGGTCTTGTTCTCATAATATCCTCCTAGATATTACCAGGGGCACACACCATGATAAGGTTCCTCAATGTTTTATGAGTCCTCTCCCCTAATGGTCTGTATTATTTTTTTCCCTCAAATAACATCATCCGACCATAGAAGATATACTCAAGAACAATGTTATGGCACTTCCGGGTTCTCATCAAAATAGGGATCTGCTATGACCCTTTAATTAAACAACAATCCATGGGACATTATCACATTTAATGTCACACAGAATAACAATCGAGATGTGATGAGGAGTTTATTTAATAAATAAAGTTCAAAGTAGTTGGTTCTAGGCCACAAACTCCAACAGAGAAACCATTTAATAATGATACCAGGAATATTACTTAAGAGTTAGTGGTAGTAGCAGAGCATTAACAATCTTGAGGTAGATGATGGGTAGAACAAAATAAAGGGAATAGAAACATGTTTCTTCTATTATTTGGATGGAATTAGACTGACAATGCATCCAATGGGATTATGTTAGGTTTTTTGTGCTATATCGGGGATGGAAGTAGCTTGTTGTTTTTCAACCTATATTCTAATTATAAACAGTTTTTGTTATGTGATGAAAATTTCCAATGTATGGGTTATCAATCATCTAAAAAATCAATAAATCGTTATAACAATGAATTAGACCATTTAAAAATTATATTAAAAATTCTTAAAATCATAAAGAAAAATATTCTAACTAGGGGATTGGAATTAATTATGTGTTTTCTTAAATAAAAACAGAAAGAAAATCAAAATTTCTTCTCACATCACCCTCGTACACTTAAACTATTTCACTCCTAGGAAAAATCATCATTGAAATTAAATCTATTCAAAAGTTAAAATATATTCATCCTACCTAAATTTAAATTTAACAGCATGAAATAAATGTTATTATATATTCATCCAATGTTTGAACTACCATTCCTTATATGTGATTCAAATCAGCCTTTCACTTTAATTAAATCAAATTTCCATTTTTGGAGTTGATCAAATGAGATTTAATTGGAAACAAATTTTCAATCAGAAGAACATCCATTTTTCCCTCTATTATATGTTTTTAAAAATATATATTGAATTTTAAATAATCCAATACAAGTAAAATGAACATATTATACGTCAATTATCCCATTCATGGGATCAATATTCACCAAACTATAATGAATTCATTTTTTTAAATAGACACTTATTAATTATATGCACATATATTTTTATGTTTTTATAATTTTTACCAGTCCTATTTGTGAATAGAATTATGAAAATGAACATAATGATTTTTCTAGGGGATAATCACACACAATGTTTCATCATCTTATGAATCCATTTTGGGCTCCCAATTTCCCATTTCTTCCCATGTTCAAATGAATTATATAATTTTTATTTGATTTGTCTTCCTAATGTGTTATTTCTCATAGTGGTTAGATTAAATCAAATTTAGATTAGAAAATTTAATGAACTCATGCCATAAAATTGGTTCCTCAAAAATATTTTCCCTCATACTCCTTTTCCTAATTATATGACCAAGCTTCAATGAAAGCACTGACTAATTCAAATGGGTAGTCATCTAAGTCCCATAGTTTAAGAACCAATGAATTCCACTAACTCCAGATTGATATTTTCAAACAAGGGGGTATAAACATAAAATTCAATAAAATTTTGATAGTTCTCGATATAACCTATAAAGAAGATATTTATTGTATTTAGAATTTGGAATTATTATTTTTTGAAATGAAAATTAGAAACAATGATATTTACATTTTAATACTACCATGCCCCTACCCATACTTGGTTAAAATACCATTCCAATTTAATTTCATCATCTATTTTTTCATGAAAATAGTTTAATATAAAATAAGTTTCAAGAACAATATTTGGGAAAGTGAACCTTCCAAAGCTCTATTTTTTAGAAGTAGGGATCTATCTAGTCTCCTCTGCAAGTTCTTTTAGGAAACCTCATGGTACTTCTACAGTTATTGTTTTTTAACCTTAAATGGTTTGTTTGAACCTTATCCTTCAATTTCAACTAAACAAAAATAAAATTTTTAGTTACTTTATATGGCCCAGTCCACTTTAAATTAATCTAAACAGGGAAAAGTTTCATCCTTGAATAAAATATCTTCATTATTTATCCAAGATAACATTATATTTTTGGGATCAATGTTTTAGGTGTATATTTATATTTCTCCTTTTTAATAGGGAGTTTGTATACCACTAACTTCTCATCTCCTCAGGATCCTTCATTTGTGGCTTCCATTGTTTCTTCGTCCTCTCTAAAATAAAGGTTCACACTTTAAATATCAAAGTATCCCTTGTGATGTAAATCAATAGGAAATTGGTCATTCGTACCATAAAAAACCTATATGATGAAATACGTAAGGGTTTTTAGGATGTTCTATTTGCCAATAGTTAATATTGTAATTTTTACTCTAGTCATTGTGGTTAGGTTGTACTTTCATCTCCAAAATTATTTTTATTTATTTATTAGAAACCTCTTCCATTACATTTGTCTGTGGGTGGTAAGTAGTATATATTTTATAGTCCACTACATATTTATTCCTAAGGAACTCCATTTTATTATTATAGAGTGGTCTCATTGATGATAGATTCTTTCCTAAGGTATAATAAACATATGAAAACTTGTTAATTTTATAAATTCAATCACAATGTTAAAATCATCAGTTAGATTAACAATTGTTCAATCCCCATGAAATCATATTTTAATACAAACAGAATATAGGAAAATCCAAATGACACAGAAAATTAGAACTTGAATTCAATTCCCTATACATTGAGTATCTTATATAAAATCAATGGTCTTTCATTCATATAATTCCTTTTGTAAATTATACAATTAAATTGAAATTTTGTTCATTTTTTCAAAAAAATGATAGTTTTTAGAAATTGAAGGCTAAAATAGTCTATCATACCAAATATTTATGAAGGTTCTTTGAGGTAAGAAATGACCTCCACAAGAACGTTTTCGATAAAATGAAATCACAGAGTTCATTTCTTCATTAGGTTTTCACCTCATAATGACTTGGTCATTCCAAATTTATTATAAAAAATGTTCATCTCAAACAAAATATTCTGATTCATATTTCAATTTATCAATTTGATGTTTTGAGAAGAAAGATGGTACCTTTTCTATGTCTATAAAATTCAATAGGCCAGCATACCACAACCCCTTGGTAAGGTTTTATAGTCACTCAATAGGTAATAAATCATCCAATTTGGACTTGGGGATTTGTTCTACCTTTGCATTGTGAGGAAACCTACTCATGTGGTCATCCACTATATTTACACAGTACTTCATACTCTTAATCTCTAGAATAGAATCTTATAGAAACAAATTCCTCCTCAACAGTCAAATATTTTCATCATATTTCATAGTCAAATATATCAAGGAAGTTTGAATAGAATAAATAGTTAAATTTCTCCCTAAAATAGAAAAATGAAATTTTATTGAAGCTACTACAATAGATAAAAACTAATTATATATTATAGTGTAATTATTACTAAAAGTAACAAGGTATTGTGAAGTGTAGGATATCAGTTGTGAAATTATATAAATATTTTCGGAACACACAACCCCTACAAATTGGTGGGAAGTGGAACACAATATCGCAAAGGGGTGACTTAAATTGGGTAAAAATCAATGGGGGAAGTGTTCAAGCACACTTTTAATATGTAAGAATTTATCATTAATGAATCATTAAGAAAGTTAGTTTTCTTATTGAGTAGTTTAGTCTGGGGAATGTTGTTTTTTCTAATGTTTATAATAATTTTTCTATTAAATCTAATGTATATTAGTAATGATCTGATGGGCCTCAGAGTAGTTCGGTAAGGTAGTGTTGAAATGACATCAACTTTGGAACTTTTACTTCAATCTAAAATTTTGAAATTAAAGGTCCCAAAATATTTCTTTTTTCAACCATAAAAAGGAACATTTAAAAATTTAAATCCATGTTTTTCTCAATTCATATTTTTAGAATAATTTATAGAAACTCCAAAAATCATGGAAAAAAAGTCCCAAACATAAGGAATTCATCAAAGAAAACTCTAATTATATATTTTCTTGGTCTAAGAAAATACTTCGCTTAAAAATTTTAAAGGTATGTAGGAAATTAAAAGGACTAAAATGATCCCTTTGATAGAAAAATAAAAAAATGGAAATGTGAAGAGGTTTTGTCTTTGTCACACGGGGCTATTAAAACCTATAAAAATATTGAAAATCTATCTTTGATGAAATAAGGGCACATCCCAATTATTCTCTCCATATTTTGGTCCACAAAGTGTAATAAATTGTTTCATTTCCATGTCGCATGATTCAATATACAATAATATATGAAAAATATCTAAAAGATCCGAATTTGGGTAAGCACCAACACATTTTTATCACTTTTCACAATCGTGCATCTGGTTTTATTTGGGTAAATTTGGATGTGATCTACCCATTGGGAGTATGTGATGAGGTATATTATTCCATCCATGTAAATTATTTATATTTCTCTTTTAAAATTTAAAAAGTATTGTATTGAGCATCATTTCAGAATGTCTCGCTATTTTTTTTCATATTCTAGAAAAATACTATACCTAAAAGTGATTGGGACAATCCTTAAGATGCAGTATAATCTCTTGCCTATGGAAATAATGTAATTTTTTTCATACTTTTCAACATTTGGTGTTATTGTATAAGGTATTTTTTATTTGTGATTATGATTCAAATTTTCTCATTTTCATTTAAAAGAAATATTTCAATTTTGAAGGAATAATTCGTAATTCTTACTCATGTGGTTTTTTAGAGATGTTACCATCTTAGTTTTCTTATGAATGGAATCCTACACATGGAAGATATGAATATTTTTAAAATATTTGAGTAATTCATCAAAAACAAATATCATCATGTTTATTAAATTGTTCAATAATTTAAACTGCCTCAAGATTATTTTCATTTACGAAAATATATTTCTCAAGAAGGTTGGGTGATTTAAAAGATTTTTATATTATAGATATGTATTATAAAAAATAAAACCCTCTATAAAAATGGTAATTAAAAATGTTTAATTTTTAACATAGAGTGCTATTAATGAGTCAGTTTTATTGAATTTAAAATGATGAAATCCACTATTTCCTCACGAAAAGTCATGTAATAGGAGATTTAATTGACATTTAATAGGGGTTTTACGATTCTTAATAATTTTCAACCATCAATTATTGGGGGGGGGAGCCATATCTTTTCCTTATTCCATTTTGTGAATTTAAAATACATTTGAGAATGGTTAACCTTGTACACATACCAAGACATCTTCAATGACACATATTAGTTCTCCCATTTGTAAATAAAATTACATTGAATAAGGCATATCCTTAATTGGATATCCTATAATAGAAAATTAATTAGAAGAAATTAAATTACTAGTTTTATTGGAGATGTAAATTATACCTAGATATTGGTATTTATAGGTTATCCTTGGGGAAACAAGAGAAGAAACATTCTTAAATAACCTGACATACTCATTTCTTTGATATTTTCTTCCCTTGTCACACATTTTTTTAGTGAATTTTTTACACCTTTAAATGTTGATAATATATTCCACCATTGGGATATTGATATCCACTTTCCTGATGTCATCTAAAATCTTTTATTGTAATGATTATTCCAGGAGTTTTTAGGTTCTTTCATCATTTCACAGAAGGTGAGGGTGGTTTGGTGTGGGTATTTCATCATATAATTCCTGTCATCTATCCTCTAAGGGCATGTATTCACATATTTTTATTTAGGATCTATTTCCTATACATATTCTACAGATTTATGCGGCTATCCACTTACGCATCTTATTTATAGAGGTGTTCCTTCACCATATCATAGATCCTTTCCACTACTTAATATAATATCATTGAAATTTAATTCAGGGTTAGGAATTGTCTTATTAGGATGCTTATTTGAGCATTGATTTACTATATTATTGAGGGTGTCTATGAGATTATAGAACTATGATATCGATTCCTTCAAATCTAATCCACGATCAATGAGATTGGCATATTGATTTTTTTATATTCTATTACCAATCTCAAAATACATTTCATGGAAGGATTTTGTGATCTTCCTTACAAGTAACTTATATATGGTTGAAAACTATGTCATTGGATTATAGGGTGTTGGAGTTATTTTTGGAATGGGGGGACATTGGGATAGTTGTATCCTTGATCCAAGCTGATTAGTGGAATAATATTTTAATCCTTGGTTTATACATGGTTGGATCTGTAATTTCGACAGGAACACTACATAAAAACTTTTTGTCACTTTATCTTGAGGGTATCTTTCATTTTAATATTCATAGGAATAAAATAATTTGTATACACATTATTGTGTGGTGGCTGATGATTACCGAACTTTATTCATAGCTTTATATCTCACGAAACATGTTTGTTTGTTAATTTTATTTATAAAAAAGAGAGTCAGTGATTTTTATCTCATGTCCACCTCTTTTTGTAATTCATAAAGCATATTTTTATTAATTTTGAGTGATTATTTAAATAAGATGTCTAAATTCATCTTGTAACTTATTAATATTTACTATTCCCAACGAAGCATCAAGTAGTTTCGTATAATTTTCCAACAATCCTTGGTAAAAAATATAAATAAATGTTGTTCATCATTTAGATGGTGTGGGATGTATGTGGATAGTTTTCAGATAATTTCCCAAAGCTCATATCTTGTTTTTTCACTTTCATATTTGATTCAATTGATATTATTTCTTAGATGATTACTCAGTGAAGCTGGTAATAATTTCACATGGAAAGTCCTATGTATCTCATTTTATGAGGTTACTTCTATAGGATACAAGCTGCAATGCGACCCCTTATCCAATAGTTCAAGTGATAAGGAGAAAGACTTATAACTAATTTGATCCTCAGTGTCTCCTCTGGTTATAAACCAAATTTATACTTTTTTAACTTATTTAAAGTGTTTGTTGGGGTCTTCATTAGATAGTTCATAAAACTGAGATAGTATTCCAATCATTCCATTAATTATTTGATAATATTATTGATAATTTATTTGTAATTTTAGATTACTGATAATATAAAATGGTGCAAAAATTTATCTCATGGTCCTATTAAATTAGAAAATACTATTCTCCATTTTATCACTTATTCTTATATCACTTGTGGAGGAAGAAGCTAAGGAGGCAGTGTTATCCAATGGAATGGAGAAAAACTATATTCATATTATTCAATAGTTTTTATAGTTCTGAGCCTCCCCAAAAAATTCTCTCAACCTCCGGATAATGAACATTAATTCTAGAAGAAATAGATTTGTTTATTTAAAATAATTTTAATCCAAATTAAAACCAAACACCAGCCTTCTTGGCAATGGATCTTGGTTTGTTGTGCACCTACCATAAAGAAATCATTAAAATGAATTATTAACTTTACAGAAAATGCATTACCATGGGTTTTATAATATCTTTGAAGAAGAAAGTGTTGTGGGTTTGTACATGTATTGTTTTGGTGGTTTCAATTTTTTTGAAATATGTGGGTGTAGATGGTGGGTTTTAATATCAATCTAAATTTCACAGGTCTTACCTTAGATCATTCCCTAATCATAAATTTGAATCAATATTCTATTTAGATCATTCCCTCATTATAATTTTGAATCAATATTCTATTTTTCCTATTCATTATAAAATCATTTGAAATATAATTTCTTATATTTTTCTACTTATTATTAATTTGATAGGGAAATAAAATGGTCACTATATCCCAATATTTTCCATGCCTGGATATTGGATATGTCCAATCACCCTCAAATTATCTCACTACACATAATCACATGCAATGATTTCTGTCTGAGTGCATATTTGTGAGCAAATTATGATAATTAGTGGAAGAAATTAAAATCATAAAACCATAATGTATATTTAACTAATAACAAAAACTAATATCTAAAGAGGAATTTAAATGACAAATTACACAACTATAATTCATTAATAGGGGTAATGAGGTAGTTCACCATAGCATGAATGAAAATGGCTAAGTATTCCATCATTGAAGTTACTACAGCAGGGAATGAAAAAAATAAGAATCATATCTAGTAGTGAGTGAGGGAAATATTCAACAGTGATACAGTGTAAATGAGAACTCTGAGTGTAGTGAACTACATATTCTTTTATGTAATATTTATTTAGCATGTGAGTGTGAATATTAATCTTTAATGTGACCATAAATAAAATCATCAATTAATTCAGAGATTTCATTTTTAATCTTTATGTTGTCACTACTTCTATGATGAATGGTGGGAATGTCTCTAGAATTGAGGGTCTACATGATTTTTTCTAAAAAATAAATAATATTCCATAACATTCCTCAAAAGAACCATATTAGTGCCTATTTCTTAGGTGAAGTGTTCTAGTGATTTTTAGAAATGAATGTCCGTATCATGAATGAAAGGGTATGATAGAAGAAATCAGATTCAGATTTGATTGATTGGAATCATAAATTTCACAATGCCAAGATGATGTCGGTATTTTCCATTTTTACTTGTGATTATTCCATACTATAAATTTAATGTGTCATTCTTGAAACATACTCCATCAATATTTCTATTTATTTATTGGTGGGGGAAGCTTCTCAATTGGTATAGAATTCTAGTTTGAACACCTCTACCCTGTTTACTCTACCATCTCATTGGAGCTTGGTCCTTCATTTTCCGGATCTGGTGGTGGGAGGTAGAAATATTCTTCACAACTATGTGGAATGGGGAAACATCCTTAATGTTATAATTGGAAGATTTTCCGTAATCCTGGAACCTTCATACGGATCATAGGTTCAGTCAATACAGAGCTCATATTGGATTAGTATACAACCATTATTCTCTTGGAATGGTAAATTCATTCCATCAATCAAAGATCAATCCATTTAGACTAGTTACAGGAATGAGAAGGTGTTGTAACTTGAGTAGGAAGAAGCCTCTTCTTTTTCACAGCAATGGATCTATAGGGTGATAGATGTTGCAGTAGTAGAGAACTGGTGGCATAACATTGTAGAGCTACCATGAGAATACACGGTGGTGGAATGAAATGATGGTAGTAACATGGAAGAATAGGGTCATGGTGGCACTGAGGGTGATGAGTGGTAGCAGTTTGGAGCTACCATTGAAGAATTGTAGTATGAATGATCATTAATAGGTGTCTGTCACAGTGGAGTGGAAGCAATATGGCATTAGATTATGGGAATAACTAAATCAGGGGAGTGGTGGATTTTTTGTTATACTGTTGGGCTATTGGTAGCTTGATTCTACTACCACTAGGTTAGTAGTAGCTTGTTTGTGCTACTGTTGTGATAGTGGTAGCTTTTCTGTGCTACATCTACATTGGTGGTGGCATGTTTGTGATATATAGTTCACATTTCAAACATGTTTTGTTAACTGCTGACAATTTATAATTTATGGGTTATTAATAATCCTTAATAATTATTAAATCATAAAAGAACTCAAATTTTTCTAATTACAAAATATATTCCAAATTATAAAAAACATGAAAATACTTTTTTACTTGGGTATTGGATTAAATTGGGGGTATTCTCAAGGAATAATCGTAAAAAAAATTTAAAAATTACAATATGCATAAAAATCCAAGATATAACCATATGACATTAACAAATTAATATATATAATTTATTCTCTTATATCCCAATGATATTTTCAGGAATATATAATTATATAATTTGAACAGACAATAAACTAATTCATATCATGACTTTCTCAACTAGTGGACATTTTTTCCATTTTATATAACAATATTCTTATTTCATGAAAACTACTCAAAATATCCCTCAAATACATACACATATTCTACACTTCTAAACTTTTAATGTTTACTAAATTTCAACTGAACCTAGGGAAATGGAACATGGGAGAGGTTTAGATCAAATTATCACTAAGGGAAAGAATAAAATTATAGTGATCTTCACAGAAAATGATGTAAATATTATTGTAGGAATACATAAACAATATAAATCCATAATCAACATGAAAATAATATCAATCTATATCTCTAACATGAAATTAATATATGTATATCAATGATAATGATCTCATAATTGTGGAATTCATAATTTTAGACATCAAGAATCAAATGTCTTGACCCAGTGCAAAGATACAATACTTGTCATCAAGAATGCAGTCAAGAAATACTATATATAGGCCATGTGATAGGACATTTTCCTATTATGGTAAGAGGTATAAAACAAAACCCAACATCTTTCAGGATCATGAAACATATCATTTCATTTAGGGGTTATATAATGTTGTTACCCACCAATAACATGTTTATGTTTAATGAATTCACTATAATAGAAAATGAAAAACAATTCATCACCAACCTTTCCAATAATCATCCATAGTGAAATAAAAACATAGATAATTCCAATAATTTAACCAATGTTAATAAAATGTATGACTATATTATAACCCATCTAGAGGAATAATGTGGATGGTTAAATAATTCATATCCAACAAGACAATAATAATTCATTTTGAAATAAAAAATACATAATACCAATACATTTCCTAATAAAAAATAATAACAATATTTCTATGTAAAAAATATCTAATTTGAGTTATATAATATTTCATATTCACAATATATAGGATAATGATTATACAGCTAAGTCACTACTATAATACCATGATCATTATTCATCTAGAGAAAGATATCAGATGGTTTCAAAAGAATATGTAAAAAGAACTGAGAAATTATTGTTGAATAGTTTATATGGGAGGAATTTATATACACAGAAAACAATGATCTAATTCCATATAATACATTCAAGGCCAGGATATACCCAATTCATGTAAAGTAAGTTTATGATAATGATCATTACTCAATGAATAAATGTTTAGTTACCAAAAAATATTACTATAGAAAAAAAGTAAGTTAGTTGAAACACGACTAAGTTAAAAATATAAGTACTCTTAATCCCATGAAATGTAAACAAATATTTATTATTATATATGAATGGGTAGTTAATACACCATATAGAGGGAAAATGGTTTAGAAAATCAATTGCTTCGCAAATAATCTGAATTGAGACCATGAAAACTATTAATACACGAGAAACACTTTTATTAAAAACCCTTGAATGATAAATATTTTGTTTCTTCAAATACAATAATTAAAATATATTTCATGATATGATATCTCAAATAGGTAGTATATAAACTGCAAAAATTAAATTATGTTCATAATACCAAACTTGTCTCAAAAAGTGGAATTCGAGATGAAACCCCTTATAGCTTGAGTAAAACTTTTGGATCGAAAACCCAAGAGATTAAAAAAAGGAATTTATAATTATATACCATTAAATAAATTATATTCATGATACAACATCTGAAAGTTTCAGTATACACTCCCTAAAAAATAAAAGAGCTACATAAATACAATACTTGTGTCAATACAGGATAATCCAGATGGAAACCATTACAATTTTTCCTAACCCCCATGAATGAAATATAACTTCAAGTGTCATAAACAAATATATATATATTAATGTTTTTATTCATAACATTACTCATATTATTTTTCATTTATAAGCTTCATTAATAGTCACCCTCAATATAGATTATACTTAATTTCCACATTTGTTATTTATAGTTTTATCATTTGTATATTTTCGTAACATTAGTGTACATTTTCATTATAATTTCAAATTAATCCAATGATATAAAATTAAAATTAATCTTAGGTATGATTTATAATTATTTTTGAAGTTTCAAATTCCTTTCACCAGTGTTTTAGTATTTATTATTGAAGATAAACTTGATCACTAGCATGTTTCATTGATTCTTGATTATTGAAGTGTGTTTTATTAATTGATAAATTAAATATTGAAATATAATATCTTGAAAAAAATATCTATATACCCATTTATATAATATTACACCTTAAATTAAATTTCTATAGTCTTTTATGACATTAGTTCATAGTATTGTTCAGTTATGCGGTTAAACCAACCCAAACATGAACATAACTTGATTTAATGAATGATTATGAGGCTTTTTTTATGTAATATAATCATATAAGAATAATAATGATCTTACTTATTATTATTGATTTTATATATCAGTATTTTATGGAATTATAAGGATACTATATTTTATATAAATTCGTTACGTAGAAAGATTAATCCATTCTATTCTTAGTTTTATCATTTTAAACAATTGAATTTAGAATAATTGATTATTGATCACATAAGTAAATTTATTTAAACTATAAACATAATTATATCATTAAAATAATATTTATATTTAATATTATCTTTATATCCAACCATTCATGGGTATAAATAAAAAAACACATTTTTTCATAGAGGCGGTAGTACTCACAACGCACGAACAACGATGTTGTTTTTTAATGGTTGGGGAATCTAAATAATAATCATAATAAAATTAATATAGAAACATTAAATTATATAAATATAATAATATCATTATATTCTTTTTGAGAGAATAAATTTGAAATAATATAATTAAGAGGAAAACTATGTAGTTGATAATCCTCATGAAGGGGACATGAATTTTATTTATAAGTCTCCTTGAATTTCAAGGGACTGGGATTAATATGATTGACTAGGATATTGTTTTTATTGGATAATCTTATAGGGAGAATTACATTTTTTAGTTTCATTGTGAAATTTTAAGATGAGGGGTGTCTTTAGGTGGGGGATGTGAATCCTTTTATAAGTGAAGTGAATGGTTGTATTCAGAGCACTGAAAAAATATTTAACAAGTTGATGTTTCTATTCAATGTTCCGAGACTTATAAAATTAACAAAACATAATAGGGTAAAACATCCTTTCTAATAAAAAGTTATTTCATTCCATTTTTTCTTTTTTAAAATGTTTTATTATTTTTACAGATGGTTAAACTCAATTTACTCCTTTTAATTTTACTGTGATATTGAATTTTTAACCATAGTAATTAATCGAAATTAAAAAGATAGATAATTTAAAATTTTAAAATCATTTAATCAAATAATCTTTTAAAATATTGGTGAATTTAATTTTAAAAAAGGTAAATTTTTTTTTGTAAAAACAGTTCTCAGGGAAATGCCATTTTTAAGCATTAATTTTTTATATATAATAAAATTATCATGGTTACTGATTTTAAATCCATCAATTGAATTATTTTTTATTTCAATTTATATATTTGAAATATTTTATGTAATATTTTGGGATCTTGGCACTAAGTTATCATGTGATTATGAGGCCTAGGGTGGCTCAGTATATATATAATAAAATATAATAAATATATTATTTCACGCACACGATTTTTTTGAAATAATATAATGAATCCAAAATGCTGTCTCTGATATGAAATTTAACTCCAACGTTAAATATATAAGAAGAGTTTTACATTAGGCAGGAAATTCCCATTATTTGCATCTGGATTTTGGTTTAGGTGCAGTCATTGGTGAATTAATAATTCAATGAATTAATTAAATTATTTAGTTTTTATTTATTAACTAGGACCCGTTATCCTATTAATAAACAAAATTATTCTAAACCCATAGGTTTATCCACAAACCCTAGGGTTTCAATATAGGGTCCATAGAGGTGATCCTTGGAGAATAACATCGGGGTTAGAGATCAATAATAAATTTCAAAGGATAGTTTATGAGAATAGATTTAGTGGATTTTTTCACTGACAATGTAAGCCATTTTTCATCAGTGATCTATAAAAACTGAGGTTAAGAATTTATTTCATTGGTTTAATCATAAACTTTTTATACCTTGAAGAAAATGACTAGGTTTCACTAACAGATTGATTCAGGATGTGATCATTTTTTACATGTGTGAATTTATCCTCTTAGTATTTTGGAATTGATATTATTTAAGGAATTTTTATCAATTCTTCCATATAATAATAGAGGATTTGGGCCAACCCAAAACAAGGAAGAGGTTTAATATTTGGTTGTTTTTTTTCATTTCCTCCCCTGTTATTTGAACTATCATTGCTAGTATTTTCATTGCTTGGTAGTTTAAAAAATCCCCTGTAATCGATCGTTTTGAAACTTATCGTTGGAACAAAATATTGATGCCATGGTTATGGGTTTATAATTTTTGAAATGATCTATAAGTGGGGTCGATAGTGGAGTAATGGGATTAGAATTTCATGTTTGGGAATTGTGGTGATGGTGTAGAGTGATAAAAAATTATTTTCAAGTGGATTGGATGGTTTTAATTCCACCACCATTGATGGAAAGACTCGGTCAACAATAGAAATAGGTTTAATAGAGAGAATCATGGATTGATTTAATGCATTAGAGGCTTGGAATGAGATGCATGAAAAACCATTGTGTTATAGAAAAGTACCGACTTCCCAACATGTAGTGTGAGGAACACACACCATGTTGACCGATTCATACAAAAACTAGGGTTTGGGAAAATAAAATATCACATTCCATGTGGTATCCTGTATTTATTTTGTGACCCATTCCTGAAAAAATAACATATAATCTCGTTGTTTAATAGAACAAAAAATTTCTAGGAAACTGGGTACGACTAGAGTACATTGGTACATACCGGTAATCTGAAATGGCCAGGTACATGGATATGAATTGGTACATAGGTACATACATGTTAGATGAAAATGACTCGATACTCGAACACGGCGAGGTACTGAGACATAGACAAGTACAAGGTAGTGATAAAAGTACACTAGCAAAACATGAATTACATATGCATGGGTCAGATTAAATGATCAGAGACGAGTTAGCAAATAGAAATAATGTCAACTATATAGATTTTGTGTACATTCCCATGGGTAGTTTGAGGCCCTCATTATTTTCATGCTGGAAAAATATTTATAGGGTACATTCAATTGGTCCATCCCCATGGGAGTACAGTGAGGAATCACATATTGAGCATATGATGTTTTCCCAATTACAAGATTATTCTTGAATATAATTTGGGAACCATTTCATGTAATGCCATGACCCCAGTTACCCAAAGCCGGTGCATTATTTTAATACATCGGCATGATTACAAGGAATCAAGTCATGAAGGACCGATTAGTTTAACAGTCTTGGAAAATAGATTACATACATGTACATTACATTACATAGTAGAAAATAAAACACAACATAAATGATTCATTGAGAACGCCATTATTCCCTTTTAGCTTCTCCCTACATATCATTCACAATACACTTCCTGGAATACTTGTAAAAATAAAACATAGAATGGGGTGACCTCAAACATTCAGTAAGGATATGAAATACAATGTAATAAAACATACTATTAAGCATGGTAAATAATTGAAATCATATGCCTTAACCAATAATAAACATGAATAATTTTATGGAAGGAATATGATCTGAGTAAATAATTCCATAATAAAACATATCATAGGTATTCTACTAGTCGAATGACCACATGAACCATCAATATTATTTTCATAATGAGGGAATGTATAATGACGAACATTCTAAAACAGTTTGTCAAGGCCTTGTCCAAGATGTCTAAAAATGATTAAGGCCTCGACCAAAACCATATATCAAATTAAGAAATGCCTTGTCCAATTCCATGTCTAGTTGTCTCATGAGACCTACCGATGCATCGATTAGCTATAGCGGGCTCCACCCATCACTTAATACATCCAATACATTCCTCATATGAAAAGGTATAAACAAATCATAAACATTTGTATTAAAACTGGCATACGAAATGTCAATACTTTACCCAAAAACCATGAATGGTATAAAAATAACACATCCACAGTCAAACATATCACAAAACCTTCAATACAATATTGAAGATTTGTATCATAATAAATCAAATTCAAACAAGTTTAAAATCCATTAAATGATTTTGACATAGATGAAAATGATTTGTAAAACTCTTTGAGAGAAATAACCCTTTTTCATGAAAACATTTAAAAGTCACACAATTTAGAAAAGAAGTCATTTGAACACAATTTTGAATCAAAGTGTCCCATACCACTTTTTAACTTTTTCAAGGAATTAAAATTTAAAAAAAAAATTCATGTCCATATAAATAAATCCTTAAAACCCATTTTGAAAACATGAACCTTATTGAAAATGATTTAGAAGAAATTTTTTTTAAAACATTTAAAATGATGTTTTGTAAAAAAGTGCCTTAGAAGAATCTATTTGAAAAATATTTTATGAAACATGTATATGGATAATAAATATGTCTCAGTAGATACTTAAACATAAACAATCTCGGATAATAATGAGATTGAGGAATTAACCCTTACCTTGTTGTAATCAATCGAGTCGTATGAAAAATAGTCAATAACCACCAAATGAATAATTGAATATCATTAATATCAAAATAATAATGATAATATATATCAAATGGAAGTACACAATACACCACATGCAATAAATAAGTGGTTAACAATGGAAATCTCATGGAATTAAAATTGACATAAGAAACCCCTTACCTTGCACTTTCCATTAGTCGAGGGTACATTTAACCTCCTGTATGAAGATCATAGTATGTTATTAAATTATACCAGAACCATATTAATATTTATTATATCATACATGATTCATTTATGACTTTATACTACCCATTTAATAATAATTTCCATGTTAAATTAACATTTCAGGTAATAATCGCTTTCTTTATTGTACGTGTTTTAACTTGTTACTCTTGATTGTACCACTTAGACAAAGATTTATATACTTTTAGAATATAAAACATGATTTATATATATCATATATATTTAGAATATAAATATGTATAATAGAAATATATATGAAATGAAAAACACCATTTATGGAGACGGTAGTCCATACGTAGGCATAAGCGTTGATTCTGTTTTCATATCGTATTGAACGGAACTAAGGGAATAAGATATATGTAAGTACACACACACACATATATATATAAATATATATATCTCTAGTAGCATTATTATTCCATATATTACATACTTATTAGGAATATATATATTTTTATTATCGTCGATGAATGGTGATCATGTAAATGAATCTTATCGCATCATGGAGACGGTAATCCGTACGTACAAACGAGTGACAATATAATTTCCTTAAAGGTGTGGAATTGGATTGTATACTAAATTCACAGAGAAATTATCATGTTATTTTAATTATTTATATGCATATTACTAATCATTATATCCATCCAAATAACATGGTGTTTAATAACAAATTACACCACGACATGGACACGGTAATCCATACGTACGCACGCATGGTGACATTATCATTCATAAGATCTATAGAATAATGAATATAGTTGTACCGTATTTATAATAATTTCAAAGTATATAAAATATACTGGAGTTATTATTGAATAATTTAAACAACAAAGAAAGACTAAGTGGAAGAATAACAGAACTCTAAAGAGGTGATGAGATATTTACCTCTTCTTCGTGTTCTTCCTTTTGATTTGATCAAAAGGGATCCATATGATGTCTTTCTGAATAAAGGAAGGCCTATAGGATGATATAAGGGAAGTTTGAGAGGATATTTGGTCAGGGGTGGGCAGAACCAAAAGGCTTTGAAGGAATGAATTTTAGAGAAGGGGAAGTTCCCTTTTATAAGAGGGGTGAGGGGTAACTTTGGAAAAACATAAAAAAATGTATAATAAATTTATATTCGGTTTATAATAGCTCCAAAGTGACTTATGTAGAGGCTAGGCTCGGTATGGGTCGAAATACTCTCATCCAATAGGTTTTAGACAAGTTTAGGTTACCATTTTAACCTTATCATTTAGATTTAACTATAAGTTAAATAATTTAACTTTTACCATGTCTTCTTGTATTCTTACACTATATGGTTAATAAACATACTATATACTGCCAATCAAACCCTAATTGGTTAATTAATTTTATTTATATTATTATATATGTCTTTTGGACAAACCTTATATTTTTAGGACTATTATATCAATTAATAATATAATATTTGTTTTAAAAACTATTTTATGTCAATTTTGACACTCTTTGGTATTTGTTTTTTGATAAAATAATAACAGCATGATTGCTTCAAAAAAATACATTGCATCAATTATAACATGTCATATTCACCTATAAAATTTTTGGATGTCATAAAAATCTTGAAATTATATTTATTTTTATATTTATAATACCATTTATTTGATTCTTTCATTAATAAGGTAATTACTGCATCATCATTGTGTCATTAATAAATTTAATTATTTAATAACTAAAAAATTATAAATAAAATACCATTATGTATGAACTTATATTTATAATTAATATTTATAGTCGAATTTATCTTATGTATAACCCTATATTAAAATGTTTTAGTTATTAAACATTCATTTTAACTCTTTTAACTCTTCTTTAAATTAAATAATAATAAATGTCTAAATCTAATACAAGTGGATCTAAAGGGTCATATTTTATTCCGAAGTTTTTTAGTCAAATTACATTTATCCAATAGAATTAGGACATGTGTTAGGGTAATAATAATATCATTTTTATCCTTAATTACCCTATTTACTTTTAACCATAGTAAATAAAAGTAGAAAGTTACTATTCACCAAAAATTATTTTTATCTTATTGAACCACATTTTACTCTTTGATATTAACCGTGTCTCTCGGATTTTTAAAATTCAACTCACAGAAGCGGTAAAATTAAGTTTTATGTAAATTTACAAATTCTCCTAGGAGATGGGTAAAAGACGGTCAAAAGTTCAATAAAATGATTATATATCTAAAATTAATATAAACTGACTCAAATGAATTACATTGAACTTATATATGTATTATTTATATATTTTGACCTAAAATAAATTTCAATAAAATAAATAATTATTTAAATAAAAATTCGGTTTTAAAATATAACTCGGTGTTTTTTACTATTCATCAAAAAATATAAAGTTTCCAGAAAAAATACCAAAAATTCACCCTAAGCTAATTTTGATATTAACAATTCAGTAATGAATCCTATTTACCAAATTCCAAACATAGAAGTTGCATTTTTAACATAAAATTAATTCCCGCTGTCAAAACCAAAAGGAGTATTTTTAAGAAATAAAAACTATCAAAAGTTTGACACTTGTTCATGTCCAATTTCAAAGTGAAATTACTTACAATAACCAGCATTGGATTAAATGGTAAAAATATAATCTATTTATAATTAAAAACCATTAAAATTTATAATTTAACAATATAAATTATTTTCATTAAAAAAGTTGTCTTCAGTTAAAATATAGTATTTTTCACTATTTACTAAAATATGAATGTTATCAGAATAACACCAAAAATTTATTGAAAATAAATTCTTATGTCCCGATTCTAAAGAAGAAGTTTATTTTGACAAATTTAATTTATAAAAGTTTCAAATATTTGATTTAAAATTGGTTCACCATTGAAAGGAGGTAAAAGTTCATTTTTTCGAAAAGTACTTTTATCTAAAAACATGAATTTGTGCTTACATTATGTCTAAGTAACTCATAATATGACTGAAAGTTATTTTTTATTGATACCAAGAGAAAACCAAATTACACTTCATGGGGGAATAAAATAGTGAAGGCCAAGAGAGTCCTTCTGAACCACATTAACACACTCTAAAGGAAGAGAGTTAAGGCTGTCATAAACCACCAGCGTCTCCTCAGGTCGGCCCCAACGAGCCAGCTCATCAACCGCAAAGTTAGACTCCCTCAGACTATGGGGAACCATCCTTCCCTGATTGGTCTCCACTTTACACCAGAAAAATATATAGGTTAAATCCCATGAGATGTCTTGATAGCCCTGGAGAGATCTGACCAAAACCTTCGAATCCGATTCCACTTCTATCACCGGGAGCCCCTTCCTCCTGCATACCATCAAACCTGAAAGAAGGGCTCTAAACTCCGCACCCATAGAGTTACCTGGTCCATAATAAGCACTAAAGGCAACCAGAACAGAACCCCAGCAGTCTCGAAGCAATCCACCGCCCCTCATAATTCCTCCCACACATGAGCCATCCACGTTCAGCTTCCACCCATGCTTTGGAGGCTGCAATTTAACCCACCGTCCTCTATCCAACCTTTTTCCAGCCTGTCCACCAATCAAACCCTCCAACATAAGAAATTGAACACCATTTTTGAAAAGGGAGGACAGCTCCACTATAATGGCCTTCATCCGGATCTAAAGATGCAACAAGGACCTCTCACCACCCAACCTTACCTGGTTGCGAGCCTCCCAAATGGTCCAACAGATGGCTACAAGAATGATGATGCATGTTGTTTGCTTCCCCGACCTGCCATCAAGCATAGAGAACCAAAACTAAATGTATTCACGAACCGAGTGGCACTCCCCGCATGGAAACCTGAACTGATCAATCCGAGCCCAGAGGAGAGAAGCCCAATGACCCTGAAAAAACAGATGTACTGTAGACTTCGATCTTGGCTTCTTGCAACAGTAGAACCGCAAGGCCATGCTGATCCCTCTCCCCTGAATATTGTCCTCCGTTGGCAAGGCTTGGTTTCTGACTCTCCACACTAAAAAATTCATTCTTGTTGGTAATACCTTGCACCAAGTAGCTTCCTCCGCTCCAACCGCCGCATCATTACCATGCAGGATTCTCCTATACCCATTCATGTTAAAACGTCCCGAGCTCACCTCTGTGAAACAACATTTATCTGGGTCATCATTCATAACCACACTGCCGAGATGGTTCATTTGAAACACATTAATATTTGCATGCATGAACTCATAACTTCTGCATGCCTCCATAAACAAGATGTCAGGATTCGGGCAGCCTTCAAACCAAAGCCTCTCCTCTACCCACGTGTCTTTCCAAAAACTGATCTCCCCGCGACCAATCACCCATCTGGTGTGATCAAGCAGTATGTCCAGATGATAGAACATGCATTTGGCTAGGCTCGTCTCCCTAAGCATGTAGAAATCCCCATTCCATCCATACCGAGCTCTGAAAAAACTGGCCCATAGAGTCTTACCCACAATCACCTCCCACGCTAGCTTGGCCTGCATTCCCAGTTTGACTTCCTGAAGATCTCATAACCCAACCCCACCCTCCTCCACTGGACAAGCCATCCTCTTCCACGAGGCCCAATGACACCTGCCATCTCCCTTCGCATCCCACAAAAATGATGTAAGAATGCGCGCAATTCTTTCCACAGTTCCATTCAGAGGACTGATGATGGAAAAAAGATTCATGGGAATAGATAACAATACATTGTGTATAAGCATAATCCGGCCCCCAAACGAAAGTACCTTGTTCTTCCAGTTGAAGATCCTTCCCAATATGTGATCCACAACCCCATTGAAATGGATCTTCAGTATCCTCCCGCTGGATAAAGGTATCCCCAAATAAACAATAGGAAGTGGTTTCTGCCCACATCCGAGAACCCCCTGAATGGTCCTACATCTCCCTCCCGAGCATTTGTTGGATATGAACACATGAATCTTCTCATTATTGACCGACTGCCCACTATTCTTCCCACACAATCCCATAATGGCCTTAAAGGCTTTTAAATTCCTACATCCACCTTTCAAAAATAAAAGTATGTCATCGGAAAACATTAGGTGAGATATAACCCCCGAGTTCCGTCTACCACGGAAAGCCTTCAAAGCACCCTCTGCCATGCCCTTTTCATATTCCTGGACAAGGCATCTTGAGCCATGAAAAAAATAGCCAGCGAGAGGGGATCCCCCTGTCATACCCCCCTCACCGATTTGAAGAATCCAAAACACTTCCCCAGTAACGAAACTGAGATCCACGGAGAGGCAAAGCATCTGAAACAAATGTCACAGAACTGTTCCCGAAACCCAAAGCTCCTCATAACCCGAAGTATAAAACCCCATTCCAAGTTATCATACTTTTTCTTCATGTCCACCTGTAGAATAATATTGGATCCAAACGTCCGCTTGTTCAAATCATGAACCATCTCGCTCGCGATTCCAACTGCCCCATGTAAACTCCTCCCTTGTATGAAACCATGCTGTTCCTCAGAGACAATCCTGGGAAGAAAAATAGATAACCTCCTGCTAATGACCGTCGCCAATATTTTGTATGAGACGTTGCACAAGAATATCAGCCTAAAATGGTTGATTAGAAAAGGGTCATTGATTTTTGGAATAAGGACCACCCTTGAAGCCGAGATCCCTTTAATCAAGGGGACCCCTCGGAATAAATCCTGAACAGCCTCCACTACACAGGACCCGACCACATCCCATGCAGCATAGTAGAATGAGGCTAAAAAACTATCTGGTCCAGGTGCACTCTCGCACGACATTCTCTCCAATGATTCCCTAATCTCTCTCTCCTGGGGTAAAGATGAGAGGTTCTCATTCTCAGAACAAGTAATCAACATGGGTACACAGCTCAGAAAACCAGAATCCCTTAGAGATTCCCTTTCAAAACTGGTGGTATTCTCCCCCGCCCACAAGCCCTCGAAGTGTTCCAGAGCAAGCCTGCCCGCCACCTCCAAATCCGACATGTAAGACCCATTATCCTTTTTCAAATTGATTTTTATATTCCTACTTTCCTTGATGCATACATGGAAGAAAGCACTGTTGTGGTCCCCCTCCTTATGCCATCTCACTCGGGAACGCTGCATGAAGTTCCTCTCCACCTCTAGCAACTTCTCTACCAAAACCACCCTTTTATCGCATAACTCAATAAAGACATCTTCATCCAAAAAATCTTGAAGAGACTCCTCCAATCTGTCAACCTCTTCCTGCAGAGATGTCACCCCCACATTCAAGTCTGGTTGCACCACCAACCACTGCCTGATCTCCTGTTTGAGTCTTTTAAGATGATTCACCAGCCCTCCCCATGAACTCTCCTTTTCCTCCTTCGCCCAGGACTTCCTCACCACCTGAATGAACCCATCGTTTTTATTCCATTCGCTTGAATAATGAAAACTCTTGCCAACCACAGCTTCACACATAATATCTAGTAAAAGAGGTGCATGGTCCGAGAGGATACGCGGAAGATGATTAACCGATGATGTAGAGAAAAGGTCCAGCCCATGCACGTTGGTAAGCCACCTGTCCAGTCGGCTCCAAATCCTATATTGTCCTCTTTGGTTATTACACCACGTGTATTTCACCCCTTTGAAGCCTAAGTCCAACAATCCTGCTTGTAACAGGCACTCTTTGAAATCCACCATACCTTCAACATTGCACCCCATTCCTCTACGCTTCTCTGAAATATCCACAATAGAGTTGAAATCACCTCCCACGAACCATGCCATAGATTTAGTTTGTACCGATTTCAGATGAGACCAGAGCTCCCTCCACTCCACAACCTTATTGCTCGCATAGACAAACGAGAACATAAGAGAAGCACCACCCATCTCCACCTTCATATCAATACACTGAGACATCACACCTACATTCACCGCCGATATACCATCCCTCCATCCAACCCAGACCTGTGAATTCATTAAACCACCATGGAAATAGTTAGGAAACCCCATTTTCCTTGCTAACCCAGGAAGCTTGCATGCATCCTGTTTTGGTTCGAGAATCACCACTATAGAAACTTTGGCCTTCCTGTATTCCAAAGATAAAAAGGCCCGCTTGGCAAGAGCTCCCATACCATGCGCATTCCAAATAATGATGGAAAGAATCCTATAGAGTCTTATGGGATCTTTGGCCCAATGGAAAAGAAGGTTCATAGGGTACAGATACACCCTTCCCCCTGGTTTTCGAACGAGTGAGAGGTCCCGAAGAACCACCCTTAGCACTGCTCTGTTTTGCTGATAAAAGACCATCATCACACATAATGTCCAACTCCTCTAACCGAGGCTTCCTTCCTGACAGACCACGCGGGAGAGACTCTATTCCCAGCTCTCCCTGGAACAAAGACAACAGAAGTTTCCTCTGAGGAGAACACTGCGACAACATCACCTCCTTCTCCGCACCCTTGTTCCAGTTAACCACCTCCTGACCCTTATCAGAAGTAGCCAAGAGTTTTTTCGCAAGACGGGTCTGGATAGCCCCTGGAGAAAGCTGTGAGGAGAAACCCAAGGGGGAAACAGGAGAGGACAGTTGCCTGGCCGGGCTCCCTAGTGAATGAGACATATGCACCTCAACCTCCTTGTCTTTTCCCCTAAGAGAAGAAGAAAACCTCTGTGGAACCGGACCCAGGGACCAAGAAATAAGATCCATCCCCCCAGAGGGTAACTCCAACGAGCATCCATCCTTGTCAGAAGATGTTTCCCCAGTTTGGTCATTTGTGTTTCCCAACCCATAGGCCTCGCTGGACGGATTCAAATTTGAGGGAGAACATTCTCATCCGTAACATCACACCCGCCCGAGACAGGTGGATCTTTACCCGGTTCCCCATCCAGCGCAGGACCAGAAGACTCCGCCACCTCCCTCCAGCGCCGGCAACCCTTCACATCATGGCCATGCAAACCATAGAACACAAAAAAATGGGGAGACTGTTGATAAAAAATATTTTTTTCCACCAAAAACCGTCCTCATCTTCAAACTGTACCATTGAGGGCCTTTTCAGCGCTAAATCCATTTCAACACAAATGCGAGGGCTCACCACCGCCTTGAGCATCTTAGTGTCCTTGTCCATGCATAAAAAGAAGCCCAAATAATTGTCAACCTCCTTCAGAATTGCCGAGTTCTGAAGAGGAAGCGGGAGACCTGGCAAAGACAACCACACCACATCTGAGGAGGTTTCGTGACCATGATGACAGTACCACAACCACCTAGACATCAAGAAGCACCAAGAGCCACACCGTCTATCCTCCCACGACCATGCTTTCACAAAGTCCTCCTTGGAAGCCAGGTGCACACATAAAGCTATCCTCGACAAGTCGGAAACCGCCGCCGGGAGAGACAGCCCCCACGAATCAACAAAGTCTCGAAAGAATTTGAGAGATGGCTTAGAGAGACCAAAACGAGCTACCAGAGTGAGATCGTGAAAGGCGGCCGCCTCCTTAAGCTCCCGAGAGGACAAACTCACCAGAGGAAACTCCCTGACCGTCTTAGGTCCCCACTGTTCCACCACCACCGAAGGAACCTCCAAACACTCCGCATGAACCCGAGGCTGAGCAGACACACCAGACCCTGAAGTTCCCCTACAAAGCACCTCCTTGAAGGAGGATCTAGAGTGAGCACCATTCCCAGTCCCTTCAACAGCACCTCCTAAAGTGTCCGGAGGATCCGCCGGCGAAACCTCTCCACCAGAGAGCAAAACGGGAGCCATCATTCACCTATAAGCTTCAACTCATAATATGAAATCTAAAATTATAAGGATTTTATAATGTTCAAAATTCAGTTAATACTATACATAACAGCTTTTGAATAGCTTGTTTGGTAAGTCATGGTGCGCTTGAACTCAGTGTTGTGTGTAGTGAAAGTTATTGATTTACATTGAAGATATAATGTACTATGAAATCTTGGTTTGTTACATTCTTCCCTCCTTCAATAAATTGCATCTTCGTAATTTGAAATATTTTTTTCGAAAATAAAAGACTGAAAATAGAAAATACCTTGGTGGGGAAACCCACATCAGAAATTGGGTTAATAAAATTTAGTCTTAATAAGAGGGAATATATATATATATATATACTTGACAAGTAGAGTTACATCCTTTACCTAATTCCTACAAAAAAATCATCTTTCACTCCAAAAGATTTCAAAAAAATATTCAATTTATCATAATCATATAGGGTTCCAAAAATAATAAATTTATAATTCACCTATCATACCATTTAAAAAGAAACTAAATTATACAATCCCGGAAATCACATAGGCCAGTGGTAGTTGAAGCACCCTTTTCATCCTTCTGTTGCGGGTTCAAGTTTCATGAACTTTCCAGATGCGACGGGTTGTCGCCCGACCTTTAGGATGTCCTTTTCATAGTAATCCAAAAATAATCGCAATAAATGATTTAACCTTAAAAATAGTATCCAAAGTCAAACTTAATTGATTCCAACCTTCAGACTTATCCAAAATACTTCTATCCAAACTCATAGTCCAACATTTTTAAGGAATGTAAACATAATGAAGATCACTTTTTCCACGTAATAACAAGTGAATACCTTCATCATGTATGCTTTTAAAACATGATAACACCCTAAATTACAATAAAACCTTATTTATTACATTCATTCTCCCTTATTCCTTATAGAATACTAGATATCTTCCTTATATCCAAAAACTTTGAATACTCCAACAATGATGAAATAAACAAACCATTAATCAGTTCCAACGTAGTCAAGAATATCCAATATAATTTATCCAAATTAACCAACTCTTATTCCAAAATTACTACCTCGACATCAGTAACATATTAAGGATTACCTTCAATTCAACCATGTATTTTCCAAAAACATTTAACTTGCTGATGAGTCACATTTCATAATTCAATATAATCTCAAATCGTCAATGAAATAGTACTACAGTACATTCCTTATTTATCTCCATAATTCATATAACCAGTATATTGTTGATACAACACTCAAATGAAATAAATCTATAATAAAAACATAAGAACACTAGTCACTCATCTTCATCTAAGGTAGTATCATAACTTTATTATTATCAATAGCATCATTGGTTGTATACTCTGATGACTGGGACATTGATCCACGTAGTGTAACAATGCCTTGTAGATGAATCATTTTACATTCAGAACCTTTTTCTTACCCTTGAAATCATGTACTTGGTGCCCTTTTTCTCCACACTTATAAAAAACTCTCATTCCCTTCAAGAATTTACCAAGGTGATTCTTTCCACATTTATCACATATGGTAAAATCCTTCTTTCCCCTCTTCTCTTTATCCATATTTTTCTCTACCATCCTTTTCTTTTCTTACTTCCCATCAAAACCATAGGACTCAGAGAATTCATTACATATCTTATTAATACGTGATAATATTTCTTCATATGCTGAGAATACAAGGGATACTATTTCCCTTCTATATTTTGGCTTCATACCATGAAAGATATGAATCTTTTTACTCTTTGGATTATAGGTATTGTTGGAGTTCACATTCCTTATATTGAGTGCCATTTCTATACAATGGAAAACACTATGTGAATTTATGAATCGCAATTCATAATTCCAAACATGTAAAATACCTAACGTAAATTGAACAGATTATGGATATAATCAATAATAACAAAAAAAATTCTTTGGGGAAGCATATACACATAAACCCTACATAATGGTTTGTAAGGAAAATGAGAATTATCCTAAGAATATCCCCCAGGAGAGTCGTAACCAAGAGTTCATAAAGGCCTGTTGTCATGCACCAGTTCCCATTCGAGTCTAGCTCACAGTGGTGTTTTCGGGTTTTACCCCTAGGTACATGTGTGCTAGAGCCACATCTACCTGCTCGTATCCAGGTAGGGATGTATTTGCTTTTAAAAACATACAAAATCATTGCATTACCAAAATTATAGGAAGTTCTTATATACTAATCTTCAAATTCTATTTTATGGTGACGTGCACTAATCAGAGTTTAGCTAAATCTAGTTTCCAAGGTTATTACTAAAATTGCTCTGATACCAATTGTAACGCCCTGACCCCAGTTACCCAGAGTCGGTGCATTATTTTAATACATTGGCATGATTACAATGAATCATGTCCCATAGGACTGATCAGTTTAGCAGTCTTGGAAAATATATTACATACATAAACATTACATTACACATTAGAAAATAAAAAACAACATAAATGATTCATTGAGAACACCATTATTCTCTTTTAGCTTAACCTTGCATATCATTCACAATAAACTTCTTGGAATCCTGGGAAAAATAAAAAAAGAAAGGGGTGAGCTCAAACGGTCAGTAAGAGTAAGAAATACAATGGAAGATAACATAAATATTAATCATGGTAAGTAATTGAAACCACATGCCTTTACCAATAATAAAAATGAATACTTTTATGGCAGGAATATGAGTTGAGTAAATAATGCCATAATAAAACATATCATGGGTATTATACCAGTCGAACGACCACACAAACCGTCAATATTATTTTCATAATGAGGGAATGTATAATGCCGAACATTCTGAAACATTTTGTCAAGGCCTCGACCAATACATACAAAAATGATTAAGGCCTCAGCAAAAACCATATATCAAATTGGGAAAGGCCTCGGCCAATTCCAGGTCTAGTTGTCTAATGAGACCAACCGATGCATCGAGGAGCTATATTGGGCTTCACCCGTCACTTACTAAGTCCAATATATTCCTCATATGAAAATGTATAAACATATCATAAACATTTGTTTTAAAACTGGAATACAAAATGTCAATACTTTACCCATAAACCATGAATGGTATAAAAATAACACATCCACAGTCAAACATATCACAAAACCTTCAATACAATATAGAGGATTTGTATCATAATAAATCAACTTCAAAAAATATTAAAATCCATTAAAGGATTTTGATATAGATGAAAATGCTTTGTGAAATGCTTTGAGAGAAATATCCCTTTTTCATGAAAACATTTAAAAGTCAAACAATTTATAAAAGAAGTAATTTGAAGACATTTTTGAATAAAAGTGTCCCATACCACTTTGAAATTTTTGAAAAGAAATAACATTTTTAAAAAAACATTCATGTCCATATAAATAAATCCTTAAAACCATTTTGAAAACATGAACATTAATGAAAATGATTTAGAAGAATAAATATTTAAAACATTTAAAATGATGTTTTTGTAAAAAAATCCCTTAAAAAATCCCTTTGAAAACACTTTCATGAAACACGGACATGGATGATAAATATGTCTCAGTAGATACTTAAACTTAAACAATCTCGGATAATAATGATATTGAGGAATAAACCCTTGCCTTGTTGTAATCAATCGATTCATATGAACAATGGTCAATAACCACCAAATGAAACACAAAATATCATGAATATAAATGGAATCATGATAATATATATCAAATGGCAGTACAAAATACACCACATGCAATAAATAAGTGTCGAACAATGGAAATCTCACGGAATTAAAAGTGTGATAAGAAACCCCTTACCCTCCACTTTCCTTTAGTAGAGGGTATGTTTAACGTCCTGTATGAAGACTGTAGTATGTTATTAAATTAAAAAAAAACCATATTAATATTTATGATATCATACATGATTCATTTATGACTTTATACAAACTATTTAATAATAATTTCCATGTTAAATTAACATTTCGGGTAATAATGGATTTCTTTATCGTACTTGTTTTAACTTTTTACACTTGATTGTATCAATTAGAACAAGATTTCAATACATACAGAATATAAAACATGATTTATATATATTATATATATTTATAATTTAAATATGTATAATAGACATATATATGAAATGAAAACACCGTTTATGGAGATGGTAGTTCGTACGTTGGTATAAACGTTGTTTCCGTTTTCATATCGTATTGAACAGAACTAAGGGAATAAGATATATATAAGTACATATATATATATCTCTCTAGTAGAATTATTATTTCATATATTACATACTTATTAGTAATATATATATTTTTATAATTGTCGATGAATGGTGATCGTGGAAATGAATTTCATTGCATCGTGGAGACGGTAATTCGTACGTACGCACGAGCGACAATATAATTTCCTTAAAGGTGTTTAATTGGATGGTATATTAATTTCACATAGAAATTAGCATGTTATTTTATTTATTTATATAAATATTACTCATCATTATATCCATCCAAATAACATAGTGTTGAATAACAAATTACACCACGGCGTGGACACGGTAAGCTGTTCGTATGCACGCATGGTGACATTATCATTCATAAGATGGATAGAATAGTGAATATAGTTGTGCCATATTTATAATAACATCACATTATATATAATATAATATATTTATTATTTTATAATCTAAACAACAAAGAATGAATAAGTGGAAGAATAAGAGAACTTGAAAGAGGTGATGAGATATTTACCTCTTCTTCGGGTTCTTCCTTTTGATTTGATCAAAAGGGCTCCTTAGGATGGCTTTATGACTAAAGGAAGGACTCTAATATGATTTGAGGGAAGTTTAGAGGATATTAGGGTAGGGTTTGGCCGAACCAAAAGGCTTTGAAGGTATTAATTTGAGATAATTGGAAGTTCCCTTTTATAAGAGGGGTGAGGGGAAACTTTGGAAAAACTTAAACTATTTTTTTATAATAAATTCATATTCGGTTTATAATGGCTCCAAAGTGACTTATTTAGAGGATAGGGTGGGTATGGGTCTAAATACTCTCAAAAAATATGTTTTAGAAAAGTTTAGGTTACCATTTTTACCTTATCATTTAAATTTAACTCTAAGTTAAATAATTTAACTTTTACCGTGTTTTCTTGTATTCTTATACTATATGGTTAATAATCAAAATATATACTGCCAATATAACCCAAATTGGCTTATCAAAGTCATATATATTATAATATAATTCATTCAGCCGAACCTTATATTTTTTGGACTATTATATAAATTAATAATATTATATTTGTTTTAAAAACTATTTTTTGTCAATTTTGACACTCTTTGGTATTGGTTTTTTGATAAAATAATAATAGAATTATTACATTAAAAAAAATATTTCATCATTCATAAAATTTTATATTCACCTATAAAATTCGTGTATGTCATAAAAACATTGAAATTATATTTATTTTAATATTTATAATACCATTTATTTGATTCTTTCATTAATAAAGGGAATTACTGCATCATCATTGTGTCATTAATAAATTTTATTATTTAATCTCTAAAAAATTATAAATAAAATACCAATATTTAGGAATTTATTTAAGATTTGTAATTAATATTTATATTCGAATTTATCTTATGTATAACCCTATATTAAAATGGTTTAGTTTTTAAACTTTGATTTTAACTCTTTTAACTCTTCTTTAAATTAAATAATAATAAATGACTTAATCTAATCCAAGTGGATATAAAGGGTCATATTTTATTCATATGGTCATTTTTGGTCGAATTACACTTATCCAATAGAGTTAGGACATGCGTTAGGGTAATAATAATATCATGTTTACCCTTAATTACCCTATATACTTTTAACCGTGGTAAATAAAAGTAAAACGCTACTACTCACCAAAAATTATTTTTATCTTATTGAACCAAATTTTACTCCTTGATATTAACCATGTCTCTCGTATTTTTTAAATTCAACTCAAAGAAGTGATAAAATTATGTTTTATGTGAATTTACAAATTGTCCTATGAGGTGGGTAAAAACGGTGAAAAGTTCAATAAAATTTTTATATATCTAAAATTATTATAAACGTACTCTAATGAATTTAATTGAACTTATATAGGTAGTATGTATCTATTTTTACCTAAAATAAATTTAAATAAAATAAATAATTATTTAAATAAAAATTCGGTTTTAAACTATAACTCAGTGCTTTTCACTATTCATCAAAACTTTAAAGTTTTCAGAAAAATTCCAAAAAATCACCCTAAGCTAATTTTTGATATTCCCAATTCAACAATGAATCATATTTTACCAAATTCAAAACATAGAATTTGAATTTATTAATTTAAAATTAATTCCCACTATCAAAACCAAAAGGCGTATTTTTAAGAAATAATAACTATCAATAATTTGACACTTATTTTTGTCCAATTACAAAGTGAAATTATTTACAATAACCAGCATTGGATTAAATGGTAAAAATATAATCTATTTATAATTCCAAACCATTCAAATTTATAATTTAACACTATAAATTATTTTGATTAAAAAAGTTGTTTTCAGTTAAAATATAGTATTTTTCACTATTCACTAAAATATTAAAGTTATCATAAAAACACCAAAAAATTATTGAAAATAAATTATTATATCTCAATTCTAAAGAAGATTATTATTTTGTCAAATTTAATTTTTAAAAGTTTCAAATATTGGATTTAAAAAGGGTTTATCCTTAAAAGGCGGTAAAAGTGCATTTTTTTGAAAAGTACATATTTTATCTAAAAAATGAATGTTTTTCTTACATTATGTCTAAGAAACTCATAATATGAATTCTAAATTATAAGGATTATATAAAGTTCAAAATTCAGTTAATACTATTCATAACTGCTTTTGAACGACTAGTTTGGTAAGTCATGGTGCACTTGAACTTAGTGTTGTGTGTAGTGCAAGTTATTGAATTACGTTGAAGTTATAACATACTATGAAATCTTGGGGTGTTACATTTCATGTGATACGGGTGGGTTCATCTATCATTCCTTATTCTTATATATATGGGCTTTGTGGTATCATCATTTCTATCTTATGCGGGTTTATGATCCCCTACATGGGTATTTTTCAAGGTATGGTCTATTTTACCCTAGAGTCCATATGTGAGATACCCTATATGTGAATAAATATCTTATATATTCTAGTGAGTATTTCATCATGAAAATGATCAATGATTATAACTTCTCGGACGAGTACCATTATTTTTATCAATATTATGGAGTGACTTCACCCAGTTGAGCATTACCCTTAATCCTCGAGCATAATCATATTACTGGTAGTATAGTTGTGTCCACTTTGAGACTTAGTGTATATCTTGATTATATCTAAGTTAATAGTGATATGTATCAATTCCTAATTGAAATTAATTTCGGATAATGAGTTGAATAGTCTCTTAAAGCTCTACATTTTGTTATTTTTGGGTATCCTACTGGTTATTATTATACTGGGCACTACAATGTCTCTTCTCATACTTGTCATGTATAATTGTGACACCCATATGGTCACAGTTATTCCAGAGTTGATCCTTTGTATTTCTATTTTGATGATCATTATTATTTAAGAAATCTGAGGAAGAATACAAGGTTTTTTAGAAAAAATTATTCTGGATCACATTTAAGGTGCATGGTTAGATTAACCATACAATAATCATGTACCATTCCTCTTTGAGGTTCTTGTCGAATTTTACCTGGTTTGAGCATGGATAGTAAAACCAGGCAACATGACCAATGAAATGTGTGGGGTGTCTGGTGGCTTTCCATGGGTGTTACACGATTTGAACATGGTTTTCCAAATTCATGTGGACACCAGTGAAAATCAAGCACTCCATTGAAAGAATGTACATTAGGGGAACATTGTTAAGGTGCATGGTTAGTTTAACTATGAGATCTACCCCAAAAATGCGTGAGAACACCTTCTAAATATTTAAAAAGTTGGATTTTACTAATTTTACATGTTATATTTGATTTAATAATCACCCTATAATATTATTTCATCTCATCCTAAACAATCCCTAGCCCATTGGAGTTTTCTCCCTTTTAATCTGGGGGAATTCCTTCATTCTCGATGTATTACATCATGGTATGTCTGTTTTTTAACCGGTTTTTCCACTTCTTTATAGATCTATTATATAACTATTCTACTATCATCTTATTGGAACCCATTTGTGTTTTGATTCCTAATTTAATGGGTTTTATGGAGGATTGATATTGTTTATTTGGTAAATATGATCATGAGGACCCATTATACACTTCTCCAATCTATGTTTTCAAAGGAGGTATGTGATACCTCTATTTTAAGTAGGTGTTTCTGCACAATGGGTTAATTCCATGAATTTATTATAGTTCATGTAAAATTAAATCTTTATATTCATTAAAATGATGTGATTTTCATTTTACGGGATTTATTGGAAATAATAATTTTCCTAAAGGGTGTTTACTTTAAAAATGGGGTTTTCCACACTAAGTGTTTAATAAAATTCATAGATGGTGGTTTTAATTCAGCAATGGGTTTTCAAAAACCAAATTGGATTTTCATGGATTTTAATACATTTTTTTAAATATTGATCTTATTTTTTAAATGTATTTTAACAAACATAGAATAGTGAGAACCTTTGGCGAGTTAGGAAAATGATATTGGATAACACTATTGTGTGTGGAACCACTATGGGATACTTTTTGACAACATTTTACTATATAATGACATGATATTTTTGATACCAATGTAATCTTATTCCATGATATTTTATTTCTTGTATGTATTCTCATAGTCTATATCCCAATAAATTCTTATTTTTCATTTTTATTCTATTTATGTCATGCTTAATTTTTTTCATGTATTTTTTCTCACATTTTTTAACTGAAGATAGATCCCTTGGAATCACATGGTGAGTAGTTTCATGGACCTGTTTATAATTTATTACCTTATATTGTATGGATATACCTTCTTGTTTTATGCCTTATACATTCCATATTCCTGGATTTGTGAATATGAAATTATTTTATGATAAAACAATGGAAAATTATTTACAAACAAGGTTTATATTTATAAAAATTGTTTTTAAATTTGTTTCTACATTAAAATCTAAAACTATTACATTCATGATGTTAATAATTATTTTTATTATGTGGTGGTATCCAACCGGGCTTTGTCCTCACACCCTCATTTGTTTTCCTTTGGGTGGTTGTAGGTATTTTTTTGAAGGACTCCAATAAAGAGAAGGGAATTATGTAGCACTAAAACTTATATTTTCAATGTTTCCTTAATAGTATGATGGTTTAGAGGTGAGAGTTGGTCAAATTGGGAAATATTGGTCTTATGTTGTTATAATTTTTAGTTTATAACTTTTATCTTGGATTGTTTTTATTTTGGATGTAAAGTTTTATTCCAAATTTTAACCTAGAAGTTTGACTTATTTTGGTTTATATGAGACCAGTTTCAGTTATCTTTTTTTTACATTACCACAATGATAGGTCAGGTCAGGTGTCCGGTTTAGTTGAATTGAGTTGGTTTGTCATAGAATAGTATTATAGGGATTATTATCCTAATGTATATTAACACTACTAGAGTTTGGTTCTATGACTTTGGTAGTTATGAGTTAGGACCATTTAAATATGTATAGTTAGTTCTAGAGGTTTATGAGCTAGGTCCCTTCTTTTTATGAACTCCAGTTACCATGGGTCTTTAGAAAGTTTTTACCAATACTGGGACTTGGTGTTTGAGGTCATTTTAAAGAATTAAATATAGAGTTTACTTAAATGGACAGATAAACTATTAATGTGGGTTTTCATTCATGGTGTTTATAATTTCTATAAATTTAATAATTTTTTGAAGAACAAATGCGAAATCTTGAAGTTGGTCAGAATATTTTGATTGTTCTGTAGAGATGTTTGGCCATTGTCTTGTTCATAACAGACAATGCCTCCAATAATATGTCTTCTAAATCCAAGAGTGGAATATGTGAGAAAGGATCAATACGAGAATAATCCAGCATAACCTTCATTGTTTGAAGCTATAATTATTTCATTACTGACTATGAGTCAATTGGGTTTTCGGAACATTGAATGAGTAGTGAATCATGGCTCAAAATTATCTAAGAATCATCCACCCACATTTTGTTGTGTAAAAGGACCCTAGGAATATGAGGAGTGTCTTGAGTAGATTGATAGGATGTTCATATTCTTAAATACACTTCAGGACTCTTGGGTGGGTTTTTTCTTGTACATTATCAAGGGAACAAGAAGGAGATGTTTGGACTTTATTGTTTATGCTACATTGACTGAGGATATTACCTAGAATTCTTTCCCTAAAATAATCAATTCATAGTTTTACCCTGAAACATAACAAGTGAAAAATACATAGTAATTTCTAATCATGGTTAAATGAGAGTGTACCATTCAAAATTATTCCACCTATTTTACAAATTTAGAGTACGTGGAACCATAGCTAGTTACCAATGAGTATCTAAAGGCTATAAGGGTTGAGGTGGGAGTAAGGTATAGTATTCAGTCTACGATGAAATTCATGTTCCATCTAACCATTGTGGAGGTAGTCCAAAAAGTATCTTTGGTTTAGGAAGACATATATGGAAAGGTATTTTTGGGTGGATCTCTGGTTGGTTCACTTATTAACCCTAGTGTGTCCAATGGTTAGAAAATAAAGCATCGGGGAGGTGTGTTCGCCGTATGACTATTTTCAGGGGCTTTAGTAAGAAAACATATGTTTTTTTCTAAAATTATAGAAGTTATGGTTCTTCCAAGACTAATTGTATGGGGAGACTATGACTCCCTATCATTGAGGTTTATCATGACATCTGAATCATTTTTGTTAAACTATATCCCAAGGAAGTAAGGAATTTTTCACTATCACTAAGGGTTCACTTGTTCATACTGATGATTCTAAGGGTGATGGATAAACTTTTCTATCTAATGGGGATGTTCATGTATCTATTACTATACATATTTTTTTGGTAGAGTATACACCATAGGAATCTGAAGTAGTTCCATCAACTATTTTTTGTGTGGTGTTTAATTCTTCTTCAATGGGGATAACTCTATTTGATATAGATGAAACTCATTCCTTTATATCATCAAATTTATTTGACATGTGAGGCTTCATTTTGGAACCTATTCCATACTTTTTATATCATTCCACACCATAGAGAAAGAGGTATTAACATGTTTTAAGGTTCCCATATTTCGGATGTGAATAGCTCACTATGAGGTGATATGAGACTTTTTAGTTCTTGATTTTTATATGTTCGGCCTGATACATGGTCATTACCTCACCAACACATGGATCAAAATCCATATAGTACTACACAACATTTTAGGGTACAACTCAGTCTATCTCAACTACCCAGGGTCTTCCGATGCTCTCCTAATCATGTATGTGTTATCAGCCATGTGCTCATACATGGCATGTTCTTGACCATCTTTGTGTCCATATAATCATGAAGCACATGTTATGTCACCAACACTAGGTCACATGTCATGTGGGGGTACCACATGGTGTGATATATTTATCTAACAAAATAACCCTTGTTTTCAGGGATAGGGGATAGTCATCATGTGTTCTTCTGACTATATGTCATGTTGTCAGGGTTTTTTCCTAGAATCCCCAAAAATAATCATACAGTTTCTAGATTTGGACTTAAAACTGTAATTACCATCACTTAACCACCCTTAATTAATTGGAAACTTTTTATTATATTTATTTTGGCCCTCTATTGGATAGAAATATGAATCCAGTTCTCCCAGTCAAATTCCTCACACTGACCATTGCTTATGGCACCTCCTACTACCCCACCAGATCCCCAATGCATAGTTAGACCACCTGCATTTAGGTATAATAACAATAGAGACCCTGGATTATCATGTATAAATATTACAACTTTTTTAGGAATTCTCACATTATTACATAACCATGAGTATACAGACTGTAATATTTTAGTGTATTTATAAATATATAAACATATACGACTACTTTATTGGTAAACTACATCATCTCTAACTATGATATTCATAATAAGAACCCTTCTTAGAAATATCATACAACATAAATTTCTTAATAACACGAGGAAAGAAAACATAAAAGAGTGATCTCAGATTCATAGTAGGGGTAAACAAGGTAAATATCTAATCATAACATGGACATAAGGTTATAAAAACACGACTATAATATTGTAAAATAATAACCTAAATACCAAAGATCAGAATCTATTATCATTGAATAAATATTTTATGTCAATAAGACATGAATGATAAGGTAATCAAAGAAAATGATCCCTAAGGGAAAGACATTGTAACAAGACATATATTTTTGGAATACACATAATCATTGAAAATTATTTTTATATTAATCAAGGATCATTTCCATGGATATTATAGTGTAATTGGATCCCTCCCTAAACCATCAGAGTAGTCAGGGTTAACTCCAAAGACAATCATAGTGGAAAAAATACCATATTGAGTTAGGTTATATTTTCTATTCCAGTGTTGTCTATCTCATAATAAATAAGCCTTTACTCAATGCATTAATGGGATATATAGTTCCCACCCATCATATAATAAAAACCATATTTATGTGTGTCGCATGATTGTAAAAATTCATAATATCATAACACATGAAATAAAATGGGTATCATAATAATTTCATTATATTATTAAATATAAAAAAGATATATGTTACACAATCATTTTAGTGTAACACGTGAAAATATGTAGGTTTCACAACCATTTCATCATGGCATAACTAGTCGAAGAGAAACAAGGTTCATAACAGTCATGCCATCATAAACACAGAACATTTATAGAGTGAATGTGAATAGTATCCTTTGATTATATCCCATCTATGGTATCTGTAACATCAATGGATTTCATCATAGATCGAAAATGATTTTGAAATACCATTAAAAATTTTTCATGAGGAAATATAATTTCTTCTTGGAAAAAATTCATTTAAAACATAAAACATTTTATAAAATAATTTCCTTGAAAATACGGTTGAAAAATTATAATGTATGTTTATAATAAATGATTGTTCATGATGAAGGGATGTTTCGTTCTTTCTATACACTTTAAAATAAAATTTCCTTACACATTTTTAGTAAAAACCAAATGATTATTATTTTTAAAATGACATGAATATACCATTATATTTTTTTAAATTATAAAATGGGTAAAAATTTATTTTAAAAATTATTGGATATTAATATAAAATATTTTAAATCATTTTTAGAAAATATCATTTTGCGAGAAATCAGATTTCCACCCAATGATAGAAATAATGTTGGGTTTTCTTAAAAAAATTTACTCAATTATTTTATGTACAAATGAGTGAAAAATGGTATTATTAATTGAAAATATCATGTGTAACCATATGATATTATAATTTATGAGTTTTTGGAGGGATGGATCATAATATTTTGGCAGTGGAAACATATTCATAAATAATCCTTATAAATGATGAGATTGAAACATAAAACCATTACCACTTTGGAAGCCCTGAATCATAAGTCTTATGAAACAGTATCATAAAATGGTATATAAAATATCATTAGGATAAATAAAATCATTATATAACTTGTAAAATGGTATTTTTATACACATCATAAAATAATACAGGTCATTATATAACATACATATCAAAGAAGAAGAATTTATGCAAATATCCATTACCTTAAATCATGATTTCTATCATACTCTTCCAAAGATCCTTTATAATAAATATAAGATTATTAAAATTCTATTTAATAAAAAAAATATCATTCCATATGTGATTCTATTATGAAATTTTATTACATGTTTATTAACAATTCCAGGTTAATGTCACATTTTGAGAAGCAACTACTTTGTTTTTCATGTATGTTTTCACTTGTTATTTTAGGTAATCATAACATGAACATGGTTTAATAATCTGAAGAATTATTACCATAATATTAATATCTTATATATTCATTATATTTTTATTTAGTGTAATTTATAAAATGTAGTGATAGGAAATGAAATTCACATTTCATGTATATGGTAGGTCGTACCTATGCATGAAAATTGTTTCCATTTTCATATCAAATTGAATGAAAGAAAAGTAAATAATATTAATTATCATTTAAAAATCATGTTTTTTCATATATATCAAAAATTATTAATAAAACCATCTTTTAATAAATACCATGTAATGTGTGAAAGAATCACACACTTTGTGATGAGGTAGTCCATCGTATGCATGATCGATGTTATCATTTTCACAAAAAAATAGAGAGTGTGAAGTTATGTGTGATATAATAATGCCATAATCATAATAACATAAAAAATATTATATACACACAATATATCCATATTTATTTCCGAACATGATAGGTGGAAATGGAAAAACTAATGGTATCGGTTCGTGAGGAATTACTCTACCATATGCACAGATGATGATTTCCTAACCCATTTGAACGAAGTGGAGATAGTTATAAATAATTACCTTAATATAAACACATATCAGTATATTTAATATGTTGAGGTTATAAAATCATCAGGTTATAATATGAATTTATTGAGGTGGAGGAAGAAATAAAAGAAAAATTCTTGTTGTTGAATGATACCTCTTCTTTGAGTATCATCCTTAGGATGGAAATAAAATCCATTATATGAAAGACTTCTATAAAAAAAGGTATCTATGATTATGGGATGTAATTTGGGAAGTTAATTTTCGTAGGGTTTTTATGAGATAATGGTATTCAATGGTGTGAGTAAGTGAGGGGGTGAGTACCGTTTTATAATTTAGGAGTGGTGGAATTTGTGTAAATACCCAAACATATTCACTAGTTGGATGTCAATATTACCACATATGTCTTGAAAATATATAAAACAGGTGGTGGTATTATGAGGTAGATTCACACCAACAACATAAAAAAGTAATATTTTTTTCATATTGTTATTCATTAGTGTTTAAAGAAACTCAATTTTACCATTTTAATGTTTTACCATTGTAACTTGTGTATTTCTATTTACCATTGTAATTTATAATTTAAGGATAAAATTATGATATTATTCATTAGATATTTTTTACCTAATTAAAATAATTAACAAACAAAATTAAATAAAAAACACATGATTTAGTACAAGTAATGTTAATACAGACACATGTAATGTGAAAAATCCTGTTTTAACCTTAATCTTACTAATTAATTTTAGCTATTTTCAAAAATCCTTATGGTAAAAAATTTATTTATCATTATTAGATAATATAAATTATTCTTATTATAAATATGGATTCTATTTCCCAAATTACATTCAATAAATTGGATTAAATTAATTTAAAATTAATCATATAGTCGTGATAAGAATGCATATATTGAAAGATAAAGTGTTCAAACATTTACAAAATATTTATATCAAAATTCCACATGAAATTGATTTAAAAAACATAAATTGTATTAATTGATGTATAATAGAACTAATTTTACTTAAAAACCTTTTATAATAAAATTTATCTTTATAAATAAATAGAATCAAAATGTAGTTTTCAATTAAAATGTTTTATTTTTAACTATTCTTCAAAAAATCAGACTTTTCATAAAAAACAAAATAAATCACCCTATGCTACTTTAGACATGATAATTTCAAAAATAATATTTTTTCTATATTAATTTTTTCATTTTTTGAAAAATTAATTTTATTAATGTTTAATAAAATAAATAAAGTTCAAATTTCTGAGTAAATAGTATTTATCGAAGCAGAAAAAGACATTACTGAAATTTAATTACTTTTTCAAAATATGATTTATTTTTATAAGGAAATTATAATAAATATTAAATTTTTTTTCTATTCATATTGTTATTTTTAACAGATATGTTATAATAATTTCATTTAAATAACTATATTCATAATATATTGTGGTTTTGTTAAAACTTAGTATTATTTGTAACATAAACTAACCCAATGCTTCTTATAGAATAAGATTTAAATGGTGTTTCATGTAGTAAAATATATAAAAGAAATGTTATTTATTTTGAACTAATATTTCATGAAAAATCATGGTGTGACATTTTAAAACTCATAAAATGAGTTTATCACTCAAAATTTACAAATATGGTATATAACAATTAAGACACATTTTCTTCGTCAAATCCTCTAGTTCTCACATAGCATCCTCAAACTGAAGGTTTGGACACAAAACATGACAAGGTGATTTTATTATCCCACATAACATTCTTAGTAGGATCTATAATATACATAGGTTGTTCTTTATATGAATGATCCTGCTTGAATGGTGGGAACTATAAGTTCAGTACTTGTAAAGGGCCATGTATGTACTTCCTCAAGAGAAATAAATAGGCTAAATAATTTACTTGATGGATTTCTTATAGAAGAACCATGTAATATGATAAATTCTCAATTAAATCAATAATTTCAACCAAACATATATACCTAGTGCCTAGATTCCTTTTCATCTCAAATCTCATTAAATTCTTCCATAGATAAATTCACAAAAACATGTTGTCACCAAGTTCAAATTCTAGATCAACATGGTGATTATTATAATACATTTTCTATCTTATATGAGATTCCATGATGTGTTGATGAATTTATTTTACCTTATCTACCATTTGATCAGCTATATCAGTACCCAATAGCTTTATTTTTAAATCCTGATTTTAGAATGGTGGATCTTTACTTTTTTTTCCATAGAGGGATTCATAATGATCCCTATAAATCATTGAGTGAAAGATATTATTGTAACAAAACACATCTATAGGAATGTGTTGAAACCAACCACTGTAAAAATACAAAAAAAAAAGATCTCGGAAAATCCATTAGGGTTTGAATGGTTATCTCAGACTGACCATCTATTTGAGAATGATATGCATTACTAAAACTCAACTGCATATCAAGAGATTTATGATGACTTTACGAGAACATTATGGTAAACCAAGGATCTTGATTAGAAATATTGGAAGGTGTAATCTATGAAACCATAAAACTTGCATAATGTATATCATAGAAAGATAATCATGAGGTAATAATTATTTTATAGTCATGTATCTTGATGACTTGACAAGGTGATAGACTACAACCCAAATAGAATTATTCCTATTAGAGTTTTTGTGGATTCTAATGAAAAAAATCCATGATGATGTTTTCCCGTTTCAATTATGTTATTTGTAATGGATGTAACATACACTTACTGTTGTTTATTTCATCCTTAACATGTTGACATACTAAGAACTAATATACAAACTCTGTGATATCTCTCTTCATTCCATCCCACTAGAATTATTCTCTCAAATCTTTATACATCTTCTTACTTTTGAGATGAATTGGGAATTAAAAACTATGACATTCCTTTAACAACTCTTTCATCAAATATGGTATGGATGGAATGTTTACATGGTTTCCAAATCATAACATTACATCATGACCATGGTTAAATTTAGTAACATTTCTGACCTTGTTTTTATGCTCTACATATCCATTTTCCACCACTTTAATATTTTTTTTGATATATGGTTTAACATTTAGTTTAGAAAGATATACTTTCCCCCTTTCTTTAGAATTTCTGGATCCGTCATTTGAAAATATATAAATATTTGATCTTTTTTATCCTCATCAGGGATAATATTGCATTTTATTTTTTACTCAAAAAATCATCTAACTTGTTCACTTTTAAAGGGTGTTAATGTGTTGCTTATTCATAATCATTAATCATCTCTAACCATGTTCTCTGTAACATGTTCAATTCCTTATTTTTGAATATATAATTTATAATTTTAGGATATTTATATATATAATAATTTTCACCATAATTATAATACCGCAGTATCATTAATTACAAAATTACTATATCTAACTCTAAATATTGATTTGGATGATTTTTCTAATTTTTCCTCATTTATCATGAGGCATAATCTCTAACCATGTCATTATGAATAAGGAAACATCCCAATCCAATATTGGATGCATCACTATTGATTTCAATATCTTCTCCACTATATAGGGTAATGTAAGAAAAGGTTTTATGTCTCATTATATCTCCATTTCATTGAAGTGTTCCTCACATTCATCAATCAAGAGGAGCTTAGATCCATTCTGAGTTAACGTAGTCAGTGGATTATAAATTCAATAGAAATTATCCATAATAAATGTATAATATCCATAAAAACTAAAAAAACTATGTATCTCAGTATTAGTTTTTTTTCAGGGCCAACATTCAGTATCCCCTTCCTTTTTATGGATCTACTGATATACCATCTCTTGAGATTATATGACATAAAAATGTAACCTTTTTCATCTAGAAATCGCATATTGTAAAATTTACAAATAGATTATCCTTCCATAGGGTCTTTATTATAATTATCCAGTGGTCTTCATGCTCATAATTTATCTTTGAATAGATAATAATATCATTGATAGAGATTTCAACAAATTGAACAAGGTAATCTATAAAGAATATTTTCATGAAATCCGTGATTCTAAAAGAGGCATTAAGATGACCTAAAGGAATCACTTTTTATTCAACATATCCATTCCTCATATGGAATAATATCCAGGGATATCCAATTTCTTGGACATTAATTGATGATTTCAAGAATGGATTTCAATCTGGGAAAGTTATTGAGCTTTTCACAGTTAATCAAACAAGTCATCAATATGGGGAAGATGGTACCTATTCTCAATTATGATCTTGTTCAACTCTTGATAACCAATGAAAAGTCACATCAACCCATATTAATTTTTAATAAATAGATTAACTTCACCATAAGGTTACACACATGGATGAATGAATCCCTTGTATAGGTTTTCTTGGAGTTTCATCTTGAATTCCTACAACTCAATCATTCCATTCTATAGAGAGTATTTAAAATTGTTATGGAACAGGGTATTAGTTTTATTGAGAACCCAAATTCTTATTTTGGAGGATAATTAACAAATTTTATCAAAAAATAACATCAAAAAATTCTCATAATATATACATATAATTGATGTCATTTTCCTCCCCACCCAATTTTGATAAGCAGTCCTTTAGAATAAGAATCAAGACACGTACCATAGATGTGATTTCAAAAAGATGTTTTTAATTAACATAAAATTTGTATAAAGTTATATATTTCATACTAATATCACATGTGACTCCCCTTCAATGAAATTTTATGTTTGTTATATGTAGATAAATTAAATTCATTCCTAAGAGAACATTAAATTCTTCTTGTGGAATAGTGATATGATTTTTAGGATGCCCATTCCCATCAATTTCAACTAGAAAGGAATCATAATATTGTGATGTGATCATTGTACCATAATGGATTTTCAATGGTAATTATATATCTAATAATTTTGTTGCAACCTTTATACCCATGGAAATTCTTTATATATGATAGGATGGGTTGATCCTGATTCAAATAAAACATTAGCAGTTTTAGTGTGGATTGTATGTGTACCTTTCACTAAGTTATTATTGCACCCCTTTTCAGAAATAGTGATTGGATGATATTTCTCTTTCTCTCTCAACTAAAGAGGTTTTTAATTTTTTTAATTATCATTTACCTTTAAATTTATTCATTAGTTAGAAAAATTCCAATACTCCTTGCATTTGAAACACAATAGTGAAGGTTATGCATTCTATGCATATCTCTCTCTATTCGCAACTTTTGCTAACATATTCCCACCACTCAAGAAATAATTTTCTCAATGATATTCCCTTTAAAACATAAAAAATTTACTAACCCCGTATAAAAATTCTTTCTATAATTATTATGAGACATTCATCGTAAAAGAAATCACATCTTCTTCTCTCTATGGTTTTTTTATATTCCTTTGAACTCCATCTTCCCTATCAAAACCATGGGATTGATACATAACTCTAACCTCCATTTACACCTTTATTGATCATAAAATAATCGATTCAAATCCATTGAAGAATCTTGTGGATAACTCTATTTAGATATGTGGTTTTAATCCAATTATTAATTAACCATCTTTAATATCAGTTTAGATGATAATACAATATGTGTACCTTACTTGTCTTGTAAACTTTTCCTCATAAGTTCCAACAAATTCATCATCATTTTTATTTAAATAAAGTAAATAATATTTCATCTAAATATGAAGAATATAAGTAATTTACTTATGTAAAATTATATTATCGAACTCATCCCAATATATGGAGCCAATTTCATCATGTTGCCACATATTATTTATAATATTCTACTATATATCTTCCTCATATTACAAATAGCAGAGATCCAAAATTAATTTTTCATGTTTTGAATGTTAGAGAATAGAAAATAAAATTGTAGTGGGATTGATAGATTTTTTAGTAATAAGTGGAACATTGTATCTACATAAATAAGGTGGATGTCTCCTTGTGAATGACCCAATAGAATATTGTTCCCTCCTTTTATTATTTAAAAGTCCAACATGATTCCTAGCTTGAGAAAGATTTGTGGATATAACAATGATATTTATCATTTTAGCTCTAAAGAGAATTGGATTCATAGGAGTAAAATCATTTAATTTTCCTTGTAAATCAATATTAACATGGTTCTTTTGGGTACTAGCCACTAACTAGAAAACAATTCATAGTTAAAGAAACAATAATCATTGTGGAGGACCACATAATCATGAAAATCTACTAAAGGGTGTCTAAATAATGAAAAGTTACTCTTTAATATATATAACACATTTGTTTTATCCTATTCCATTAATATTCATTATGTATTTAAATCCTTTATGATATTTCATAAAGAGTTTTCGAATTTCAAAATCATATCCCACGAGAGTGTCAATCTAAGTGTATAGTGAGGCTTATTTCTGTTCACCAGGCGACAATCAAGTCCATCTCAATGCACATTTTTTAGAGTTTTTACCCCTAAGTACCTATGTTTAAGATCCAAAACCAATTTTCATTTCTATATAGGGATATAATTTCTTGGAAACTAATCACCATATCCTTTAACAGGACTGAAGGAATTTTTCCGAAACATTGTCTCATCAATAGACTTGTCCTTAGACAAATCCATAGGGATATCACTGAGATTTCAACATCCCATTTTCCAAAGGTTAACTTAACCTATATTTTTATAGCCACTATAGTGACCCATTATTATATAATATATAAATTAAATCATTTTAATGGATATTCAATACATTACACAAACACATGTTAGAGTAATTTAATAGTGTAGTTCCTTTGTAATATTCTTAACATGACCAACTGGTCCATAAGAAAACTAAATCATCTCCCACTATAATATTTATAACTATAACTCTTTTTCAACTTATTGAACATAATATATTTATTCATAACCCAAGGAATGGAAACAAAAGAAAGGGTGCGTTTAGTTTCTCAGTAAGGGTTAACAAGGGAGATAGATAAGTATTACATATACATAAGGGTATGATAACATGAGCATAACATTTTAAAACCACAACATGCATATCAGAGATCATATTATTGAGTCATGGAATAAATATTGGCTGATCATAAGATATAAATTACTTTTGAATCAATTAACTTGTGCCATGAGAGAATAATAATTTCATAAGAAATATATTTTTTGGATAAAAATTAGAATGGAAAATCATTTCAGTATTAATCTATGATCATTTCACTGGACATTATAATGGATTGAGTAAATTTTAACTCCAAATAAAATAATAGAAGACAGATTATTTTACTGAATTGGGTTCACTCAATATTCAGGTCCTTTCTATCGTATTTGATATAAATCGTTACCCCGTGCAATGGAGGGAGATATTGGTCCCACACTTAAAATAATAAAAACCATATTTATGTGTGAAATAATATCATAAACATTCCTCATATCCTAACCCAAGAAATAAAAAGGTTTTCACAATCATTTATTAATATAATATCCTATATAAAAGTGATAAGTTTCCTAAAAAATATAGCATAACCCATGAAAAGATGTGGGGTTGATAAGAATTTCCTCATGGTATACCCTATGGAAGAGAAATGGGGTTCCTAAACATCATTCCACCATAAACATAAACCATTAAGAGAAATAATATAAATGAAATAATTGGATCATATCCCCGTTAATTATTAGGTAACATCACTAGATTTCATCTGAGATGGATAATTATTTTGAAATATCATTAAAAACATTTCATAATGTTAATATCCTTACAAATTTGAAAAAAATGAAAATGTAAAACATTTTAAAAATATTTTTGTTTGAAAATAAACTTGAAAACATAAAATGTCAAATTTTATGTGATGATTTTCTAATATAACATGAAGTTTTATTCATGTTATATAAGTTATAAGGAATATTCCTTTCATATATTTAGGAAAAACTAAAATGGGAAATGTTTGGAAAAAGATATCAAGAATGATTTTAAAATAAATTTTTAAAAAATTAAATCATGGGTAGAAATTTCATTTTTAAATCATTGTATAATAATATTCCAATATATATATATATATATTTTAAAAAAAATATGGTTATAAAAAACACATTTCCTACGAAGAGATAAATAATGTAAAAGTTTGATAAAAACATATTCTAAATTATTTGAAGTACCAATGTGTGAAAAAATGGTAATATTTCATGAAAATAGCATTAATAAACATACGATAATAAAATTAATTAGTTTTTTAGGGATAAATCATAACAAGAAACTATTGGAAACATAAACATAAACATTCTCGTTAAATCATTAGATAGTAACATAAAATCAATACCACTTTGTTATCTTGGAATTGTAAAACCGATGAAGTAATAAAATAAAATTGAACTTAAAATATCATGAAGATAAATAAATACATTAAATTACATTTCAATGTGGTTTTATATACACCTCATGAAAGAATTCAAGTGCATAATACAATGTAGGTCTCTAAGAAGGAAAATATAGATGAAAATCCATAACCTTATGTCTTAACTTCCATCATTCTCATTCAAACCTTTGTTATAGAAAATATAAGTTTAATGTTAATATATGAAATAATTATATGAATATATATCATACCATTTATTAGTTTATTTTGATCTTGTATAACATGTTTAATAAAAATTCCATGTTAAGGTCAGGTTTCATGCATAAACTACATTGTTTTTTGTGTATGTATTGACTTATTAATTTTGTTTCTCTTACCTTGTTTACGGTTTCATCATCAAAATAACTTAAAATAATAAATAAACATAATATATATTAATTATATATGTATTTGTAGTAATTTATAAATTTTTTTATAGAAATTGAAATACATCGATTATCGAGAGGGTTGTTTATACAAACACATGAACTTTATTTCCATTTTCCTTTTACATTGAAAGAAATAAAATTAAATGATATATAATATAATTATAGGAAATATTTTATGTAATATAGTTCCCATATGTTTATTAAAACCATTGTTAATACATTCAATGTAAATCCTGAAATAATTACATCACTTAACGAGGTGATAGTACACTGTAAACCCGACCGACATTATTATATCGACAAAAGGTGGATATTATGAAGGTATGCATGATATAATAATTCCAAAATTATAAGAAAATCATAAATATCCTATATAAATAATAAATCCATCATTATTTCTATCCATCATTAGAGGTAATGAAAAAATGAATGACATCGATTCGTGAGGTGGTAGTCAGCTCTATACATGAATGGTGATTTTTTAACCCATTTGATGAAAGTGCAGATGGTTGAAAGTCATCTATTTCTATAAAAACAACTATTTATATTAAAGATACTAAAATCAGTATGTTATAATTAAATAACAAAAATTGAAGGAGGTACATGAATGAATTATACAAAAACACATATTGATGAACAATACATCATTTTTGTGTATCCTCCATACGTTTGCACCAAAATCCTTCCTAGGTTGAATTTATTTAAAAAATAATTGTTCTAGGATGAGGGTATAGAATTTTTTAAGTGATATGGATATATTTTTTTCAAGTTAAAGTGATTGAGAGTTTTATTTATATGAGGGGTGTGAGATCCATTTTATAATTGAGGAGGGGTTATATTTTTGAAAATTATCTAAAGTATTCAGTTTTGGGAGTTCAATATTACCTCAGATGACTCCAAAATGGATAAATAATGGATTGTGGGTATTATTCGGTCAAAAAAACATCCAATACAAAAAATAAACACATTTTTTCATGTCATTCCTTAGTCTTTATGATTACTCAATTGAACCCATTTAGTTTTTTACTAGGGTAACATGTAACTTTTTATTTAATTAATCTATTTATTCTTTAAGAATACAGTTAAAATGATATTTATTATTTTATTTATATCTAATAAATCTTAATAATAAATCAAATCAAATAAAAAAATAACTTTTTTAAAATTAATTGTAACAAAAATTCATATAATGCACAAAACATCATTGTAACATTAATCACGATAATTATATTTACTGTTTTCACTAATATATATGCTAAAATATTTATTTAAATTGATTAGATAATATAAATTATGATTACTCCCAATATAAAATCCATTTTTCCAAATTACATTCTTAAATTTATTATAATTTAATTGAAAATTAATCTCATAGACATAACAAAAAAGTAGGCTTTGAAAGAGAAAATGTTAAAATTTTTAAAAATATTTTATATCTAAATTTGAAATTAAACTAGTTTAAATTATAAAATTTGGGTTAATAGATGTATATTTTATATTATTCTACATTAAAAGAAATTTAATATATAATATCATGTTATGAATAAATTAAACTAGAATTCATATTTCAATTAAAATTAATTATTTTTTTACTATTCATTAAAAAATGAATCTATCTGAAAAAACCCAAATATTCATCCCTAGGTAATTTTGAAATTCCTATTTAAAAAATTAAATTTTTATCAAATTAATTTTCCAAAATTGGGAAAATTTAATTACATTTGTGTTCAAAAAAATAAATAAAAAGAAATGTTTTTAGAAAATAGTATTTTTAAATAATATAAATACTTTACCGAAAATGAAGTTCCTTTCTTTATAGATATGTTTTATTTATATGGAAAATTTATAATTAATATTTTAAAAGAATTTATTACTATTCATATCTCTATGTTTAATTTCTAGGTTATAATGGTTATGTTTAAATAGATATATTAATAATATATCATGCTTTGGTTAAAACTCAATATCACGTGTAATGAAAGCCAACCCAATGTTGCATGTAACACAAGATTAGACTGGTGTTGCATGTAGTAAAAGATGTCAAATGAATTAAATTTATTCAAAAATAATAATAATTCTTAAAAAAATAGGGTATTACAATACCTTGATCCATTTTTAATCCACCATACTGTGAATCGTTCTGTCCACCACAATGAATTAGGGGGTTCAATTATGCTCAAACCTATCTCAAAAAAGTAAAACCTTAACCACATAGCCCAACTATGATGAAAGTGATGAACATAGAGTATAATGGAACAATAATTAAGTGATTCCTTCATTGATATAGTGTTCTTGGCCAATGATCACATAAACAGGGTGATAATAATGATTCAAGGGATTTAACTAGAGAAAAGAAATATTCAACAATTTACGGTGCTCATACAAAGGTTTAAAATGCAATAAATCATAGTTGTTAATATATATAAAGTATTTTAAATTAAAAACAGAGTAAATCCATCGAAACATGATTGAATCCTTTATTTAGATCCATCATTGTTAAAGAACGTAGTTACCCATGATGGAGGGGACCCGTTATATTTGCTGCGTCTTGATTCACCCAGATATGGTTGTTATTCGTCCTTAGATCTTGATTCACCAAAGATGAAGGGTTGAATCCTCCTATAAATAGTATAAGGGTTATCTGAATAACATTGGTGAAATATTACAGAGAAATATATATTGAGTATTGGTTTCATTTTATTTACATTATTATAAACAAATAAATAAAATATTTAAATTTAAAAGCACTACAAGTGATCACGTCATCTGAAAGTCTAATACCGAAAAACTTTAGGTCATTACTAGGGTAAACTCCATGTAATGAATTCAAACATGGTCTCATATTTTTTATTATAGACTATATTTAGTAAATATATGATTATTTTTTAGAAACTCTGCATGGGTGATACTAAATATATTTAATATTTTGATGAAATTAATTCCAGGATCATTGGTCCTAGGAATAATTTACAGTCTCAGTGCCTAGCTCGGAAAATATTCCTCAATAAATGTTAAAGTCATTCAAGGTAAAAAGCCTCTATAATTTTCAACAAATCATTAATCATTTCCATGGTTGTCAGTATTGTCCTATTTACATAATCCATAAAATTATTATCTTTATCCTGACATTATTATCTCATCATCATGAACATATTAAGTGTTATGTTTCCCTCAATATTATTTTTTCCATTAAGTTCAAAATGTCTAATTAATCATTTTTCTTGGTCATAGATTCCATTCAAAATAAACATTACATCACCTAATCAAAAAGTAATATATTAAAATCTTTATACATTTCATAATTATTAGAACCAATATATCATTAATAAAATACTCAAATGACATAATTCTTAAATCCAAACAAAAGAACATTAATCTATTTAGAACAGCTATATAATATCATAAGATTGATCTTTACCCCTCATCCTATTTCGTGGTTTATTTACTTTTAGGATTTGGAATTTCATTTATTTAGTGATATATGTCTTTACAATTAAAACATTGATTATTAAAAACCTTTTAATTATCATTTCAATTTAGATAATATTTCCATTTATCTCTACACTTTTTTCAAACACACATTCCTATTAAGAATGTACCATGGTGTTTTTTTCCACAATTGTCACATGTAAAAAATTACTTCATTCTATTCTTCCCTTTATCTGTCTATTTATCTTTCATACACATATCCTCTTACCATCCTTAAAATCCATACAACTTATCTAATTCTATACCTATCTTGTTAGAACATGATACTATGACCTCGTATGATTAGAAATCATGGAAGTCTAGTTACCTTCCAAATATTAACTTAATCACATCAAGGAAATGGCCAATCTTACTCTTGGGATTACGTTCATTGATTCAGTTCACATTCCCTCTTCTAGTATCCATTTCTAAGTGATGGAATACACTATTTTATATCATAACATTTCGACATATAATGTATTATACCTGAACTAGTGAAACACAGAAGATGAATTTAACCTTTTTTCATATCAAATATCACAATCATAAACATGGTTTCATTTGGAATGTTTTCAAATAAAAAAAAATATTTTTAAATCCTTCATAATGGTTAGTATAAATGATGTGAAATAAACCAAGTATATCTCTTAGGAGTGTCAACCCGGGTGTCCTGTGAAAGACTTTTTATGTGCCAAGTGACAATTGTTTCAATCCCAATGTACTCTTTTTAGAGCTTTTACCCCTTAGTAATTCTATTCTATAAACATGTCAAATTTTAGTGTTAATATACAGATCTATTTCAAGTAAGACCCATATAATATTTTTATCAAGAAAACATTAATATGTGATTCTATACATAACCTCAAATTTAATCATACATTTATGTTTCCTAATATATTTTTACTTAAATCTAGTTACCAATGTCTATAATAATCTTTCTTTGATACCATCTATAGTGACCCAAACCCCAGTAGCCCAAAGTCTGTGTCTACTTTATTACACAGTAATAAGATACAAGGAACCACATCCTAATAGACCAAATAGTTTAGTGGTCTTAGTAGCCCAAATGGCCCAAAGGACTTCTTTTTTATTAATTTTTGATAACCCCCTTTCAAGAGATAAGGGGGAACACTTACAAGGCTCGTAGGCTCAAAGATTACAAGGACCATATGATTAAGAGATTACATGACCTAAATGACTTAGGTAATTAAACTAGACTATCTATGTAATTAAAAAAAACACTTCTTTGAGTCCTATAGAAAATTAAAAATTAGAAAGCGGATAGTTCAGAAGCTCAGGGTGAATAAGTATAAAATAGAATTTATTAATAAATATGGAATAATCAATTTGGAAATGTAAATAACTTAAACACATACCATTTAATCAATAACATGAGAATAATATTGAATAAATAAATGATGATCAAATTATTCCATAATAATAAGGACGTGAGATTAAAAAATTAACCATAGATATTCTAAATAATCGAAAAATCTTGTGGAATATCAATAATTGTATTCTTATTAATGAAATGAATAATATTGGATATATAAAACATACTATTTAGGGTGTTCCCAAGAATTCCATACCATCAAGGATTTTTGAAAATTAATAAATATATATTGGTAAGGCCTCAACCAAATACCAATTTAGTTTTCTCATGAGATCTACAAATGAATCTAGGAGACATACTAGGCCCCAACTATCCCTCGATATATTCAATGAATTCATCGTAAGAATGAATTGAAACATAATTCATATCAAAATTAATATTTAAAATATAATAAGAAATGAAAACAATTACCCCAATTAATAAAAATAATCATAAACATTCCATAATAAAATGAATAATATCAATATAGTATATCCTTAGTGAAACTGATCATAAACCATATAGGGAAATAATAAGGATTCTATCATTTGATTATATCTCCAATAACGAATTAGTAACATAAAATAATATCTTCATAGATGGAAAATTATTATTAAATACCCCTTGGAAGAAATCATGAGGGAAATAAACCTTTTATAAAGATCACCTAGTTTATATTAAAATTATGAATTTCACAAATTATTGTCAAAATCCTTTTATTTCGAAAATAGATTTAAAAAACCATGAATTTATGGAATAGTTGGGAAAAAGAGTTTATTTAAAAATAACCTTGTAAACATTTGAATAATAATTCAAGGAAATTATAGTCATGGAAATGGGTTATTCTATACATTTCGTATATGTTTAAAATGAACTTCCATTTGTACTTCAAAAATGATATAAAAGTTCCATGTTGTGAAAATTATAGGAACATTACTTTGAAACCAATTTTTAAAATGTTGAAATGGGATAAATGAATTTTCAAAATAATTTATCATATGATAAAACATTTTGTATTTTATTTTTGAAAATATGGTTTGGGGGGAGAATCAATTTATGATCAACGATATAAATAATGTTAAATTTTAAAAAAAACATTTCTTAGTAATTTTTAGTAACAAAGAGAGGAAAATGATAATATTACTTGAAAAAGATAATTAATAAAAATAGAAGAATAAAATAAGTTTATTTTAATATTAAACAATTAAATAATTCCCCTATGGGAGGAATAAACATATATAATCTAGAATAATGAAGATATCACAAAATAAAAACTTACCCCTTTGGTAACTTCTGAATAATAAGACCTATAAAACAAATGACACCAAATAAAATATTATATAAAATGGAGAAAATATATTCATTATATAACATATCATTGGGGCAGTATATGCACCATATAATGGAAATAAGTGGTGATTGTAGCATATGTCACACAGAAGTAAAAGAGGGACGATAAAACCCTTACCTTGAGTCCAACTAACCACATATATTCATTATATTCCTGAAAATTATAGTTAAATTAATTATTTAATTTGTTATGAATCACCTTCATGTTTATTATTCCTTTTATTTTAGTTATTATAATGTTATATATGGCGACTTAATCAACAAAATTTACATATGATGATTCGTTGATATTCAGTTTATATGTCAACAATAACATTGTTAGGTTGTCTACGGTCAAAGAGTTCATCATTTAAACATACAAAGAATAAAAATCACTAAATAAGTAGCATATATATGCAGAAATTATACTTTTTAAAACTAATAAATAAATATGGTCATTGAAAATCTACAACTTTACAATCATAGAGAGTGTAGTTTGTACGTACGCATGAGTAACATTTCCATTTTTCAGTGATAATTAGGGAAAGAAGGTAAATAATATTTTATAAATATATAATGAATATAAAAAAATAAATACCATTTTTTTACATTAAATATAACTATATATATCTTCCTTGTGGTGATGAAAAAAGAGTCACATCGCTTCATGAAGTCATTTGTCCAGACATACACGAACAACATTATCCTATTTTCTAGAGTGAAATTGTAAAAATGAAATGTAGTATTATCTTTTTATAATTTTATTAAAGTAATGAATATCATAATTTTTCATTTATAATGCATGTATACATTAAATTTATCCTTATCACCTTCTATGTAAAGTGTCAATGAAATGTGAATAACATCTCTTCGTAAGGAGGTAGTCCATCGTACAAACACGTTATTTTATCTAATCACATACGGAATGTAAAAAATGTATATTTAATATAATTAATCTATAGGTATAATATATATATACACATAAAATATAATTTCAATCCATCATCATAATCCTCAGTGAGAGGTAGTAATGGAAAAATTAATGACATCAGTTTGTGAGGTCGTTATCTTCCACACAAAAGAATGTTTTTTTAGTAACTCATTTGATAGAATTTGGGATTTTTTGGTTGATTACCTTAACATAAAAACATATTAATATATTTATTTACATATGATTTTATATTTGACGGATTTAATGTGAATTGAGGGTGGTGTTAGAAGAAATAAAATAAAATATATTGCCGAAGAATGTTACATCTTATTTGGGTAAACTCTTTTGGTTTATACCAAAATACTTCAAATGTTATGTTAATTCCAAAAATAATTATAATAGGATGAGGGAATTGAATTCATGACTTGATTTTGGAAGTTCTTGGTAGAAACAATGGTTTTAATTTGTGAAGTAGAAAGGAGAGGGGGCCTTTTATAGGTGAGTTGAGTGACACACTTGTAATTTAAAAAAAGGTATAAACACTTATTTAAATTGAAAATGGGTTGTAAATAGATTATTTTCAATAAATATATATGATAGGGTAAACATATGGATAGAACATATGTTTTATAAAAGATTTTATGTTATTTTAACCATTATCTTTATAGTTTAACCCCCTATGAACCAATTTTTTCCTTAAACCATGAGATTATTTTTTACTATTTTCAATAAATATTTTGGTAAATAAATATTTTTAAATTATTAGAAAATATAAAATTCTGGGATTTAAAATATTTAATACATTTTTCCAAAATCAATTTTCAAAAGTTGAATAATTTAATTTAAAATTAATCCCACAGTTGCGACAAGAAAACATGTTTTCAAGGGGAAAATGTTCAAAACATTACAATATTTTTATATCCAAATACAACATGAAAAATATTATAAGGACCTAAATTGGTCAAACAGATATATAATTGATCTAAATTTAAATTAAAACAAATTTAAAATATAATATAACTTTATAAATAATTTAAATGAAAAATGATGTTCTTAACTAAAATTCAGTATTTCCACGATTTATTGAAAAGTGAAAAAATTTAGAAATATCCAAAAAAACTAATATAGAATATACTTTTTTTGTTAAAAATTATAAATTAAGTTCATTTTATAAAATATATTTTAAAAAATGTGTGAAAGATAATTTAAATTATTCGTGCAAAGGGAAATTAACCCATCATTTAGAAAATACAATGTTTTTTCAAACACCAATTATTATTCATTTAAATGATCATTTTAAATTTATAATCAATATATAACTATAATTTTAATAATTTAGTTATTACTATTAAAACGATTCAATTTAAATATTTTTTATAAGTATATTATTGTTTATTTTGTCTCGGGCTTGCGTGTTCTGCAAGTTATTAAGAAGAATAAATTTAAATAAATATATTTAAAGGGTTGTTTCGTATTGATGTTCGGTGTCATAGAATATATAGAAAAAAATTTCCTTATTTCAAAATCATGGGTGTTATATATATATTTCATAGTATACCAATAGGAATTACACTTGTAGAAGATAAGAAGGGTAGCATACTCAATAATGACGCAATGATCCCCTACTAGTATGTTTTACCTAAGGGTAAAGAAAAAATGTGTATATGCTACCAAAAATAACTTCGATGAATTTATCATGCCTTGCAATGACATAATAACAATAAACCCTATAAACCTATGTATCCTCTCTTATAATGTAAAGGAGGTTCCAAGACCTATGAATATGTGCGAAAACATCCACTTCAATAGAGGATCTCACACCCGTGTGAGTTATTCTCTTAAGTAAAAAAACATAATTTTATGATAAAGGATCCCAATACCATATAGGTGAGCATAAATAATTACCCAATCTTATTTGTAGGTTGAGGATCCCATAACCGGAGAAAAAACTCATAAATGGGAGGAATTATTGACCCAAGATTGTGGATAGTGAGAAGAAAATGTTATCGAAAAACCTTCAATGTTGTCTGAATGGGTGGTAAATAACGAAGAAGTACAAGATCCAATAACTTCGTCTAATAATCTATCACTATTTTTCACACAAACCTCCTACGGAACCCCATTTTCTCCTTAAACATTAGTTCAACTATTATATTTTACCTGAAAAAACACTCAAAATAGACTTCTGACATTCCCAAATCAGAATCCTTTAAATTCTAGATGAGCACAATAGAATATCATAATTGGTTATAAATGATAAAAAATATGATATCCTATTTCATGAGGAAAATGACATCGAATAACTAAATTAAAAATATCATTAGAATCTATATATACAAAATTTGGATATGATGTTTACTTCCCCAAATGGAATCCTCCTGAAAAATATATATTTTATTAAAAATAATTTTTTTTTATTTTATCAAGAATGAGGAACATAACATGAAGGGGCTTATGGATCATACTGTGAGTTGAAAATAGGTTTTTCATATGGGTCTCAAATTTTTCGTCTTGATGTCATGATGATGATGTTTTATCAGGAGTTTCAGAAAAAAAAATTATATTCAATACTAGTTTTTTATTAATAAAAATATAGCTAAAAATAATATTATTATATTATAGATTTCTTGGGGAGTAGAGAATTATAAATTTTGTAAATAAAATACCCAACATTCACATGAAGGAAACTGGGGAGACTTGTGCTTAAGAGTCAAATTTCTGCTACCAACCACCCCCACTTAACACTATTTTTTTATTATATTTATTTCATTTTTCTATAAATTCATTCATTAGAGATCTTACACCCATGAAATTCTTAGTCAGCCCCTTAACCTACATACAAACCAAAAACACTCACACAGTGCCATCTGGTTTTACTATTTTATAACTATTAAATTTGATTTTTTTTTATTTTTTATTTTTTATTCAAATTTATAATGATCACACAGTTCTCCAGAGTCTGTATCATATTCTATTTTATTAATTTAAATATACTTATTCAATAATACTATTATTTTAATCCCTTATATTATTTATTTTATCAAAACCCCATTTACAATATTTTCTAATCCCCACTATGTAAATTATTTTTAATTTACTTTTTTTGGAAGTAATATTACTAAATTAATCCAAGGTTATTTTTAATAAAAGTAATACTAAAAGATGGAATGTATGTTTTTCATTTTTTTAAGACTAAAATAATTGAGTCTGATTCTACCTTTCCATTTCATTGACCTAGATCAATGACATAGAAAAGGTGGTTAATGGAGTTAACACCCAAAATGCATTTCAATTTTTTTACTGAAATATGTTTTGTGGGATAACATGTTTTTCCCAAAATAAGGTGAAATTCATTTCAACTGATAACACCTTATCCTCGTCCCACTATAAAAATCCACCCACCCTTCCCACTTCTCTTCACTCAATTCATCCCACCTTTCACTAAATTCTACTTTCTCTCTATCTAATATTTTATTTATGTTTTTTCCTTATTCTTGACCATTAAGGTGACCTAAAAGGAGTATAAAAATTTCAATTTGTAAAATGAAAACATCAAGAGAATATTTTTTCTTCCTGCATGAGGTCATGTTTTAGTTTCATTGTTTCTCACCCTACTTTTTCACTTGATACTGATTTGGGGTTGATGGTTCTCAGTATAGGAGGACACAATGTCTAAAACTCGGAATTCCCATCCCCTATGACTTCCCTTTTCTGGTCAATCCATTATTCTATTCATTTTTTGGTGATTCCACCTTCACCCATGGTGTTTCATGTCTTGATTCTCTTTACTATGTGGAAAATGATGTGTTTTATGGGTATGGTTGTCAATAGGTCGAGATGTGAGTGAATTATTTTAGTTGGCTTGAATTTCCTATTATAGGCCCCTTATCCATCTCCATGTAAGGCTATTTATCGTCAAAAATCAGTGGTACCCTCATATGCCCATTAAGAAGGTTGTAATCCTTCAGACCTTGTCCATTTGGATAGATAAAACCTACTCCTCAATAATTCCATTTATGTGTTGTCTTATAATATGTATTACTATTTAGAGTGGGTGGTTCCTTCTGAGGATGACTGTTCAAGGTTCTACACTCCTAGCAGTGTTTGTACCAGATCACAACCTCGAAAAACTATGGTTGGTAATCTCTAAAATTTCATAGATACTCTGACTCCTTGTTCCCTTGATAGGCGTCTACACATCCAATGATTTATCTTATAGTTTAGAATTATTGGGGCTTAGGTTCTTGGGTGAATATTTATTTTCTTTCCAATGTGTTTATTAGCAATGACATCTCTCTTATTGATGTTCTTGAAAATACGTAAAATTCATCCATAATATCATAATTTTCACAGAGTGTATGATGTATAGGAATTCATGCATGGTGATCCCACTAAATTTCATATATATATTTTTTACTATTTTTATATTAGTAGAGATGGTGGTATTTATGATAAGTATGTCATTTTTAAAATCACTATTGGTTCTTGGTCTTGGTTATTCTAATTTTTCTATAACAAGTGTGAGGCATTAGTATTATAGAAACGGTTGTGTGAGCTTAGTGTCTTCAACCAAGGAAGCTCATATTTGTTTATTGATGGCGATATTTTGGTTACTGCGATAGTTCCCATAATAAAGGGGGAGGGAGTATACAAGGAATGCTATATAGGATTTTTCTAAGGTTATTTTTTGGGATAACATTATAGGAAAGGGGTTTGAAGGTGACCAGTACACCTAATATACAAAATGGGATTAGGCTGATGTAAATTTGACTAGATAGATGCTCCACTAATCATCAGGATATCTCGTCACTAATGAATTCTATCATTTCCTGCCTTATCATTGTGATAATAGATAGTTATTCACTTCATATAATCTTGGGTCCATGAAATATTGTAGATGAATATTGTTTTTCTCTTACTTCTGATCTGTAGACAAAAGTTATCTTGAATAAGAACTTATGTCCATTATTAAAACAATCTATCATTATTTATTTGTTTTTGGAAAAATAGGATTAAACTTCTAAAGGGTGACTTACAGTCTTGAAATATTAGGAAACCATATCGTTGGGTTGACCATGATTCTTCAAAGATGGACATCAAGCAAGATGAGTCTCGGATGCAAGATTGTTTGGATGAAGATCTTTTTAAGATACAAATACAAAATAAGAATCGGATGTTGGAGATTCTTATAGAGAATTGGAGGGAGGCTCAGTCACAGTCTAGGATAATGTTTCTCAATAAGGATAATAGAAATAAAAAAATGTTTCATTATTGTATAAAATATAAGAGGCAGACTATCATCCTGGATATATGTTTAGATGATTGATCATACAATAATGATCTTGTCATTTTGGGAGGTATTGAAGAGGCATTCAATAAATCCATATTTGATGATGTTAGACATTTTCTGGAGAGTGGATACCCTAGGGGATTTACATATCTCTTTGACACCATCCCTCAAGTTTTAACCAACTACAAAGACACAAATCATAGATCTATTCAATATGAAAATGATATTTTAGAGGTTATTAATTCTATGAATCCAGAGTGATTCCCGGACCCATACCACTTCTTGTGGTCCTTCTATGCATTTACATGGAATCTGGTTAAGAACAAACTCGTTGACGCTATCGAGGAATTATTCCATTGAGGTAGGAACCCTCAGGTAGAATTTTTCACTACCCAAATTCTAATTGTGAAAGTAAAGGGCACTTCATCCATGTGTCATGTTATACCAATATAGATGTAAACTTTTCCTTCAAATGTGTTGCAGATCATTTTCAACAGATCACTATCTTATCTCCTATACAAATGGATCTCTAAGGAGTAGCACAAATTTATCACAGTACAATCAATTCAATGTGCTATTGGGATTTCTCATAAAACAAGAGTCAATATCAACATTAAAGAACCAGTTTTAAATATTGGTATCAATACTGACATGGATAAATCCTATGATTGGATAGAAATAACTTCATTATAATGGTTATTTTCTACATCGGATTTCTACAAGAGTTATTGATCTCTTTTTTAGATGTTACTGTTCCACATGGTTTTCCATTTCCTTTACGGGTAGGAAGTATGGGTTCATGAAATCACTTAGGGGGATGAGATAAGGGAACCTGTTATCCCCCAACCTATTCATATTGATATAGGATGTTCTCAAAAAATATATTTCTCACTCTATCCATAAACAATACATCTTTCCTTATTGGAGAATGGGTTTTTTTAATGGAATATATTATCTGTTGTTCGATGATGATATGGCTTTCTTCATCAATGATAGTAGGAGATCTATTTGAGGCATCATCAGAGGCATAGAGTATTACAATATTTAGAGTGGACCGATTGTTAATCATGATAATAGTTCTATCTACGTCTCATCTCATTGTTCTATAAGGTGTGTTAAGGTGATGGGATATTTTCTCAGTTTTCAAAGGAGAGTGTCTCTAATTGAATATTTGGGGGTCAATATCTCACTAGGAAGGATTCAGATTCACCATTATGATGATTTGAAATAAATTTTTAATATCATAATTAATAAATATAAAAATACTTTTGTATCCATTTGTGGAATGATCACTTTGGTGAATAGTGTTCTCATGTACATCCCAATGCTTGACCTCTATGTTGTTATGGTTAAAAAATAAGTAAGTAGGGATATTGAGAAACTCGTGGTGTCATTTATTTTGTACACAAATTCCAATGGATGGGATGATTGGGAGTCATGGGAAAGATTGGATAAATCATGGGGTGAAAGTGTCATCAATTATTGGGATGTAATAGTAATAATGAATAGACTTCAATCCAAGATAGAATGGGATTTTTTAAGGGTACACCTCTCTAGGGAAGATTCACAGTTTAAATGTATGCGTAGGATCTAGGACCCCTAAAGGGGAAGGTGTCTGGCCATTAGGGTCATATCCATGCTCACATTCTATTCATTTTGGATAATTCATGCTTGATTATTATATGTGGGGAAATTTCCTTCTATGATCAAAACTATAAAGGTAATTTTCTAGGACATCTACTGTCTATAACACACCACATTTATTTTAAGATCTCTAGAAAATACACCTTCTTTAATGACATAGTTCTCGACCAACATCAACATGATTTTCTCTATAGAATTCATATAAATGTTGAGCAAGACACCTGTGTGTTCATATGAACATCGTATGGTAAACTTTTAGCAAAGTCTTATAAATTATATTTGAATTGAAATGATGTGAATGATTCATAGAATAGTATCCTTTGAGGAAAATATATTCCCCTTAAATAATTCTTCCAGATATGGATGATTATGAACAACACACTTCTTACAAACGAGGAGATCAAGCGAAATGGATTCAAGAGATCCTCACAATGCTTGTGTTTCATGAACCCAAAAGAAGAAACTATTTCCCATATTTATTGATGTTTATTGGGAAACATTTATTTGGAGAATGTTCATGAAATTATGATGATATAATTCTCATGATAAAGAATTTGGATAATTTCATTATCACTAATTTAATGGGGTTACAGGAAATATCATAGAAAATAATGAAGTATTGATTCTCCTGGTATCCAGCTATTGGTACATATGGGTAGCTAGAAGAAAAGCTTGACATGAAGGAGTTGGTAATTTGAATAATCTTATTATTGTTAGATATAAATGAATGGGGAATAATTTTTAAACCACCCATAAAGGCTTTGATGTGGCTATATCCTTATTTGATATTTTAAAACCTCACAGGACATCTTCCCCAAGCCAGTAGGTGACCTCACAGGGGTGCTGGATATGTGGGACTCCCCCCTCAAATGGTTTAGAGCACAATGTTGATGGATCCTATAGTTCTAATACTAAGTGGGGTGGTGGTATTTTGGAATGAATCGCGTGGTTCTGTGATCATTGATTTAATGAAACATACAAAACTATTGATTCTCTTATGATATACTATTTCTCCATTCGCAATGGCCTAGAACTATGTTGTGAGAATAATATTTATCTGGCTTCATCTGAGACTGAATCGATGGTCAACCTCCTTTTTCTTCATGATCAGTTCACCACCCCATGTTCTATTATTTATTATATCTTGAGGTGTAAATCCATTATTAATGACCACTCCACATTATAGAACACCAGGAGAGAAGGGAATCAAGAGACATATTTATTTTATTTAGGAGTTAATACTAATGGTATGATTATTTTATATAGATTTAGATCCCTATCTCTTGGATACCTGGATATTTTTAGGGTTATTTCACTAGGCTTCTATCACTTTTGTTTATGATTTGGTGTCCTAGAACCAACTAGTTGTACTTTAGTTACATTAATATTTAATATATTTAAATATTGAACATATTAGTATATATTTGTTGTAGTTGTACATGAATATTGTGTAATAATGTCATGGAGTATTTGCTGCATTGAAAAGGTCATAGTAGTTCCCCTCTATTATGGGAACCTTGAAGTGAAATGAAAATATTCATAAATATAGTTCCATGGTTGGATGATATAATATAATGGGAGACATAGTATAAATACCATCAGGTGTGAGTACTCGTAAAAAGATGAGAATTCCTCTCATGAAGTTAGTACTTGGTAATCTCTAAGATGAGAGATTATGATAACAAATCAACCTGTAATAATTTGACAGGTTTTTGTGTCATCAGATATTCCTAACTATGAGCGTGTGTAATGATCCTTAGTCTTTAAAAATTATCATAGTATGTTTCATGACTTGTGAATATTGATTTACTAATGAAAACTGTCATGCAGACAGGTGGCAGGACGTAGGGTGCATTGGGTGTGTCACGAGTGGCATGTCATCAATGGAAAACTTGAGGAAGTATTTGTCCCTTACATTTATGGATGTAGATATCTCAGCCCTTTGATTGAAATGGAACCGTCGTGCAAAATTACTTGGCAATTATGTAACAATGAGTTTATTTCAGGTAGTTAAAGAATGACGTATCAAGCACAATGGTTGATGAAAATATCATGAAACCTATTTGAGGAGATATTTATATAAAAAGGATTATATTACATAACGAGTGTTCATATGTGGATTTCGTTGTGGTGACTTTATGTTCATTCTCTTGGGTTCCTTTCTCTACTATTGGACAAAAAATCTGTGACTTTAGAAAGCCCACCTAATGCCAATGAGAAATAATCCCAGAGGGTCACACACTAAGTGTTTAAGGTGGTCTCCATTAAATGCTATTTGAATTTAATGGAGTAAATATTATTTTCAGGACAGTGGAATAGTTTAATTCATGTTAGAATTATTTCCTAAATTAAATAAATGTTTATTTATGGGATTGTGGGTAAATTATATTTATTTATTTTACAAAACATTTACTAAATATTTATTTACTAGTTTGTAAATAAAATATTTATTTATGAGAATAAATTATTTATTTATTTATTCCGGTGTTCAATAAATGTAAGTGGAGTTCGAGCAAACCAAGGATTATGTGATAGTAAAATAATTATTTGAAAGATAGTAAATAACTATTGGACTATTTATCATAAGTTAAAATAATAATAATGACGCAATTATTTATTGACACAAAATTTAATTTATAATTCCATTTTGCGCAGGTTAGTGCTCCATAAACAATCAAACGGTATTATTATTAAAAGCTTGGTTTTTCTCTATGTTTATTATTGTATTTAATTTCCATTATAAAATTAAATATTTTAACCAAATCCAAATATTGATAAATAGATTTTTAAATCTATTATTCCATGTATCTAAATACCAACCTAGTGAATTGAGAATTGTTGAGATAATAAATTTCTCTCTCAAATCCTCTTCCCGCCACTCTCTAAAAGAAGATACATTCTTCAAGGCTGAAGAACAAGCGATCAAGTATGACCTATAGAAGACACTCGCTTCGCCGCACTAGCAACCATAGAACGAGTTATGTCAATAATAAGCCATTGGAGATTGTGTGGATCACTGCTAGATAGATTCTAGTTTGTTTCATTGAAGGTGTAATGAGATAATCCGAAAGAGTCATTTTGGATGGTCAACATCATCAATGATGAAAATACCAAATATTGAGGAAATACTTTCATTATGAAATTAATTAAATTAATTTTAAACATTATGTAAGAACCCATTTCTTATTTTTGAGGTACGAGTTTATTCTTTTCCTCTTTCCTTAAGTGTTTTTGAGAAAATAAGGAAAATGGGGGAAAATCCGAAATTTTCTGACTACACACCATGTATATTTCCAAATGCTGTGTAATTTGGCCTGGTGGGATGAGTACACAGGGCGTGTAGGCCTGTCAGCAATGAAAGGTGTAAAAACTGACTACACACCATGTATAGGGTATTTACGGACCTTGTATTCAGTCTGCAGGTGAACAGTAAGGCGGTGGAGGTAGCCGCCAGTAGAGTGATAGTACACGCAGTGTAATCCGGAATACACGTTGTGTACTCATGTCGATGGATGAATAGTGACGTGGTGGAAAGAAGACGCCAGAGGAACAGTTTAAAAACGAAAAGTACACGTCTTGTACTTGAGAGTGCATGTCGTGTGGTTTGTTTTTTTCGCTTAAAACGGGTAGTAGAATCCTCTGGTCATGACGGAAGCTTAAAAGGACGTTTGGAGCTCGAGAGGATGGTCGGAGCTTCGAAGGTCAGCTGACCGCACAACAGGAATCAATTTCCACTTTTGTCGATCATGTTGGGACAGTACGGGTATGCCCTCCCTTCTCCTTGCGCTGTTCTTACCAATTCTTCTTCTAAGGGAAGTTATTTACATTTGAACAGGAATTGTCTTATCCCAGATCTACATCATTGTTGGATGACTTGGGAGGTGTCGTTCACATATACCGATCAGAGACGCTCGAGTTAGGTGGTCTGGTGTTTAAATTCCAACTGCTATGTGTTTTTGTGTACCTTTGTGCTACGAACCCATGGTTGGGGTTTTGTATGGATAAGGCCTTTGTTGAAAGTTATCTAGAATTGCATAGATAATCTATTGATAAGTTTAAACTACTATTTGGGTTCACTGCATAGATCCAGGACAACACTAGGGGTGCGTTCCTCTGTTTAGACATTTGTCCAGGATACCTGAGGATATTCCATGTTTTTATTGTGAGATTCATTTTCTTGAGAGAATGTGTATATAAATTATTTTTTATGCTTTGGGCTCGGCATGGTTCATTTATCCTGAGGGCAGTATTCTATTAGCCTGAGGGCAGTGTTTCTTAGACTGAGGGAAGTGTTTGGTTGGCCTGGGGGTAACCTTTTTTTATGCTTGAGGGCAGTAGTCTTTGTGCCAGAGGGAAATTTCATGTATGCCTGAGGGAAATGATTGTTATTCCTGAGGGCAATCACCTACAGGTATTGGTTTTGTTACCTGAGGGTAATGATCATATGTTTGAGGACACAACTATTTAGAATATTCACTGAGGTGATTTTCTATGTATACCTACCAAGACGAAGCACAACCTTGGAGTTAATAAGTAATAATTAAAATGGAAATGAAACTGGTAGAGATAATTACTTTTGAGTATTTACCAGTTACTGCATTTACTATTGCACACTGTTGTTTCAAATTTTCAAGGACAGTTGGGCACGAGCCTTTGGTGGGTGCCTACTGGGATTTATTTCTCAAGCCCTATTTCGGTCATGTCCTCAGCTGAAACATTCTATATTGCTGTAGGTTTCGACCGGTGCAAGGGTCCCTATATAGGTACACGATTGTTGCAAAGGAGTAGGAGAGCATGGGAACGAGCGTAGGCTTGCGATGCTGCTGCGTTCTGTTTACTCTGCTTTGTTCTGTTTTGTTGTACCTCATACTTTGAGTTGTATTGTATTGTATTGTTGTGTATCCTATTCTGGATACATTCATAGAATTACTGACATGCTGTATATTTATATATATGACTGCTGATTCTATTTTAATACAGTTGTCCATTTTAGTTGTATATTGTTTACTACTTCCGTTGTTGTATGCTTATATTTTTTATTTATTCCACTGCCCTACACTTTGAAAAATGAAGGAATAGTTTCCCCACTATCATCCCTTGGCCCTCACTGCTAGTCGGCAGCCTCTGGCATTTGGGGAAATGTGCTTGAGGTCATGTGACCAACCGGGTTCGGGGCACCCGTTGAGTGGAACCCGGATCTGGGACGTTACAAATTGGTATCAGAGGATTTATTTTCATTGACTTACTGTTTGGATCCTTATTCAGGGATAGGATAGAAATGGTAGTTGGTAATAAGATATACCTGGGATTAGCTAACCCGTGTTAGGGAAAATCTAGTCTTCCTTGGTTATTTCAATTTTTCTGATTTTTCAATTTTACAGTAGATTTGATTTTCACCATTGGGTGACACACTTTTGTTGTATTGTTTATATTTTATACATGGGATCTATTTAGTCGCAACCCGATGAGATAAGGGTCTTCCATCTCATGCATCATTTAGGCACATGATAGAAATCACATGTCATGCATTCTTCCATGCCATGTAGGTTAATTAGAAATTGCATGTTGTTGTGATTGTCGATGGGATAGAAAAGAATGATGTTGTGATAGATTCTTTGATAAATACCTGATATTTGATACGGTATTTTTGTCTGAGGATAATAAAATGAACACCAAACATTGGTTCTTGAGGAGTACGGGGCCTCATTGGCTGGAATTTGGTGGATCATTGACTGTTTATATTGTTGTAACACACATAAGATGCCAGACTTGGATTCACGGGGAGTATGGGACCTCACAGATCAGAATTGGGAACTTAGGTGTTATCTTTAGTGTTTCTGGGTTCCGGAGTAGTTTCTAAGGCTTTTTGTCCGGAAAAACCTAGAATACAAATCGTTTAGTTTTGACTACACACCATGTATTCTTCCGTTCAGAAAGAATAGAAATTGTTTTGAGTACACGGCATGTACACTAAGTACACGCAGTGTAGTAGATACCCGTGTCATAGGCTGTGTGGGAAGAGAAACGGGATGAGGAAGTTCTATAGGGAACATGTCGTGTAGTTATTTCACACGCCATGTTGTTTGGACCCTATGTCCACCCGTGTAACTAACAACACAGATTGAGGAAATCTTTTATTGTACACATTGTGTCAATGATGAACACACTGTGTAGTGTGACCTGGGGACCCGGCTGTGCAACTAGAAAATACGGGTCGGTATTACCTCTTCACGAGAACGTCGTGTACCGTTGGGACATGCCGTGTAGTCCTTACCGAGGAAAGAATTTGTGGACTTGGCTATGTGGAAGGGAAGACAGAGTTTTGTACACATCGTGTGTTTTTGTAACACGTCGTGTAGTGTCAGCTAAGTGGTCAGCGGTCTCATTAACAACATGGGCAGTTGGAAATTTTTCCGTACATACCATGTCTATCTAGGACACGCCGTGTAGTTTTGTTTAGAGGAGATCCATGTTGCTAAGCCATGTGGAAGGACTCAGGTAGGGAATGAGGATTCAAATACACTTCATGTGTGTGGACAACACGCCATGTGTTTGGGGTGTTACACGACCAGTTTTACCTGGAGTACATGCCCATGTGGATGGCTTGTGAGAACACACCGTTTTAAATTTATACACATCATGTAGTCAAGTTTTATTAATCTTGAATGATTTATTTCTCATGTTCCTTCCTTGGTCTCCTCTTTTTTTTGTCTTTGATAATATTGATTTAAGGCGTGTGTTTAACCTTGTAGAGTCATTCTGCCGAGATGAACTTGAGTTGTTCTCCAGGAGAGCGGAAATGAGTATACTCTAGATATTGTGGGCTAGGGGCTACCAATGGATCCTTCAGTAGAGCCAGATGTGGAGCCATCCGTTATACAGGAAATAGGCGTGGAGGCGCAGTTCCGTAAAGGCCATGCGGTTTATGCAGACCTTCCAGGGGGCACCATAGGCTTCCACATCTATGGAAGAGCTAACTTGTATCATCCAAAAGTAGTGTCTACCTATGTTTTCAGGTGATGGTGGACCATAGGCTGCGGAGTCTTGGTTGGATTCTATGCAGATTATTTTCGAGCATCTAGAGATAACTCCAGGGTGGAGGGTCAAGCTCGCGACTTATATGCTTTTTGATTCCACTAAGAGGTGGTGGGATTTTACCACCCAATATAAGCATCACCAAGACATGGCGTGGGAAAATTTTCAGGCATCTTTCTATGACTTCTTCTTCCCAGAGACACTGAGGGTAGATCGAGCTCAAGAGTTCATGAATCTGCAGTAGGGCGCCATGTTAGTTATGGATTATTCTTCTCACTTCCCCGAGCATCAGCATTTCGCACCCATTCTGGTGGGTGATGAGGCGTTGAGGGCTAGACGCTTTGAGAATGGTCTTAGGTGTGACATCTGAGTGTTGGTGAACGGTTTCAGGTTGCCTACCATCCATGCTATTGTTAACTAGGAACTGATCATATAGAGGAACCTGTGGGAAGCTAGTGGTGTGGTCCAGGGTGGTTTGACACGGGTGTCGGGTACTATTTTGATCGGCAAGATGAAGAGGCAGATGAGTTTCACTCATGGTGGCAGTACTATTCAGGAGAAATCTTCAAGTGTCCAGGTCATTTGCTACCAGTGTGGCAGAGAGGGGTACAAGAGACCTTATTGTCCATGTGGCCTAGTGGAGTGCTGAACTTGCAGCAAGATGGGTCATCTGCAGTGCTTTTGCAGGGCATTCCTACCAGTGTCTAGTCAGAGGGGTTCTGCGTAGACTCCATGTGTGGGAGCAGGACCAACAGCATTATACCAGTCGGGAAATTGGGATACGTCAGGGTGTGTAGGCAGAGATGGTGGTTGTGGCCGTGGTATCCAGACACCAGCATCTCCCAGATAGTAGGGCGGGTCAGCTCAGGGTAGTTAGGCTGTGTCACAGGGTCGCGACACTGGGTAGGCATATGTAGTGTAAAAGACCCAGCATGTGTAGGATCCCAGACAATCTCCTGTTAGAGGTATTATTTTAGTATCTTCTGTTTTATCTTCTATACTTTTTGATATGGGTGTTATGCATAGATTTATATCCTTTCCCGTTGTGGAAAGCCATGGGCTTTGTGTTGCTTCTTCTTCTGATATTATGACGCTAGACACTTTGTTGGGAACTAGAATGGTTGGTGTGCATAAATTCAGGGCGTGCCCCCTAGAGGTTGGTGGGTGTGACTTTCTATGGGACCTCTATGTCTGAGAGATGATGAGCTATGATGTCATTCTCAGAATGGACTGGTTGGTACCCTTCCGAGCCTTTGTGGATTGAATTCTTCACAGGGTGAGTTTCACGTCACCAGAGGGCGGAGAGTTTCTATACAAATGTGAATGGGATGCCTAGGCGATCTGACCTGGACCTGAGCATCATGGGTGAGGTGGTGTGACAGCCCAGATTGCCAGTTTATATTTGGATGATCAGGGGACTTTTCTTCAGGATTTCCCTCCAGTGGTTGATCATTTTAGGGATGTCTTCCTGGATGAATTTTGCGGTCTACCTCAAGAGTGAGAGGTGGATTTCTCTATTGACCTTGTTCTAAGAGCAGCACCGGTGTTCATTCCTCCTTATAGTATTGCTACACCAGAGTTGCAGGATCTTAAGATACAGTTAGAGAAGTTACAGGTAAAGGGATTCATCTGACCCAGTACTTCTCCTTGGGTTTCTTCTGTCCTTTTTGCGAATAAGGAAGACGGTACCCTCAGACGTTGTGTGGATTATCGGAAGATGAACTAGTTGACGGTTAAGAACCGATATCCCTTTCCAAGGATTGATGATATTTTTGATCAACTTAGTGGAGCACAAGGTTTCTCAAAGATTGACTTGAGATCCAGATATTATCAGTTACATGTTAGACCATCGGATATACCGCTCACAACTTTTCGGAGCAGATACGGTCTATACGAGTTCTTGGTTATGCCGTTTGGACTAACGGGCACACCAGAAGTTTTCATGGATCTGATGAATTATGTGTTCCACCCTTATCTGGACTCTTTTGTGGTATTATTCGTGGATGACTTCTTGGTGTAATCTCACACTCGACACGACCATTCCACCCATATTGAGATCGTTTTGAGTACATTGATAGAGCATCATCTATATGTTAAGCTCTAAAAGTGCCACTTTTGGATGGACCAAATGCACTTCCTGGGTCATATCATCTCAGAGGTAGAAGTTGTGGTAGAACAGGAGAAATTTAGAGCATTATTTTCCAGGGAGAAGCCTAAAATGTGTTTGGGATACAGATTTTCTTGGGGCTCGCTAGTTACTACAGGTTCTTTATACAGAAATTCTCCCACTTAGCATCGTCGTTGATGGGTTTGAGTAAGAATGGTGTGAATTTCATTTGGTAAGAAGCTTTCGAGACAGACTTTCAGGAGCTGAAGGGATGTTTGAAATCTGCACTAGTTCTGATACTTCTAGAGCTAGGAAAGATCTATACAATTTACTGTGATGCATCAGGTATTAGGCTGGGAGCTTTGTTGATGAAGGGCGTTCGAGTAGTTGTGTACGGGTCTCGGCAGTTGAGGCCACATGAGAGGAATTACCTGATTCATGATCTCGATTTTGCTACAGTAGTTCATGTGTTGCGTTGTTGGAGACATTATCAGTTTGGAGTGCATTTTGTGGTTTTCACCGACCAAAAAAGTTTCAAATATATCTTTACCTAGTCTGACCTAAACATGAGACAACGAAGGTGGGCCAAATACCTTTATTCCATCGATTTTGAGCTTTTTTATACACCTAGTAAGGGTAACGCAGTTGCTGATGCACTGAGAAGGAAGACTCAGATACAGGCTGTTCATGTGGCCAGTGGTGCGTGGCAGCTTATGGCTTTGTTCTCTGAGATGCATTTTGAGGTGCACGATAGTCAGGGGAAAACCTATCTTTCTTCCCTAGCTATGACTTCTATTGTCCTGGATAGATCGAGTATGAGACACCTATCAGATTCAGAAGGCCTAGTTCTATGGGATTCGGTGGAAAGTGAGGACCCTCCTCCTGGATGGACGATAGGTGATGATGAGGTACTGTGTTTCCCTACATGAGTGTGGGTTCTAGGGGATATACGCGAGGAGATTATGCGGGACATTCATGATTCAGCTTGGGCTATACACTTCGGGGTTACCAAAATTCATCGTGACTTGAGACGTTAGTATCGGTGGTCTGGTATGAAGAGATAGGTAGTTGGTTTTGTTACGATATATTCCACCTTTCATCAGGTGAAGGTAGAGAATCAGAGGCTAGCCAGACTATTACAGTTGTTGCCCATCCCGGAGTGGAAATGGGATGATGTCATGATGGATTTTGTGACTGGGTTACCAAGGTCACCGTGAGAAAATGATGTCGTGTGTGTCATTGTGGACAGACTCACGAAAGTAGCTCAATTTTTTCCAATCAAGGAGACCTTCTGTGTTGATGAGCTCACGAAGCTGTATATCTGATAGGTAGTATGTCTTCATCGGGTTCCTCGTTCTATCATTTCTTATAGGGACACCCGCTTTATGTCTCATTTCAGGAAAAGTTTTCAGAGGGTGCTGGGTACACAGGTGCATCTAAGCACAACTTACCACCCTCAGACAGATGGCTAGTCAGAGTGTACGATACAGGTACTTGAGAATATGTTGCGTGCATGTGTCCAAGACTTTGGGGGATTTTGGGAGAATCATATACCCCTATTTTAGTTTTCCTATAATAATAGATTTCATGAAAATATTGATATGGCACATTACGAGGGTTTATATGGTAGGCCATGCCGATCACCCTTGTTCTAGATGGAGGCAGCTGAAGTAGATTTACTAGGACCACGTCTCATGCAGGAGACTTTAGAGAAAGTCCAGTTCATTCAGAATTGGATGGCTACTGCATAGTCCCATCAAAAATCATATGTTGATCGCCGCAGACGACCCTTAGAGTTCGTGGTCAGGGATAAGATTATCTTACATGTTTCATCGAGGTTGGTACACATACGGATCAAGAGACTGGGTAAACTTTCACCGAGGTATGTGGGGCCGTTTCAGATTCTGGAGGGAGTCGGGCCGGTCTCCTATCAGTTGCAGTTACCACAGAGGTTTTGGGCCATGCACGTTTTCTTCTACATATCTCAGCTCCACCATTATCATTTAGACCAGTCTCACATCTTTCACCGCAAGGAGGTTGGGCAATAGATCGATGCATCCTTTGAAGAGCATCTGAATCATATTGTTGATAGGTGCACGAAGGTTCTTTGAGGCCAGACAGTTCGTCTCATACGGGTGCTATGGAAGCTTGGCTTAGTGTCGGACCAAACCTGGGAGTGGGAGACTGATATACGTGCTCAGTGACCAGTGTAGTTCTGAGCTTTATTTTCGCCACCCTTAGAAGGGAAATTCGGGGATGAATTGCTTTAAGGGGGGAACGTTGTAAGAACCCTGATCGTATTTTTGAGGTATATGTTTATTTTTATCCTCATTCCTTAAGTGTTTTTGATAAAAATATGGAAAATGGGGAAAATCCCAAAATTTCTGACTACACACCGTGTATGTTTCCACACGTCGTGTACTTTGACCGTCTGGGATGAGTACACAGGGCATGTAGGCCTATCAGCTATGAATGGTTTAAAAATTGACTACACATCGTGTATAAGGTATTTACACGTCATGTATTCAGTCAGCAGCTGGACAGTAAGGATATGGATGTAGCCGCCGGTGGAGCGATAGTACATGCCGTGTAATCAGGAATACACGTCGTGTACTCATGTTGATGGATGAATAGTGTTGTGGTGGAAAGAACCCGCCAGAGGAACAGTTTAAAAATTATAAGTACATGCCGTGTACTTGAGATTACATGCCATGTAGTTTTTTTCCGCTTAAAACAGGCAGTAGCCTCCTCTGTTCATGAATGAAGCTTAGAACGCCATTTAGAGCTCGGGAGGATGGTCAGAGCTTCAGATATTAGCTGACCGTGCACCGGGAATCCATTTCCGCTTCTGTCGATCATGTTGGGACCATACGGGTAAGCCCTCCCTTCTCCTTGTGCATTTCTTACCCATTATTTGTCTAATGAATGTTATTTATGTTTGAAAGGGAATTCTCTTATCCTATATCTACATCATTCGTGGATGATTTGGGAGTTGTCGTTCATGTATATCGATCATAGATACTCAAGGTAGGTGGTCTAGTGTTTAAATTCCCATTGCTGTGTGTTTTTGCGTACCGTTGTGCTATGAACCCATGGTTGGGGTGTCATATGGCTGAGGCCTTTGCTAAAAGTTATCTATAATTGCATAGATAATCTATTGATATGTTTAAAACACTGTTTGGGATCTCTACTTGGATATAGGACCACACAAGAGGTGAGTTCCTCTGTTTAGCCGTTTGGCCAAGATACCCGAGGGTATGCCATGTTTATATTGTGCGTTTCATTTTCTTGAGAGAAAGTGTATATAAATTATTGTTTATGCTTTGGGCTCGGCCTGGTTCCTTTATCCTGAGGGCAATGTTCTATTAGCCTGAGTGCAGTGTTTCTTAGCCTGAGGGCAGTGTCTTGTAGGCCTGAGGGTAACCTTTTTTTATGCCTTAGGGAAGTAGTATCTATTCCTGAGGGAATTTCCATGTATTCCTGAGGGAAATGATTATTATGCCTGAGTGAAATCACCTACAGGTATTGGTTTTGTTACCTGGGGGTAAGGATCGTATGTCTGAGGACACAGCTATTTAGAATATTCACTGAAGTGATTTTCTATGTATACTTTCCAAGACGAAGCACAAGCTTGGAGGTAATAAGTAATAATTAAAATGGATATGAAACTGGTAGTGATAGTTACTATTGATTAATTTCTAGTTACTGCATTTACTACTGCACACTTCTGTTGCATATTTTCACTGATAGTTGGGCACGAGCCTTTGGTTGGTGCCTACTGGGATTTATTTCTCACTCCCCATTTGGATCATGTCTTCGGCCAAAACATACTATATTGCTACAGGTGTCGACCGGGGAAAGGGTCCCTATATAGGTACATGATTTTAGCAGAGGAGTAGGAGAGAATGGGACCGAGCTTTGGCTTGTGATGCTATTTTGTTTTGTTTACTCTACATTTTTCTGCTTCGATGTACCTTGTTTTTTGAGTTGTATTGTATTGTATTTTAGTGTATCATGTTCTGGTTGCTTTCATAGAATTAGTGAAATGCTGCATCTTTATATATATTATTGCTGATTCTCTTTTAATACAGTTGTCCATTTCAGTTGTATATTGTTTACTACTTCCGCTGTTGTATGTTTATATATTTTTTTTATTCCTATGTGCTACACTTTGACAAATGAGGTAATAGTTTCCCCACTATCATTTAGTGGGCCTCACTACTTGTTGATAGCCTCTGGAATTTGGGGAAATGTGATTGAGGTCATGTGACCAACTGGGTTCGGGGCACTAATTGAGTGGCACCCAGATCCGGGACGTTACAAATTATGTGAAAGATCATCTCTAAAGTTTTTCGGAATCTTCTTTCTTTTTATAAATATTTGAGTCTATTCCCTAGTGAATAGAAATTATCACCATATTAATTGAGGAATAATCATAGATCATGGTAAAAAATAATGTGGGGTGTTGGACCAATGGAGATTCTGCTACGCCTGGAACCATTATGTGGTATCAAAGGGTTACATCATAATTTATAATTATTTAAATAATTATTTGATTATTTATAGTTTGATAATTTAGTTTTTCAATTAAATTCAATCATTCTAAAAATATGAATCTCGAGATCTATGCCACCTCTTTCATTTCTGGTTTTCCTTATAGAAACGATAATTTCTTTGGATTTTGGTTAAATTAAAGAAGATGATTACATCCAGAGGTGCAATGGTTCCTTGAAAAACAACATCGCAATACACTGTGTGTGGTTGGATTCAAATGCCATGTATCATTGTTCAATTCATACAAACTAGTTCTCCAAATCGATGTGTGTTGTTGGCGTTTGTCTAAGTCTTAAAGACTCCATTTTTACCAGGAATAGGTTGCCACGGTTTCCTGATTACATGCCCTGTAGCCCAATAGAAATGTGGTGTAGTCCCTTCAGGTTAGGGTTGAACTGTGTACCCCATACATAGCTTGCCCGACTGAACACTATGTAACAAATATACTACTATGTGTGTGGCCCACTTAATATACCATGTACTCAGAGGATTTATGAAATACATATACATGTTGTATCCCCAAGAAATTACATTTCATGGATTGTGAATAATAGTACATTCCATGTAGTTGGAACTAAATGCTGTGTAATCATTCAAATTATGCATATTTATTAAAATTTGTTATTATATTATACAAACTGTTGAGATGTGTACCACAGTGGAGGTGTAAAGATGGGTCACAACATGTGATATGTTTATATAAATATATAAATATATATATTAATTTAACATATGCGTAATGTTTATTCCTACTCATTGGGTAGTTTTGAATGGGAATTCACCAGGTTCTCTACAAGGTACATGTTACAAAAAAAGATAATTTTAAATGAATTTATTTGTTTAAAATTATGATTGATGAGAATCTTAATTAAATTTAGAAAAAAATGGTTTAAGATAAAAGGATTGATTAATTAATGATGATACGTAATTGATTCCAGCATGATTTTTCTTAAACAATAATGATTAATGAATTGAATACTAGTTTTATTAAATATATAACTTGTAGAATGTATCTGGTTGATCATGAGATAGATCAAGACCTTTTTATGTTATTGGTTTCCTTTAAAATTATTTATTAAATTAATTGTTGCCATGTGATCCATCTGTCCTCCTTAATATGTATGGAATGTGTGCCCATGATTTATTTTATGTAAACCTCCTGTTTTATCGATCACCTATGTGTGAGTTAAAAAAATAATATATAATGGATGGAGCTCCCATGATACAGGAGGCAGTTCAAACTAGATCTGAGATGAAACCAATCCTAGGAGATACAGTGGTGGACATGTGGAGTGATGTAAAAACAAACCCAAAGGGTTCAAGGTGTTTCTCCCCTAGTTCAGGGTTAACTTATCAACCTCTAGATGATCTAACCATTAGAAAAGATCCTGATCATGATCATTCCATTTTATTTATTTTATTTCTGTCAGTTGAATGGTTTATCATTATGGATGTGTAATAGTGTTCACCTAATTAATGAATTAAACAAACATGCAAGATGAACTAAAATAAACCAGGCTTATTCATAAATATTATTAAGACACAGTTAATCACTTAAGTTACTTCCACATAATATTAACAATCATGTGATAATTATAATAAATAATTCAATCATAAGATAAAAAAATAACTCAAATAAAATATTAAGACATACCAACCCTTCTATTACTTGATTATGGAAAAAACTTAATAAAATTATGTGTTTGACCATCCCTTATTGAGACACTCAATTTTATACAATAAGACCTTATTAATGGTTTTAGTTTTTCTTAAAAATATTAATTCAATAGAATTATACCTTAATATACTTGGAGTAATATTGGAGGTAACAATTGAGGAAATCCACAGTCAGGATTTCAGGATTGGGGAGTCCACTCAACAGATCAAGGAGCTACAAGCCCGCAGTTGGGGAACACCAGCCTATATAAAAACCTTCAAATATATTGTCCAACCCTTATTAGTGTTATGGGAAGATGAATATGGATCCTTGCAACTAGAATATAATGGAGACTATATATTCTGAGTTTAATGGTGAGGGCCATTGATACTTGATAAAATAGTGGGAGACATAATAAAATAAATTTATTATTTCTCATAAAATGTAATCATGAAAGTACTAATGATATGATCTTTTAATTGTAGAATAAAATGAATAACTCTTAAAATACACTATCCCTATGATCAAATCTAGATAAAGACAACATATTCATTAGTAGTAACATTTAGTAATGGTTTAGATGCCTTCGATTTATTCTACTCTATGAACATAATTCTAATATACTAGAGTCAACAATACCTAATTCGACTAACCAAGAGGTTAGTGATGAAGAGTTCTTGGTCTATGAGAAATATATGAACGTTGCGGTCGATGTTCATTGTTTGATGCTATCATCAATGTCTAGTGACCTCATGATGTCACAGGAAAACATAGATGCCTATAGCATGCATGAGCACCACCATAGTCTTCCCCATGAGAGAGAAAGACAAGAACTGTTAGATATCTCCAAGAAACTCTTTCAGAGTAAGCTAGGAGAAAGTACCCCAGTTGAGATTCATGTAGTAAATCTCATTGGCTACAGTGAGTGCTTGAAGGTTTTAGGGTTTAAACACCATGAAGAACTTCGTATCGATCTCATTCTTTCATCACTCGCCCATAGCTTCTATATCTTTGTTGTTAATTTCAATATGTACAACATTGAGAAGCGTATATCAGATCTTCTTATCCTCATTCTCCAAGTGGATAAAGATAGGAAGCGGGAAAAGCCTACTATCCTTATAGTGAATAAGAGGATAGAGAAGAAGAATAGATTTATACCCAACGATTCTTCACAATCATCTAGGAAAAGGAATATAAAAGGTGAGACAAGGGAATAGGAAGCTGTTTGTTTTGCATGTGGAATGAAGGGCCAGGGGAAGAAGAACTACACCTAACCTGAAAATTATAGGGAAGATTTCGGTGTTTTTTTATCAAATGTAACTATCTATTTGTATAAATTGGGTCTTAGATATATCTTTTGATTCTCACATATGTATCGAAATATAAAAACCATGTATATTCTAGAGGATTGGTCGAAGGGAGGTAGATATATAGGCATCCAACGGAGCCAGACTCACAATTGCAGCTGTCGAGGACTACCACCTCATGTTGCCAACTAGGATGATCTTTGTGTTAAAGAGTTCTTATTATGTTTCTTCGGTTGGTAAAAAAATTATTTCTGTACCCATATTAGATACAGATGGATTTTTTTCATGTTTGGAAATAAATTTTTCTTCTTTTATAAAGATTTCATTTCTTTTGTAGGTCACATTTATACAATGGTCATTACATGTTGGATTGCACAGACCAATTAATGGAAATCAATAACAAAGATACTTCACCTGACTCATACAACACCCAACTATGGCATCACCAGCTAGGTCATGTAAATGATAAATTACTGACAAAGATACATCAAGATGGATATTTATATTTGTTCAAACTAAATCCACTTTGCGTATGTCATGCATATTTACATGGAAAAATGAACACATCCCCATTTAGTAAGAAATGTGAAAAGGCTAAAGAGATTATTTAATTAGTTCATACAAGTGTGTGTGGACCATTTATAATTTAAGCAAGGGGAGGGTACTCATACATCAAACCTTTTACAGTTGATTTTAGTAGATATTGAGATTTATACTTAATGAGGTATAAGTTTGATTTTTTTATATGTTCAAAGAATACAAGAATGACATTGAGAACCATCTTGGTAAGAAGATTAAGAATATATTATCATAATAAGGTGTAGATTATCTTAATCAATACTTCAGTGATTACTTACATGATTTTGGGATCATATCCCAACTCACTCCTCCTTATAGTCCCCAGTGGAATTGTGTGATCGAAATGAAGAACTATAACTTATTAGATGTGGTGAGATCAATCATGAATCATGCAAGTCTTCAATTATCATTTTTGGAATATGCGTTACAAACAGCGGCACATATACTAAACCAAGTACAAAATTAATCGATAAATGGTATTATTTATGATTTCTAGTGTGGAAAGAAATCCATGTTATTGAATTTACATGTGTGGGGAAGTGATGCGTTTTTAAGGCCACTTTAGGTAATAAACATGCACCACGAGGCATAATGTGTAACTTTATAAGATACCCTAATGAAACAAGGGGATATTGCCTATATAAATCCTTTGGCAAAAAGGTTATTGTGTAATGAAATTCCATATTCTTTGAGAGGGTCAAAATATAAAAAATATATTGTGGGAGTGATATTGACTTCGAGGAAGTCGAGGATCAACGTACACAAGAGTTGGTACCAAAATTTATTCCCCAAAGCCCTGAGGAAGAAAGAACTATTCTAGAGACACAAGAATTGCGTAGGAGAACAAGAGAGGTTATAGAACATGAATGGTATGATTTTCGAGTTACTAAATATGTTGACTCCTTATTAGTGGATAATAATTATACTCTAACCTACAAGGAATCATTAAGTGGAACATATGTTTCCAAGTGGCACGAAGCTATGATTTTTGAAATTGATTCCATCTACCAAAAATGAGTCTGGATTTTGGTAGATCCTCAAGTTTAGGTAAATATTGTTGGATAAAATGGGTATTCAAGAAGAAACTAGACATGGATAGACAAGTCTACACTTATAATGTATGACTGGTAGAAAAAGAGTTCAAGCAGTGTGAAGGTATTGACTATAAAGAATCCTTTTCACCAGTTTCAATGCTGAAATCTATTAGAATTTTATTGTCCATTGTTGTTTACCATGACTATGAAATTTATAAAATGGATGTAAAAACATCCTTCCTTAATGAGAACCTTCAAGAAGATTTCTACATGACACAACCTGAAGAGTTTATGACTCCAAAGGATGTCAATACAGTATGAATGTTGCAAAAATCAATTTATAGATTAATGTAAGCATCATGTCATGGAACATTAGTTTTGATGAATCCATAAAGAAATTTGGATTTATCAAGATTAATGTGACCCTTTCTTCTACAAATAGTTTAGTGGAAGTGCAGTCATTTCTCTAAAAGTATATATTGATGACATATTACTTATTCGGAATGAGATACAAGCCTTATAGTCTATTAAGGAATGGATGAATCAATTATTCTAAATGAAGGACTTGGGAGAGGTAGAATATACTCGTGGTATCATGATCCATCGTGATATATCTAAGATATTGGTGGGCCTAACTAAAATACATACATTGATAAGATACTGAAGATATTAGTTATGGAACAATCAAAGATGAGATTATTGCCATTGTGACATGGCATTCATCTTTCCAATAAAATGTTTCTTCCGATACAAGATAGAAGAAAGATAATAACAAGGATTTCATACTCATCAGATATTAGGTGAGTCATGCATTTCGTGCTATGTACAAGTTTGGTTGTCGCCTACGCATTGAGTGCGGTAAGAAGATAACAAGCTGACCTAGCCGACCGTCATTGGATGCCAGTTAAGACTATCTTAAAGTATATAAGGAATGCAAAGGATATGTTTCTGGTTTAGAGAGGATATTAAGAACTAGTTATTATAGGATATGAAGATTCCATTTTCAAGACTAATCAAGATGACATGAACTCACAAAAGGGATACATCTTCAATTTGAATGGAGCTGTAGTGTGTTAGAAGTGCTCAATGAAGAGTGTGGTCACAGATTATACATCAGAGTATGAGTATATTATAACATCTAAGGTACCTAAATAATATGTTTGGATGTGAAGCTTCATCAAAGATATGGATGTGATACCTATAATTAATGATCCAATCACACTATACTGTGATAATACAAAAATGATGGCTCTTGTAAAATATCCATGGTCACATCAGCGGATGAAGAAGATACTTCAGAATTATCATCTCTTGATTGATTTTTCTGAGAGAGGTGAAGTTGTAGTGTCTAGTATTTACACATAATACATCATGGAGGACCCCTTGACTAACCCCTTGACTATGTAGAATCATTATCATCTTGTGAGGTCTAGCAGACTGAAAGTCATAGGTAGTTGGATTTTGTCAATGTGAGAGTTTGTAAGAGTTGGTGTCCTAGAACCAAGTAGTTGTACTTTGATTATAGGAATATTTCATATATTTAAATATTAAACATATTATTACATATTTTTCATTATTATATAAGATTATAGTGTAATAATGTCCTGGAGTATTTTTCACATTGACATGGTCATATCAGTTCCCCGCTATGATGAGAACCTTAATGTTCTATGACAATATTCTTAAATATAGTTCTGCAGTTGGATTACATACTATAGTTGGACACATGGTATATAGAACATCATGTGTGAGTACTCATATGTAGATGAGACTTCATCTAATTAAGTTCATACTTGATAATGTCCAAGATGGGAGATTATGAGAACAAACACACTAGTAGGAATTACATATGTTTTGGTGTCATCGGGTATTCCTATCTACGAGTATGTGTAATGATACATAGACATTAATACTATCATTAATATGTGTCATGAATCGTGCACATTGATTTACTAATGAAAACCATCATCCAAATAGTTCGTGAGATGTAGGTTATGTTGGGTGCGTCATGATTGGAATGTTATTAATGGGTAAGTCGAGGAAATATTTTCCCTTACCATTTATGGAAGTTGAAATCATGGCCCTTTATTTGAAATAAAACTATCATGCTAAATAACATGACCATGGTGTAAAGATAAGTTTATTTCAGGTAGTAAAAGAACAATGTATCAAGAATTTTTTTTGATGAAACTATCATAAAACATGCTTGGTGAGAGATTGATATAAAGGGATTATATTACATAGTGAGTGCTCTTATGTGGATGTTGTTGTAATAACTTTATGTTATTCCTCTGGGGTGCCTTAACCCTTTGCTAGATAGTACTGTCAGAATTTTGGAAAGATCTCATAATACCAATGAGTAGGAATCCTAGAGGGTCACACACTAAGTGTTTATAGTGGTATCAGTTAAATTTTATTTCAATCTAATTGAATAAATATTATTATCATGATAGTGGAATAATTTTATTCATTTAAAAATGATTGCATAAATTAAATAAATATTTATTGACTTGAATGTGGGTAAAATATATTTATTTATTTTATTGAACATTTAATAAATATTTATTTAGTAGTTTTAAATCAAATATTTATTTTAGAGAATAATTTTTTTATTTATTTATTTTTGTGTTCTATAAATGGTAGTGGATTTGAGAGGACAAAGGTCGTTCTAGTAGAAAAATATTTATATTAAAGACACTAAAAAATTATTCGACTAGTTTCCAAAGATTAAAATAACAATAACACTGTTATTATTTTGTGATGCAGAATTTTATTTATAATTTCATTTTGTGTATATTGGGACACCCAAAATAATGAAGCGATATTATTAATAATATAATGACATTTCCCTATAGTTATGAATGTATTTAATTGTTGTTATGCAATTAAATATTTTAACTAATGTCCTATGCTGATAAATAGTCATGTACGTCTATTGTGGCGTGTACCGAACTACATGCCAGATGAATTGAGAATTGTTGAGATAAACAATTTCTATCATGAATCATCGTCCCACCCCTCTCAATAATTAGATAATTTAGTCAAGGATAAAGAAAAAGTGATCATCAATGAATGATACTAGACACTCACTTTGATATTATAGCATACGAAGACTGAGTGGTATCGATTAGAGGACATCAGAGCACATGTGGATGACCGCTAGAGGGATTCTAGTTCGGATCCTCGTAAGCGAATTGATATAATCTAGAAAGGTCATTCCATATGATCAGCATCATCAAAGATGAAAATACCAAAGATCCGAGTATTCTTTTCTTTATGAAATTATTTTAATTAATTATAAAAATGATGTGCCAGATATTCTCTGAAGGTTTTAGGCCTCTGTATTATTTTTATAAATATTTAATTTTATTCCATGGAGATTGGTGCTCATCATTGTATTGATCCGGGAATAATCATTGATTATGGTTCAAATTAATGTTATTTGTCAGCCCAATCGTGCTTCCACTACACCCAGAACCTTCATTTTGGACCCCATGATCTTATATCAACTATTGGTTTTCTATTAAAAATATAATTATTTATGGTAGAATTAGTAATGAATTTATTATTATATGATCATTATTATTTAGTTGAACTTGATAATTTTTAAATTTTAGTTAAAAAATTAGAAACATATATTAATTAGATTTTTAATATATTTTAGTGAAATAATGATTCAATAATAATTAGATATTAAATAACTAATTATTAACAAAAGAAAAAGGAAATGACTACGTATTCATTAACTAGTGAAAAACTAATGAATAAAAAAGGATTGAATAATTATTAGATAATTAATAACTAAGGATTAACATAGGACTAACATGAGATCAAATAATGATTAATTATTGATTGATTAGTGATTATCTAATAAAGAAATAATTCTAAACTACTAATTAACCAATAAATAACATTAAAGTAAATACATAGTTAGTATTAATTATGTAATGGTTATATAGTGTGTAACGAATAAGTAAACATAATTATGTTATGATTAACTGATTCTTAAGTAATGTTAAACAAATAAATAACTACTAATTAACTCATGATGAAATGATTATTAACCAATAATTACTTAATAACTAACTATTAAGAAACCACATTAAATGATTTAACTAAGTAATTATTAAAAAGTTATTAATGAATTATTAAGGAATAATTAATTTAGGATTAACTAATACATAACAAATGATTATGTTTTGATTAACTATGGATTTTTGAATGATAAAAAATGTGTTAATATGATGAAAGACAAGTTATTAAATAATGAATAATGAATTATTAATGAATGGTGAACATATGATTAATTAATGATTGAGTAATGTTTGGCCAATTGTTAATTAATGATTAAATATTAAATAACTATAATATAATAACTTAAATATTTAATAAATGGTAATTAAGTAAAAAATAACCTTAAAATAACAACTCAGTAACTATTAATTATGTAATGAGTAATGATGGATTAACAAATGATTAATGCCTAATTAACATTGGATAAACTAATGTTTAATCAATGTTTAATTAATAACTATTAATGATAAAACAATTATTAATGAAAGATTAAATAATTATTGTCTAATGATTAGATAATTATTAACTAATAATTAAACATTGATGAACTAATAATATACCCATAACAATCAATAATGTATGTACTTCATAGATATTAATTAGCTAATGAATAAAAAGGGATTAAATTATGACTAAATAATGATAAAGTAATTATTACCCAATAATTAATTAATTATCAACTATTAATTAACTATAAACTAACTACCTAAATAGCGATTAAAGAGTAATTAACTAATTATTATATTTCGAGTAACAACTTAATATCTATTAATTAAGTAATGATTAATGAGTGATTGAAAAATGACAAAGGTGTAATTAATGGTGGATATACCAATTCATAAATAATGAGGAAGTATAGATTATGTAAGGATGGAAAAATGATTATTGAAATATTAAATAATTATTAACTAATGGCTAACTAATTATTAACTAATAATTAAATAATGCTGAACTATAAATTAATCCATAACAAACTATAAATTAAGTAATTAATAAATATTAAATTGGTAAAGATTAATTAGTGATTAACATAATATTAATTAATGTTCATGTAATGATTAACCAATAGTTAATTAATTAATAGTTATTAATTTTCTTTATAAAATACTTATATAATCATTACTTTGTAGTAAACTATTATTTAACATTAGTATAACCACTTCATAAATATCAATTATGTAATTATTAATGAGTGACTAATGAATGATTAAGCTTTAATTAAATTAGGATTAACAAGTTATTAATGAATGATTAACCAATGATTAACTAATGATCAATCGATTATATCAAAATATTAAATAATGATTAATTAATGATTAATTAATTCATAACAAATAATTACAAAAGTTTAAACTATTAATTAACACTTAACTAACTAAAAACTAAGTACATAATGACTATTAATTAATGAATCATTAATGATTGATTAAAATAGGATTAATTTTTGAAGAAGTAATATTTAATTAATAAATAATTTATGATAAAATATTAATTAAAAATAAACTAACTACTATAATAATGATTAAATAATAATTAAACTTAATGTAACAACATAATTACTATTAATTAAGTAATCATTTTCAAGTGACTAATAATGGATTAAAGGGTAATTTAATCAAGATTGACTAATTATTGATAAATTATTAAGTAATGATTAAACAATGACTAACCAATGATTAATGAATGATTAAATATTATTAACTATTTTTTAATCAATGATTAATGAATGAATATTCAATAATTATGAAATGATTAACACAACCCTAATTAATGATGAAGTAATTAATAATAAATAATTTACTAATTATTAACTATTAATTAATGGTAAAAAAACTACATAATAACTATTATTGAAGGATTGTTTGACGAATTACTAAATACTGATTGAAAATTCCCTAAAGAATGATTAACTTATGAATCATTAAATTTTATCATAAGCTTAATTAATGATTAAGGTTAATTTAACCTTAAACTTACAACATGATAAATATAAGTTAATGAATTACAAACTAAGGACTATGTAATGATATAATAAGGATTAACACATGATTAAGAATTATTAGATACTAATTAGATTCTAATAAACCTAAAATTAACATATGATCAATGAGGGATAACCACATGACAAAGTGTCATAACTACAAAATATATTTTGTACTTCCACGATTTAGATGATTCATACCTAGTTGAAAACCTAGTTAGACACTCCCACTAGATATGTTTTAGATGATTCGAAATCAATTTTTAAACTACAAAAAACAAAATTTCGATGTTTAAAATTATTACTAAATACATTAGTTTAGTATATGAGGATTTGTGAAGACATTTAAAAATTTCAATAAAGTAAATACTGTTTGGTTGCCTGATAATTGAAATATTTTTCTTTATATTATAGTTGAATGTGGATCTACCATAGATGTACCTATGAGTAACAACACCAAAACAGTGTAGAGAGGTATAATTGTTGAGGAAATAGTGAATGAAAATGCTCCTAGTTGCATAACTTGTTTGGAACTCCCAGTGAATATTCTTCAGATGAATCTCATTATCATTAAAAACTATTGAATTTACCTTAAGTCTGTTAAAAAAATAAATCAAAATTTTAATTTCATATTTCTAGATATAATACAATACTCAAAAATATTCTTAATGTAATTATTATAAGGTTATCCATGTAATGAGATCCCTTTCTGGATACTACAAGTTGACGTGGCTCTATAGAAGATGTACAAAGTGGTAACAACCCTGAAAACACTGTATTGATATATACTCGATCAAGAACTAGTGAACAACAACATTCCTTACAACACACCTGGTTTGATAATCATGTATGCCTTTATTTGGATGATTTAAATTCTATTCATAAACTACTAAACATATCATTTGGATGAATAGATATTGTACTATAAAACATTTGTTTCATCATTCAGGATATTAGAAAACATTCTAAAACATTAGTAAATTAATGATTATGTGGTCAATCATATGTGATTATTACTCATTATTATTATTATTTAAACTATCCAAATCTCGATCAAAAAGATATTTTCATGTCAAATACCATGTTTCCTTTGTCAAGTGATACATATAGGATATTAAAAATGAGAAAGGAACTTATAATAATAAAAAATTGAAATAAATGTTAAGAAATATTTTTTTATCCCGAATAAAACATTAGAAATGAATTTTTGGTTGTTTAATTTTGTGAACTGATTAGAAGATTCACTCTATTAGCCATATAATTTTTCAATTTTTGGATAGAATTGGGAATTTATCTTGTCTAAAGTTTATTGATGATTGTAGGTTGAAGAATGTTTTTTTCCATGGTCATATGATTCTATGATGGAGTTATATGTTGAGTTTTTTTAGTCTCTAGATGCAATGTCCATTTGTATGATGAAGTATGAATAAAAGAGTCTTCAAAGAAGGTATATCCCTTAAAAATGAGGCTATTCTCTATGATTTGGAAAACATAAAACCTAAAAAATGATCAATATATGAAGAAATGTCATTTGTATAATGAGAAAGTTATAAATGTTGGAATTTAAGACAACAACAATGATAAGGGGAGGAAGTTTCTTATTATGGGGAGGAAGTTGGTACAAATGAATTAGATTTATAACATCCTTGACACTTAATAAATCATATAACCATCTTTGCACTTTTTTCATAAGTAATGTTACCTTTTCCAGAATACAACTTTAATATTATCACACTCTCTACTAATTTTACTTTGAGATATAGATGATAGATCTCATTAACAAGAATTAACCCTATATGTTAGAAGATATTTTCCAAGAAAAGATTCTGTGAAAAATTTATTAAAAAGATTAAATATTTAGAGACACCATAGATATTCAGTTTAGGATTCAAGCAAGATAAGTAAATTATAATGTGATACAAAAACTTTGTTGATTGTAGATTCTTCTAGTGCGTGATTCTTAATAATGAGTTTTTGAGGTTGGAGAATTTTTAATATTGAGGTAACTCATACATGTTTTTTTTCAAACCTGACATAAGTCCATACATCATTGAATGAGGAATTCATGTAATATATTATTTTTTAGATGACATGGAGCTTCCAATATGTGCATGTATCTCAGGTACAAGAGATTTTACAAAAAAACTGTTATAAAATTTTATATAAAAGGAATTTATGATGAATTGGAAGGATATTTTCATGTCCTGTAGTGATTGGGATGACTCGTACCATATTTTTCCACTATTGGTATCCATACTATGGCACAATGAACAAGTTTTATTTCATCATGATACAAATGAACATGTTACTCAAGATAAATGTCTTGACCCATATCATGTTAGATTTCACAATTTTTTAGGTTATTGCATCCTTGTATATTTACATTTAATTCTGAAAATAGTTCATATGAATTGTTGGGATATTTTTATATATTAAATACATGGATGTACTATTGATAATTGAAATATAATATGAAAATTGTTAACATCTGTTACCTTTATTTTCCATTGTGGGTAAAGAAAACTATGAATCATGGAGTTGGTTTTTAACATATATCAGGAAACATTTCACCAAAATTTGGTGCACCTATTTGATATATGTTCATCATCAAGAAATCAATGAGTAAGTCATTATAGATCCTATTACAAGGGGACCCTGAATGAACATCAACAGTATTGTATTATAGTCAATTCTGGAAACATGAGAAAAAAAATTCATGAGGAACCTATAAATATGGATATAACAATGATCATTATGCAATATATTTCTTATATTTTACTATTTTAATGTATTGATAAGATTATAATATATAAAATATGAATTTTTATATAACATATGAGGCATATAAATGAAGGCTTGAAAAAAAGTTAATTGAAATCCATAGGTTTAATCAGGGAGCGTGTGATTATATGATGTGCATTTCAAAGGAAAAAAGGATATTGGAATATGATGGAAGGAATAGGTAAGGAAACTTGACAAAAAAATGTGGAGTGAATCAATGGTGTCTTAAAAAGGATTCTCATGTTACATGTTAATTTCCATGTTTATGAGTCATTTAATTATTATGTAAAGTACTTCATTGTAATAGGAAAATATACTGCTGGTAGGATTCGGCAAGGTCTACAGTACGAATGACACTTTCAACAATATTTTGGAAAGAATATTGAATAATATTATTCTTATTCAGGGCACATTTTAAGCTATGAATAATTTTGATTTGATATAGAGGAGTGTCTAGACCCCATCACAGGTAACAGCAGTCAAGTCCTGGTGGTATTCCTAGAAGCGATGCATTGTCAATGTGAAATCTATTGGGAATTATGGTTTCCATGAACACATTCAATAGTATTACGTACCACTATAAACATATCATTGTAAGCATTTTTTGATCCAATGTACTTTATAGACACCATATCTAAATGCTATGTTGTATCTTGTATGCCTATTATAGAGTGTCAGCATTTCCCAACACATGAAGACTAGATGATATTGATACCATACATCCAAAGGTTATGATAGCAAGGGACACCAATTTTCAAAATAATGAAAAATGAGATAGACTAGTCTCAAGAACAAGTGAAATATTTGATATGAAACATATGTCATTATGCAGTTCACAAAAGTAAATTATTCCCTAACTATTCTAGATTGAGTTCACACTCTTTGCCACAATGATGTATTTACTCAAATATGATCATTTCGTATTACCAATTACATGGTTTAAATAAAAAAATACATCATTTTTAGTAGGTCCTTATTTTTTAATATTTTTTTAATCAAACAATAATGATTTGAAAAATTGTACGACCATTTACATAAATCCAACACATGGTAAAAAGCATAAATTCTACATCATTCAATGAATAAAAAATTCTTCAAAAAAATTCCCCTCCCTATAAAAATATATTTTCAGGATAAAATCATTTTTTTAAATCATCCTTTGGTTTCCATAATAATCCTTTCATATTCACATTATATGGAATATGAAAACTGAATGTGAGATTATAAAAAAAGAAAAATCTAACTGTCCATGGATACACCATAACGTGTGCTTACGATAAAATAGCCATGAACTACACCATCATATGATAAATCATACATAAATTAAAAAGCACTCCATTTGGACTTTAACCATTTGGTATTTGTTCCAAAGATTAAATAAGATTTAATACATAAGGTGGATCCATCCAATATAACCTATGCGTGAAATATCCATTTTTAAGTAAATACCTTAAATAATCATCACTCCCTTACAACAAGAATGAGTCTCCTTTGAATATAGTGATTTGGAAAGAATAAATTATTCCCTAATTAACCTACATCCATAAGAAAAAAACATCAATCCTCCATAAAAGAACTTAGATCCAATTTCCACTACCCATGATCATCTTTCATTGTACCTATGAGATAAAAAATATTAACCAATGTCTTGGATTGTTTTCGTAAGGTCCCATCAGTCACATAATGATAAATTACACAAATTTATTAAAAAATATATAAGAGAATCCATCATTGCTTCTTATCATAATAACCCCTATACAATAAATAGGTTTCATAAAAATTTCATTAAAACATCATTACAATCAATCTAGAGAAATCATGTAGATCAAATCATTCATAAAAGTTCCTAGTGAAAGATAATAATCATGATAATATTTTGAAATATGATGAAAATACTTTTCTAAAATCCTTATAAATATTATTTGAGAATCATTAAGAAATAAAATTTTATTTTTCTAACCATAATTTCATAATATTGTGGAAATATGAATGGTATATCATACATTCTACTAGTAATAACATTATTCTAGCCATAATGATAGATTTATATTTTATAATTAATTAAGATATATTTAATTTTTATATGTAGATATGTGGGATTCTAATTTACTTACTGAGCAATATCTTCATGTTTCAGGTGAGGTGCTAGTGGGTTGTGAGGTTTGATGGATTAGGGTGCATAAACAATATAATTTTTATAACATTCAACATCTAAGTACCATCATACCATAATTATTCCATTCTAGATTCTATAGAATCAATGTATTTAATTATAAATTCAATGATCATCAACTCCTTAATGCCACCACTGATATATGGAGACCAAAGACTGGCATATTCCACATGCTTGAGGAAGAATTCATGATCACCCTTAAGGATGTTGTTTTTATACTCAGTCTTCATATCTAGGGTGATACAGTTAATGGACCCACCAATGGAGTCTGGATGAAGCTTGTACAATTATTTATTGGTCTCAATAGTGTGGGGGATAATAATGTATTAGTTGGAGGTTCCCTATCAATGATCTAGATAAACATGTAGTTCACACATTTACCCATTTATGTTAACGAGAAAACTATTTTGTATTATGTGTGTTCATATATCTTGCATATTGTTAGGGGAAATTGTGTTGTGATAAATCAGGTATGTAGGTCCATAAGATCTGATGGCAGATATTAGAATACATTAACTTGGTAAGGATATATAGCTGGGTTTATAAAGGCTTATCATACACATACATGGCATTATACACAACATAGATATCATATTGTGTTGATATATGTGGATGTTTCACCTTAATTCTTATGTGGGTAAGAGAGAAAATTCTTCCCCTACCCCCTATTTTCACTGATCTAGAGCTTCATATGGATGTGATGCGTGACTCTCCACATGGATGTTGTTATGATCAATCTTTTTTATTGGTTCTTAATGAAAATATGAATTATTATAAACTATTTCTTATTATTTATCACTTTCAGTGTTGTACAATATAGGTGGAGTTAGACACACCACTTCATCATGACTCTTAGACACAATTTGAGTGCATACCATATCTTGTTGAATAATCAACTATGAAATGATGTAAGTATATGAATTATTTTTTTGAATAATCAATTTCATAATATTATTTTTTTTTTATTCATAAGAAATTTTTATAACAAATGTCACAAATCATTTGAAATTTCCTAGATTCTATACTACAATCTATAATACAAGCTTCCCAAATAGTGCACTAATGGGATTCATGAGGCCAAAGAAGTAGTTCCTCTCATTAAAATTAATATTATTGAGTTTCACCTGCCAAATAGAGGCATGCACCAGTTTGGATTTTTCTATCGTATTCATGTTCCATAATGATAGTCAAAAGAACATCACTCCATGTTGGTGAATGGGAGGTAGGATGTTTATTTAACCCAATAACTTGCTCAGTAACTCAACCTTTAGAAAATATGTGTTTCATTTAAAATTGAGGAAATTCTTAGGATGTGATTACTTTTATCATAGAAGGTTGAGTTTGATCCAAGGTATAGCCTGAATTCTATATTGTATCTTACTACACCTGATAGATGGATTCAACATTTTGAAAGTCAATCACATTACATTATTTTTATTTTTGTTTTACTCCTTTAATTCACTGTTAATATCATAATATTATACATGAATACAACATATTATATGCATGTATGATCCAGATTAGGGTGAGGTTTTTAGTCTAGTAGTGTACCATTCTGGAGCGAGGGAGATGACGCCAACATATAGTATTCTATACAATGGTATCTACGATCATCCACCTCATGGATATCACTTTACTACCCAAGGAGAGGTGGATACGACTCAAAAATTTCCACTAATAGGTGATGATATTGATGATCCATGATGGTGATTACATAGACTATGTCATGCTACGGATGAGGCCTCACCTATTCCACTAGTAGAAGTTGCACCTCTAGCAGTACAACCTAATCTGATTATGGATGTGAACTAGGAGGAATGTGACCCATTTATTTTATTCATATACAGCCATTTTAGCTGAGTATATTTGATCCAGGATCATATCAGGTGTCTTTTCCTATGCCACCACATTTCATTATCAAGCCTTTATAGGTCTTATGGTTCCCCATGTAGATGATGGAAGGTTCATTCCCTTACATAGTGGGAGAAGGATCATGTACACATAAAGACATCATGATTCCTCCTCCTTCTGATTTGTCATAGGTATAACATCTATCATTTGAGGTTCTAGTTCCTTAGGAAGATCCCTCTCTAACTCATCATAATTCACCCATAATTATGGACAGTGATCTAGATACGAGCATCCCAATTTCAAACCAGATTGTGGGATAAGTCCTCAATATAGACCCTGATTGTACTCATTTATTTATGTGTTTACTATTTACATAAATTATTTGAATCAATATAGTATTCTATCTTCTATATTATTTTCAATCTATTGAATTTATGAAACTCCTTTTTTAATTTCATCCAATTTTTACAAGTTTATCCACTATTTTTTGTTTTCATATATGTTTTAATTGAATTAATGGCCCAAAATCCTTATGTTTATATTTATTATTGATAAAACCCAATTTAAATGGATTAGGGTAACCCTTACATGGTCCATATACCCAATGTCATGAAACCCTTACTTATAGTTTAAATTTTATAACATTTAAAATTTGATTGCATGAAACATATGAAAATAAAATAAACTTCAAGTATGTAACTCTTAAATATTATAAAATATATTATATAGAAACAAAGTAATTGAAACTTAAATCAAATCATAAACTTCATAAAATTATTTGAAAACAAATCATCTATATAGTAATCCAAAATTATTTTACATGACATAAACACTATAGATTAAAAAAATAATATTTATGTAATACAAATATATTCACATAAATTAAAGTAAAAATGAAATCAAAATAAAATTTATACCTTTGAATACGAATATAAAACTAATTGGAAATAAAAGTATTTCCAAAAAAATATAAATAAAAATTTAATGTTTTGAATAAAAAATATTTTGTTCCATTAAAATTATTTCTCATTAATTATTTAATAAAATGTTTTTGTTGTCAATTATTTTTACATATTTAGTATGTGTGTCAAATTTCATTTAAACTGTATTTTCACTTTATTATATGTATACGTTTAATTTCACTTACATGAAACAATTTTTTGTTTCATGTAGGGGACATTGAATGTGTATAAATTATAATGTTTAAATAATGCCTAAATAAAATTTACAAACTGACTCAACATGTAAAAAATAATTTCCAATAAAAAAATATTAAATATAATAAAAGAAGTCTAATTTACATGTCACAAACTTTATTTATTAAAAATATATCATTTACTCTTTAAAATATTAATTAGAATAAATATTATTAATTAATTTATTATTAATGAAATTACTATGAAGTGTTATTAATTATGTTATCATAAGTAAATGTATTTAATTAAATTATTAAAAAATATTAATTATATTATTAAATATATATAATGATTAAAATAATAAATATTAATAATGATATAAATAATTTAATTATAATCGTAACTAATAAATTAGATAACAATATAATTATAAAATAAGTCATAATTTGATTATTAGATTAAAAAATATAATTAATATTAAAAACTGTATATATACATATATATATATTAAACATACAAATATATTTATTTTTAATTTATACTGTTAATTTCTTGTATTTAGAAAAAGGATTTTTAGTTTCTAACAGCTGTGTCCATTTTTTGTGGCAAATTTGGAAAGGAAATTAACACCTTTGGAATAGGTGAGAAATCTAAAAATACATGAAATAACTTCATTCCATTCTATCTAACTTTAAATAAATTAACCTAGAAATAATTTCATTTTTTTAAGTTGTATCTTAAAAAACGTATATATTTTTTATAGTTCACCCCTATGAAAAATCATAGCATGCATAATAGTTCAGTAACACAGAATCAAAACACATCACTATACTAACCTTTTCAGATGACCACCCCACACTACCCATGCCAAGACTACCTCCATGTCATCCATCATTAGCCTCTTCCCAAGCTGTATGTCAGGTCACTGCCTGGATACGAGTTATTGGATTTGGGTTGTCTTATTAGGTCAATGCGTTAGACTATATATGAATAGTATCTAATCTCAATTAATTCATATTGTATCCATTTATACAAAGTTCCCTTGGATGTTTTTAATAGTTTTAAATTATTTTGGATGTTATTTTTATTGATAAATAGTAGAAAAAAGTGAAAAGAGGGTCACTATGTAATGGTCAATCTCTAAAATGGCCATTATGCTTGTCATAGATCAAAAAAACTTGGTCGATCATGTAAAATAGTTTTTTAACGAAATTTTAGTAAAAAACAATTTCTGTCTAAAATTTGGATGTTGGCTAGTACATAGTGGTTTAAACCTAATCAATTAGAGAAAAGAGCTGAGGCATTTTTTAATAGTGGAAAACAAGAAGAAAAATGGTGATCCGAATGAGGTTCATGATGGGGAACCAAAATGACACCGTCAATTCATTGTTGATGCGATGAAGGATCTTCATCGTCTCACATATACCCAAGAAACAGTGGATGAATATTGATAATGGGATGCTGATGCATGTACATGATGCATCTGGATAGACACCATCATTCTAGGTTTTTATTTTGTGAATTGAAAATAAATTTAATTACCTTAATACTCCTAAAGGGATAACCCCTAATTCATCTTCTCTCGCATCCATTCAATATGTTTTCCACTAAAAATATTTTATATAATAAAATGTTTTCAAATGGTATCAAAATTTCAATCAATCATTTCAAATATGATCATTACATTGATATGAAAAACACAAGATCCATATATATATATATACTTTTTCATTAATTTCAATTTTTTTCATATACAAGTACAAATGTTTACCATAAATTTACAATATGTATTTCATTTATAACTCTTACTAGTTATTTGTTTTTACGAACCATATTCATTAAAAAATTATATATTGATAAAGTTTTATAATATTAATGAGTATACATATATACACTTATTTATTCAAGTATACACATAAATATATTGTATTATAATTTCATACATACATATTACTATAGTAATTTACAAATATACTTAACTATAAGTACATTAATATATATGTATTTATATGTATAAACCCATACATATATAGAATTATTTACAAATATAATTATTTAAAAGTATTTTTAAATATATATATATATACACCCACATATACATACATATATTACATTAACATATCTATGTATACATATATATTTATAATTACACAAACACTTCAAATATTATTTTATAAAATTAAAAGTATATTTTTTTAATAAATTTTATATATTAATTAAATATAATATACCAATATAAGAATAAATATATATATAAATTATTGATCCCGTAAACATTCATATATAAATAAATGATTATTTACATATACAGTGTATTCTTACATAATTTCATACACACAATGTACTTATATATATTTATAAATTTATTTCCCTTGTAGAAAAGTACATATATATAAACATTTATAAATTTATTTTTATAAATTTATATAAATATATATTAATGAAAATAAATGTGAATATAATTAATATAATTACTTATAGATATAAGTTCATGCATGCATACATAAACTAACAAAAACACACACACACATAACTATACATATACTCACATATTTTATGTATATTTTAATTCATGTGCACTCATACATATAAATATTATTAGACATATATACACACCTGAACAAAAAATCCTAAATTAATATAAATATCATTATATACATCCATTCATGCATGCATATATATTAAATTAATTATTTATAAATTTAATATATAAATATAGAATGTACTAAACTAAATAAATATAATTATTAGTATATACAAGCATATATAGGAAACTAAAAAATCACTTAGTGAAAATTTTTCGAGAGAATCTTAAAATGGATTTTTTAGTAGGAAACTACCATGATATACTTCCTAGGGTATATTTAAAGTGTGAATATTCCTTGAAATATTTCCTATTGAAAATTTCTAGTACAATTATTCTATAATAGATTTCTTAGTGCAGTTTTGTTGTATGTATCTCTTATGAGAGATTTCCAAGTGAAGCTTGGTATTAAGTATATTCACTAGGACATTTTAATGTTCAAATTTGTTATATGAGTATCCCTTGGGATATTTTCTAGTTTATATTTGAATTAAGAATATTCCATGAGATATTTACCAAAGATTATTTTTATAAAATTATATATATGTTTGAATTCATGCATGCATTTGTTTTTGTACGTAACAATGTATATTTATAATTGTAAATAATGAAATTAATAAATTAGTATTCATGTAAATAATTACATTAGTCTTTTTATATATAATTATTTTTTATATTTGTACATATTCATGTTTATACTAATTCATTAATGTAATTATATCTAGTTGTGCGTAATTTTATATATGAATACATTAGTAAAACAGTTTTAATATATATACATGTACTTATACAAATATATATTTATATATGTATCTATTTAAATATATATAATTGATTATTTATATGTAAGACATTATGTATTAATATACACACATGTATACATATATTAATATATGTAGGTATGTATATAGGTATATACATAACATATTAATTTGATTAGGTGTGTAAAATCTATTATTTATTTATATATATGCATATATATAGTTTTTAAATGTTTTAATACTCGTTGTTTTTTATATACTTATAATGTGTTTATAAAAGTATATTATTTATATGAACACACATTCTTTGATATATACATAGAAATTGATTCTTTATCGATATGTGTGACTGACCAAATTTCTATATATCACTAGTAAAAATTAATTTAATTTTACAACCACACATGCACACATATATATATATATATAATTCATACACATAAGAGAAGTAATAAATATTCAAGTGTTAATAAAAAAATATATGTGTTAATAAAAAAATATATAAGTGTTAATCTACAATACATAATATATAAAACTTGAAATAAATATTGATAAATATTTTTTAGAAAAATATTAAAATATATTTATAAATGTTATTATTTTAAAATAGAGAACCATTAATATAAGGATTAAAGTACATTTAAAACCGTTAATTTAAAAATACATGTTAATATTTATTTTTTAAAATATACGAATATTAATATAATATGTATATATATAAACATCCATTTAAAATTTAAATAATAATACTATTTGTGTATGCGTGATCGGAATGTTTTAAATATATTTGATGATATGTTGGTATAAAAAATGTAATTAATACATAAAGTGTATACAAAATACATTCTAAAATTTAAAGAATAAAAACACATGTTCTATGTATAATAATATACATATCTATGAATACATACATATTTTTAGGTGATATATATATAAGTGATTATATATTTATAAATATATACATTTAAATTATTATATTTATATGGTGGATTTATGTAAAAGGATATAGCTTCATGTTCTTAAAGATTGGTATATTTTTAAATAAGTATAGTAATATGCATGTATGAAATTATCATAATATGTATGTATGTATATACTTGTATAGATATTTATATATATGCCCAAGTTTACTCATTCATTTCCTAATAATATAAATACATGTGTAATTTTTAATGCATTTGGTCTCTAAAAATAAAAAGAGAGTATGAGTTATTAAATAATACATTGTTAATTTATGGTGAAAATTGATTATGGTATATGAATAAAATTGAAATCAAAAATAATGAATCGTATATGGCTCTATAATTATTCATATAGATGTAATTATCAAATTGTTGGTGATAGATTTAAATTATGATTCTATTTGAATATAATTTATTTGATCAATATTATTAGTTAAAAAACTAATAGATGAAAGAGAAGATCAACTAGGGTTTCACTATGCATGGGCTTAATTGGGTAATTAAATTAATTTTCATTAATAAAAATTATGATAGAGGAGATCATGAAATCAACATCTTCTCTGTACATTAATATCCCATTGTTTGAATTCACGTACTATTTTGGTTGGGAAATTGAGACAATGAAAATTTTATGATGAAGGAATGATCTGAAGATTCAAAACATTTAGGGAGTTTGACCCCAGAGATGGAAATGGATTGGTTATTGATTTTTCTAGTAACAAAAATTTATTCCTTAATTATATGGTCTCACATAACACATAATAGTGTAAACATGAAATCATTATCCACTATGATGAGAATGATTATGCCGATAAATAAAAGAATGGTATCTTTGGTTTAGAACCAAAACTCCATTTTCTATATTGTGGTGAAATATATCATTCCATTTTTAAGATTATTTTCAATGAAATTGAAATATTTTGATCCAAATCATCATTATATACACCGTCAGGACTTCTTCCAAGTCATTGAGAGTAAAATATTTCATAATTAAATAAATTTAAAATCATGTGTAATTTGTTCATATATGGGCTACTAAAAATCAATATTTAAAGTCCCTAAGGAACATAAAATGTTATTAAGATATCTCTATATATCCAATGGAATGAAATATAGTGAGATAAGTTAAAGAGGAATATTTTTGTTTGAAATGAGACTGATTTTTCTGTGCTATGGTGTGGTAAGTCATGTCCTTTTGAAGTATAGATTCATCGATGTTGAAATTTATTAATCCAAATCATCTTAATATATACCATTGGGGCCTCATTCCTATCATGGAGATAAAATGCTTTCATATTTCAATAAATTTTCATATATGAAACATTTTTTGATTCAAGGGCCACTCAAACTCAATCTCTAAAGTTTTTAAATCACATCAAATGTCACTATGATTTATATAACGTCCCAATGGCTCAAAATGTAGTGGGATAAGATAAAGTAGAATTTATGTGATTTAATTTGATATTTAAATTTAAAATTTACCGAAGAAGGTGGTTTGTTGGGAAATAAAAGAGTATAGTTGAAAAGAATGCCACAAAAGAGAACCCAATATTACATCGAGGGAGGAGAAGAAGTTTGTTACACAAACTATGTGTGTAATGAAACAATATGAACAGGAATACACTATTGAATATAATGGAATATTGATCTATTCAATTATTAATGTATGAATATTTGGAATTTGGATCCCAAAATTCATACTTTGATGGGTGGTTCTAGACACCTGTACTTTTACAAATTATCATTAAAATCAAGTGAGATGATCATTTTTAATATTACAAAAGTTTTACATTATTTCCAAATATCTAAATAATCTCAAAAAAGTTAGAGAAAATTTTGGTTTAGTGTTTTTGATATCTAACTAAAAAAGCAATTTATTTTAAATCAAATTTGAACATTTCTATATAATTGAAATCTTATAGACTATATTCAAAAGAGACTACATGTTATACTTATCTTAATAACCAAGGAAAGTGAACTAAATGAAATGGGAGAGCTATAACATTCAGTTAGTGAAAACTTATCCATATATTCTCAAGGGTTAGATCATAAACATATGTAAAAAAAAGGTTCTAGGTGTATTAGACGTTCTTAAAGGGATAATAACAAATAAATTTCTTGTCCGATTTGATGGATAATTCACTAATTGAGATTATAAGATCCAAGTGTAGTATCCCTCATATGGTTATCCACACACTCTCCTTTAATATCAAAATGACAATGATGATTTTAATGGTTATAGTGTGATGGTTTGATCATCTTGTACTGTTCATTTGTATCAGTTCAATATCTATCAACCATGAATGATTTTATCTTATTATTCTTTCTCTTCAGAGGATGAGAGAGAGAGGAATCCAGAGAGAATTTTATTATTCCCAATGATTATTAGTTCTATATTAACCCTATCCAACATACCTAACAATATACTAAAAGAGTTGGGATTTAGATTAAAATAATATTTAATTTTATAAAGATGATTAAATATTATAATAAATCTTATATAACAAATTTCAATATAATAATAATAAAAATACTATAATTTTTTCGATTGTGCTAACTGTAACACCTCAAGCTTCCACGATACATTTTCCTTTGAATAATACAATAGCTTGTGTTGTATGCAACTTCGAGTTCAAATACACCACAACCAATCAAAGTAGCCGGTATGAATAGTAATACACACTTTTTGAAATTTTATAAATTATATATTTCAAAATGGAATTCATTTTTGGATTCGGAATATTGAAATTAGCCTAGGGTGATTTTTTTATATTTTTCTGAAAAATTTCAATTTTTGTTGAATAGTGGAAAAACACTACGTTATTGGTTAAAAATCACTTTTTATTTAAATAATTAGTTATTTAAATTTAGTTTATTTGAGGTTAAAATATATAAATAATACCTATATAGGTTCAACGTAATTCATTGGAGTAATTTTATAATAGGTTTAGATATAAAAAATTTTATCGAACTTGTTACCTTCTTTTACCCACCTCCAAGGAGCATTTGCAAATTCACATGAAACATCATTTTACAACTTCTGTGAGTGTAATTTCAAAAACCCGAGAGAAAAAATTGATATAAATAAGAAAATTTGAGTTCAATAAAATGAAAATAATTTTTTGTGAATAGTAACTTTTTACTTTTATTTACCACGGCTAAACGTAAATAAGGTAATTAAGGGTAAACATGATATTATTATTACTTTAAAACATGTACTAATTCAATTGGGTAAGTTTAATTCGACCAAATACAACCTTATAAATAAAATATGATCCTTTAGGTCCACCTGGACTAGAGTAGAACATTTATTATAATTTTATTTAAAGAAGAGTTAAAAGAGTTAAATTCAATGTTTAATAACTAAACCATTTTTAATATCGGGATATACATAATATTAATTTGACTATAAATAATTATTATAAAGATAAAAATATTTCCTACTTAATTGTATTTTATTTATAATTTTTAGACATTATATAATTTAATTTATTTATGACACAATGATGACGCAGTAATTACCGTAATGATGAAATGTTAAAACAATTGATATTATAAATATCCAAACAAATGTAAATGGGGACTTTTGAGGAATTCCAATAATTTTCAGGGTTAATATGACATTTTAGGATTGACCATATGAATTTATTTCTAAGAAATAAAGTTTTTACGACATTAAAAAAATCATTTATTAAATAATATCATAATTGACACAATTGAGTTTTTTAAAACAAATATTATATTATTAATTGATATAATATTCCCAAAGATATAATGTTCGGCCAAATTACTTAGATAAGGTTATATATATTAATAATTAACCACATGGGGGTCACTTGGAGTGTTATAGTAAGTTTTTTATCCATATAATATAAAAATAAAAAGAGGCATGGTAAATAACAGACTATTTTACTAAGAATTTAATCTAAAAGATATGGTTAATATGATGACTGAAACCAGTATAAAACCTATTTGTGGAATGTTTTTCGACCCCTACCCTCCATATTCGTTGAATAATTCATTTTAGATCTATTAGAAAATGGAAATGAATTTATTATAAAATAATATTTCATGATTTTTCTAAAGTGACCCTCACCACTCTTATAAAAGGGCACTTCCCCTTCTCTTAATTTCACAACTAAAAAGAATTTTGCCTCAGACAAACCCTACCCAAATATCCTCCCAACTGTCCTACCTTAATTCTAGAGGTCTTCCTTTATTTATATAGCCAACCTATGGAGCCCTTTTGATAAAATCAAGAGGAAGAACCCGATGAAAAGATAAATATTTCATCACCTCTTTCAAGTTCTTTTCATCTTCCACTTCCTCTTTCTTTGTTTTTCCATTCTGAAATAATATCTCCAGTATCTTCTATATACTGTGATATTATTATAAAAATGGTATAAGCATATTCAATATTTTATCCATCCTATAAATAACTACGTCACCATACGTGCATACATACGGACTACCGTCTCCACGTTGTGGTGTAATTTGTTATTCAAACACTTAATCATTTGGATGGGTATAATAATGAGTATCAATGATGTCAATAATAAATAATACATGATAATTATTCTTCATATATGATATACCATCAAATTATATATGATTTTAATATCAAAAGAATGGTACTGTTGCTCTTCTGTACGTACGGATTTCCGTCTCCACAAACGCGATGAGATTCATTCCCCATCGTATCCATTCAAGTATAATTTTCACTAAAAAAATAATGTTTAAATACATAATATCATTCGAAATATATATAAGTTGCATCCTATCTATAACAAACATTACTTACATAACAAATATTATAAAGGAAAACAAATCAATTAACACCTAACACGATGATACTACTGAAATATCATTAACAAAGCAATATTAGAAGATCATATACGATATCATCTTAATGTATATGGTTCTTGTATAATTTAATAAAAAATATTTCCCCATTATAGTGAAGGTTAACATACCCTCGACCAAGGAGAAGTACATGGTAAGGGTTAATTTCACAATCTCATTATTATCTAAGGTTTTTTATACGTGAGTATCTACTGGGACCTCTTTATCATCCACATCAGTGATTTCTTAAAAATTTATTTCAATTTATTTTCAAAATACTATAAAATAGGTTAAAGTCATATATACCCTTATTTGACCTTATATATTTTGAGAGTAATCTTTCCATCATTTTCCAAACAATGTACTTTATGACCTTTTTGAAAGAATTAAGGCAATAATGTTTTTTTAACTTATATGGCAGGTGAAACTATTTTCCACCGTTATAACATCGTCAAAGCTTCCCTTAAAATTTTACAACAATATTTTCAAAATAAAATTTTTCTTTTATAATTAAATTACTTTTAATTGATTTCAAAATAGAAAGAGATATTTCTCTAAAAAAGTTTTGATTTCATCTATGTCAACATCCTTTGATGGATTATAAGCTTATTTTATGTTGTTTTATTATGATACAAAACATCCATATTGTATTGAAGGTTTTGTAATATTTTTGACTATGGATGTGTCATTTTTAGACCATTCATGGATTATGGATAAAGTATTGACATTTCATATTCTAGTTTTAATACTAATGTTTATGTTATTTTTAAACCTTTTTACATGAGATATGCATTGGACTTAGTAAGTGACTGGTAGAAACCACTGTAGCTCCTCGATGCATCGGTAGGTCTCATGAGACAAACTTGTGTCTAGGCACATGGCCTTGACAAAATATTATTTGTATTCTTGGTATATGGCCTTGACAATTTGGTTATGAAGTCTGGCATTATGCATTCCATCATTATGAAAGTGGTTGTTGATATTGTATGTGATTATTCAACTAGTAGAATATCCATGTGAATAATTAAATGGAATTATTTAACTTTAACTTTTCCATATTATGTTTATGTTCATGTTTAAAAGGATTTTGTTTTATTCTAGCATTTCCTTAAATGTTTGTGCTTATTTATGAATGTTTCCGATATATTATTATCCTTTCTGAGCATCTGATCTCACCCCTTTCTATGTTTTAGTTATCCAAGGATGCAAAGAATTATATTATGACTGACCTGTAGTGATAGTCAAAGGGATATTATTGTAGACTATAGAGACTATATTTTTTTAGTTTTTAATTTTATAATGTAATGTAAAACTTATGAATGTATTCAGTATTTCCAAGGCTACTAAACTAATCAATATTTTTGTGACATGATCTTTTGTGATCATGCCAATGTTATGTAATAATGCTCCAAATATAGGTAACTAGGTTCAGGGTGTTACAGTGTGTATCAGAATTATTTTAGTACAAACCTTGGAAGCTAGATTTAGAAAAACTCTTCTTATAGAACTTTACCCTAAGATAGACATTGAGGATTAGTATAGAAGAACATCCTATAATTTGGGTATTGTATGTATTTTGTGATTTTTCAAAACAATACATCCATGTCTGGATACAAGTAGTTAGAGGCAGCTCTGGCACAATTATACCTAGGGGTAAAACATGAAAACACCACTTTGAGCTCGACTCGAATGGGAACTGGTGCACAAAAACGAGCCCTGCTACACTCTAGGTTATGACACTCCCTGGGGGATATACTTAGGATAATTCTCATTTTATTTACAAACCATTATGAACGGTTTATGATTATATACTTTCTCAAAGAATTCATTTTTATGAATATAGATTTTCTCTATAAGCTATTCAATTTTTGTTAAGTGTTTTACAAGATTTGAATTATGTATTGCGATTCATAATCTAATATAGTGTATGCCATTGTTTAGAAATGGCGCCTAGTAGAAGGATTGGTGACTGTATCAATGTACATAATCCATATAGGGATTTCCCTCCTACTCAATATAATTATAGTGAAGCTCATGAAGCAACTGGTGCTAATCAGCTTATCACCATACCAGGACAACTCACTCAGGTTATGAATAATAACCTTACACATATGGAGCACCCTGATCCACAACACGGAGGATCAATGTTAGACTGATTCATGAGGAAAAAACCACCAACATTCAATGAGAGTAAAAAAACACTAGTAGCTGAGTGATGTATAAATTTCATAGAGAAAATATTTCATGCTTTGGGGAGTAACGAAAGGGAAAAAAATTTCAAGGTAATTTATCGCCTCACGGGAGACGCAGATAAATGGTGGTCATTTATTCAAAACACAAAGGAATATGACGAAGTATAAAATTTGGAATGGAGGGAGATTAAAGATATTTTTTTAGAAAAATAATTTCCTCATGACCATCAAGCGGATATGGAAAGACAATTTCTAGGTATGAGGAAAAAAGAGGATGAGAATGTCGCAATGTATGAGGATAACTTTACAAGGTTATAAAGGCATTCTGTAGATTATATACGTAACCCAAGAAGTAATATTGATCATTTCTTGGAGGGGTTAAAACTATTTCTCCATCGAGCATTAGTCTCACAATCCTTCTCATCATACGAAGATATTGTCTCATGTGCTATCAATACAAAAAGGAAATTATCTATGTCTTACGACTTTAAAGAAAAGCAAGAGAAGAAGAGATCCGTTGAACAATCTTGAAATGGAAATAAAGGGAAGAAGAAAAAAGTTGAATATCCATCCTATGGTTAATGTAGGAAGAAACACCCTGGTAATTTCCTGAAGGGAATGACAGTCTGTGAAAAGTGTGGTGAAAAATCCCACCAAGCTTGTGATTGTAAGGGGAAGAAAGAGATTATCAATGATGAATGCTACAATTGTACAGTAAGGGGGAATTATGCAATTAAATGTCTTAAGTGCCAAGGAAACTTACCTCAGAAAAGGCCAATGAATCAAGCCCAACCTTGTGCTATCAGTAGTATGGAGGTTGAAGCTCCGAAAGATGTGGTGGCAGGTAATTTAATGGTTTCCCCAAGTTTAGAAAATGCTTTATTTGATTCTAAATCATCACATTGTTTCATATCATCCAAGTTTTCTAAGAAAATTAGATATTTTAATTTTGAATTAACAAGGGTGTTGTCAGTCAAAACACCTAAGGGAAGTATATTTGCAACAAATATTTGTGAATCAGTTCCCATTAGGGCATATAAATTTTCATTATCTACTGATCCCAGCATCATACCGATGATTGAATTTGAAATAATCCTCAGTATGGATTGGATTTTGGACTATGATGTGAAAATTTATTTTAAGAATATAAGGTTACAGTTTTAGATAATGATAAGGAGTACCTTATCTTTAGAACAGAAACTCCACCATGTGATTCTTATCTAGATCCACCACCAGTAGCTCAACTAAATTCAATTATTGAGAAGGAAGAGAATGAAATAATTGTGGTTGAGTAATGGAATGTTCAAATATAGGACGTACCTATTGTTCAAGAATATGTTGATGTGTTTCTAGAAGATTTACAAGGACATCCTCCAGAATGAGAAATTGTGTTTCCCATTGATTTAATTCCCTGTTCAAGGCCTATATCAAAGACCCCTTTTAGAATGGCCACTGTGGAATTAGTGTAACTAAACAAACAATTAGAGGAGTTGATTAATATGGGATTTATTCACCCTAGTGTTCCTCCATGGGTATCCCCTGTCCTTTTTTGTTAAAAATAAATACGGATCTATGATATTGTGAATTGAATACAGGGAGATCAATGCTATAACAATAAAAAAAAGTATCCCTTACCTCGCATTGATTATTTATTCGACCAACTTCATAGAACTCAATATTATTCAAAGATTGAACTACAATATTGATATCATCAATTGTGTGTGAAGAAGGTATACATTCTAAAAACGACATTTCGAACTTGGTACGGGCATTACGAGTTTATAGTAATACCTTTTAGATTGACTAATGCACCCTCTATTTTAATGGATCTAAGGAAAAGATTTTTCAAGGAATATCTTTATAAATTTTTAGTTTAATTTATTAATGATATCATGGTATAATCCAAAAGCTATGGAGATCATGATAATCACTTGCACTGCATTCTGAAAACCCTCAGAAGAAATGAATTATACGGGAAGTTTAACAAGTGTGAATTCTGGCTTCAGGAGATTTATTTTCATGTCCATATTGTCGTTAAAGATGGTATCGACGTTGATCCTTCTATGATAAGAGAAATCCAAGAGTGTCCAGCACCGATGATTATAACTGAGGTACGTAGTTTTATTAGTTTAGCATGTTATTATCGACATTTCATCTAGATTTTTTCCCGATTGCCTAACCCATTAACCAAGATCACAGGTAAAGGGGTTAATTTTTTTTGACAAAAGAGTGTGAAGAATGTTTTGAAGAATTGAAGAGAAGATTAGTAAATTATCTTATCTTGACTCTACCATCGGGCAATGATGGGTTTTTTATTAATAGTGATGCATCAAAGAAAGGACTTGGTTGTGTCCTTATACAAAATGATATGGTCATTTCCAATGAATCATGATAGCTAAAAATTCATTAGAAAAATTATCCTACTCATGATCTTGAGTTAGTATCTATAATCTTTGCTTTGAAGATATTGCGACTTTATCTCTTGGGTGAAAATGTGAGATATATACCGATCACAAGATTTTGAAGTATATTTTCTCACAGAAAGAAATCTACATGAGGCAAAGGAGATGGATTGAACTACTCAAGGATTATGATTTCACAGTACACTACCACTCAAGGAAGGAAAATAAGGTGGAAGATGCTTTGATCAAAAAAGTTCATGGAGTATTGAACAAGATGAGAGTTTAAAGAGATCATATTTTCCTGGATCAAGTAAAAATGGATATGGGAATAATCATGGAAGGTGAAACATCAATACTTTTTTCAAATGGTTGTCAAACCATAATTACTCGAAAGGATAAAAAAATTTCAGGCTGATGATAAAGAGTTTCAAAAGAAAATTAATGTTGTGAATGATGGGAGATTGGTCGACTTTATATATGAATACAGAATTTTGAAATTTGGGAAGAGTCTTTGTGTTCCCGATATACCCGATCTGAAAAGGGAATTGTTAGATGATGCTCATATCTCCAATTTCTCTACACACCCTTGTAGCACCAAGATGTATAGAGATTTGAAGGAAAATTTTTTGTGGGACAACATGAAGAGGGAGATTACTAATTTTGTGTCAAGATGTATGGTTTTTCAACAAGTGAAAGATGGAAGAAAACCTCTTGGAGGAGTCATGAAACCTCTTCCCATACCTAATTGGAAGTGGGATAATATTACGATGGACTTTTTCATGGGGCTACCAAAGACTCCTAGAAAGAATGATGCAATATGGGTCATTGTTGATCATCTTACAAAGTCAGTACATTTTTCTTGCTATAAGAGAAGATTTACCACCTGAATGTCTTGAAAGACTATTTATTGATGAAGTTGTAAGACTTCATAGAGTACACTTATCATTTGTTTATGACCGTGATCCCATTTTACATCAATATTCTAGAAACTTATTTAGAATTCCTTGGATGCTGAACTTTATTTGAGCATTTCCTACCACCCTCAAATTGATGGACAATCCGAACAGACTATTAAAACCTTAGAAGACATTTTGAGATCATTATCACTTGACTTTAAAGGTATGTGGGATCAATATTTACCTATGGTAGAATTTTCCAACAACAATAGATTCTATTACAGTATTCAGATGGCACCATATGAAGCGTTATATTGAAAGATATGTCACACATGAACTTGCTGGGATGATTTTGGTGAAAGAAAACTCGTAGGCCCAGAACTAGTTGAGGAAACAGTGGAAAAGGTGAAGGTTATCAAAACCACCTAAAAGCAGCCTAAAGTAGGAAAAAGTGCTATTCCAATAACCAAAGGATGGATTTGGAATTTAAAGTATGATACCATGTTTTCTTGAAGGTATCTCCATAGAAGGGTTTTATAAGTTTCAGTATGAATGGTAAATTGAGTCCTAGGTACAACAGACCTTTTGAAATTCTATAATGAATAGGAGTTATAGATTATCATTTAGAAATGCCATTAAGTCTCTCCAAATTTCCTGATGTGTTCCACGTATAACTATTGAGAAAATACATGTCTGGACCAATACATGTACAAACCTATGAAGAATTAGAACAGGAACCTGTTATGTCTTATTGTGAAGAGCCTATCAGAATTCTTGATACCAGAGAACAAGTGCAGAGAAACCAGACCACTGGTCTGGTAAAAGTTCACTGGAGAGACTATTAGATGGAAGAGGCAACGTGGGAACGAGAAGAACTTATTATAAAGAACCACTAGAATCTTTTTATGTAGTAATATTATAGAAATTTAGAGGACAAAATTATTTTAAGTATGGGAGAATGTAACACCCCAAGATTCCATGGTACTTTTCCCTTTCGAATAACATAATAGTTTGTGTTGTATGCAACTTTGAGTTCAAACACACCACAACCAATCAAACTAGACATTATGAATAGTAATACCCACTTATTAAAATTTTATAAATTTTATATTTCAAAATGGACTTCATTTTTGGATTCAGAATATCAAAATTAGCTTATGGTGATTTTTTGGTATTTTTTTGAAAATATTCAATTTTTGGTGAATATTGGAAAAACACCGCATTATTGGTTAAAACTGACTTTTTATTTAAATAATTAGTTATTTTAATTTAATTTATTTTAGGTCAAAATAGATACATAGTACCTATATATGTTCAAAATAATTCATTGGAGTCATTTTATAATAGGTTTAGATATATAAACTTTTATCGAACTTTTTACCGTCCTTTACCCACCTCCAGGGAGCATTTGCAAATTCGCATAAAACATAATTTTACCACTTCTGTGGGTGGAATTTCAAGAATATAAGATACATGGTTGATATCAATAAGTAAAATTTGGTTCAATACGATTAAATATTTTTTTGTGAATAGTATCATTTTTTCTTTTATTTACCACGGTTAAATGTAAATAGTGTAATTAAGGGTAAAAATAATTTTATAAGTACCCTAAAAAAATTTATAATTATATTTGATAAGTGTAATTCTACTAAAAACAACCATAGGAATAAAATATGATCCTTTAGGTCCACTAGGATTAGATTATAACATTTATTATTATTTTATTTAAAGAAGAGTTAAAAGAATTAAATTCAATGTTTAATAACTAAACCATTTTTAATATAGGGTTATACATATTATAAATTCGACTATAAATATTAATTAAAAAGATAAAAATATTTTACACATAATGATATTTTATTTTTAATTTTTATACATTAAATAATTAAATTTATTTATGACACAATGATGACGCAGTAATTACCTTAATAATGAAATATTAGAATAATTTATATTATAAATATACAACCAATTGTAAATAGGGACTTTTGATGAATTCAACTAATTTTCTAGGTTAATTTGGTATGTTATTATTGATCATATAAATTTAGTTCGTTGTAATAATGTTTTTTGGACATTAACAAAAATCATTTATTAAATAATATAAAAATTGACATAATTGGTTTTTTAAAACCAATATTATATTATTAATTGATATATTTTTTCCAAAATTCAAATGTTCTGCCAAAGGACTTAAATAAGTATATATATATATTTTAATAATAAACCAAATGGGGTTCTCTTTGCATGTTATTGTATGTTTTAATAACCATATAATATAAAAATACAAAGAGACATGATAAATGACAAACTATTTAACTAAGAGTTAAATCTGAAAGATAAGGTTAATATGATGACCTAAACCTATCTAAAATCTATTCGATGAAATGATTTCGACCCATCCCCACCTTATACTTTAAATAATTCATTTTGGATCCATTAGAAACCGAAAATGGTTTTATTATAAAATAATATTTAAAACTTGTCCAAAAGTGACCCTCACCTCTCTTATAAATTGGCACTTCCCCTTCTATTATTTTCTCACCTCCAAATCCTTTTATATTGGTCAACCCCTACCCAAATATACTCCCAACTATCCCCCTTCAACCTATAGTCCTTCCATTAGTAATAATTCCAACCTATGGAGACCTTTTGATGAAATCAAAAGGGAGAACCTGAAGAAGTGGTAAATATTTCATCACCTCTTTCAAGTTCTTTTATTACCCCACTTCCTATTTCTTTGTTGATTACATTATAAAAAAATAACTCCAGAATCATCTATATACAGTGATGTTATTGTCAAAATGGTACAATCATTTTCATTATTTAATCCATCTTATAAATGACAAAGCCCCCATATGTGCGTACGTACGGATTACCGTCTCCACGTTGTCGTGTAGTTATTCAGACACTTAATCATTTAGATTGGTATAATAATGAGTATAAATGATTAAAATAATAAATATAACATGATAATGATTCTGTTTATATTATATACCATCCAATTATATACGATTTTAATATAAAAATAATGATATTGTCACTCGTGCATACGTACGGATTACTGTCTCCAAGAACACGATGGGATTCATTCCTCATTGTATCCATTCAAGACGAATTTTAATATGATGATTAAAAAATAATGTTTAAAGAAATAATATAATTCTTAATATGAATAATATACATCCTATCTATAACAAACATTACTTATGTAACAATGTGTATAAAGGAAAACAAATCAGTTAACACTCGAAACAATGATACATTTAAAATATCATTAACAAAGAAATATTAGAAGATAATATATGATATAATATTAATTTATATGGTTCTTGTATAATTTAATAACAATTAGTTCACTATTATACATTCTTTTAACGTACCATTGACCAAGGAGACATACAAGGTAAGGGTTAATTTCACAATCACTTTATTATATGAGGTTGTTTTATATGTCAGTATCTACTGGGACCTCTGTATCATCCACATCGGTGTTTTCATTAAAATGTATTTCAAAATTTTTTTTACCATTTACTAGAAAATGGGTTAAATTCATTTATTCCCTTATCTGGCCTTATATGTTTTGAAAGGAATCCTTCCATCATTTTCCAAACAAGGTACCCTATGAACGTTTTGAAAAAAAATTAAGATAAGGATGTTTTTTTACTTATACGGCGGGTGAGACTATTTTGTCCCGTTATAACATTGTCGATGCTTCCCTTACAATCTTTTAAGAATATTTTCAAAATAAATTTTATATTTTATAATTATATTTCCTTTAAATTATTTCAAAATTTAAAAAGAAATTTCTCTAAAAACTGTTTTGATTTTATCTTTCTCAACATCATTTGATGGATTGTAAGCTTATTTGAAGTTGATTTATTATGATACAAAACTTCCATATTGTATATAAGGTTTTTTTTATATTCTTGACAGTGGATGTGTTATGTTTACACCATTCATGGTTTATGGATAAAGTATTGACATTTGGTAGGCTAGTTTTAATATGAATGTTTATGTTATGTTTAAACATTTTCAAATGAGGAATGCATTAGACTTTGTAAGTGATGGGGGAGCCTGTTATAGATCCTCAATGCATCAGTGGGTATCATGAGACAAACTAGTGTCTTGAAACTAGGGCTCGATACAATATTATTGGTATTCTTGGCACAAGGCCTTGACTATGTGGTTATGAAGTCTGGAATTATGCATTCCATCATTGTGAAAGTTGCTATTGATATTTCATGTGATTATTCAACTAGTAGAATATCCATGTGAATAAGTAAATGGAATTATTTGATTTTATATTTTCCATATTATGCTGAAGTTCAAGTTGAAAAGGCTTTTGTTTTAGTCTTACATTGCCTTAAATGTTTAAGCTTATTTATGAAAGTTTCTGCTATATTGTTATCCTTACTGAGCATATGATATCACCCCTTTCTATGTTTTATATTTTCCTAGGATGCGAAGAAGTATATTATGACTGAACTGTAGGGATAGTCTAAGGGAAATGAGTGTGGCCTATGGAGACTATATTGTTTTAGTTTTTCATTTTATAATACAATGTAAAACTTATGAATGTATCTATTATTTCCAAGGCTACTAAACTAATTGGTCTTTCGAGACATGATCTTTTGTGGTCATGCCAATGTTATTTAATAATGCACTGACTCATGGGTAACTAGGGTTGGGGCGTTACACTAACTAGCTGGACAAAAAATGTTATTTTAAAATCTTGTAAATTAATATTAACCAAAATATATAATCATGTCCCACTCATCCTCCTTTACATCTATCATGTACCTAAATAAATATTTATTATTAAATAATATTCTATTCACATACTGAAAAATATGTGTTTATTATGTACTAATCAATTAAAATAACTATTTTTATTCAATATATGTTGTATAAATATTTTTTTTGTTTATGTGATCATTGAAAAATGAATAAAATTATTCAATGATTATGATAATAATATTTATTCTAATAATGAAATTCTCATTGAATTAAATTCAAATCAAAATAAACACATACTATATGACCCCTTAGGATTATTACTCATTGAAATTAAGAGGGACTCCCTAATTTCCATGATTAAAGTCTAGAAAAGCTCAAAGTACCTGAGAGAAAGAAGCTAATGTTGCAACATAGATAACCACAAATGAACACTTACTATTAAATACAATCCCTTTGTCATAATTTCAGAGTAATATATTTTCGAATCTACGTCATGAACTTATATGTTTGACTTTAATTCCATTGAATATAAAAAATAATCTCATCATTACACCATAAAAATGAAATTTAATGTGATAGTTCAATATCAATCTAAGGAAAGAGATATCATCATCAATAAATATGGAAGTATAAAACCCATTCCCATGTTATTATTTATTAACACATCACTCGTGATGAACCCAACTTATCCAACATATCCATGAACCATATCATCTAGGAATTTGAAATACATATAATCATGTGAGTTGTAAGATGAATTAATAAAATATATAATGTATAAGGACCTCTACACACAATAATAGATTGGAATATCTGATGACAAATAAACTTGCATATTTCCTACATGTGGTTCTATTCTCATAATATAACATCTTGGATATTACAAAGTGGGAATTCATGAAAAGAAGTCTAATATACTTGTGAGTTCTCCCACCTAAAATTCAACATTATATGTGTCGCATCATAGTATGTTATCTGACCACAGATTTATATTTAATAATATCATCAAGAAATTTTGAGGTTCTCAACATAGAGGGGAACTACTATGATCTTATTAATGTGATAGATACTTTAGAGAATTATTATATTATTGTCATTCCATATAATGAAAAATATATAATCAGATTTTTAATTAATATTAAAATAGTAAAATATACATGTAATCCAATGTAAAAATAGTTGGTTCATGAACACTAGGTCCAAAAAACTCCCACTTAAACTAGATCCATCTGCCAATGACATTCAGTCCACCAGATCACACGTGGTGATCATGTTTTTACTATGTTAAGGCTTTAGGCATGGGGTAAGCCATGTTGTCTTATATTAATATTCTACACACCATGAATTCACCCCTTTTAGGAAAAAAACCCATGATATAACACTTCAGAAGTATGTGCATCATCCACTACTGTGTCCAAGGCTACTTTCCGAGAGACACTACTACAATATTAAAGCAATAGAGTGTGACAAGATTTTCACTGATATTGAACTTATCAATCTCATGGATGGAGTTGTGTATCAAAACAATTTCTTTATCTAGATCAGAATTTGTAATATAATCAGACTCTATTGTAGAATATGATACCACAACATTATTTAAACTCTTCCATCTCATAATACCTCTATCAAGAGTGATGATTTACCCCTTCTATGATTTAAAATCATATTAATCTCTTTGGAAACATGAATCTACATTTTTATTGATAAATAGTTCCTTATCTCCTCCACAGATTGAGAACATATCGTCCTTGTGATTCATATACTTAAGGATATTCAGGACTTCCATCCAATGCTAATCACATGGGATGGAATTATATATTCCTAAAAAATTTATGGTGTTAGAAACATCTAGCATAATATATATTAAACAAAGATATACCCAATTGCTGAAACATATGGAATCCTTTCCATTGTTTTTCTATCTTTATGTGTCTGAGGGAACATTTTTTGGAAAGTAAAATTTTATTTTACATTCGAAAAAATACCATCTTGTATTTTTCCACAGTAATATATTTATTATGTTATATATATATATATACATTTACCCAAATTGAGTAATGTCATGGATCTATAATGATGGGTCTTAATACCAAGAATATATTTTTCTTCACCCAATACCTTCTGGTAGAAGTATTTACTCATCATGGAATTAAAAAATTTTAAGACTAGTATTAATTTCAAATAATAATATTTCATCGACAGATAAAATTATGAAAATGAAGATATCCCCGCTAAACTTCTTATAGGAACAAGGATTACATTATTTATTTAATAAAAAAAATTCTGTAATAACTTCAACTAATAAAATATTCCCTCATATGGATTCTTGATTTAATCCATAAATGGTTCATTAAAATTTTCCTATATTATTCTCATCCTTTGTAATAAAAACCCTTAATGTTGTGTTATATTGACATTATTTGGAAGGTTCTTGTAACACCCCAATATTTTATAATCTATTTCTATTTAAACCAACTTTTTTCGATAGCTTGTGATACATGGAACTCTAAGTCTAAATGAACTATAATACCATATACCATTATATCTCCATTGTTAAATTAGAATATATAAATTATAAATATATCATAAAAATTTATGGTTTAAAGTGTAAAGACCCATAAATTTCAAGGTAAATGTTTTCTAAATTTTCTTTGGAATTATACGAGTATGCAGTTTCTGACGGTGCCTGATTCTGAGGCCCGGTGTGCCCGGAATAATTTTTCCAAAGTTTAGCTCGGGTATGTTCAGTGAACGAACGAGCGGGTTTTCTAACTTTTGATCCGGTGCTCAGAATTGAAATCCGAGGGCACTGATGAAACCATAGAGTCGGTAATCACTTAGGAAGACCTTTTCTGGAGTTGTGTTTGCTCGGGATGATATGTTAAAAATGTGAGAAATAAAAATATAGTTGTTTTACAATTATATTTTTAATACGCCACTAGTGGTTAATGAGTTATGGGAAAGGAAGTTGTGAGGAAGTGGGGTGGGCCCACATGAGCCCCCACCTCATTAAATTTCCTAACACCCCATTAAACACCCTCTCCCTCTTTAATACAAGTAAACCCTCGAGTTTATGAGGAACCTTCCTCCCTCTCTTTAATTAAATGCCAATGTGTTTAATTAATGAGGATCCTTCCTCTCTTTTTAATTTTCCACCGTAGAGGATTAATTGAGTGCGGCCCTATGTCATAAACCCCCCATTTATGACTTGTGTGCCAATGACGAACCCACCACTCCTATTTAAAGGAGTCCAGGAGGAGGAGTTTTGGATGACTTCTTCAAGCGGCGGAACGCTAGCAGCGAAGCACGACGCCCAACACTTGGAGAATTATCCTCTTCCTCCAATGAAGAACGCTGACGCCACCCTCGGCTTCATCCTTCCTGATGTTGATGGAACGATGCCCGTCTACCGTGATGTCGTCTTTCACACCACTGATGAACGCCTTATTCGAGGTAGGGGTTCGGTTTTTTGTTCATGAATATTCTTTTTCCATCCAACGTTAAATTCTTTAGCCGCTTGATATCGAATTAACAGGAGGGGGTCGGACCGTACAAACCCGACCGACCCTCCTCCCCCTTTGTTATTGTACTCGTTGTGGCTCAAACGAAGGTGGCGCAGTGCAACGGAACCGTGCGGGAACGAGGAGGAACGCGGCAAAGGAGCGTGGCGCCGTCGTGCGGCGCTGGAGAACCATGGAGGGCTGCGGCCATGGTGGGCCGTGACGGAGGGGCATGACGTTGTCGCGCATCGGTGGTGCAAGGAAGGGCGGTCGGAATCACCGGTCTCCGGTGCTTCGGAGGGGCGGGACCGCGGGGTCCCGCAGTGGCGGCACCGGCCGGCCGTTTCAGAAAATCCGGGGGTCTTAACCCCTAGCAGGAAAGAGCCCCCCCCCCCCCATGGGGGTCGTTTCTTCTATCAAGCGGGGCAGACCCCCCCCCCCCCCCCTTTGCGTGTCCTCTCGGCCAGTGCCGAGAAGCCCAGACCGGACCGGCCGTACCGAGCCGAGCCGCCCATGCCTTAATGGGCCGGACCCGGACCCGGGTTTGGTTGACCCGGTTCGGGCTGACCCAGGGGGTTCCCGGCCAGGTCGGTCCGAGCCCAAACCCCCCTAAAATCGGATAGGTTCGTTCAAATGCCAATAACATGGCCTACGGACCTCTGATTGACTCACCGTCAGTTGTGATGCGATCCTTGGATCAAGATGGTCATTTCCGTATATTACGATCAAGGTTTAAGGGATCTTTGGGTATGGCCAGGTTGCTTCGAACACGAAACAAACCGGGCCCTCAGAGCGGAAACACTTATAACTTGACCTCCGGACGTCCAATTGACGTTTCGTCGACTTTGTTGGATTTCTCTTAGTGAGATGGTTCTTTGGGGTTACTCTGCTCAAATTTTGGACGTAGTTGTAGTATGGTCGGGTTGGTTTTGACTTAAAAACCAACAGGGTTCCTGGGACGAAAAAGCCAATAACTCTCAGACTGGGCGTCCGATTGACACGTTGTCTGTCGCGTTGAGTTCCTATAATCGAGACAGAACTTTGGGATACAAAAACTCCGGACTACATGTCAGTTGATGTATCGACCCCCTTGGCTCGTGGAGCAGTCCCTCCCAGAATCGAGCATGCTATGTGCGGGAACCCTAGAGCTGGCTGTGACTGAGACGATGACGATGATTATACTGGAATCCTCTGTGGGTTCGAAGAGGACGACTACAATACTGAATCCTATGTGGGTTCGACGAGGACGACTACCGTACATGGATCCTCTGTTGGTTTGACGAGGAAGGTGAATTTATTGGGATCCTCCATGGGTTTGACTACCGTGCTGGGATCCTCCGTGGGTTCGACGAGGACGACTACTGTACTGGGATCCTCCGTGGGTTCGACTACTGTGCTGGGATCCTCCGTGGGTTTGACTATGATGAATATTATTCTTGGATCCTCTGTGGGTTCGGCAGAAACGACTACTAAACTTGGATTCTATGTGGGTTCTACCGAGGAGATGATTCAGAGGCTACATCTAATCATCTCCACCCCTCTTCGTAAATGGATACCTGTGTGAGTTGAGTCTTGACTTTCAATCATTATCTTCGATGTGATTGACTTGTTATCCTATGTGTATTTGACTATGCTTTATAGTGTGGATTGGGTCGTACTTTCCTATGTGGATTACGTTTTACTTTCCTGAGTAGACTGGATTGTACTTGAGCTCATGAGTGGGAGATGAACTGGATTTTATTACCTAGGTATATGTATGGGCATATACCTCTGTAGTGTTAGATGATACTTAGTGATTGTATCATTCCGTTGTGGTTTATCTTTTGTTGATTCAGGGAGACCTTCAGGGGTCTCGGGGTCCCTACTGAGTATCGTATACTCACCCATGCACGGGTTTCGCATGCACTACGTTGTGTTGGTTGCAGATGATGGACATCACTGATCGTGGTTGAGGCTTGTAGAGTTAGACGGTACCCAGTGGTGGACGTGATGACGAGACGGTACCCGGAGGTGGACTTCACGACGAGACGATACCTGGAGGTGGACTTGACAACGAGAGGGTACCCGGAGGTGGACTTCACGACGAGACGGTACCCGGAGGTGATAGTCGGACGTGGAGAGATGAGGTGGCCATTTTTACCTACCCTTCAGGTAGGGACTCTGGAGGATGATCCAGGAGCATCTTGACACCTTACAGTTGTTTTTTCTTTTTCTTGTACTTTACTGTTGGGCTTGTATTTCTGGCCCCCTTTGTCCTTTCATCACACTTGTCTTATTGCTTTACATTGTGTTTTCTTCCACTTTTACTCTGGTTGTGTGTTTGTTTGCATTTCATAAAGGCAATGCCTTCCCTTTTTATCGGGATTTACGCCTTTGGTGGTAGTCGCCAGCCCCTGGCCTATGGAAGGCGGGATTGGGGTAGTCATGGCACGGGCCCCAAGGATGAGTCGTGACATAAAGAAACTCATTAGTTATCAATTGATTAGAAATTAAAAAAAAACTATTTTAAATAAAAAGAGATGCATACCTCAAAAATAATTTTATATGTGCAATGTGTTTTGATAATAATTAATTAAATTAATCACTATTGTATAATTATTTTAATAATGTTTTAATATTAAATATGTAATAATTTTTTAGCTGTCAACTAAATAGGGTTTTCATCATATTTCACATAGTTACTTAAAAATTAATTTATTTCACTAATAGAACATGAATATTGAAATATGGATCCCATATTTGGAATTTGGAGGTATGATTTTGGTTATAAGGTCACCTTTATTTTTAGTCATTATGAATAGAAACCTTGGTAAATTTTATCACCATGATAAGGGTAAAATGAGAAGAAAAATGTTAAAACTTTTGGATAAGGCATTAAATTTTTCTAATACATTCTTTTATCCTATTTTATAAGTTTAGTTCTTATATATCAGTCCAAGTCTCAAATATATGATCACTTGGTTCCATATTTATTTGGTTATGACCATTATATTAATTTATTTAAATAATAAATACAACAAGTCACTCTATTGACTTTAATATCAATAAAACATTTACATAATCATAAAAATTTGATATTTGTGGTTGTAAATTATTATTTTAATGATAAATTGATTATTTTTTCCTAGTAATTAAAATGTAATTTTTTGTAATAGAATAATTACCTTAAATGCTTTCACATAATAGACACCATAATTATTCAATTAATATAAATAAATATTTGACTTTAAAAATATTTAACTTAAAACATTTTTGGTGAGTGATTGTGATCCTAATATTTTGAAGATCAATATAACATATTAGTGTTGTGTCCAAATGTTTAGATTTTAATTAAACTTCAATCTTGTTGATTTTAAAGTCAAATAAAATAAATAGCATAAAAATGATATTAATTATATTTTATGAAAATAATATTTTATTAACATGTTGACGACATGGAGGATATGATATGGCCAACAATTTCAGCCATTGAAAATGTTGTTATTCCAGTTAAAGATAAAATTGTTTTACCAAAGGGTTAATAAAAAATATAAGGTTTTAAATGACATTGTGATCTATCTAAATTTAATTGGTTGATTATATTTAAAACATAGACTCTTCTTATTCTTATAACTATCTATTTGGAATGTTTTTTCTAGAGAACGAATCAATTATATTTTAATATTTTTTTTTGATTTCCAAGAGTGCCCCTCCCCTCTATTATAAATGATAAACCCTTCTCATATCCTACACACACCTTCTAATTACACTATATTAGAGAATACATTTAAAAAATTAATTCATAGCATCCTCTAATAAATATTAGAGTATCTACTCTTTCCAAAATACCACCCATTCATAGCTTAAGGTGTAAGACAAAAGAGGGTTCTCAATGAAGTGTCAAAACACTTAACCGAGTGTTTTCAATTTTATTTCAACACTAACCAATTATAAGTCCATAGCTACCATTCTAAAATAATGAATTAATTGTTATGAATATAATTAATTTTTATTATGATGACGTAAAAACCATTATCCACCTTCTTTCTATCCTACGTAAAGAAAATAGTGTGTACCTGCACATATAAAGCATAACAACTCCACATAGTGGTGTAATTATTTTTAAATCACCACATTTTTATGTTTATAGTGACTTATTTAAAAAAATTATATTTTATTTTAAGATATTATTATAATTTTAAAATATCTAATTATTATTTAACTTTTTTTCCATCAATCAAAAAATATAGACCTCGTTCATGCATATGTATGAAATACTGTCACCATCAATAGTGGAATTTATTTTTATATCTCCATATTTTATGTATAAATATATCTCAATATGTATAATTAATATATATGATATTAAAACATTGATAAATTTTGGAAGATTATGGTACCATGATCAAGGTAGACCGAAACCTATATGAAAAACTAAGAAGTTATCACTTGAAATACTGATTTTAATAAAGAATTATTATAAACTTGTTGTTAAAGCTTATAATAGATCATTAATGGTATTAAATGTACAATTTTAGTTTTAGAAAACATTTACAGTAAATATATATTTATTGTACAGGAGTTTGAAACACGTATGGTGAAGGAAAATACTTTAGGTAAGGGTTTTATGTTACTCTATCATTTTTATTGGGATGGTTTATAACTTTGTTTCCAATGATGAAATGTTATGACTAATATCTCCATAATCCCATTAATTATTTTGTATTATTATTATTTATTTATAAAAAAATTTCTTTTCATTTTCCTCGTTTTAATAACTAAATAGATAAAAGGAATATTTTTTATAAAAAATAGCTTTATTTATCTATTTGGGAAAAAATCATTTCTCCTTTATGTACATATTTTATAAAATGGTTTTCAAGAATGGTTTAAATATTATACTACAATTTATTAAAGTAATTTTTAAATAATTTATTATTTTTTCAAAATAGTTTATAAGTAATTTTCATTTCATTTTCTAAACTAGATACTTCTATCGTGTTACCAAAAATGTAAAAGGAATACATGTTTTACCATACACATCATGATTGGATTTTCACATATTAATGACCACTCGTATATTTGAATATTACATTAAAATTTTACGAGGATATTTTTTATGAAATTTTCAACAATATTTTTGAAATTTTTAAATTTTTATTATCTGATTACAAAGTGAAAACTCTATTTTTCTTCATGAAATGTTATGTTGAGATTTCAGAGTAATTTTACATATATGATAACATGAATTGATATCATTAAAGATTTAATAGTGATATGACCAAATGAAAAAAATCCTTATTCATTCCTTGAATGGTTTAAGGATTGTGATGATAATATTCTTATGAAACCAGTTCTTTTTCCATGAGTTATATTATAATGAATTGATGAAAATTTTATTAATTTTTTTTTTCTTTTCCATGGTTTATAAAATGTTTAAATATTTGTTAGAAATATTTTAGTTTCATGAGTTATGATATGATTAATGTTTGATGATCTTTTAGAATACATAATTATGATTTTTATTATGTGATGGATTGGACTTGAATTTTATTTCCTTCCAAATCATTTGTTAAAGAATGATATATCATTATATTAACAAGACTAGAATGGGAAGTGAACATAGTTCATTAAGGGAATATTTCCACTATGATAGTAGTGGGAGTATACCATGAATAATATAATGGAATAAATAGTGAACCCAATCCACTATTATTGTCTTGGTAGTGATCCTTGACTACTATATAAATGATTTTCTATACTTAGGCATATTCCATAAATATATATCTTATAGTGATATTATTCTCTTATACCCCCACGTTATTTGATTCATTTATGATTCTTTTCATATATAATACCATGATTTTTTCATCACTCATAATTATGAAATATGATTTGCGGGATTTGGTTTTTTAATGTTAATATCATGTTTTCAGACCCTTAAGATCATGTTATGCTAATGCGATCATCAATATCTCCCTTTTTAACCTTACTAAGGATCTGAGAAAACCTTTTCTTATTAATCCATTCCCTAGGACATAAAATGTTTTTTAATCATGTTATTTATAATAAGGGTTAAATAGATGAATAATTATGTGGTATATGAAGCATAATATATATGAACAAGTTTTTCATGCAAGCATGTTTACATAGGAAGAATACCTATATGATTCTGGCATGGACCATTATGTTATATAATAAATATTCATATATTTTATTATAACATCAAAGTATAATGATTATGGATTGACTTATTTAGAATTCGACAAGGGTTTAACGAACCATTGGAAACATGGTTGAGGAAACTTTAGTGAACACCAATAGGATAATCCAATGTATAAGAGGTTGTCCATAGTTACAGTAAATAAAGGAGTTTTATTTTACTTGGAAAATATCCCTTTATGGATACTAAATGTGGAAATAGTTTTTTCGCATAAGAGTATAGGGGTAATAAAATCAAAAATATATGTTAGAGTCTCTATTTCACATTATTCCGGTGAAGAGTGATTGTTCCCTTACTAAACACCAAGTTTGATACTACTGGTGTATATGATTTGGTTAGTTAAAATTTTCATTATAAACCATTATTAATGACTTTAATAAATTGTAAATATGAAAGAATAAGGTTATACCCATGCCTTCATAGAATTAAAAGGATTCATCATTATCAGATAAATTATTTTTCATGTTTATGTGGTTTCCCACTATGTGTATTGTTCCATACGTTATGCAATTTGGTTTTAATCAATTCATTGAACCTGAAAGAACCATGTTAATGTTTAATATGAAATAAAATGAAATGAATTTCTTGATGATAAATCAAATTTAATGGGAGTTAAAATGAAAAAACATTTTTCATATATTTTTAAACTTTCTCAACCTATGAATCATACCATGATTTTAAACAGTACAAGGAGGAAACAATGTTATATTGATTCCTTCACAAGGAAACATATTCCTTATTTTAGTGGTTATAATGATCCCCTAGATTTTGAGAAATGTATATTTTCTACTAAAAAGTAATTTTATGTTTTCCAATATTCAAAACATGAAATATTTATTATGGATATCTAGAATTTGTAAGGAAAAGCATACCCAACTCTTATCAAGAACACAAAGCATTGAGAAGAAATTTACTCAATAGAGTGGATTGAGTTAAAGAAATTCTTTTTCAATATGATATTTCTATGTAGTGTTCATATGAAAAAGGAGAAATAATTTCTAAAGAAAAATAAAAAGGAAGAAGAATATTTTAATACGTATGATATAAATTTCACAGGGCTTACTAGGTATACTTTTGGTATTATAGTGCAACCTAAAATTAAGGTTGATTTAGTATCCAACAGTTTAAAAAAATATATCCTAATGGGGTTATACATAAGGGAGTTTAGTATCCACAAATAAATCCTTTGATACACTATCAAGCATGAAATAGATATGGGACATACCCTTCAATCTCATAGCTTTGATTATAAAAGAAATATACAATTTAAAAGAAATTATAAAAACTATGGAGAGATAAAGATGATATTTCCATTATAGAAAAAGTGTGAAAGGAAACGTGGTGAAAATTTCCTTAAGGGGTTTTATAATTTTTTTAAATGGGTATTGGAAGGTCATTGTGAAATTTAATCATGATGTTTTGAGAATAAGAATATGGATAATGATGGGGATAATGAACAACATAATACACCACCCACACACCAGTGTATCAAATGAAAGGAGTTAAAGAATTATGTTAACCAGTGCTCAAACATGTAGTTTAATGACAATGATCGACATCCAAAACCTCATAATCCTAGAGATAGAGGGAAAAATCATGTGATCACTATTTCATATGTGAATTATGATATTGAGTTAGAGAAAGATAAAATTACAATCCACTATAGTACTACTAATGTATTATTTGATTCAATATCTACATAATATTTTATATCTGAATAATTTTATAGGGGTGTCATAGTACCACATCAATGATTAGATATTGAGTTAGCATTTTAAACCCAAAATGGAATGATGATCCCCTCTTGATATATTATTCTTAATGGATTGTAGCTTATGGGGTTGTGCTTCCAACAAATATTGTTAATCTCCCCCTAATTGTATTTTATATTATCTAAAGCATGGATTGAAATTATTTACATAAATAACACATCAGATGATTACTAACGGATTCCATGTTTGAAATTATAAATCATAATATGATTGTTTATTAGTTCATTGATAAATACAAATTTATTTTGGAAATTTCATCCATTTTAGGGGTATTAATTACTTGTCAAAAGAGTTATTTATCTCAGATAGTTGGAGAGATACTCAACATCAAAGATGTTACTATTATGAGGGATTTTTCTGATGCATTTATAGAAGATTTTCCCTTTCTTAAAGAAAATCTAGAATATTATCTTTCAATATAAATCACACCTAGTGCTACAAAAATTTCAAATACTCCATATAGAATATCCTCGATTGAGTTGTAGAAACTAAAGAAGAAACTCCAAGAGAATCTTGAAACGATATTCATTTGACCAAGTGTGTCACCATGTGGTTCACTTGTTCTTATTATTATTAAGAAGAAATAAAAATATACATGAATATTCATTTTAAATCGAGAACACGACAACATCAATATGAATAACAAATATCCTCCACCCCATATTGATGACTTTTTTGATCAACTACATGAGGATCAAAACTTTAACAAGATTGAACTTCATTCTAGATATCGTCAACTGAGAGTTAATAATGAAGATATACCCAATAAGACCATTCATATGAAGAAGATAGGATATTAATATATTATGATGCCATTTGGCCTTACTAATTCAACAATGATCCTCTGGGATTTATGAATAGAGACATTAAAAATTACATTGATCAGTTTTATGTAGTCTTTATAGATGATATTATTATATATTAAAAAAAGGATGACCATGAAGATAATTTTTGGATTTTTATTAAGACTCTTAAAAAAGGGAAGATGAATGAAAAATTAACCACTTTTGAATTTTTGCTATAAAATTTTCCATTTTGTGGTATTATAATAGCAACTGATGGTACATCATTGTATCCATCATAGACTAAGGTTATTGAGCTTTGGCCTAGGCCAACCACTATGAATTAGATCCATGATTTTTTTTCATTGATTTTATAGAAATGTAAGGAGAATTTATTAGTTATTAATAATCCACTAACCATTTGAATTTAGAAGGGATTCATGTTCTTTTAGATATAAGAGTGTGTTGAATATTTCATGGAACTGAAGAGAAGGTTAGTCATTACAACTATACATTCACTAACACACAATGAAGAAGGGTTTTTAGTCTATATTTACGAATAAAATAAGGGTATGGGGTGAATCCCCATGGTGAAAGATATGGTTATAGCTTTAATCATGATAATTGAAGTTTCGTGATTAAAATAACCTAAATCATTTTTCGAGTTAGCTATGTTAATTTTTAAAATAATGATATGGATTCATTATCTATATAGAAAAAGTTGATGTATATATACATAGAATAGAATTATTATGTATAGATTCACTAAGAAATATTCGAATATGAGATAGTGAGGGCGGTTGGATTTGATTAGTGGTTATAACTACTCAATACATTACCACCTTGGGAAAGGGGAAAATGTGGTAGATGGTTTAAGTAAAACATATAGTGCAAGCTTATATATTATGAGAATCAATAAAGATAATTTTTTTTGAATTTTAGAATGATGGATATAGAGATCTTGATATATGGTGAGAATTATTATATATCTCGAATAAGTGTCCAACCGTCTATCCAAGTGAAAACTAAAGAGGCATAAAAAGAAAATCTTGAGTTAAAGAAGATGGTTTGAAATCTTCATAAGTTTAGCCTTTATTATGAAGAAATTATAATTCTCATGATCAATTTATGCATCCCAAAAATGTCAACTTTGAAGAAGGTTCTAATTGGATGAATCTCATATTTTATTATTCTTATTCATCATAGAAGTAGGATAATTTATAATGTTATGAATGATTATTTATTGTTGGACAACATAAAAAAGAGATATTAAAGAGTGTACATCTTGAAGCATTGTATGATATAAATTTAATGCTATGAGATATAATTATAATGGAATGATACAACCATTACCCATACCATAATGGAAATGGGAAAACAATACAATGGATTTTTTCATCAAACTCCCGAAAACATCTTAAGGATTTAATGATGTTTGGGTTGTAGTCGATAAACATACAATGTTAGTAAAATTTATTACTATAAGAGATTTTTTCTATGTTGATAAAATTACTAAAATATACTTAATGGAAGTGTTAAGGTTTCATGGAGTACAATATTATATTTTATCTTATCAGGATCTGAGTTTTATATGAAAAACTATATTTTAATACACCTTAATTCATGAATTCTTACATAAAGAAACACTTGACACAACTCTAGAAGATTATTAGGACTAAAGAATTTGGAAAATTTGGTAAATTACATATTAACATAATACATTAGAATAATATAATTATTTTAAATCTTTAAAAAAAGCACTTATATACATTATTTATTCTAAAACATTATGGGATAACATAGGGAAGTACGTAGGAAACATGTGAGATATAAATCCCCGTAATGGGATAATCAAATCATAAAATGATGAAATTAAAATGTGTAAGTTAATAGGAATATTAACGGGATATAAAATAGTTGAAGTTCATAAACATTTAAAACAAATAATGATATATGATGATAACATGAATCAAACATTGGAATATGGGAACAACATAAAACATGATATTAGAATAAGCCAAGGATAACTGCTAAGACAACATCACATGGTGGAAGAATTCTTATTATAAATTATTTTCATTCCCTAATCCCATATAAAACCTCACATGATATAAAAAAAATATCAAATGCAATGGAAGACTAAATAATTCTAGGCCCACCCATCACTTTTATATCACGTATATGTATAAGTGGGCTGTCATGACCCGTCCCCCGGGACCCGTGTTGTGACTACCCCAAACCCGCCTTCCATAGGCCAGGGGCTAGAGACTAGCACCAAAGGAATAAATCCCTAATGCGGGAAGGTATTGCCTTTATAACTGAAACACACACACAACAATGTACACATCTGAATACAAAACACTAAGCAAAACTGTATAACAAGAGTTCTAAAAATTAAATGGCTCAGAAATACAAGCCCAACTGTAAAGTACAAGTACAACTGAAAAGGACAAAACAGCTGAAAGGTAAAAATAATCTCCTGGATCTTCCACCACGGATCCTACTTGAAGGGTGGGTAAGATAGCCTCCTCATCACTCAACGATATTCAGTCTCCTTTGGGTACCGACTCACCGTGAGGTATACCTACAGGTACCATCCAGTCCTCGTACACTCAGCCTCTGTCATCGTTGTCCATCGTCTGCATCCAACACAGCGAGTTGCAGGCATAACATGTGCAGGGGTGAGTATAACGATACTCAGTAGGGACCCCGAGACCCTCAAGGTCTCACAAAATCCAACAAGGATAAACCACACTGTATGAAATCAATAGATAACCCCAATTAGTTATATGCCCATTCATGTACCTATGTTATCTAGTAAACTATCTCAATCGTGAGAAAAAAATATTGTTAATGACTTAGTTCACATAGGTATACAACTTATGTCAAGAGATAGAGATGATAAGATATAGCTACTGAACCATATATTCTGTCAAACACACACATGATCTAGGAATAGAAATCAGAACTGTCGAACCCACACAGGATCCAGGAACAGTTATTCTGTCAAACCCACATAGGATCCAGAAAAAAAAGTCAGAACTTTCGAACCAAAACATGATCCAGGAACAGTAGTCAGAGCTGTCGAACCCATACAGGATCTAGGAATAGTCTTCAATGCTGTCAAACCCACCCCGGATCCAAGAATGGTAGTCAGAGCTGTCGAACCCACATAGGATCCAGGAACAGTCGTCAGAGCGCAGCCAGCCACAGTGTTCCGCCCAAAGCATGCTTGATTCCAGGAGAGTCTGATCCTCAAGACAAGTGTCGATACATCAATTTCCATAAATTCGCATGTAGAATTATCAAAAATATCTACCACATAAAAGGGCTAAAATCCAAGAAATACGTGTCCAAGACAAAGACATGAGATGACCAATCCATTTTTCAAAAAGTACACGGCGTGTTGGTATGGTTACACACCATGTCTTCAGACCTCAGGTACTACCTGTGTACAATGGCCCATGTTAAAGGGCTGGTTGTGTAGAAAATTAAGTACATGACATGTGGTATGGTTACACACTGTGTCCAAGCATCTGGGGTCGGCTCCGTGTATGCTAGCCATGTGCCCGTACACGGCCTCAACCCGTGTTCGCCAACCCGTGTAACTGGTACACGGGGTAGCTTGTTCCACTGGCCATGTCTAGACGTGTGGGGGAGTACATGCCCATGTACTCCACTCCATGTCCGTGTATCCCTAGGATACATGTCTATTCTCATGAAGCTTCTTCTGCCATTATGTGTAGAGACTACACGTCGTGCATCTTGGTCATGTAATTTTACCCGTGTCCTTGTTTTTCCCAAAATACACGCCAAGCCTTGAGAATCTGCTTCTACCATTCTGCACAGAGAATAAATGACGTGTGACCAAGGTCATAGGCCATGTGTTACTTTTCCAACGTCCAAAACTCAAGCCGCAGAATGACCGTACTATACGTCATTTTTTCAGAAGTTCACGTTGTGTATTCTTGAATTTTTAGAAACGGCGCCTCTGGCCAGCGGGCCTCCTGTGAAGTCTTTTCTTTGTTCATATGGTCCGTTCATCACGAAACTTTAGAAAATAGGTCTCCTCGATGTCCCGTAGTCGTCTCTAGTGGTTTTGGGCATCAGATCGTCTCGGAAAACACAATTTGATTCACCCACATGAAGAACGGTCGAGGAACGGTCCTTCCTATTATGATCTTATCTGTCTCCCGCCATCGCTGTCGCACCTCTGAAAGGTCATCGTGATGTTGGGTATTCAATTTGGGATCATTTCATTGCACAATGAACTCACAATGATCCATTATTCATCACCCATTAATAACGCGAAGAACACACCAAACATTCACAAGAACGGCGGAGGGATCGGGCCGTGTTCATTTGGGATGGACCTTCTGTGTTAGTTTGGTAGCAAGAGGGTCAAGAGAAAAAATCATGGAAGGAAGAATCAATGTTGCTAAAATGAAAACACACCCCTACCTAAGATTCTTTGTCGTCAGAATGGAAGATTAAAAGTTCAAGGATGACGTCGTCGACATTTTTTTAGGACGGTGCTTCCTCCATTATTCTGGTTGGAGATCAATGAAGAAGATGTACATCATTGGCAGATGAAGCGTTCTTCATTCTATGATGGACATTCTTTGTTAGGAGATTTCCCCCAATAATCTTCCTTTCAAACCACCAAAGTGAATAGACGTTCCAAATAATATATTATATTATCTATTATTTTTTTGGAATGAAATTCAAAAAGAAATTCTAAACACTTGGTTGGAACAGTTAATGTGAAGGGTAGTGGCACCATTAAGTGGGGTGCTCAAGAGGTTTCTCCCCACTTAATGGGGTGTTCAAGAGGTTCTAACCTCAGGTGGTCCCCACCAAATTTAACATGAATAGGAGGTTATCCTCGAATGGGCCCCACCACCATAATTTCTCACGGGTGGTTAAGGTTTGGTGTTCCCACCTTCATCTTTCATAGGGTGGTTATAAAAAATAAAATAAAATAAGTCATACACTATTTTTATTGTATTATTCCCACATAAAACCCAAAAACTATCTTTTAATCTCGACCCACTATCGTCGATGTGATAGTCTTCTTAAGCGAATATCGGTGCTACGAGTTCAACGATGCCCTCAGATTTTAATTCTGAGCACCAGTTCAAAAGTTATAAAAACCCGCTCGTGCGTTTACTGAATGTACCTAAATAAAAACTCAGAAATTGATTATAGACACACCAGTCCTTGGAATCAAGCGTCGTCAGTTTTCACAGACTTGTAAAATTCCCATGTATTTAAGAATAAACTTTCCACGAAAATTATGGGTCTTTACATTCTCACAACCTTAGGTATTTACGTCCCCGTAAGCTACAACTCGAACTAATTGAACAAATGGGGATACTGAGCACACATCAGAGCCTCCTGCTCCCATGTGCTCTCTTGGAGGTTTCCATGATGCCAACAAACACACCCCAATGGTATTGGCAATCCACAAAGGACCCCCTCCTATCGATCCTTAATCTCCACTGGAACATCCGTAAAATTTTCCCCATCATCGACGTCCATCTCTCCATGGTCAATGTTGTGAGAAAGGTTGGGAACGTATCTCCTCGGCTGAGAAACGTGGAAGGCGTCGTGCACCCAGTGAAAATGAGGTGGAAGAGCCCAGCAGTAAACCACCTCGCCAACTCTGGTGAGGACCTTAAAAGGTCCGATGAACTTCGGAGATAACTTTCCGCCTCATCCAAATCTCCGTAAACCTCATCAGGGTGAGACCTGTAGAAAGAAGTGGTCTCCATCCTAGAACACTAGAGGTCTCTATCTCCTGTTTGCATATGACTTCTGCCTTCTCTGTGTAGTCTTCATCCACTCCTAGATGATCTGCACCACCTCTATGGTAGCCCATACCATCTCAAGTCCCAGTATTGCTGACTCCTCTGGGTTTGTCCAATACAATGGAGATCTGCAAGGTTGACCATACAAGTCCTCAAATGGTTCCATCCCGAAGGTGGAGTGATTGTTGTTGTTGTATGAAAACTCCACCAAAGGTAAGTGATCCTCCCAGCTACGACTGAAGTTGAGGACACAAGCACATAGCATGTCGTTGAGGGTCTGAATCATCCATTCGGTCTGGCCATCTGTCCGAGGATGAAAGGCGGTGCTCAAATAAAGTTTTGTCCCAAATGCCTCCTACAACCACTTCCATAGCCGGGAAGTAAACTGTGAGTCACAATCGGAGACTATAGAAAAATGTACTCGATGTATCCGCATAATACCCTGCACATAGAGGCGTCCTATGATCTCTACTAAAACCTGATCTCTCATCTGTAGGATGTGGGCTGACAAGGTGAGTCAGTAAACAATCACCCAAATCAAGTTCTGACCCCTATATGTATATTGAAGTCCTATCACGAAGTCCCTGGATATATCATCCCACTTCCACTCTGGGACCACTAAAGGCTGAACCAATCCTGCTAGTACCTGATGCTCTGCCTTCACTTACTGACATGTGAGGCAACGAGAGACAAACTCTGCAATTGCCTTCTTAAAACCAGGTCACCAGTGTTATCGTCGGAGATCTTGGTACATCTTTTCCACTATTAGATGTACCGCCATAGGGGATGTGTGAAATTCCCTCAACACTTTCTCTTGAAGTGACACTAGCACCATAGTACGTCCGCTGAAGAGGATGACGTGCTCTCCACCTTCATAAAATCCATCATGTGCTTTCCCTGGGGATATCTGAGCATGTCATGTCTCACAATCAGCATCTCCACGCTGCGCCTCCCAGACTCGCTGAAGAAGTAGAGGAGTGAATGTAAGAGACTAAATGAAAGTTTCTCCATCTCGGTCCATAAAGGATATCTTCAAAGCACCCAATTGCTATGTCGCCTTCCCTAGAAGTTGTATACCAGATCTCCTATTGAGGTAATCTGTAACAACACTCCCCTTTCCAAGAGTATAGACTATCTCGAAGTCATAGTCATGGAGGAACTCAATCCATCATCATTGTATCAGGTTCAGGTACTTCTGAAAGAAGATATACCTGATACTCTAATGGTTAGAGTAGACTGTGAAATGCTCACCAATCAGATAGTGCTATCAAATCGTCAGGTTGAAGACCACTGCTACTCAGTCCAAGTCATTGGTGGCATAGTTCTTCCCATGCTGTCTAAATTAACGAGAACAAAAATAGATCACCGCTCGCTCCTACATCAGGACTGTTTCTTCTATAAATGGGGATGGCCTTGTTTGTTTAACGTTAAAACAATCTAATCAATTTATAATGGGTTTATTCATAAAACCAAAAAAATCCAATGATTCTATATCCATTTGGAACTACTTTTCAAATGTAGGTTCTCATTAGTTATGGACCGATGAGTCTTAAGAATTTGCATTGGTCAAGAGGATGGGAGGTTAGACTCATCACACATTTTTTAGGGGAATTATTGTATACTCCGGGACTCTCTTATAGATTTGAGTTATGTTCATGAATCCTTATTAATTTACCAAGCATGAAAATGAGTTTTCCTTTAGATCTGACAATCAATGATTGATATGTATGAGATTTAGAGAATATTTTATATATATTTTAGGATCTTCATCGATAATGAATCATCCATATTTTTTAGAGATACTTAGTCAATGGTATCCTTCAACAAGTTATATAGAAATATCTTGGTCATTATGATAAGCATACTTGTTTTAAATCCACGCAGTGGGGCACATGAAGTTTATTGTCATTCAGAAAGACATGGATTATTTTAGAGTTGGGATCATACACGCAGATGGGCTACCTATGTATCCTTTTTTGAAAAGGAATAAAAACCCACGTAGTTCAAGTGATGTAGTATGAGGTTTATGCATGATTAATGTCCCAAAGAGAGATGTCATAATTACTTTTACACTCTAAGCTCACGTGATTCATGTTCGATGTGAGAAACAAGAGGTATCATTATAACCTGACGATTGTTCCATGAAAGATGCAATCATAAGAAAGAATGTGTGGCTTTCGTATGCATGACTGCCCAAGTAAATGAGGACAACACTTTTTAGAAAATAATCCCAAGAGCAGGGTCTATAAAGGTGTTTGTACATTATAGAGATTTAGGATTTTAACCCAGGACATACTCCTGAAAGGGAATCCAAAATTTAAGAGGGACTTATGATTGGGTTTTATTCTTGAGAAGGAAGCACAAATCAAAAGAAATTAAGACTGGGGATTATTCCTAAAAAAGAGGACCAGGTTAAGAGAACCTATGATTGGGGTTTACACCTAATGAGGATTCCCAGATTAGGGAACTTGGGGCTTACTCCTAAGTAAGATGCCCATATTAGGGAACTTCGGGCTTACTCCTATGGAGGATGACTAGATTAGGGAACTTGGGGCTTACTCCTAAAGAGGATTCCTAGATTAGGTAAATTGGGGCCTACTCCTAAGGAGGATGCCCATATTAGGGAACTTGGGGCTTATTCCTAAGGAGGATGCCTCGATTAGGGAACTTGGGGATTACTCTTAAAGACGATTCCCATATTAAGGAACTTGGGGATTATTCTTAAGGAGGATGCCCAGATTAGGGAACTTGGGGCTTACTCCTACGGGGTATTCCCATATTAGGGAACATGGGGCTTATTCCTAAGGAGGATGCCCAGATTATGGAACTTGGGGCTTACTGCTAAGAAGGATTCCCAGATTAAAGATCTCTCATCTTAAAGGATGAGGATGAATAAAGAAAATCTCTAACCTTAGTGACATATAGTTATGTAAGTCATGAGGTTTTGAGAGATGTTCCAGTGAATTCCTTTCAGAAAAAGAATCCAAAAAAGGAACCATGCCATAAATGGATTTAAAGAGGGTTTTGAAGGCAGTCCTTGAAGAGGAAAGGTGGATTTGAGTAAAGGAAGTGGATTTGAAGGAGGCGTGCAAGTATTGGTCTGCTGCGCAAGTCCTGGTCGCACAAGTATACTTGCATGACATAAGTTCACTTGGGAGACGAATAACCTGTGAAGTGATACTTGTGAAACTTTGAATTGGAGCCCTTATTATCATACCTAGAGGCTTTCAGATGGGTGGCACACAATTTTCCTTAAGAGGGAATGGCTTCGTGCAAGTATCATCACATCCCTTAAGGGATGTACACTTAGGCGCGCATGTATTGATGAGTTCTAATAGTTAGGCCTTATTCTTCCTCTTAATAGATTCAATTCTAGTTAAAGAATTACCTTAAAAGTGTTCAGAAGACTTCATATGGAGACTTGGGTGACTTGAGTTTGAATCTGAGTTTTAGATATTTTGTCCCTGAAATGGGGGGCCCACAAGGGGTATTTATAGGCTATTGAGAACCTTGGGTGAAAAAAATAATAGGGTGTGCAAGTGACTTTCGCGACCTATATGTGGCGGGAAAGTATACTTGTGTGAACATAATGAAACCTGTGAGACCCATTCTTAAAGGGTTCCTTGTTCATGCCTTTGTCAATTTTTGATGTTCTTCAAAGGGTAACTCTATTTGTGCTTAAGGTATTCCAATTTTTCATTAATTAGACTATATGATAAAAATGAGAGTCATTAAAAGTCCCCCCTCAGAGTTGGATCCCCAAAAAGAAAGAGGTTTTGACTCTGAGGAAAATGAGAAACAAGGTACAGTGGCGCGCAAGTAATAGGTGCGTAGGTATGCTTCTGGCGCATAGGGTCCGACGCCCAGGTGTTTGGTCTCGCCTATAAATATGAGTTCCACTCTCACACAATGAAACTGGATTTCAAAGCGCCTCAATCCCATCACACAAGTGAGCTCTTGTTTGTGCAAGTGACTTGGCTTTCCGCTTGTACGCGCTTCTATTCATGTGGCACTTCTGTAGTGAATTTCTGACTTGCGCGCCAGTACTAGCATGGTAAAACCTGTGCAACTGGCTTAGACTTGTGCACCAAGATTAGACTTGCTCGCCTTAATGACATAGCCATTTTTTCAATTTCTCCATGAATATTCTGAAAAACCAACTTACTTAAAAGTTAATTATTCGATCTTTGTGTAGATTCAATGGCTCCTAGAATAATTGGATCAGCTGATGAACTAGATAGCAAACAGATTGATGATATAATGAACAACATTGGTTGTGACTATTATAATATCTGCGACAACACTCTCGTAATTTTGGCCATGTACATGAAGAATTATCATGTTAATTTCCCAGAGATCATTTACCTGATTCTATATGGGCATGGTCATTTGGAAGGGGTCAATGTTCCAGAGCCAAAGAACTATCTTCCACATTCTTGGTTTCAAACTTACACCAACTTTTATTCAGAAAATGGCTTAGTTAGAGGATCATTTCTAAATGATGGAACAGTGGAGAAGGTGTTTATAATGCATCATAGCCCATGTTCCCCAGATCTGAAACCTCACAAGCCTGAGCTGTATCTGCATTGTTATCCCTCAATATTTTGGAACTGTCAGATGGATCAATCCAAAGGCTTGAAGAAGAGTTGGGACTTCTGTCCTAGAGGAGGTGTGAAGCCGACTTGGATGTGTTCATATTGGGTGCGACAAACCTGTTCAGAGTTTGTCGCATATCTGAAAGGGGCTGTAATATATGAAGCTGTTTGGGCTGGGTAGACATATGTCTATAGGAATGATGACTTTGTTTCGGAGCTAACCAGCCGCTGGAGCCCAGAAACCAATTCTTTCCATCTAACTCATGGAGAAGTAGGAATCAGTTTGTGGGATGTCTACAAGATCTCGGGGGGATCCAATTTTAGGTGATATGTATGATGAATTCATCCCCCCCCCCAAGGCTACTTGGAATGATTTGGAGAAGACTCTGTCTTTGGATTGATAATTATTTAAAATTTTCCACAAGATCAAGAATTTAAAGTCCTCCAAAACTCATTATAGAATGGATATTCATCCAGTTGATTGGGTGGATATGTTTCTTACCAAGAAGAAAGAGAAGGGTCCCACCTATATTCGTCCTACTAGCTTGCCCATAATAGTGAATAGGGGTTCTCTTGGCACATTCTGGCCGACTCTGGAAGTGGGATAGTTTAAAAAGTGGAGGTGTGAAGTGAATCAGAGAATCCCAGAGAAGACCCATCTGGAGGGCTTCTTATCCTTGTGGATCAGTGATTATCTTCTACCAATTAGGGATTCGAAGGGAGGCGTCAGGCCAGGGACCTTCGTTGTTTCATCCAAGTTGGCTGAGAGGAAAATGGTTGGGTTGGCCACCCCCATTTTTGAAAATATTCATAGGAGCATACTCCATGTTTATATGGTTAAGTCTCCTTTGAGAATAGTGGGACCATTCAATGTTTTTTGGGGACGAATCACCACTCATTTCAGGACATATGCTATACAGAGCGGAGTACAGGTTCTTGGTATTTCTTTAAGACCATTAGTGCAGGAATATTCTAGAATTTTTCCGTTAACCCTCAACTCCTATGAAATGAAGGTGAGGCTGAGCATGTTCAAGGAATTCCATTTCTTTCCTTATGGAAACCCTCCAACCAGGTGGTTTGTTGATGATGAACCAGCCAGCCTGGAATTGAGGTCATACATGCTGGCTTTCAGAGATGGTGTATTGGCCACCGGGATTGACAGAGAGATTATATGTGAGGCCTATGCTCCATACAGATTTGCACGCCAATTCAAGTGTCTACCGCAGATTGTTGTATCCCCTCTTGTGCATGTTAGGTCAGATAAGCATCCAATGTTTTCCCAACAAATATGGTTTCCGACAGCTATGGAGAATAATGGGGAAGTGTTTGACCTACCATTTACTGGAGCGGCGATTCACTTGACTACATGGTATGCTGAGAACTGAATAGCATCATACCCTGAAGGGGTACCGAATCAACTGGTTCCTCAGATGGGGAAAAAGAAGAGAACTGTCAAGAAAGAAAACCTTCATCTGAAAGGTGACTCTTCCATGCTCGAAGTGGATTCACCGGGTTCCTCACCCAGGGCTGATTCACCGGATTCCCAGGATGGGGATGACGAGGCACGACATGCGTCAAAGCGGCCTCAGGACATATATAATCCTCCTAGTAGAGTTAAGAGACCTACTCCATCGACTCCTGGTGAGTTATATCATTGAGAAAATTTAATCCCCATTATTTTATAGAGGAACAAGTTTTATTTTCTTATCTTTTATCTGTGATTCCTGGAGCTAGGAAGAAGTTGAAGTCCAAGATTTTAGGACCCTTATCACAGCCTTCTGGTGCACATGCTGAATATCTACGACCAGAGGCTGTCCAGACATGGAGGAGTTTATATTTTTATGTTGAAATAGCCTGGATGGACTTATGCAAAGGGCTACACATCCCTGGAGTATGAAATATTTAGGATTCTACTGATATCTGTTTCGAGGATAACCCCAATGAAGTGCGTTCCTACATCAAAGATCCAGAGATGCTCATATATGCCACTGATGATTCCATTCCTATCACCAATCGGGTGAATGAAATGATGGATCGTGGCACCACTGAGGGTACTGGTGCATCAGTAGATGAGGAGTGGCATGATTATGTGGCTCATGAATATGTAAGTCTGTTTCCTTATTTTCTTTGAAACTTTATTTCTGTTAAAGCTTTGTCACTCAAGGAAATTAATTTCTTCATCCTGCATCTTGCAAAGAAAGTAACTGCTGAGGTTCCTTCACCACAGTTTAACCCTAGTGGTACTACCATCGGAGCTACTGAATCTCCTCAAAAGCCGGGCGAGGTATCTCTAGGACAGCAAGCCATGGATGAGTAAATAGAAATGTCTTTTCACTCTCCAATACCTTTATTTGGAGGTGATGATGTCAACACACATAAAAATCCAATAAAGCAAAGACATCGATGGAAGAAGTCAATAACTAAACGCTTCATCAGTAGTGGTAAGTCCTTAGGATAGTCATGAATCTTAACTCATCAATAGATTCCTCATCTTTCTTTGGAATGCAGGGGCTTCTTCCAGTTCCCCTTTGAAGGAGAGAATTGACCCTCCTCTGAGGGCGACGGAGGGTGCTGGTGAACAGTCACAAATTCTTGCTGACTTGGCTACTTCTAAAGAAGAGCTAACGTCTGTTCCCAGTACTACTCGTATTGCTGCTACAAGGAGAGAAGATCCTGCTTCTGGTAAATTAACAATACTTTATAGATTGTGGAATGAAAACATCAATTGGCATCTATTCTGTGATAATTTAGGTTCAACACCTACACCAAAACATTTGGCGGCCACTATAACTAACTCCGCAATTTTATCTGAATAGGTTGTTCGGGGTTAGAGTCCACAAGATGAGGGTTGCCAAGAAGATATATAGAATACTCTCACTAGTGAGAATAACCAGAAATCTAATATATCACTGGATGAAATGATGAAAATTGGCACATCTTTTGAAGACATTTAGATCATGTTAAATTACCATGTAATTTAAAAGATTTTGGACGTGAGTGTTATCTTTTGTCATGTTAAAAATTTCATATTACATCTATGAACATAATTGGTTGAAATTTACAGTTCTTTCTGAGAAAGTTGCTGACCTGCTAATGCCTGATAGGGATAGGGACAACCCTATTATTTCAAGGATGCTAACTCAAGTGGAGCTTAACCTGGACGAAATTCCTGAAACCCATCCTGAAAATCCTGTTGATGCTGGGAAAGATAGGGAGGAGCCTTCTCATGCTATTGATCTACTGTTGGATAAGATATAATAATATTTGTGGCTGTACTTAATTTTCATAACAACTTAATCAACTTTTGTTATCAATTGAAACTAAACAAAAATTTTAATTGACTATACGGGGTTGTCAATTCTAGGGGCTAGATCAAGAGGTGAAGCCTTGTCCTACACCCCAACGGGAGTAAAATGTTATGTAACAAGGGTCAGGGGAAGGAGCAGAATAGGGAACTTCTTTATGTTCATTAATCCCAGACTATATTCCCCCCCTGTGATGTTGATGCTGAATCAGACCCATAGGTATAAAATGTGCTCTAATTCTCACGTCGCAAGGCATGGCCGATTATATGAAAGATCATATCTGAAGTGCCTCATGAAGAGTGGTCTTCGAATATATCGCAAATATCATCCTTGTTGGTCATGTTAGGACTTGGTGGTTTTGGATATCAAGAGATTCATCCCGCGGTGAAACAAGTCATCTTAAGGAGGGAGCAGGAGAAAAAGTTCCATCCAGATCTGGACAGAGCAAGGTTGTTGACCAATATTAGCGAATTCAAGGTTGCGGTGTCCCGAGCTGAGACTGATCATGCTGCAAAGTTGAAGGAGATGAAGCATAAGATCAAGGATAAAGTTGTCCAGCAGATGCACCTTCAGCACCAGTTAGATGTTATTACTGGGGAACTTGACCAGCATAACAATTCATTGGAAAGAGTTCAAACGAATGGTATGAAATCCATTGAAGATTCCAAGAAAGCATTCTATCAAGCTGAAAAGAATGATGATGGTCGAGTGAATGAACTTCAAGTGGTTGCTGATGAATCTCGGTATGCTGTAAATCAAATGAAGAGTTATGTTGAAAGCATCTTTTAATTCCTGAAAAAGATAAAAGACTCCAGTCTTTGGATTTCCTTCTAACTCTTGTGCATCAATGAAAAACACTTTCATCTACAATCATTTGTGTCTTCATTCTTTTGTTATCTGCTTTAAATTTTTACCTAAGCCAATGGTCCTAGTAATAGTAGTTTGAGTTTTTCTAGGATTATAAAAATAACACTAAAAACGTTGAATCTTTTTATTGTTCAATATTACCTAAATCATAAAAAATATATGTTTTGTGATCTGGGACTTCACATTTATTCAGAGCTCCCTTGTCATTTGTGGGCAGTTTAAAGTCATGTACGTCGGACATAAAAAGGCTAATTTTTAAGGTCGAATAGCTTTGACCAAATGGAGAATAGATTAAAATTGATTCAATTCCTTGATAATTTATCTAAAAACATACTACCACATTCAGGTATTGGGGAAAAACATGTAAAATATGACATAAGAAATTTTTAATATGAGGAACGATAAGAAAAAAATGGCTAAAAGGAATTAGAAAAAGTATTTACTAAGAGTGAAGTTACCATTATTTAACAAACCCGTTAGGGGGTTGAATTAAATAGGGCCACTTAAGGTCATTGGATTCATAGTCAAATAGTAGAATTTTTTGAAAGATAGGTCCTTTATGTAGACTACTTATGCAAGGCCACCTAGGGGGACATGCTGTATAGTCAGGAAAAAGAACTCTCAGAAATTTTACTTTTCTATTGCTAAAAATTCAGGGAATGTTTATGGAGATTCAAATTTCCCAAAGAAAAGAGTCTGATGTATGGAGAGAGGTACTTGAATATGGTTAGGATATTCCCAATCAAACTTGTCAAAGAATTGGATGAATGTCACTCCTGTGAAGGTCTGAACCAAACGTATGGAAGGGAAATATAAACCATAGACATAAATACTTTCAGATCATGAAAAAGAGTATGGGACAAATATGTTACGGATGACTATTTTTTCGTGGATCCCTACATATTTTCATTAAGACCAATAAGGAAAAAAGAGGTTTTCCTCCCAAGAATGAAATTACCACTATTTTACAAACCTGTTAGGGGGTTGAATTATGCAGGGCCACTTGAGGGAATTAGCTACATAGTAAAATAATAGCATCTTTTGGCTGATAGTTCCGTTATTTAGACTGCTTATGCAAGGCTGTCTAAGGGCAGGTGCTGTATAGTCAAGAAAAAGAATTCCCGAGAATCAAAACTTTTGTGACCAGAAGTCAAGAAAAGGGTTATGGAGATATTGAAGTATTTAAGGTTAGCATTATGACACATGAAAATGGGTATTGTCCGATGCATGAAGGAGATACATAGACTAATGATGACCATAATCATGATGTGGCTGGTTCCTAAATTGAAATGTTGGACTTTACTACATATATCATTAGGATGATAATCATGCCAAATGTAGTTATTGAAATACAGTTTATCTTCATCTGGGATGATAATGTAAGAGATCTTAGTTTAGGGTCATAGAGATTGGACCATAATAAGGAATACACATTGTGTGTTTTATAAACCTGCTGTGAATGAAGACAAGGGTTTTCATACCATATTCATGTTTTCACAGGGGGACTCTTCATCCAAGGAACTGAAAGTTTAATTTGGGGTTAGGCCCAAAGACTTGGGGCTGGATTAGAGGGATGCTCAAATGTTTCTATGTATCCGATAAGGATGTGAATCAAGACATACATAGTTCTTGAAATACCCTCTGTACAGATTTGGTTTTTACAAGTGGAGGGTGAAAGGGGACTTTAGTGCAATGATGGTTTGACCCAAGATTAAAGGTTTTGTCATTTCCATGTATGCACGTAGTCCTTATAATATTACACGATTGGAGATCAATGTCAATAACGATTACCTCTCAAGTGAGGGTGTCAAATACCGGTGAACCAATGTGAAGATATTGGTTTTTTTTTGGGGGGGGGGCTTCATGGATTAACATCGTATGAGATGGAGGTAAACCAATGTGAAGATGTTGGTGTTTTTTTGGGGGGGGTGCTTTATGGATTAACATCGTATGAGATGGAGCTGAACCGATGTGAAGATGTTGGTTTTAGGTTTGAACTTCGGGAGGTTGCCTACGTACCTAGCCTAAAAGGCAAGTATCGAAGTCTGTGTAGTTCGATTAAGAATGAATTGGTGATCAATTTGTACTTGAGGACAACCCAAAGATGGTGTTGGGACTTATGCATGATTAGAGGCCCAAAGAGGGAGTTATGGTTGATGTTTACTCTAATCTCACGTGAGTCATACTCGGTGGGAGAAACAAGAGGTTGAAACAACCCCCAACGATGCACAGTTTAATGTCATGTAGGACATATAAGGGACTGAACAAAGTTTAACGTCAGGTTTGACAATGGAGGGACTGTGCAGTTTAAAGTCTTGCAGTAAAGACTAAAGAGGGGACTATGCAGTTTAATGTCATGCAGTAAGAACAAAAGAGGGGACTATGCAGTTTAATGTCATGCAGTAAGGACAAAAGATGGGACTATGCAGTTTAATGTCATGTAGTAAGGAAAAAATATGGGACTATGCAGTTTAATGTCATAAAGTAAGGACAAAAGATGTGACTATGGAGTTTAATGTCTTGAAATAAGGATAAAAGTAGAAAAAATAAACAACTTCTACCATGTTGTCTAGCTTGGTTGTCGCAATTGACATTATGGATGTCTCCCTAAGAGTATTGGGATTTTGGTATATCCTATCAATTTGACTGATAGGCAATGCATAATATATACTCACATGTGTCAATGGATTTACTAGAATCTTTTCCAAACCATATGGATCATTAATTTTTGTAACCTCCTTTGTCATAGATACCTCATTTCCCTCCATGTGATAGAATTCTACCTCAATGTATTGAGATTCACATGTTTTGAATGGGGATTTATCACCATACAATTTACCAATTTGACCATTGAAACAATATTTGATACATTGATGGTATGATTAAGGTATAATCGCATGTTGACGTAGCCAAGGTCTTCCAAGAAAAATGTTGAAGTCTATTTCATGACGAACAACCAAGAAATCTGAATTGGATACAAGGTCCCCAAACTGAGATTTGAGTGTAATATCTCCTAGAGGTTCTTGTTCATTTTTATCATATCCTTGCAACATCAAAGTAGAAGAATATAAATCAAATTCGGTGAGGCCCAATCGATGAAGTGTATGAATAGGGATGAGGTTTACTCCTGAACCATTATCAATGAAAGCTCATTGGATGTCTACATCATTGACCTTGTTAGATAAATACAAAGGTCTAATATTTCCATGAACAACAACATCTTTATCTTCATCTATAAAAGATATCACTACATGGAATTCTGCAGAATCATTCTCTATATGGTAGACTTCAGCCATAGAAATTACATTTTTGAATATCTGGACTTGAAAAAGCCTCAATGAGTGCCTCCTAAAGATCCTTTGATAGATTCAAGGCATCCAGAATTAATAACTTGGCCGGTACTTGGGCCAAATGTTTCAAGACATCATTCTTTTGGTCTAAAGGTCTGCGTTTCCCAATAAGAACATGTCGTTTCACAGGTCCCATAAATTTTGATGATTTGGAAGTAGATGTATCTTATATCGGGGTGGGAGTTAGAGATACTCCTAAATTTGAAAGATTAGACAGACTAGTTCTATTTATTTTTTGAGAAGAAGAAGGTGTAACTTGTAACCGATCTTCCAAAATAACTGTGCCAGGACTGAATCTTCCATGTGTGGAAGAACTTTCTTGTTCTTGTTAATCCCACTGAAGGGCTCTGCCATGGGTTTCTACTTCATATACAGTTCTAGTATGGGTATGATTGAAATAGTGGCTTCTGGATTATCCACATCTTCCTCTGTATCCTAGACCTCTGGAACTCCCTCTAATTCCTCTGTTTGATACAGGGAACTCATGCTCATCAAGATCGAAACTGTTACTGGCATAAGGCTCTGTTAACGGAATCATGTTAACAGAACCAAAGATCAACTCTTCATCTAATTAAGATTCTTCCTGATTATCCAGTTTAGGTTATGCCGTTTGGTGGGGTGGTGCTAGTGATTTTGAAGTAGATGGCATAAAATATGCCAGAGTCAAAGACAACATGGGATTTGACACGATCTCATCTTCTTCTGACTTCTCATCTTTCATCAAATTATTCCACTTCTTTGAGGATTTTCCTTCTGATTAAGGGTGTTTTACTATGGAATTCATAGCAGAAGACACAATTGGTTTATACAATTGGATTCTTAAAATGGAATGAGTTCGGTTGATCTTTTTCTTGACCATCCAATCGTCATATTTCTACACATTTTTTATTTTGACTTCTTGCCACTCGCCTTCTTCCTCTGGATCTATAGTAGTAACACATGCTACCTAGGCTGAAGAACCTTTCAATTTTACCTGTCCAGAGTCCACCATCTTTTATAGGAGGTCTTTGAAGTCAAAACACTTTGGAATGGGAAGCCCCAACAAATGATGAAATGGGAAATAGTTGGGAAGGTCTTCATCTCCTTCCTTGTTCGGCCTTCTAGGCCTTGGAAACTAAACCAAATTATTTTCCAGAGCTTAAATGAAGTAACCAGGATCTTGTTCATTTCAGAAAGAATAAACATTGTTTTTTTAACTCCTCAAATTGTATCCTTATTTTATATCATTGATCATATTGAAGAAACGGTCTGTTTTTGACGCTCAAGAGGTAGAGGCCTTCGATAAGATTAATGTTTTTAAGTGGAAGAAACTACAGATGCTTGTTTAAGTGTAACTGTAGTAGTCTCTGCTCTCCCCATTCTCTTTCCTGGGCTGATGGAATTACACGCGTTTTAGCCTCAGTCTCTATAAGAGAATATTCAATCTGTTGAGCTATTGAAATAAGGTCTCGAAACCCTCCTGTTTATTTCATAGGGATCAATGGTGTGCATAATTCATCATGCAAATTTTCCAAACAAGTTAGTAAAAATTCTTCTTGAGGGATTTCTAAGATTAACGAAAATGTTAATCCCTACCAACGAGCAATGAAATCTGAAACTCTTTCATTTTCCCTTTTCATACAATTTGTAAGATAAAATTTTTTCGTATTTGGAAACATTGAGATAAATTAAAGAAGGAATCGTTGGAGGAGATCTTCCCACCAGGTAATTGAAACGCATGGCCGATTGTCGCCTATCGACCGGTCAAAGTTCCGGTGCTCTGCTAATGTGTATAGCAGCACTCGGGTCGAATCCTCGGCGATGATACTTTGTAATAGTCGTTTGTTTTTAGTTAATTGTATTCTGATTGGGGGGTTTGTTTGCAGAGCTTAATTGAAATGATTTATGGATGATGTTTGATTTACCAAATTGATAAATATTGGGGTGAGTTCATCCTTGGGGAGTTAAGCATGTGATATCCTTGAGCCTTACTTTGTATTGCATTAAATTAACACCCATGTAATAAGTTGACGTTCATTGGAATTCCTAAGTGTGAAGGCTTTAATACAAGCCTTAACTTAACTTAGGAGTCTAATATCAATCAAAACATATTTATGGTAGTGTATTTATGGTTCCAATAATCCTTGGAAACCAATCGTTAAACAAAACATATCATTAATCGATGACATATTAAGTTTAACATACACAATATTAATTTAAAGAATACTCATCGAGAAAAACTCTCAATCACTTAACATCCCCAAATTATAACTCACCCCAATGAGAGATTTACTCAGCCATTTGGATGTTTAATATTCTGGTTAAAATAATTATGATGATAAATTCAGAATAGATGAAAAAGAAAGGGATTAGAAAAGAGTGGTACGTTGACACACACACACGAACGATGATGATAATTAAAAACGGATTTTCGATTGAATGAGGAAGCAAAAGAAGGGAAGGGGATTCAACTGAATTTAAACTATTTTAAGAACATAAATATTAAACTACAGAAGGTGGATGAGAATAAGAGATATTGAAGAAGTAACTTGCATTAAAACAGAATTACAAAGAAAGGACTTACAAAATTACAAAAACGAAGAACACAAAAGTAAGTGAAAACAAAGAGAGGAGGAAAGGTCTCTCAAGTGAAAACTTGAGTATGGAAGGTCCTCCCAAGCCTTTGGCAAGGCTTTGGTCGTTCCAATATGATATTCTCTCTTCTGAAATGCCAACCCTTCTCAAGGAGAGAAGGGGAGAGTATTTATAGCCCAAGGAGTGGACTGTTTGCATTCCCAATATGTCCCTCCACTTGCATCGCCAATTTGGCTATTCATACAGCCGAATCTCAAAATATATCCTTCTTCAAAGTTGTAGATAATAAAGTTGTACTACTAATTTCAAATTATGGAGGCATTCGGACAAGTGGATCCAAATTTATGGCGGTTTTATTAAACAAAGGTAAACTGTCCATTTCTATACATGCTTTTTCGATGGCCAAAATGTAAATGAATTTTTAAATAGGAAGTTGCCTTCCAATCCGAATGACTTCTTCAACAAAGTCGGCCTCCTATATCTTCTCGTTCACACTGAAAAATCTCAACTCTATTTTATAATTACATCATGAGATATGTCATGAATAGTACACTTATTTTACTTTTCGGACAGAATGGTGGGCTGGACTTCAAAGCTTCATTTGGGTCCCTTGTACTTGGATTTGGGCCATGAAATTTTTATCCAAGATGGAATGTAGTCTCAACCGAATTATGGTGGAGATTTAATGTTTTTGAAATTCTGTATGGAGCCCAGTAAATCAATCTTCAAGGCTGGTCCAGTTTGTTCACAGATTCTTTGGTCTTGTTTGTGAGGACCATATGACCCTTCAAATGGCAGAATTGGATCATGGTTCCTTCTAATGAAATGTTGTATATTAAAAGGAGAATCCTAAAAAACAAGAACCACACAATTTGGATCAGTATAGTGAAATTTATAATTAAAACATTAAAATGACTCAATTGGACTACTTCTAAAAATGCTCAAAAATTATACTTAATATTAAAACATTAATATTTCACCCAAATTATGCAAATTGCATATAAAATCAGTAAAGGGAGAATATAATAAGTCATGAAAATATTAATAACATCAACTCCCCCACACTTAGTTTTGTGCGTGTCCTCATGTGCAACAAATATAAAAACATGACAAAATCATTTTCACTCACCAACAAATATTAAAATTTTGTTTTCTCCAATCAGAGGAGGTTTAGACTATTTCACTCATCCATATTGAATTCCATCACAAATTTGGTTCACAATAATGCATCAGAAACAATTCATTTTTTCATGTTCAAGGTTTGAATTGGAAAATGTAGGCACTCAAAACTTACTCCTCTCAAGATGATAAAAATGTATTTTAGGAGGTTCACTCATTCACCAACAAAAAGTGAAAATCAAGAGTTTGTAAGAGCTCTCAGCTTCCATTCGGAAATCTAATGTGTACAAGAATCAAGAGGTCTTTTAAGGGGTTTTTCAGTGGCTATGGGACGGTAGGTATATTATGTCCAAAGGAAAAGAGGGGTTAAAAACACCAACATGGAAAAATCAATGCACATTTTTTTTAAAATTTGATTTAAAAGGAAATAGAAACACATATTTACAAGGGCATGAATGTGTAATGAATGAAAAGTGGGGGAGATAGAAAATGGAATAGGGTGAGATGATGGAATATGTACAACATGGAAGACTTCCAATAATGACACAATACAAGATGATTCAAGTGTTCTTTTTTTTCTCTTTTTGCACTTTTTTTTCGTAAGTTGTGCTTGAAAAAAGTCTCACAGTCATCTCCCAACCCATGTTTGATCTTCTCATGGAACTGATTTTACAAGTTATAACACGATAAAAGGTTGATGATGAATGATTTTTGACCCACCCAAGACACAACCCATTCCTTTTTTTTCATTTTTTTTAATATAATTTTTTTCATTTTTTTTGAACACTTTTAAATGACTTTTGTACAAATGACAATTACACATATACACCCCAAAGCTCACAGAATTACAACCTCTCCCACACACTTGAATGGATGCTTTCCCTCAAGCATATGATGACACATTGGAAATCAATGAAAGTACGCCCAAAAATGAAGTCCATTCCCCCATCACACTTAAATTTCAAAAACTTATTCAATGAAAATACATGTTGATATTAGGTGGGATAAGGTATTGGGCTTGTAATGTGGCTATCAAAGAAAAGGTTTTCATAGGCTTGAAGGGGCTTTCAAAAGGAGGATTAATGTAAGGGTTATGGGAGGCTATTTGGATATTGTGATTCTCATGTGGTTCAGAAAATGCCTCTATCATATTAATGCACACAAAAGATGGAAATTCAGCTCGAAGGCCCACAAACTCAAGACTCACAATCAGTGGTGAAGACACACAATGAAAAAGATGGCCATAGATGACCTTGGAATGAAGGCTAATGTTATTCCTCACGGTAGGGGAGAATCATTTTCCACCAAAAATTGTTCATTCAAAATGTTTGTTATTGACACAAAATTGTTTACCCAAGTTTGAGATAAAAATTCAATATATTTGAGTGTAAAACATGCCTTTTGACTCCCCAAAATGGTTGGACAGAATTTCAATATTGGATGATGAGTAATTATGACACCCCTTTTGTTTTAAATTTTTTTTAATTATTTTATTTTTAATGACACATCCACACAAAAGAGAAAATAGAAAAAAGTTTCTGGGAGAATGTTGTAAAAAAAATGATAGGGAGAAGAAGAAATAGAGAGAAGAAGAGAGGGAAGAGAGATTGAGAGAGAGAGAGAGAGAGTTAAAGGGAAAGAGGTGCCCCCTGGTTTGGATTTGGTGGGTCACCGTTTCCATCTAGTGGGGGGTCAATGGAAGTCGAAGTGTAACCTGAAGTTAATGGCCTCTCATTGTGATGCTTTAACTGGTGTCCATTTACCGTGAATGTTCATTTTGAAGAAGGGTCTTTGACTTGCACTGCACCAAATGGGTAAACATTAGTAATAATAAATGGTCCATCCCAACGAGAATTGAGCTTACCTGGGTGAAGTCGAAATCGAGAATTGAAGAGCATTACCTTTTCACCTTCATGAAATACCTTTCGAAGAATGTGCTTGTCATGGAGTGACTTTTCCTTTTCTTTGTAGAGAATGGAGTTCTCATACGAATCGAGTCAAAGCTCCTCCAATTCAGTCAACTGCAACAATCTTTCTTCACTAGATTTTTCACAATCAAAATTACAAGTTTTGACAGCCCAAAATGACTTATGTTGGATTTCAACTGGTAAATGACAGGCTTTACCAAAAACTAGCCTAAATGGAGACATCCCAATGGGTGTCTTATAGGCTGTTCGATAGGCCCAAAGTGCTTCACCAAGTCTATCGGGCCAGTATTTTCTTGTGGTCTTAACAATTATTTCAAGCACTCTTTTCACTTCTCTATTAGAATGTTCAGCCATTCCATTTTTTTGAGGGTGATATACAGTAGATGTTTTATGTACAACCCCATTCTTTTTCAAAAGTGACTCCATGGTTCTATTACAGAAATGAGTTCCTAAGTCACTTATCAAAGCACGTGGTGTTCCGAATCGATGGAAGATATGGGTTATAAGGAACTCACTCACAGTTTGAGCATCATCTTTCCTAGTGGGTTTGGCCTCGACCCACCTAGAAACATAGTCAGCAGCAAGGAGAATGTAGGATAATCCATTGGAAGGGGGAAAGGTCCCATGAAATCGATGCACCAAACATCAAAAAGCTCACAGAAGATTAATGTCTTTTGAGGCATTTCGTTTCTTTTGGAAATTGTGCCAAACTTTTGGCAAGTGGGACATGATTGACAGAACTCGTGTGAGTCCTTGAAGAGTGAAGGCCAAAAGAATCCAGAATCTAGGACCTTTCGAGAAGTCCTTTGTTGTCCAAAGTGGGCACCTCCAGGCATTGAGTGGAAGAATTCCAAGATGGAGGATTGTTCAGTTTCATCAACACATCTCCTAATTACCATGTCAGCCCCAGTTTTCTAAAGTTTATTATCTTCCCAAAAATAATGCTTTGAATCACTTTTCATCTTTTCTTTTTGTTCTTTTGAAAAATATTCAGGGAAAACACCAGAAACCAAGTAATTGACAATTGGGGCATACCATGGTAACTTTGGAGTGAGAGATGAGAGGTGTTCAGTTGGAAATTCAGGATCAATTATTTCAGAATGAGAAGAATTAGAAATTATACTCAGGTGGTCAGCCACAGGGTTTTCTTTTCCATGTTTATCTTTTATCACAAGGTCAAACTCTTAGAGCATTAAAATCCATCTTATTAGCCTTGGTTTGGAATCACTTTTCTTAAGTAAGAACTTTAATGCTGAGTGGTCCGTGAAGATGATGAATTTTGGCACCTAAGAGATAGGGCCGGAATTTATCCAAGGCAAAAACCACAGCTAAAAGTTCTTTTTTAGTCACAGTGTAGTGTGATTGAGTTTCATCCAATGTTTTTGAGGCATAAAAGATGACATGAGGAATGTTTTCTCTTCTTTGACCAAGAACAGCCCCAATGGCCCTATCAGAAGCATCACACATCAATTCAAATGGTAAGGACCAATCTTGGGGTTGGATTATTGGAGCAGATGTGAGAGAAGATTTGAGTTCAATGAAGGCTCTCTTGCAAGCCTCATCAAAATTGAATGTGACATCATTTTGAAGTAAACGAGTGAGTGGGAGGGAAATCTTGCTGAAGTTCTGAATGAATCGCCGATAGAAACCGACATGACCAAGGAAGGACCGAATGTCTCGAACTGATTTGGGTTCAGGAAGTGATTGGATCACCTCAATTTTGGCTGGATCAACTTGGATACCCTCTTGAGAAATTATGTGCCCTAAAACAATCCCATTTGAAACCATGAAGTGACATTTTTAAAAATTCAGCACAAGGTTGCACTTGACACACTTTTGAAGGACCAAAGAGAGTGAATTTAAGCAAGATTCAAATGACTCTCCATAAATGGTAAAGTCATCCATGAAGACCTCCATGCAATTCTCAATGAATTCAGAAAAGATACTCATCATACACCGCTGGAATGTTGCAGGAGCATTACAAAGGACAAAAGGCATTCGCCTATAGGCATAGGTTCCAAAGGGGCAAGTGAATGTGGTCTTTTCTTGGTCTTGAGGTGCGATTGGAATTTGGAAGTAGCCGGTGTAACCATCAAGGAAGCAATAGTGTGACTTTCCGAACAATCTCTCAAGCATTTGGTCAAGGAAAGGAAGTGGGTAGTGATCTTTTCATGTTTCATCATTCAATTTGCGATAATCGATGCACACACGCCATTTGTTTTTCACTCGATTTGTGACCACTTCTCCATGTTCATTTGTGACAACTGTTATCCCACCCTTCTTAGGAACGACTTGAATTGGACTAAGCCATTCACTATCAGAAATTGGGTAGATAATACCAGCTTGAAGAAGCTTGGTAATCTCTTCCCTAACTACCTCAAGTATGAGTGGATTGAGTCTTCTTTGAGGTTGCCTAATTGTTTTGGATGATTCCTCTAGATGGATGTGATGCATGCAAAGGGAAGGGTTGATTCCTGGAATATCCTCTAGGGTCCAACCTAAGGCATTTTTGTTTTCCTCTAACACTTGAACAAGTTGGGACTCCTCAGTTTCAGAAAGTGAAGCAGAGATAATGACAGGGTAAGAGGGATCATGGAAAAGGAATGCATACTTGAGGTGTGAAGGAAGTGGTTTTAGATCAGTTTCAGCCTTGATTTGAGAGCTAGAAAAGTTAGGAGCAGGAGAAGGGATTCCAGATGGGTTTGGATCATTTTCCTCAACACTGTCCAAGGTGGAGCAGTAGAGATCAGAGTTGATGTGGGATTCAAGAGAGTTATCAAGTTCCTCTAGATTGATGGAGTCTATGAATGAGAGGTCCACATCAACTTCACCATTTATGACTTTGTTAATCATGGTGCAGATTTCACAAGATCCTTTATCATTAGAACATGAAGAACATGGTGGATTGGGGTTTTATTGAATCTTAGAAGTGTCCTCAAAAGCATGGATTGAGAATGCAGAGTGATCCTCAGATGGGTATCGCATGGCTTGGAAAATGTTGAACTTGACCAGTTGGTCACCGAATTCCATGGATAAGATGCCTGAATGGACATCAATCTTGGTTCTAGCAGTCATGAGGAATGGTCTTCCTAGAATTAGGGGAGATCGAGAAGAGGTCGTCTCACCTTCCATGTCAAGGACATAGAAATCAGCTGGGAAGATAAGATCATTGACCCGAACAAGAACACCCTCAATTATCCCCTCAGGACTGGTAGTGCTTCGATTGGCTAATTGAATGACAACACCCGTTGGGTGCAAAGGACCTAGACCATGGTTGGAGAAAATGGATTTGGTCATGACATTTATTGAGGCTCCAAGGTCTATGAGTGCATCATCATAGTTGGAACTCCCTATTTGACATGGAACCGTGAAGGTCCCTGGATCTTTGCACTTCATGGGAATGGACTGTTGGGTTGAAATATTTTCAATGTTCCTAAGTTGCCTCTTATGGGTGCACAATTCCTTAAAAAACTTGGCATACTTAGGGATTTGTTTGATGGAATTTAAGAGGGGGATGTTCACTTCAACATGTCTAAACATGTCAAGCATTTCAGGATTAGGTTCAAAGGAATTCTTAGGCTTGGAGATGGCTTGAGGAAAAGGAATTGGGTTCCTTAGAGGAATAGAAGGAGGTGAAGGAGTGGATTCAAGTTCCTTTTCTAGGTTTTTGTTCTTTTCATTTTCTAGATCAACATCGAAAGGGGAGGTAGAGCAATCAGCATGGGGCATAGAAATTTGCTTTCTCGATCTAAGTGCAATTTCACTTACATTACCCTTAGGGTTGGGTAATGGTTGAGCTGGGAGTTGGGATGAATTGGATGGTTGTTGCTGGCTAAGGTGGGATGAAAGTTGACCTATTTGGGTTTCAATGTTCTTGAGGCTAGAACGGGTGAAGGAAGCAAGATCCTCTACAGCACTTTCCCATGGTTGTTTAGAAGAAGAGGCTTGTCCCAAATTGGGTTGGACTTGATTTTGGTTCTTGGGAAAGCGATTGTATTGGGTGGAGAATTGGGAAGTCTCATTAGGATAGTGGAATCCAGGAGGAGGATTGTTCCTTTGGGGTTGAGGAACAAAAGGATAAGGTTGATGGATGTTACCACCACTTTGACCATATTGGAACTGGTTTGGATTTTGATGAGGGAACTGAGGAGGATGAGAAATGGGATTACCATACCTCAGAGGTGGGTTAAAGGTAGAAGGGAAGGGCTCAGAGTGGGGTTGGTTGAAGTTTCTAACAAACTGACCTGATTGTTGAGGGTTGAAGTTTCGTTGAGAATATGCCGCATTGAGCTCCATTGGACTAGATGAATCAGATGGATCATCTTTAAGTTGTGGACATGTGTCAGTCGGATGAGATGGAGATTTGCAGATTCCACAATTCTTGATAGGTCCGGGGAATAGTGACTGTGGAGAAGATGAGGTTGGGGCTTTGGTAGCCACCGCTAGTTGACGCACAAGACCTATAAGTTCACTTATCCACTCAGTCATCTTGTTGGGATCTATGGATTGATTCTCTTGGGCATGTTTCACTTGATCATGTGCTCGAGTATGGAATTGTTGCGTGTTTGCAGCCATGTTGCTTATGATTTCTCATGCAGTTTCAGGAGTTTTTTCAACAAGAGCACTGCCACTTGCGGCATCAATGAGAGTTCTCTCCATAGCCAATAACCCCTCATAGAAGTATTGGATCAGGAGTTGGTCATGGATTTGATGGTGTGGACAAGTTTCCACAAGCTTTTTGAACCTCTCCCAATACTCATGGAGTGATTCATTAGGGAATTGACAGATGCCGCTTATTTCCTTTCGGATAGAAGCTGTTCGGGAAGCAAGAAAGAACTTCTCAAGGAAAAGTCTCTTCATGTCAACCCATGAGTTTATGGAACCAGGTGAGAGGTAGTAGAGCCAAGACTTGGCAGAATTCGCTAGGGAAAAGGGGAAAGCTCTAAGATTGATTTGTTCTTCAGAAACCCCTTGAGGCTTCATGGTAGAGCATACTACTTGGAACTCTTTAAGGTGAAGATGTGGATCCTCACCGACTAGCCCGTGAAAATGAGGGAGAAGATGAATCAAACCTAATTTGAGTTCGAATTCAGCTTCAATTTTTGGATATTGAATACCAAGAGGTTGGTAATTCATATTAGGGGCAGCAAGTTCTTTTAGGGTTTGTTCCCTAGGATTGGCCATTTCAATTTCAACTGGTTGGATGAGGACTGGTTCTTGAATTATTTGAGTATCTCTTATGTTCCTCCTAAGTTGGTGAAGTGTTCGCTCAATTTCAGGGTCAAACAAATTCGAGGGATTGTTTGGAAGGCTACGGGGCATTCAGAGAGATTTTGGAAGAAAGAGGAAGACGGGTTTTTCTTTGTATTTTTTTTAGTTTATGATTTTTATGAGAAGATAGGTTTTTCTTTGTGATTTTTTTTCAATTTTTTTTTAAAATTTTGTATTTTTTGGGTTTTTTTGACAATAACCAGAAACGAATGACTACTTAAAGCACCATCCCCGTCAATGGCGCCATTTTAAACACACGGCCGATTGTCTCCTATCGACCAGTCAAAGTTCCGGTGCTCTGCTAATGTGTATAGCAGCACTCGGGTCGAATCCTCGGCGATGATACTTTGTAATAGTCGTTTGTTTTTAGTTAATTGTATTCTGATTGGGGGTTTGTTTGCAGAGATTAATTGAAATGATTTATGGATGATTTTTGATTTACCAAATTGATAAATATTGGGGTGAGTTCATCATTGGGGAGTTAAGCATGTGATATCCTTAAGCCTTACTTTGGATTGCATTAAATTAACACCCATGTCATAAGTTGACGTTGATTGGAATTCCTAAGTGTGAAGGCTTTAATCCAAGCCTTAACTTAACATAGGGTTCTAATCTCAATCAAAACTTATTTATGGTAGTGTATTTATGGCTCCAATAATCCATGGAAACCACTCGTTAAACAAAACATATCATTAATCCATGACATATTAAGTTTAACATACACAATATTAATTTAAAGAATACTCATCGAGAAAAACTCTCAATCACTTAACATCCCCAAATTATAACTCAACCCAATGAGAGATTTACTCATCTATTTTGATGTTTAATATTCTGGTTAAAATAATTATGATGATAAATTAAGAATAGAAGAAAAAGAGAAAGGGATTAGAAAAGAGTAGTACGTTGACACACACACACGAACGATGATGATAATTAAAAACAGATTTTCGATTGAATGAGGAAGCAAAAGAAGGGAGGGGGATTCAACTGAATTTAAACTATTTTAAGAACATAAATATTAAACTACAGAAGGTGGATGAGAATAAGAGATATTGAAGAAGTAACATGCATTAAAACAGAATTACAAAGAAAGGACTTACAAAATTACAAAAACGAAGAACACAAAAGTAAGTGAAAACAAAGAGAGGAGGAAAGGTCTCTCAAGTGAAAACGTGAGTATGGAAGGTCCTCCCAAGCCTTGGGCAAGGCTTTGGTCGTGCCAATATGATATCCTCTCTTCTGAAATGCCAACCCTTCTCAAGGAGAGAAGGGGAGAGTATTTATAGCCCAAGGAGTGGACTGTTTGCATTCCCAATCTATCCCTCCACTTGCATCGCCAATTTGGCTATTCAGACAGCCGAATCTCCACATATATCCTTCTTCAAAGTTGTAGACAATACAGTTTTCAGACTCTTGTCAAACTATTAAGGCATTTGGACAAGTGGAGCCAAAGTTATGGAGGTTTTATTAAGCAAAGGTAAACTGTCCATTTCTATCCATGCTTTTTCGATGGCCAAAATGTGAATGGATTTTTGAATAGGAAGATGCCTTCCAATCCGAATAACTTCTTCAACAAAGTCTGCCTCCTATATCTCCTCTTTCACACTGCAAAATCGCAGCTCGATTTGATTCTTACATCATGAGTTATGTCATGAATTGTATACTGATTGTAATTCTCGAACAGAATGGTGGGCTGGACTTCAAAGCTTCATTTGGGTCCCTTGAACTTGGAGTTAGGCCATGAAATTTTTATCCAAGATGGAATGTAGTTTCCAACGAATTATGGTGGAGAGTTAATGTTTTTGGACTTCTAAATGGATCCCAGTAAATCAATCTTCAAGGATGGTCCAGTTTGTTCACAGATTCTTTGGTCTTGTTTGTGAGGACCATATGACCCTTCAAATGGCAGAATTGGATCATGGTTCCTTCTAATGAAATGTTTTATATTGAAATGAGAATCCTACAAAACAAGAACCACACAATTGGGATCAATATATTTACAGTTATAATTAAAACATTAAACTGACTCAATTGGACTACTTCTAAAAATGCTCAAAAATTATACTTAGTATTAAAACATTAATATTTCACACAAATTATGCACATTTCATATAAAATCAGTAAAGGGGGAATATAATAAGTCATGAAAATATTAATAACATCATTAATTGACTGAGATTTCACGCTCGTATACTAGACAAAGGTTGGCCCTTGTAATGACTGTACAAAACACATGATATTTACTACTTCTTTTTGTTGAGGAGTTCCCATCATAGGATCACAAAGAGAAACAAAATGTGCAAAGTGTTGTTCTGGATCTCTTGATCCATTAAACATTGGGAATGTGGTACTTTCAAAATTTTATGGGGGGGGGAATTTCATCCACCCATTCAGGGTAAGCTCTCTTTTCTGGTTTAATTTGTGCACGTTTTCCCTCCATAGCTTCCAACCGAGCTTTTAATGACTCAATGGTTGCCATTAACTTTTGAGAAACATATAGTTGATCTTGGGCTAGAGAAGATTCAATAACTGGAGTTTTGACAGAAGTGGTGACTGGTACTGCAAATGATGGTAGAACTACAAATTATTGTTGCGCATGACCCATAGGATTAGACCTGTGAGGGTGTACTGGTAAAGGAGGATACTCTTGATCCATCTCAGTAGCTGCAACAAATTCCTATGACTGACTGACTCCATCACACTTAGGAGGAAGACTAACTTGAAGTAGATCTGGATTCAACCTCCTTAACTCCTTGATTTCTTCCTTTGGTTGTGCTAACCTTTTCTCTAGAGAGAGTGATTGGAATTATATAGAGGTAGGGTGGGACGTAACCTGATTTTTACCCTTTTCCTTGGAATGTGCCTTTCGGGAGTATGGAAGGGCATTGCCCGAAGGAATATCATGCCTCTAGGCAGCCCTCTGGCTTCTGGTATGCACATCGTCTTCATTTATTTCTTTGTGCACGACCTCTTGAATATGAACATATTCATCTGATCCCTCTAAGTGAGCCTCATGTTCTGGGGGATCTGTAACAACGACATTGATGACATTTATCGATGCATAATGCATTGCATCCCTTCTATCAGCATTTCTGCGATACTGTCTTCTTCCATGTCTTGTATGAGACATTGCATTTTTTTGAGTTGATCCATCATGAACTTCTTGATGAACTGTAATTTGGAGGGATTCTCCTGATAATTCGGATATGTGTTCCTCTTTTGGCTTCTTCCCTAATCGAGAGAAGACTGACTTTCGTTGAGGAAGAGATTGAGAATTTGAAAAAGTCCCCAGTTTGGTGGACTGGGGTGGTTCTTTCTTTCCCTACTCAACTCCTTGAATCCCATCTGTTGATCCCAAGGGTTGAGCTAAAAGAGTCCCCAATTTGGAAAACTGAGGTGGTTCTTGAGCTGCTACATCTGAGACTTTCTTAAAAGCTCTCCTGATTTTTCGGAATTTAGTCCGGAAATTGGCTGGATGCATCAACCTAAATCCACTCAAATCACCTAGCTCAAATGACCATTGGATGATTTCTGACACTTCTGTCACCTGATGATGTGCATGCTCTAAACGAGAAGCCTGCTTGATACTCTCATTTTCCTGATAGAAGAGTAATTTAACAACTTGTTCTTTGTATTCCTGAATTTTGAAGAACTAGTTGAGGCATGTTCCTAAGCAAGTCTTTGATTACATACAAAACCAATTATATGTGGACGACCATGGTAAATAACTTTGTATGAGACCATTTTTGGCATGCTATGTTGACTGGAGAGTACAGTGAAATGTAGTGCTCCATAAACACCCAATACCATGATACGAATACCAGATGGAGCATTGGTAATTAACTGGTGAAATATTTTTAGTGTGCCAATGCATGAATGCTGAAGGTCTCTCTACTGCTTTTCAACCTTTTGATATCAGGAAACTGAGAGAGATGAAAAATCAATTTGGCATTGTAACCCTTCTATTATATTAACATGATTTTAATATTCATCATAAGATAATATTTTATTTTTCAAGTGACAAAGTTTTTTCCACATGTTAAGACGAATATCGTGGATACAATCTTCCGTCAACATTTCTGGAATATCATACAGAGAGTCAGCCAAAGGCAAAAACATGATTGGTTCTTCACATTTCGCCAGTTGTTTTCTCATATTCAACACTTCCTTTTTATCATTCGATAAAGATTATTCTACCTAATTAGACCAATGTTGGTGCTTATTTGTTGCTTCATCATATTCAACAAGATTGTTAGAGAATTCATTAATCAAATTAGAAGACAAATGACCCAGGGGTGGTTCTGAGAATGTCCTACACCCCGGGATATCTTCTTATTGAGAAAGTATTTCACCTGTTAGCGATAAAGCATCAGACATGACTGGCTTCACATTTGAAAGTGCCTCAAGATAAGAGGGATTTCTAATTACTGCATTGTCCATTGAAGAATTTTCGATGTAATGTGTATTACTACGGAGGAGAGTACTTTTGCAGCTAAATTCATCATCACGGGGAGGAACACCATGGTGGGTTACAGTAAAAGATGAAACCATTTTCTCCTTGATCTTCTGGCCACGTAGAGGGTTATCGTGGATCTCATCTAAAGATGATACTTTGACATCGACCTAACTATAATGAAGAGATAATTAATGAGGAAGTGTTTGATGAAGACCTTCATTATTATTGTTCCCACTTTTGGAAAATGAGAGAGTAGAATCTTGAGTTGCAATAGATAATTGTCTGAGGGCTTTAAGAACTCAAGCATCGAGAAAGGCCTTATTACAGATTGGCTCTTGATTTCTTGACTGTGTAGGATAGATATTTTTCTTAGATTACTTCTTACTCACTTTGGAAACCACTTGTTGAAGAAAGTGGTTATTATGGGCAGGTTTATGTGCCTGCTCAGGAGAAATGGTCAGGTTATGCTGATTATCTCCACTCAAATCGATTGTATATTCCTGACATGATTGTCCATATGACATGGGAGAGTATGCCCCACAACCCTCTTGAACTGGGAAAGAGGTGTGTATCTGTTCCATAGTGATATGTTGATCATTCACTCCACTGGTAGGGACAGATTTGTATTTCATTCCCTGTGATGCTGTTGAAGTTGTATAATATTCTGACAGGCATCCAGAATATGGGCAGGGATTTGCTTCTACTATTTCACCATTGTAAGAATGTTCATGGTGACTTCAGCTTCCAGAACATGAATATACGTCCATTTCGTGCTTGGATTAGGTGTTTATTCCTCCTCATTTCATCCTTTTCTTGTTAGTGAATTCAGACAGTACTCATGTGTGGGGGTAGAGAGTTGAGTCTGCTCCAAATTTGTCATCAGAGCTTTCCGACTGACTTCTCTGGGAGATACCAAATGAGGTTGTTGGCAGGATTGATGAACAATGGCAGGTGTATGTGCCTGCTGTGTATTCTTCGTCAAGTATGTTTGATGAATTTCCTTCAATACTAGGAAACGAGACTGCTGATATAATTGTTGATTGTAAATAGTTGTATGTCCCTGCTTATCAGTTGCCACCATATTAGATTGGTACGCTTCTTTGCGTGCAGTCATACAAGCCTGTTGACTGGTTGATGAATTATAAATAGGTGTATATGCATCCCTATAATACTCTGCCGGAATATCCTGGCGGGATTGGCGTTTTACTTCCAACAAGTCTATTGGGCAGTAATATCAGGGCAGACGTGTGTATATGCACGAATGTTGTTTTCCATCAAGTTGGCTTGATGGACTTCTCCGGAGGGGGAAAAAGTAAGAACCTTCCCTGTTGAGCATATTTCACCTCTGACGGTTCGTCTTGCGTGCTTGTGTCTAAGGAACCTGAGCCTAACCCCTAAAGGTGGTACCCTCATCATGTTGAGGGCGCACTACCGCATGAGTCTGGTGGCGATTGTTGATGGGAGCCCTCGGGAAGGACTTGTGTATTCTTGAATTAAGGCCTTGAGTGACCTTCTCATTCACCTCCCCATAATATGGGAGGGACTGGGGTTTGCGTTCCGGGGATTATGACCCGAAACGGTTGGAGATGGTGGTTGGCACCACCTTCTTCTTGACCCCTGTTCATCACTGTCCAGAAAACCAGGGTGAGTTGTTAACTTTGAGGGCTTGTCGTGCGGCCTCTAGAGTCGGAATGGTACTGTGTTGATGGTATTCATTAACCAATTCATTTTAAACCCAACATTGAAGACGCTGAGTAGGTGATGTCATCCTCAAAGCGGATGAGGATCCGACAGGAGTAGCGGCCAAGGCATTCACAGGTGAGAACTTTAAAGAAGACATTTTGGTAATGCAGAGAGATCTTGGAAAAGAGTTCCTATTTTATATAAGATACATAGTCAAGATAAGTTCGGCCACTGCATCTTTTTGATGAGCACATATGTTATTGATTTTTTTGTCCTTCCCATTATGTTAAATAGGGGCCTAACAAATAAGTAAAACATCATTTAACTTGGTTAAGGATTCACGTCAGGTTCACCATTTTTGTTTCTTCTAGAAATGGGGATGACCTTGTTTTTTTAAGGTTCAAACATTCTAATTAGTTTCTAATAGTTTTATTCGTAAAACCAGAAACATCCAATGATTCTATATACATTTGGACCTACTTTCCAAAGTTAGGTGCTCATTAGTTATGAACCAATGAGGCTTAAGAATATGCATTGGTCAAGAGGATGGGAGGTCAGACTCATCACACCTTTTTGGGGAGAATTATTGTCTAATCTAGGACTCTCTTATAGATTTGATTTGTGTTCATGAATCCTTATTAATTTACCAAATTGGAAAATGATTTTTCCTTTAGGTATCACAATAAATGATAGATATGTATGAGATTTAGAGAATCTTTTATATGTATTTGAGGTTCTTCATCGATAGAGAATCATCTGTATTTATTAGAGATTCTTATTCAATGGTATCCTTCAACACATTATATATAAATATCTTGGTCATTATGATAACCATACGGGTTTTAATGCCACTCAGTGGGGCACTTGAATTTTATAGCCATTCAGAAAGATAGGGATTAATTCAGAGTTGGGATCGTACCCGCAGATGGGCTAGCTACGTATCCTTTTTAGAAAAGAAATCAGAACCCACATAGTTCGAGTGACGAAGTGTGAGGTTTATGCATAATTAATAGCCCAAATAGAGATTTCGTAATTATTTTATACTCTAAGCTCACGTGAGTCATGCTCGATGTGAGAAATAAGAGGTATCAGTAAAACCTGACGATTGTGACATGAAAGATGCAATCATAAGAAAGAATGTGGGGGCTTACGTAGGTATGACTGTCCGAGTATGTAAAGAAAATGACTTTTTAGAAAAGAATCCCAAGAGTAGGGTCCATAAAGGTGTTTGTACTTTATGGAGATTTTTGGATTTTAACCCGGGACATACTCCAGAAAAGGAAGCCATAATTTAAGAGGGACTTATGATTTGGTTTTATTCCTTAGAAGGAAGCCCAAATCAAAAGAAATTAAGGCTGAGTCTTATTCCAGAAAAGGAGGCCCAGTTTAAGAGAACATATTATTGGGGCTTAATCCTAAAGAGGATGCCCAGATTAGGGAACTTGGGGCTTACTCCTAAGGAGGATGCCCAGACTAGGGAACTTGGGGCTTACTCCTAAGGAGGATTCCCAGATTAGGGAATTTGGGGCTTACTCCTAAGGAGAATGCCCAGATTAGGGAACATGGGTCTTACTCCTAAGGAGGATGCCTAGATTAAGGAACTTGGGGCTTAGTCCTAGGGAAGATTCCTAGATTATGGAAATTGGGGCTTACTCCTATGGAGGATGCCCAGATTAGGGAACTTGGGGCTTATTCCCAGGGTGGATGAAAAGATTAGGGAACTTGGGGCTTCCTTCTAAGTAGTATGCCCTGATTAGGGAAGTTGGTGCTTATTCCTAAGGAGGATGCCCAGATTAGGGATCTTGGGGCTTACTCTAAAGGAGGATGACCTGATTAAAGATATTCTCATTTTAAAGGATGACGTTGAATGAAGGACATCTCTAACCATAGGGACATAAAGTTATTTAAATCACGAGGTTTTGAGTGATGTTCCCCATAATTCCTTTCAGATAAGGAATACAACAGTGGAACCATGCCATAAATTTCTTTAAAGAGGGTTTTTAAAGGCTGTCCTTGAAGAGTAAAGGTGGATTTGAGGAAAGGAAGTTAATTTGAAGGAGGAGTGCAAGTATTGGTATGGCACGCAAGTACTAGTAGCGCAATTATACTTGCATGACCTAAGTTCACTTGGGAGATGAAGAACCTTTGAAGTGATACTTGGGAAACTTTGAATTGGAGCCCTTATTATCATCCCTAGAGGCATTCATATGCATGGCACGCAAGTTTTCTTGAGAGGGAATGGCGGCATGCTAGTATCATCACTTCCATTAAGGGATGGACACTTAGGCATGCTAGTATTGATGAGTTCTAATACTTAGTTCTTATTCTTCCTCTTATGATCTCCCGTTCTAGGAAAAGAATTACCTTAGAAGTGTTTGGAAGACTTCAGATAGAGACTTGGGTGGCTGGAGTTTGAATCTGAGTTTTGGATTTTTCATCCCCGAAATAGGGGGCCCACATGGGCTATTTACAGGCCATTGAGGACCTTGGGTGAAAAAAATAATTGGGTGTGCAAGTGACGTGCACGACCCATATGTGGCGTGCAAGTATACTTGTGCGACCATAATGAAACTTGCGCGACCCATGCTTAAAGGGTTCCTTGATCATGCCTTTGTCAATTTTTGATGTTCTTCAAAAGGTGACTCTCTTTGTGCTTATGGTATTCCCCTTTTTCATTCATTGGACTCTGTGACGGAAAGGAGTGTCAACAAGGACACACCCGAGTCCAGTCCCTGATGCGTTGCAGTAAACTACGTACCCAATGCCCTCCTCTAGAAGCCTCAAGATGGGGGCACTAGTCAGCCTCTTCCTCAGCTCCTGAAAGTACTGCTGGAATCTCTCTGACCACATGAAGGGTTTCCCTTTATTTGTCAATGTTGATAGTGGTGATGCAACTCTGGAGAGGTCTGGTACGAACATCCGATAATATCCAGCCAAACCCAGGAAACTCCGAACCTCTGTGACACTCTTGGGTGGCTCCCAAGCAAGTACCACCACAATCTTCGGTGGGTCTACTGCAACTCTAGACTCTGAGATGAAATGTCCCAAAAAGTGAATCTCTCGGATCCAAAACTGGCACATCGATAGCTTACCATAAAGATGGTACTCTCGGAGTGTGTCCAGTACTACCTAAAAATGGTAGGCATGCTCCTCCACAGTAGTCAAGTAGATCAGAATTCCATCGATTAAGACTACGACAAATCAATAGAGGTATTGCGGGAAGATCCTATTCATGAGTCCCATGAACACTGATGGAGCATTGGTTTCACCAAAAGGCATAACCAAGAACTTGTAGTGGCCATACCGACATCTGAAGGCCATCTTCTGCAAATCCTGGTCTCGAACTTTGAGCTGGTGATAGCCTGATATGAGGTATATCATCAAGAACCACAGTGCTCCCTTCAGCTTATCAAAGTGGTCGTCAGTCCTTGGGAGTGGGTACGTGTTCTTCAAAGTCACCTGGTTCAGGCAACGATAGTCGACACAAAGCCTCAATTCCTCTAGTTGTACCCGCAGCTCACGAAGGTCAGCGAGAGCCGTCTGATATGCTGGAGTAGATATTTGTACCGTCCCAAGGTACATGTCAATGAAAAGTTACCCCTCTCTACAAGGAGGTAGACCTAGAACATCATCAAGGAAAACATCCGCGTACATTTACAACACTACAGGATAAGTTGGACTCTCCACATCTACAGCTATGAATTTAAGGCATGTCAACTGATGAGTGATCGGTTGCACCCTCCTCTGAGTAAGTTCATCATGTGCTGCAAAGGCTCCCTTCTCGCCGGTGAAAGTGATCCTGGTCCCATCCGTGCGTACACACTACACTTTGCAACTAATACAGTTGATCTGAGAATGGACTATAGATAACCAGTTCATACCCAAGATGACATTGTAATTCTTTGAAGAAACTAATAGGAGATCCCAAGAGAATCTCTCTCCTCCTAGAGTAAGCTCACACTACCGACACCAGTGTTTAATCATCGAATCTGCTCCTGTAAGAATATCTAGTTGTAAGGATAGAGCCAATGGCTCCATTGTAATCTCAGAGCTCCAAATGAGGCTGGTGGAAATGAAAGAGTGACTAGAACCAATGTCTATAAGAACTGAAACCATGTTGGAGTAGACAGATCGTACCTCAAATCATCTCCGGAGCGTCATGATTGTATGCCTCAGCTGCCTGGAGATGAGCTCTCCCCTGTGCACCTGCTCCCTAAGTTTGGGGTGGACCTCCTAGTGGTGGTGGTTGTAACACCTCGTAACGTTGTCCACCGCCAGTTGCACGACCAGCTCATCTTCCACGTCCGCTTTCACCCTGCAGATCACGTCGATCGAACCTCTACCTCTACCTGGGAGGTACCTCAACTATCTTTTGATCATCCTTATGGCGGGTCAGACAGTCACGAGCCATGTGACCCTGCCCAACACATGTGAAACACTACCTGTTCCTTGAATTAATGGCTCTGTCTCGTGTGCCTCGCACAACCGAACCCGAGTCCTATGGTCGTCCACCAGATGGTCTCGTTTGCTTGGACCGCTCTGACATCTACTTGCTGCCAGCTTCAGAAGACTCCGCTACACGACGCCGGGTGGAGGGTCTCACTACTGGTGACTGCTCAACAAGGAAACTCTCCACTAAGAGGGTTTTCTCCAACACACCTGCCTGCGTCGGGTTTCTAAGGGAGATCATCGAAGCCCTGATCTCTTGCCTGAGCCCCTGATCGAAGGTCCAGGCCCTGAAGAATGGGTCTTGTTCCATATCTGTAGAATAGCATGAATGTATGGTGAACCTTTCTGAGTACTGTGCCACCATCATGCTACCCAGGTATAGATGCAGCAGCTCTTGTATCTGCACCGCACGTAGGGTAGCTGGGACAAACTTCGCCTGAAATAGGATCTCGAAGTCTGCCCAGAGAAGTGTCGCCACGTCATGCACCTAGAGCATCAAGCTCTACCATCTGCCTACTGCTGCCTGAAGGAGACTCGCGACAAGGATCACCATAAGGTCTATTGGTGTCCCTACTAGTCTGAAGACTCTCACCACATCCTCCAGCCAATCCTCACCTGCCTACAGGTCCGTCTCACCCCTGAACCTGGGCGGCCTCTGGCGCTGGAACTCGTGCAACGCAGTCAATCAGCGTTCACTATATGTTGATGGGGATGGTAGCATCTGTGGACCAATGGGTATTGGTACCGCTTGTGCCTCTGCTGTGATAGGGCCCTACACCGAGGCCTCATCGCTTGGTGGGCTGCCATCTCGTACAAATCATGGAACCCTATCTGGCTATCTGCGTGGGGCCATATTGAAAAGAAACATCTGCGACATGGTAAATAAGTTATACTTGGTGATATGACTCAAATATATCACTAAGAAAACTCTTGAAACACAAACGCAATCAGTGTTTTCATGCACTAAGTCAGAAATCAGAAATCAGGGTCCTGGTGTATGGATATGTTGGCTTCCACACCAACACTGGACTCCCGGAACTGAAAACCACACTCAGTACCCCAAACACTATTACTTCATAGACAACATCAGAGTCCTATGTTATATAGTATAACCGAATCCTATGATACAAATTTGTCATGACCCATCCCCCGAGGACCGTACCGTGACTACCCCAAGCCCGCCTTCCGTAGGTCAGTGGCTGGAGACTAGCACCAAAGGGGTAAATCCATAAATTGGGAAGGCATTGCCTTTATAACTAAAAACACACACAACAGAGTACACAACTGAATAAAAAACACTAAGAAAACCTATATTACAAGAGAGAGCTAAAAAGTAAAGGGGCCGGAAATTCAAGCCCAACTGTTAAGTACAAGTACAACTAAAAAGGGCAAAACAACTGAAAGGAGAAAATCAACTCCTAGATCATCCACCATGGATCCTACATGAAGGGTAGGTACATATAGTCTCCTCAGCACTCCACATCTGTCAGTCTCCTCTGGGTACCGACTCGTCTTGAGGTCCACCTCCGGTAACCGTCCAGTCTTCGTACACTCAGCCTTGGTCAGCATTGTCCATCATCTGTATCCAACACAACAAGGTACAGGAATAGCCTGTGTAGAGGTGAGTATAATGATACTCAGTAGGGACCCTGAGATGCTCAAGGTCTCACAAAATATGACAAGGAAAAACAACAAGGTATGAAATCAATAGATAATCCCACTCTGGTATATACCCATACATATACATAAGTTATCTAGTAATCCATCTCAATCATGAGAAAAACACAAAGTTACTGACTCAGCTCACACAGGTATACAAATTTTGTAGAGAGATAGAGATGATCAAATGTAGCCACTAAACAATATTTTTTGTCGATCCCAGGTAGGATCCAGGAATAGAAATTAGAACTATCAAACCCAGATAGGATCCCAGAATAGTTGTTCTGTCGAAACCACATAGGATCCAGGAATAGAAGTCATAATTTTCAAACCCCCATAGGATCTAGGAACAGTAGCAAGAGATGTCGAACACATAGGAGATCCAAGAAGAGTTTTCAGTTCTGTCGAACCCACATAGGATCCAAGAATCGTATTCGGAGCTGTCGAACCCATACAGGATCCCGAAACAGTCGTCAGAGTGCAGCAATCCATAGGGTTCCACACAAAGCATGCTTCATTCCAGGAGAGTCCGCTCCTCAAGCCAAGTGTCAATACTTAAACTGCCACGAAGTCCCATGTATAATTATCTTAAAGATCTGCCACGTCATAGGGGTAAAATCAAATCAATACATGTCGAAGACATAGAGACGAGATGACCAAGCCATTTTCCAAAAAGTACACGGTGTGTTGGTATGATTACATGCTGTGTCTTCAGACCTCGGGTACTGCCCATGTACAAAGGCCCATATTGAAGGGTTGTCTGTGTAGAAAAGTAAGTACACATCATATGGTATGGTTACACGCCGTGTCCAGGCATCTGGGGTTGGCTCCATGTACGCTGGCCATGTGCCCGTACACGGCCTCAACCTATGTTCTCCAACCCATGTAACTAGTGCATGGGGTAGCCCGTGCCACTGGCCATGTCTGGTCATGTTGTGGAGTACATGCCCAAGTACTCCACCCCATGTCTTTGTATCCATGGGATACACGCTGAGTCTCGCAAAGCTACTTCTTCCATTCTATGTAGAGAGTAGGCGTCGTGCCTCTGGGTCGTGTAATTCTGCCTGTGTCCCTGTACTTCCTAGAATACACACCAAGCCTCACGAAGATGCTTCTGCCATTTTGCGCAGAGAATACACGCCATGTGACCAGGGTCACATGCCATTTTCTACTTGTCGAATGTCCGAAACTCAAGCTTCATAACACCCGTACTACATGGCATGTTCGTCAGAAGTACCCGCTGTGTATTCTTGAATTTTCTAGAAACGGAGCCTCCAACCAGCATACATCCCATGAATTCCTTTGTTTATTTTTATGGCCCATTCATCATGAAACATTAGACACTCAGTCTCCCGGATGTCCCATAGTCTTCTTTGGTGGTTTCGGGCCTCCAATCGGCTCCGAAAACATTATTTGATTCACTTGCTCGAAGAATGGTTGAGGAACAGTCCTTCCCGTTCCAATCCGATCTGTCGCCTGCTATTGTCGTCACACCTCCACAAGGTCATCATGATGTTGGGTCTCCAATTTGGGATCGTTTTGTTACACAACAAACTCAGAATGATCCGTTGTTCGTCACCTGTGAAGAACGTGACGAACACACCAAACATTCACAAGAATGGCGGAGGGATCAGGCTGTGTTCGTTTGGACCGGTCCTTCCATGTTAGTTTGGTAGTAAGCGGGTCTAGAGAAACAATCATGGAATGAAGAATCAACATTTATCAAATCAAAACACACCCCTACCTCAGATTCATTGTCTTCGGAAAGGAAGATGAAGAATTCAAGGACGATGTTGTCGGCGTTCTTCAAGGACAGTGATTCCTCCCTTGTTCTGGTTGGCGATCAACGGAGAATATGTCCATCGTTGGCAGAAGAATCATTCTTCATTTTTCGATGCTCATTCTTCTTGGGGAGCTTTCCCCCATGAATCCTCCTCTCAAACCACCAAAGTGAATAGATGTGTCAAATAATAGATTATATTATCTATTATTTCGTTGGCAAGAAATTCAAAAAGAATTCATAAACACTTGGTTGGTACAATTAATGTGAAGGGTGGTGGCACCATTAAGTGGGGAGCTCAAGAGGTTTATCCCCACTTAATGGGGAGTTCAAGAGGTTATAACATCAGGTTTTCCCCACCAAATTTTACATGAAGAGGAGGTTATCCTCAGGTGGGCCCCAACACCATAACCTTTCATGGGAGGTTAAGGTGTGGTGGTCCCACCTCTAACTTTTACACGGTGGTTATAACAAATAAAATTAAATAATACATGAACTTATTTTATTTTATTATTCCCATATAAAACCCAAAAACTATCTTTTAATATCGACCCACTGTCGTCGAGGTGATAGTCTTCTTAAGAAAATACTAGGGCATTGAGTTCAACAGTGCCCTCAGATTTCAATTCTAAGAACCAGTTCAAAAGTTACAAAAACCTGCTCATATGTTTATTGAACGTACCCTAACAAAACTTCAGAAATTGATTCCGGGCACACCGGGCCTCGGAATCATGCATCGTCAGTTTTTGTGGACTCGTAAAATTCCCATGTATTTAAGAAAAAAAATTCCATAGAAATTCTATGTCTTTACATGTGCCACATTGATCATGTAACACAAGCAAGCCTTCATCAATTTAACCCAATTATTAAAGAGTATGGATTAAATAAAAGGAAATACCCTATCAATTAAGGATATGTAAAACTAGGTGAATAGCATTGAGTAGAAATAAAAATTGTTATTCACTACAAAAATGTTTTGAATGGAAAACATAGAATGATTTCAGCATCATTAATGGGGAACATAATATTAATGGATAGATTAAATTAGAGTGATATGGGTCTCTAATCATGTGGAAATCATAAGGAATATAGAAGTAATGTTTGAAATCATATCCCAACATAAAAAATTTGAAACAATGGCGTATTTTAAAGAAAACTCAGGAATAAATATGACATGGAGAGGATTCCATTCCCTGAGAGGGCGCTTATTAATGCTTTGGTGGATTTTATTACGATCTTGGGGTCACATGGGGAGGTATCTATAGAGTAGAGTTAAGAGAATATTTGTGATAAAATGGTTATGAGTGAAGTGTATGAGAGTATTGGTGGGATTATATAGAATAAATGTTAGGGAGTTCCATATTATTTTTCAAACATTGGTATTGGTCTCTATATATTAAACTAATCAAAACCAAAAAAAATCCTATGGGGTTTTCCAAAGTATGTTTCTAGATATGGAGTATTTTATTGTTTTAAAATTCTATGAACTGAAATCATTTAAAATAATATGTTTGGTGTTGTAAAAAAATAGTCATTTTTATAAATAATTGATTTCAAGACCATAAAATATAACATCGATTTTAGAGGATTTAGTATGGATATATAAAATAAAACAAAATAACTTCAAAACCCAGTTATTTTAAATGGTAAATACAATTACGGCCATGAATACCCTTAATGGAATATATTACCTCACTTTGGGATCATTATGATGACATAATACATATCGTATATTTATATCATATTTATTTTTTACCCAAAACTTGACTATCTAAGAAAATTATGAAAAATTCAATACTGGATAATTCTGACATACAAATTTAAAATAAAATATTTCTTCAATCAAAATATAAACTAAATATAAATTCTTACGATTTTAATTCAAAAATCCTCATTAATTGAACGATTTTATGTTTTATAACAATAACTATTTTTAACCCTCATAAAAATTATATGAAACTTCAAAAAATTATATTTTAATTAATTTTTAATAAATATTATCTCATAAAAATATTTTTTAAAAATGATACTTATTTCAAAAAAAATTCATTCATCAAAAAGAGTTTCTTTATTGAAACTATACATATCCCAAAAATCCACTATGTGGTTTTTCATATAAAAATATTTTTTTAAAATTTTTTTATTTAATCTTTATAATATATGAAAAGAAAGTATTTAGAATTTTAAAAATATTAAAAATCATAATATTTGGTTCTATATACATAGTTATATTAGTTTTTTCTCTAAGGGTATGGTGTGGAAAGGATATGTTCTCTTGGGGTGGTCCGACGAGCATGGTTCAGACCATTATCTCAGTGAGACTGAACATATCTAGTATATAGTTTATATATTGACACAGTTATTGAATCTAATCTTGGGAATTATTGTCACGACCCGACTCTACCGGTCTCGAGCCGCAAATACCCCAAGCCTGCCTTCATAGGCCAGTGACTGGTGGTAAGCGCCGAAGGCGTAACAATCTCGGGGAGGCCTTTGCATAAGTACCTGTACACACACACAAACCACTCAATGCAAAAGTGTAGAGTAAAAAAGGATACCCAAGTACAAACCACTATAACCCAACCACAATCATCCTCAACTACTACATAGGATCATTAAAGTGTTGAAAAGTACTATCCAGATAACGGAACTGAAAAAGGAACAAACACACGCCAAACCCATAATGTGCCACACCCTGACAACAGGTAAACAAAAGTAAACAGTTGGTGTGTCTTACACCTAAAAGTCCTACTGCGACCACTGAACGCAGCCCAAGCTCCTGTGTCCTCTATGCTCCTCCATAGTCTCGATCAACCTGTTCGTCATCTACAAGGGCACACCAAGTATGGGAAAATCCCAACCATGGGTGAGTATAAATAGACTCAGTAGGATTCCCCGAAATCTCGAGGGAGAAACAAAGGAGGTACTAAAACGGTGAGAAGTAGACATAACAAAGAATAGTGTAAGAGTAAAAAAGAGAGAGTGCAGCTCAACTTGACAAGAGAAAGAAAGCAGGCTCGTCCAACCAAGAGGAGCTAGACATGGAAATCATGTGGCAAACCCCGCGTGTCTTCGCCCCTCCTAGAAGGAGAGTAACTGAACCCAAGGAGTGGGAAATAAAGTACAGTGTATATATATGCTCAATAGGAAACCTGAACGAGTGTGTAAGGGGATATCTATATCCAAGATCAACCCAAGAAAAGTCACTAACTATTCAAAGGATATCCATCACTGATTCCAAATAGTCCCGCACGCCAAAGATGCCTCATCGCTGACCCGTACAACCAAGGGTCCCACTACAGTAATCATAGAGAAAAGTCACTAACTAGCCTCATAGAAAGGGATGATTCTAAAAGAAGTCATCAGGTAACCCATTGCCCAGCCCTGTTGGGGGGTAAACCCCAAGGGGTCATCGGGTAACCCACTGCCAAGCCCCACTGGGGGGTAAACCCCAAGAGGTCATTGGGTAACCCACTTCCCAACCCCACTGGAGGGAAAACCCTAAGGTGAACGGGTAACCCACTGCCCAGCCCTGATGGAGGGTAAACCCTAAGGTGAACGGGTAACCCACTTCCCAACCCTACTGGAGGGTAAATCCTAAAGTCAAAAGGTATCCCACTACCCATCCCTGCTGGAGGGTAAATCCTAAGGTCAACAGGTAACCCACTACCCAGCCCCACTGGAGAGTAAACCTGGAACTGGTCTAATAACTCCGCACTAACCATGCCTCACTGGGTGTCACTAACACCACACCTGTGCGTAGGTTTGGAGTGTGTTAAAGGAATATCCGACGAATTCCCATTCATGTTTCCACATTTAAGGAGATCTCGAAAGAGTCTTGCACGCCCAAACAGATTACACCGTTGCAGTCCTTGCAGAAAAACATGTGAGATTGTCTATTTACTCACTGGAAACGGTCTCCCAATGAAATGTTATTCAACACCACTTTATTCTCTTACGGCGTCTTTTGGGGCCCACACCTTAGTCCTGAAAAAGGTCAGGTGAACTGCACCATCGCGATGCTCTCAGAAAAAAACTCCAAATCAACTATTCATACGCCCCAAATGGACATCTGATGAAAAAGTCACAGTACGCTGCACACAGATTAAAAGACATCCAATGGGGCCCTTGACTCAACTCCGTCTTCAACACCTGAAACCACCCTGGTCAATATCGCCTTAATACCAGGGTCACAATGCTGCTAACAACGCCTAAAACGGACTCCAGATGCAGAAGCTGCAACTCCCCACGTTATGCAAATGCGGCCTTGTGGGGTCCACACCTTAACTCCGAAACACGTCTCGCAGATTGTACCATTGAATTCCTTGTAGATAACCATGAGGCATAGGTTATTCATTTTCCAAGAACGGCCTTATGAAGAATAAGTCACAAAAATGCATCATACATCCGAAATCCACCTTGTGGGGCCCAAACCTCAGGCCCAAATTTAGGCGAGCGGATTGCACCGTCACAAATCCATGAGAAGAACACTCCAAAACTGGTACTCAAACACCCCAAACGGATGTCGGGTGAAAAATTTGTGTTTCACCGTAAAACGTGTGAATGAGGCCATGTGGGGCCCACACCTTCTCTCTAACCCGAACGCTTCAGAAAGCATCTCAAAAAGTCTGCACGAGGACTGGGGTCACGGTGCCTCTAACAGTGCGTCAATCGGACATCCCAAACAAGAGTTAGGCCCACCGCAAGAATATTTAATTAATTAATTAGTTAAGTAATTAATTAATTATTCGCATTAAGCGTTTCGTAACACCGAGCAACAAAACCAAACATCAAAGGTTCCGAACCAACATTAGAAGCACTGTCTAAACTCCAGGGCCACAACGCCTCTGACGGCGTGTCAAACAGACCTCCAACTCGCGAATACATCCATTGTTAACATTAATAATAATTTAATATTATTAAATTAAAGAGTTTTGGGTCACCCGTCATCAGAAGAAGAACACAAAAACCCAACATAAAAAAGTCCGCCTCAAAGAGACGAACCCATAGCCGCAGATGACGCATCAAATTGATCCGCCGTTCCGGAGCTACGGTCCCTTGAACACAAGGGGCCCAACCGGGCCAGTTCACACTGGCCAGCCCACTCCAGACCACTAGCCCGCGGCCCAGCCGCGGGTCCAGCCTGACACATCGCGGCCTGCTGGCCGCTGCCTGCCCCAGCGACACCGGACCCCTTAGGTCCGGTTCTTCAAAGAAGACCTTCCAAAGGGTCGGTCTTCGTCCGCGTCGCACCAACATGACCTTCCGAACGTGGGTCCTTGTCCACAGCACACCCCGAGGTGCTGACCTCGGGGTCCGCCTCTGACCATGACGGAACATCGCAAACGCCCTCACCTCCTGTAACACATCGTCAGGTCACACCCGCCTTGCACCGTGCCGCCTCACGCCGCCTGAACCCACTCCTCTGGCCTCCGGTCGACCGCATCCGAGCCCGCACCTCGGGCCTCCGCTCGACCGCACCCGAGCCCGCACCTCCGGCCTCTGCTCGACTCCTCCCAAAGCTACCCCATCTGCGCCAGCCACACCCGATGCTGCCACCTCTTCCGATCCCACGGTTGCACCTGCTTCCTGGCGCCCGACCTCCGGCCACCGACCTTACCGGAGCTGGGTCTTCCATCGGCCGATGCCACCTCTCTAGCGGTCAGATCTCAAAATCGAATGTGGGTTAGGGATCCTCAAGATGAGGCCTTCACACTGCCTACCCTCGATCGACGATCCGATAAGATTTTGGCGCGTCCGAAAATTGGGACGAAGAACACCGAAGAATGACAATTAAAAATGGGGCTTGTACGATGGCCATGTTCGTTTGGCCATCGTCCTAATTCTAGAATTTTAGAATTTCAAGGAAAATTTGATGAAAAGTCACGAAATCGACAAAGGTGTAAAAATTAACAAAAAATACTACCTCAAATCTGTCATGCGTCGTTGGTGGTGCATCCACGACACTCCTGCATTGATCCGCCAAGGCTCCGACGGTGGTCGCTCCGTGATTCAGTGAAGAAAGGTGAAGAATGCTGAAGAACAAGAGAGAGAGAGAGAGTGGGGGAGAGATAAGAATGAGTTCTCCCCTTATCTCAAGAGAATTTCTAAAAACTCACTGAAACGCCACCCATGGTCGCGGATTCCAAAACCTCTGCCCCCTCTTATTTTATATCACCCCTAGGCAAAACACCCCATTTAAAACTCAAGGGAAGTCTCATATTTCCATTTCGAGGCTTTTTTCGAATGGTATTTGAAAAGAACACCAGTGATAAAAATCACTAAGTTCTTATTTTTAAATGAAAATTTTCCCCTGGGTGACATCTCTCAAAACAGGCCCATGCCCAAAACTTTTACACCCTGCCTAAGGTAAACGGCATGCTCCGGAAGCAACCTTTCCCTCAGATTTATGATCTGAGCTACGGTTTAGGAGAAAACACAGCCCCGCCACATGCATAGTATAAAAACACTTAATATTTTTATAAAATTCATTCCAGGCACAGTGGGCCCCAGAATCACACGCCATCTCAGCTCTTATCTCTTGAAATATATATAGTAATATTCCAAACTCTTACAGGGAAAAACCAATGTCTCTACGTCATTCTCTCCTTCAATATTTTCTTCCCAGAAAAGAAAAACTAGGAAAAACAAATCAGGATACAATGCTCACACCTAGCTCTCCCACTCCCAAGTAAACTTGCACAACATCATGCTGGCATAGCACGCGAACCAAAGAGATGGTTTGAAATCATATGGTCGGCTACTTTTGATGAAATGCAGAGTAACATGCACGTACCCTATCAGTTGTGACACATGGAAGAAGTCGTGTGACCGCTCCTACTATTGGGAGGGTAGAGCAAGACGGTAGGCGACCTCTCAATCCCTTGCACGATTCCCGAACGGCCCAAAACAACTCAGGGGACTTCCCTGGTCGAAACTCTACTTTCCACATTGCAATCGAAATCATGGTTATTTCTAGAACCGGATCTCGTGATTCCATCCTTCAGAATACCCATCGGGTGCGTCGCTCGTGGATATCTAATTTCGCAGTACCTCACTGTCGGCATCCCCCAGCTGTGACTATCTCACATGATCAAGGAGCTAAGGAGTCAACACCATCGACTGTAGGAAAGTCATACACTCCTTCTCCACCAAGGTTAGCCATAGGGAAGCTAACTACTACGAAACTTCCCGCACCTGACGATTTTGGGACTTTTAAATAAGGGAACCTGCTACAACACTACCATTTTTTCAAAACATACACTACCTCGGCATCATAGTCCTATATAAATTTCATCCAGAATCATCATCTCAGGTTCAACTCTCTCTGGGTGAGGGTGAACCTGAGACACTGGTGGTCTGAACAAACCACAAAGCACTCTCCCAGAAGATAGCATCTCCACATTCTCGGCTCATGGACCACCACCACAAGCACCACATAGTGAATCATGTAGTTCTATTTATGGGGTTTCCATCACCTCAACCTGTAATTGATAATTGTATCAAGATTTACATTGAGCACGCAAGGTACCAATGAACAAGGCAGGTGAGAAAACTCATCCAACCGCCAGAGGATATACTCGGAAAGTAGGTGGCATACCCCATGTGTCTTTGCCCCTCTTGGAAGAGGAGTAATCCCGAAAACAAGAACTCTGCCAAACCAACTAGTGGAACCTCAATCAAAGGGAGGTCAAAAAGAAAATCCCCACTGGAAAATCTAGAACTTGCTCTGACACTCCACCGAACAACCCCGTCATGAATTCACATGTTAGAGGGACTAATCCACCACACCTCAATACTATCCTTTTTGGGTGGTACTGACTCTCCCTCCTAGTTTTGATCGCATCACAAAAATGTGTCTCAGTGGGGGAGGAACCCCTCTTTCCAATGAATTCAAAGCTACGTTGGACAACACCAACACAGGGTTACACCGACGCCCTGCTTCACCCTCGGTAACCCCTCGAACATGTAGTTAGATGAAAAGAGTACCTCACGCAGTGTCTAACAAGTTCTACTGAGAAATTTAGAAAAATACACAGATCGAAACTCTTATCATCTCATGAGATGTAGGATTGTAGACATCCATAACAAACAGCTACCTGCGGCCCCGTCCGTCAGCTCCCTGAGCCTGACATGGGCTGCCTAGTGGTGGTGCAAGGATCTCAAAACATCGTCTTCCAACCAAAGTTCTTCTTGCTCTTCTGCCAATACTGCCTATCTGGGGACCACCCTGTCCTCAACTAGGAGTTCTCTTGATCATGACACTACCTCTTTCTTGGTGGTGTGTCTACCAACTATTTAGAAAAGTTAGCACATTTTCTCGAGTAGTCTCACGCCACGTGAACTCACACATCACAATCATAGAACTAGTCCTCCCTATGCCGTCTCGGAACTCTATGATATCCCTAAACATCTGCCTAAGTCTCATCAAGGGGAGACCTCGGGCATCGAGGCCTTGCCAATTTATGTCCCTTTAACAGAAATTTCTCTGTCACCAGTGCCTGCTCCAGCACCCTGATATGGGTAAGGATGACCAAGGGCACTATGTAGGCACAAATATACTCTACAGAGACCTCGTTCAAACTTATTTCCACAGAAGTTTCCATCATGGACCATGTCTAATGAGTACCGAGTAAGGTCTATGAACCTAGTCGCGTAATCCACCACCGCAATCACTCCCCGATGAAGCTCCAGCAGCTCCGGAAACTGTAAAAAAACATATGTAGGAGGGGTATTAATCCTCATGAAATAGCTGTTAGACGTCATCCCACGAGAGTACCAACTCAACATGCATCTGATTAACCCTGTCTCTACTAATGCCAAACTACTTGGTGGAAAAAGACTGGATGTCAAATCCACCATCTAACATGTCAGTGTCCGAACAAGCCTGAAGAGGTGAACCACCGACTCTAGCCAACCCTTCATTGTCTTAGGGTATGGCTCACTATGGAACCACAATAGTATCTGATGCTGAAACTCACGTAGCGCGCCCAACCTGTGCTCATCATCAGCCATCGCTGCAAGTATTATCTACTACTCCACAGGTGGAGGTGCTACTGTCTGTCCTCTTGGAGAAAGGGTAATCATATGATGTATCTTGAACTAAGGCCGTGTCACTAAAGGAATCTTCATCATGAACCGGAGCTAGTATCCTCACTAGCTATCATCGCAAAGACATATTGAATCTGATCAAGGAGTACCATGGTCAAATGAGCATATATATATCAACAATGATGGGGAGATGACTAAAGAAGGATAGCTAAAGACTCAATCATACTAGATGCATGTTCCAAATTCCCTGCAACAAGTGTCTCAGTGTCCCGAGTCAACAAACGGGTTATCAGGGTCATGTTGAATGGATACGTTGGCCGCCACACCATCACTGGACTCTCTGGCCTGAGAGATGCACTTGAGACACGTTGACACTATTTCCCAAAACTCAACCAATTCCTTTTTAGGGACGTCCGAACAATGCCCCAAGGGACAAACCACCTCTGATACCACTTTGTCACGACCCAACCGTACCGGTCTCGAGCCGCAACTACCCCAAGCCCGCCTCCATAGGCCAGGGGCTGGTGACAAGTGTCTAAGGCATACCAATATTAGGGAGGTCTTTGCCTAAGTACCTATACCCACACACAACCCACTCAATGCAGAAGTGCAGAGTAAAAAAGGAAACCAAAGTAAAAACCACTATAAGCCAACCACAGTCATGTATCAACTTCTATATAGGATCAGTACAGTGATGAAAAGTACTAACAGGATAAATGAATAGGAAATGGGAAAAAGAAATGTCGAACCCAAAAGGTACCACAACCTGGAAATAGGTAAACAATAGTAAACAGTTGGTGCGTCTCACACCTGAATACCCTACTATGACCACTGAACACGGCCCAAGATCTTGTGTCCTCTATGCTCCTCAATAGACATGAAGGACATTTCATTTGTCTACAAGGGAACACCAAGTATGAGGAAAGCCCATGTAGGGGTGAGTATAAAGATACTCAGCAGGATGCCACGAAAGCTCGAGGGGGCAACAAAGGAGGTACTAAAACGGTTAGCATTAGATAGAACAAAGAGCAGTGTAAGAGTACAAAAGGGAGAGTGCAGCTCAACCTAACAAGAGAAAGGAATCAGGATCATCCATCCAAGAGGTGATAGACATGTAAATCATGGGGCATACCTCGCGTGTCTTCACCCCTACTAGAAGGAGAGTAACTGAACCAAAGGAGTGGGTAAAAAAGTAGGTTGTATATATATGCTCAACAAGAAACTGGAACAAGTGTGTAAGGGGATCTCTATCTCCAAGATCATCCCAATAAAAGTTGCCAAAAGTTCAAAGGATATCCATCACTAATGCCCAACAGTCCCGCACGCCAAATTTTCCTCATCGATAAACCATACAACCAAGGGTCCCACTCCAGTTATCACAGAGAAAAGTCGCTGAATAGCCTCATAGAAAGGGCTGAGTCTGAAAGAAGTCATCGGGTAACCCGCTACCCATCCCTGTTGTGGGGTAAACTCCAAGAGGTCATCAGGTAACCCATTTCCCTTCCCCACTGGGGGTAAACCCCAAGAGTTTGTTCTATAACTCGCTGCCCATCCCCACTAGAGGGTAAACCCTAATGTGAACGGGTAACCCACTACCCATCCCTGCTAGAGGGTAAACCCTAAGGTTAACGGGTAACCCACTGCCCAGCCCCTCTAGAGGGTTAACCCTAAATTCAATGGGTAACCCACTCCCAAGACTACTTGTGGGTACACCCTAAGGTCAACAGGTAACCCACTACCCATCCCCACTAGAGGGTAAACCCAGAACTGGTCCGATAACTCCGCACTGCCCGTTCCATCACTGGGTGTCACTAACACTGCTATCGTGCGTAGGTTCGGAGTGTGTCGAAGGAATCTTCGACAAATGCCCTTTCATGTTTCCAAATTTAATGAGATCTTGAGAGAGGCTCCACACGCCCAAATAGATTACACCATTGCAATCCTCGCGGGAAAACACATGAGATAGACTATTTACTCGCTGGAAACGGGCTCCCGATGAAAGGTTATTCAACACCTCTTTATGATCATACAGCGTATCATGGGGCCCACACCTCAATCCCAAAAATGGTCGGGCATACTGCGCCATCACGATGCTCTCAGAAAAACACTCCAAATCAACTATTCATACGCCCCAAACAGATGACTGATGAAAAAGTCACAGTACGCTGCACAAAGCTTAAAAGATGGCATGTGGAGCCCATGCCTAAACATTGACTTCAATGCCTGAAACCACCCTAGTCAACTTCGCCTCGATGCCAGGGTCACAGCACCGCATATGACACATAAAAAGGACTCCGGATGCCGAAGCTGCAACTCGCCGGGTAATGTAAACTGGGCCCTGTGAGGCCCACACCTCAACCCTGAAACACGTCACGCAGATCATACCATTTATTTCCTTGAATATAACCACAAGTCATAGGTTATTAATTTTCCTAGAACAGACATATGAAGCATAAGTCATTAAAATGCAGCATACGTCCGAAAGCCACCTCGTGGGGCCCACACCTCGGGCCCAAATTTAGGTGGTCGGATTGCACCATCACAAACACTTCATAAGAACACTCAAAAAATGAGTACTCAAATACCCCAGATGGATGTCTGGTGAAAAATTGGTGTTTCACAGTAAAACGTGTGAACCAGGCCCTATGGATCCCATACCCTATCTCCAACCCGAATGATTCGGAAGGTGTCTCAAAAAGTCTGCACGAGGACTAGGGTCATGCTGCCATTGACGATGCGTCAATAGGACATCCCAAACAGGTGTTAGATCCAACAAAATAAAAATTAATTAATTAATTAATTAAGTAATAATTCACATTAAGCGTTTCATTCCACTGAGCAACGAACCCATACCGCAAAGGTTCCAAACCAACATTGGAAGGACTGTCTCAACTCCAGGGCCACACCGCCTTTGACGGCGTGTCAAACAGACCTCCGGCTCACGAATACGTCCATTGTAAAATTTCATAATAATTTAATATTATTAAATTAAAGTGTTTCAGGTCACGCGTCTTTCGGTGCAGAACCCAAAAACACCAAAATACAACTTAAAAAATCTGTCTCCAAGAGACGAACCCACAACCATAGATGGCGTGTCAAATAGACGCACCGTTCAAGAGGTACAGTCCCTTGAACATAAGGGGCCCAACCGGGCCGGTTCACACCGGACGACCCAGTCTACACCACCGTCCCACGATCCAGCCACGGTTTCGGCCTGACTCGCCACTGCTCGTTGGTCACGGCCCGCCCCAACAACACCGGACCCCTCGGGTCCGGTTCTTCAAAGTGGACCTGCCAAAGGGCCGGTCTTCGTCCGAATCGCACCGGCAGGACCCGCCGAATGCAGGTGCTTGTCTGCGGCACACCCCAAGGCACTGACCTCGGGGTCCTCCTCTGACCGCGACAGGACAACGTCGGTGCCCCCACTTACTGCAACACACCACCCCGCCCCCTCCGGCTCTCACCACGCCGCCTCAAGCTACCCGAACCCATAACTCCGGCCTCTGCTCGACGGCACCAGAGCCTGCACGTCCGGCCTCAGCTCGACCGCACCCGAGCCTGCACCTTTTGCCTCCGCTCGACTCCTCCCAAAGATACCTCATCCGCTCCAGCCACACCCGACGCTGCCACCTTGTCTGAACCCCCGGCAGCACCCACTACCTGACGCCCGACCTCTGTCCACCGCCCTTGCCCGAGCCGGGGATTCCGTCGGCTGCCGCCACTGCTCCGGCGGCCCGATATCAAAAGAAAATGTGGGTTAGGGATCCTCAGGACGAGGCCTTCGTAGTGTCTACCCCCAATCGATGATCCAAAAAGATTTTGGCGCATCTGAAAATTGGGATGAAGAATGCAGAAGAATGAGAATTAAAAACGGATCTCGGACGATGGCTGTGTTTGTTTTTCCATCGTCCTAATTCTATAATTTTAGAATTATAAGGAAATTTTGATGGAAATTAAAGAAATCGATGATGGTGCGAAAATTAACCAAAAATCCTACCTCGAATCGGCAATGCGTTGTTAGTGGCGCATCCACGATGCTCATGCTTTGATCTTCCAAGGTTCTGACGGTGGTCGCTCCTCAATTCGGTGAAAAACGGAGAAGAACGCCGAAGAAAAAGAGAGGTAGAGAGAGAGAGAGAAGAATGGGTTCTCACCTTATCTCAAGAAAATTTATAAAAACTCACTGAAACGCCACTGTTGGCACCAAAATCTTGCATGCAAAGAAGGGACGGAAAAGAATCCCCGCGCGCTGCCTCGCGAAGAGATGGCGCGAAGCACCCCCGATCATCGCGGCAGCCGTGAAACATAGGAGGAGGTAACACTCCGTGAATGCCCTGACGTTCGTGAGCCTTCCACAAAGCACAGGATGCGGTGACACTCAGCGAACGCCCTGACGTTCACGAGCCCGCCGCCAAGCAACCGCCGCCCCTTCGCGTCGCGTGAGCTCTACTTCGCGGCGCACCTTGCCTATAAATATTGGGTCCCCCCTAAGCCCAAAAGATGGACGATCCGACATTTCGGCTTCTCAGCTCTCGAATCGAGAAGCACCCTTCGCCCCTGGGAATCATGAGCTCTGCGAGGTACTTCTACTTTGCGAGATGCCTTCGCCCTGTCTTTTCTTGAGCCCCTCTTCTGAGAGGGATGCCCTTTGCGAAGCCTAAGGTCATTCACGGAGGAATGGGATTCCCAAGGGAACCCGGGTAGCCGTGGAGCGTTTATGCTTTGCGAAACACCCATCCGGTACTAGTGATCCACATGCCAAGGCAGGGTCGTTGTACATCACGATGCACACTGCTTTTTAGCACCTTGCTCCACGAGGCCCCTCTGCTTCACAAGGAAGTGCTCCGCAAATACTATTCCACTTCACGAAGCACCACCAAGTCACACCTCTGCCCCATTCTAAGGCAGAGGCACTCCACTTCGCGAAGCATACTCCTTTGCTTGGAAATTCCTCTTCCCGTGCGACCCTCCAGGTTTGCACGATGTGATTTCAATATCCCATGGAAAACACCACCCATAGCATTGCTTCGCCTAATGATTCTTCACATAGGCATGATAATGGCTATTTCTTCTTCGCATAGCCACGCTAACGTGGACCCCTCGATGGTTTGCTCTGTGACCCCCTTTTACCATAGCCTTACTGGTACCTTCCCTCCCCCAAGGAGCAGAGGGTGCCGGTCATGTAAGTTTTAGGGGTCTAGAGTGAACCCTTCTCGTCTGAGCTACAGGACGTTAAACTGCCAATCACCTCATCGTTAACACATGATGTTAAACTGTGATCTGACCTCGTGCCTCGCACGCAGGGTCCACCCCAGCTCAGACATTCTTTATGCCACTCGTCTCCATGGGAATGGAATCACCCTCACACAGGATGATATCCTCCTTTTTGGAGTAGTGCATGTCCATGGGAGAAGGGAAACCACCCCGGTACAAGCCCCAATCATCTCTTGTGGAAGGTAGCACCCATGCACCTCTGCACCTCCCCACTTCCAAGGCCAGGGGAGGGCACGATAGGGAGCGAGGAACCTTCCATCTTTGGTCCCAAATCCCTCTCTCGCTGCGCTTTGTCGCCCTTCGGGCCTCCATCCTAGAGTAATTCCCAGCACCATGGGCCGCCCAACGCGTAATCCCCTCTTCATTTCTCACGGACGCACCCTTCGCGACATGATCGTCCGGTCTCTGCTGCCTCTTGTTTCCCACACCGAGCACGACTAACGTGGGCTTAGAGTAAGCATTGGCCATGACAACACCCCATCCAGCATGACATTAAACAGTATGCCCTCGTCCAGCATGACGTTAAACTGTATGCCTTTATCCCGCAATGACATTAAACTGCATACCCACTCTGAACTATGAGGTCTTTGATCCATGTCACGTCATGGTACGTAGGAAGCCTCCACTAAGTTCAAGACCACCCGTCATTTCTTCACGTTGAGTTCTACCTTCGTCCAGTATGACGTTAAACTGCATTCTAGTCCGACGGCAAGCCGTTGTGACCAACCCAAACTACGAGGACTTTGATCCATGTCAAGGCATGGTACGTAGGAAGCCTCATGAGGTTCAAGCCCATCTCCCATCGAACCAAGGTCCCTTCTTCATGTCGGTTCGCCGACACCCACCACAAGTGGACCCCCGGGTTTACCTTCACGTCGGTTCGCCGACAAATCCCCTTTGAACTATGAGGTGTTTGATCCATGTCAAGGCATGGTATGTAGGAAGCCTCTACGAGGATCAAGCCCACCTCTCATCGTTTATTCACGTCAGGGTTCATCTTCGTCCTGCACGACGTTAAACTGGATTCCGGTCCAGCGGGAAGTTGTTGTGACCAACATGAACTACGTGGTATTTGATTCGTGCTAAGGCATGGTACGTAGGAAGCCTCCATGAGGTCCAAGACCACCACCACTGGGACCCCCCTAGTCCTCCTCATTCATGTCAGCCTTCCGACGTCCATCCTGAACTACGTGGTCTTTGATCCATGTCAAGGCATGGTACATAGGAAGCCTCCCAGAGGTTCAAGCCCACCACCTGTTGGTCACCCCGACCTTCTTCACGTAAGTTCACCAACACCTGGGCAGCCTAGTGTGTAAGCCCCACACCATCTGGACCAAGGTCCTCACTCGTGTCGGTTCGCCGACACGCCCTTTGAACTACGTAGTCTTTGATCCATGTCAAGGCATGGTACGTAGGAAGCCTCACGAGGTTCAAGCCCACCACCCTGTCGTTCCGACCTCATTCACGTTGGTTCACCCCCATCCCGCATGACGATAAACTATATTCCACACCTCATCTGAACTACGAGAACTATGATCCATGTCAAGGCATGGTACGTAGGAAGACTTCACGAGGTTCAATCCCACCACCAATGGACCTCTGGGGTTCACCTTCACATCGGTTCGCTGACGATGCCCATCGGGCCAAGTTCCACATTTACGTCGGCTCGTCGGCACCATCCCGAACTACGCGAACTTTGATTCCCTACCACAGTGATACATAGGAGGTCTCTTCGAGGCTCAAGCTCAATCTCACTGTCTCCCTTGTGATAGTCCCATCTCAGTCCCCCCTCCACTTCATCCACATATCCATCATCCACCCTAATTCTCACCCGGACCGTCATATCCTGGCGAGATCATGCCATTCTGATCCTCTTCACAACATTCAGGAAGCCGCCCAAGGGTTGGCCCCGATATCAGCATCCCTTCAAGGGAAATTTGTCAATTTGATTCAATCCAGCTAGTGTTTTGATCAGGCCGACCCGTCTCCGCTTGACGTTAAACTTGCGACCTACCTTGTGATAAACATGAGATGCCTGAGGAAAACCTCGGATGGCATGCCCTTAGCGTAACCGTCTCCACTAGTCGTTAAACCTGCGGCATACCCTGTGTCAAACATAGGAAGTTGAGGAAAACCTCAGATATATACCTAGGGCGTATGATTCCCCGCGCTCAATGTGGGATGCCTTGGGCTTCCACGCCCACAAGAAGCCCCATGATAAGGGAAAAAAGACAGACACGCCAGTTCCCCAGCATACAGACACGCTACTGATGCCTCGACGTGACTACTCCCCCGACTGAAGGTTGCTGCCCTAACCGGACCCTTTGGAATTTCCTAAGAGAAGCAGTGTAATTAACCGGCATCCATGGAAACATGGCACTGGGAAGATTTTCATGAACAACATATTAAATCTATGAGGGAGACCCGGACTATGTGACGAGTTCTGAGGAGGAATCCACATAAGGAAGAACCAACATCCCATCATCCCGGTTTCGATTAAGGAGCATACATCCCTGAATAAGGAGCGGATGTCGCCCGCCTTTGGAAAGCGGGAATGCAGGGCAACAGCAGCGTGTCCTTCTCCATAGACGGATGCACGCACCCCAGAGAAAGCCTCGGAAACAGAAATGGTGACCCCGATGTGAAATTCTTCTCCTCAATGTGGATATTAGTAGCGTTCAAGACACCATTAGATTAACGTGTCATCGGATCTAGATATCCGGCGTCAGGTCCCGCCAAGCAAATAGCGAGCCTGACCGGAAGTGGGGGAAGTAGAGCGTGGGGCATTCCATTCTGCAACGTGTTGGCGTGGATCCTTCTTATAGATGTGGAGAATGGAATGACACTAGGGCACTGGTTGTGAATCCTTTTCCTCACAGTGCTGATGAGTTGATCCCTCCGTTTCTGAGGAACCAGGTTGCTGCTATGGAGACACGATCACCGCCTGCTCGCCTACGTAGGGGCAGGGGAAATACCGGCACAGCTGCCCCGCATGGCTCTGCTGCCGCCATGACGGCCTCTACATCCGTGAATATGGGGCGCCCACGTCCCCTCTCCCCGTCAGAGATCATCCAGCGAAGGGTGATCAACAACCTTGTACGTAGGTACGAGGAGGAAGGGGTCATCCCAACTTGGGATATAGCCCACCTGGACCTGGAGGCATCCAGTCCCCACCATCAACGCCGCCCTCAAAGACCGCGCAGGGAGCCCCTGCTCCCCACCCCAACGTTTAATCGTTTTGAGAGCCTGTCCCCGGAACGCCTCGATGACTTCTCGCCTTACGCTGATGAGGTGGGTGATGTCCAGCTCGGCCCGCTCAGAGTCCCAAGTCAGGGGATCCAGACATGAGGTCCCACCCGGATGCATTAGCGCCGCCGACCGGTTTCGCCAGAAGAGAAGGTAGGCTACGCCCCTGCACCACCTGCGCCAGCCCGTCAGACCCGACGTCAGCACCAGGCCCGAGCTGACGACGATCATCAAGGTGCGTCGACGTCAACAGATACAGTGGCCTGATCCACCACCGATGTGCAGCATGGAGTCCCTGTATAGACTAAGCAATGGCACTCCTTCACCCAACCAGGACTGAGGCTCCAACCACCCCATGGGCAGGTCAGGTTGGCTCTCGGGGTTACATGCCTGAGTAGTGATCGCCCCGAATCAATTCGCAGTAATGTCACCCCGTACAGAGGGCCTCCCCGTACCACTATTCTGCAGAGCTTGGGCCTCCCCCGCTCCTATGCTCCTCACAGAGACATGCCTCATGCTACCCCCCTCTCAAAGAAAGACTTGCCCCGCGACAGTGACTCTCAGTGCGGAAACCTCTCCCACGCACACCATGTACGGTATGGAGTCCCTCCTTCTGCCCCCGACCGTCGATGTGAAGGCACTGCCCATCCGGTCCCTCTCTAACATGGTGGTCCTCCCTACATCCTCTCCACAACTGGAAAAGGTCCTCCTCGCCTTGGAAACTCAAGGAGTGAAGGTCAACCTCATTCCGCCCACGTGGGTATTGTCCATGGAGGCCTTCCCCATGTGCCCTTCGACATTTTCCCTGGTTCCCCTCGCACCCCGGTTATCTCAAGTGGGAGCCCTCTCCGCCATGGCGTCAGCGCCACCCTGAGACCACATGTTGAGGATCAACCTTGTCCCAAAAAGCCATCTAGGGGCAGGAGAGCGGGTCATCGCCACCACAAGAAGAGTCCTGGGAAGGCCCGGGTGGAGATCAAACCTACCCGCTTCTCAGATTCTGAAGTAGAATGTGACTTAGCGATGGAACCTTCTCCCCGCTCCTCTATGTCAAGGACTTGGGTAGAGACCAAGCGCGTCATCCTCATTCTCCCAGAATGCGAGGTCCACTGGATTCCCGCCTCTCTCCGCAGGTACATCCAGGAGGAAGAAATTGTGGAAATGTCATAGGTCCTGATTGCGCAATCACCACCGTCGTCACCAAAAGAGCCCTCTACCTCTACCAGAGATCACGGGGAGCTGTTTTGGGGACCAACGACGGAAGAGCAACGGCATAACCCATCGTCGGTGGCCGCAACTCCCATGCCAGAAGCTATGGTTATCAACCCATCGTATCGTGATATCGTGGTCAGGTCACCTCACTCTTCAGAGGATGGCCCAGAATTCGGCGGCCAGTCAGCTCATTCACCGTATTCCTTGCCGCCAAGTTTACTGTCCTAGAGGTCCACCTCGGTACCGCTACCAGTCCCTCAGCCGCCCCCGGTTGACGAGTGGGGCAATACAAGGCCAAACCTTGAGTCTGAACCCAGGAGCTTCTAGATAATTCTCGCAGCGGATCACTTCCCGGAGAAGTTTTGTCCGACGGAAGTGCCGAAATTTCATGCACCAGAGTCCCTTACCCTAGAGGAAGTGGGGTGATTTTGCCGAACCCTATGGGCGACACACTTCCGCCTTCGTTACGAGCGGGTGATGTACCCCAGGTGCCGAGAGAACTTTGAAAAAATCGGCGAGCAATGCCACCTGATCGATTTGGCCACACTCCCTGTGGCCCAGCACCCAGAGTCACCAGGCCGTCAGAGCACCCTTCAACGGAAGTGCGTTCAGAATTTCAAAGTGCTCCGCAAATTCATCCGGGAAGCTACCCCCCATGTGCAAGTTTGTGGCTGGGGAGACTATGCCGCTCTCCTCTTCAACCCTATCCGACGACAGCCCGATTCGTTATGCGACATTGAGGACATGCCCTCGAGAGGGGTTGCAGTACACATGGATGACGTAGTGGACAAGGAAGATGATCTTGAATTTCTCGATGGAGACATACCCCCCGAGGGCGTACCGCCACTGCTGGACCCATCAGGGAGGGTTACCCGTCATCAGAGGAACCTTCTAGGCCTCCCTGTACCCATCGAGTTGCTGTTACTCAGTCGAAATGCCAGTAAGTGTAAGGAGAATGTCGGAACTATCAAGCACTTCGACCCGTCCACCTCTATACAGAAGACGGACGAAGATCCCGAGAAGGCCGCGTTACGCCCGCAGCTTGCTGAGCAAAAGAGGCTAGTTGACGAACTCTTGGCCGAGCGCGCTGCAGAGCGGCGACCCAACGATGGTAATCCCATTCCGGGGCAGCAGGGGCAGGAACAATTCTCCCTGGTGAGATGCCTCCGGGAAACCCTCATCATGCTACTTCCGTAGACAGGGAAGAAGCCGGAACTTATGGAAAGAGGGCGTGATACGTCTCGTCAAACCCTCCTGAACGACGCGGAAATCTGAGGAATCTAGCCTGGGTTCCCCCGGCCACCTCGCTAGCCGTTCCTCCAGTCACTCCATGAGCCGATGAAGCCATCTACCGTGTCGAATAACCTGACAACGCACTTGTGATTAGGGATCCCCTTCAAGACAGGTACCCCCACCTGGATGATCTTATAGCGGCACTCATCACCTGCCTCGAAGCGTTGGAAACGTGGAAGGTGGCAGTCTCACCGGATGGCAAGACATATCCTGCGTGGGTGGATGATATGCCCGCACCCCCGGGTTTTGGGAACCCCACTTTCTCCCCCTTCAATGGGACAGAGGACCCGCCACAGCACTTGGCCCACTTTTCTTCCAAGTGTGGCCGCATGTTGGGGACTCCGGCCTAACAAGAAGCCTCCAAGCTCCGATGTTTAGTACAAACATTGGAGGGCCCCGCATTCATCTGGTACAGCCAGATCCCTATCGGATCGGTGACCAGTTGGGAGGATATCTTCCGGCAGTTCCTGTACCAATTCAGATCCACCACGCGAAAGACAGGCATCGCAGACCTCTTCAAGTGCAAACAATGTACTGATGAGCGAGTCGCGGACTTCATCGCCCGATGGAAGGGACTTACATACTCCCTCGACATGCCATTGACTCAGGAGAAATTACTGACGATGTGTGTAGGGAACGTCAAAACGGAGCTGGTTCCTTCCCTGATCACCCAAAACTACCCTGGAGGGTTCCGAGATTTCTCTTATAAGGATCAGCCCCTCGAGGAGGCTCTACAAAAGGCTAGTCAGGCACATTTTCTGCCCCCTGTGATCCCGGCCAAGAGGGCTGCCAGAGTCGAACCCACCGCGGTGGCCCAAATAGAAGCCCCCAGGAAGTTGGAATTACTACTGGAGGCACCGTCCCCGCAACCCCGCAGAGGTCCTCCACCTCAAGCGCATGCTCCTTCCCAGCAGCGACCGCCTCAGAATCGACAGGTCCCCCTGTGAAATGCGCCACCACCACCTAGGAGAGACAATCAGGCGCCGCCTCCTCGTCAGGCCCCTCTGGCCCCTCACCAGGGCCAGGCCCCCAAGGCCCCCTATCTGGAAAGAAGTTACCAGAACTATTCATTCAATGGAAATCAGGTCCATGGCTACTTCCGAAGTGCTCTAGAGCAAGGGATTGTGCGCCTACCCGAGAGCAGAAGGTCGGCAGAGGCGAATCCCACTGATCACCCCCAACTACTGTCCTTATCATCAGATTCTGGGGCACACCCTCAAGCAATGATATGTGTTTAAGGACTGGCTTCAAGACCAGGTCGACAACAACATAGTCAGGATGGGCCCGACACCAACACAAGTAGTTGGTATCTTTGTAGGGTCAGATATCGGTAGCGAAAGCGAAGGCGAGTGGCAGCAGGTTCCCAGGTGTGGGTCCCAAAAATACGACACTATATGGCTCGAAAAACCATCGCCCATGCCCGTGGTATCATTCGGGCACGCCTGAATCAACTGTATCCTTCAGTTGAAGTAGACAGTACCTCGGCATAGTCTTCACATCTGACCTCTTCCCAAAAGGGAAAGCAGTGACGACGTAAGAAGAAGCAACACGATCCACCACTGCCATCGTCATCCCGCACTCTTGGCAACTTTATGCCCCTTGAAATGGGGATTCCTCCCAGAATCCGCCCAGTGGTGGATGACTCATTGAGCGACATCCAAGGGTATGCTTCGGTTAACACCGTGGAGATGGTAAAGCCCTATATGACTCCCGACAAAGGGGAACGCCAGGAGAGCCTCCCCAACATCCCCAACCGACGTCAATGTCAGCGGAACCACATCCACGCCGGTTGTTGAGGCACATCAGCAGACACTTTCATCTAGGCCGTGCACGCTACTAAGACCAGACAGCAGGCTCAACGCAGAGCTCAGCACGTGAAACCTCATCTGATTCCCTCAGTTCTACCTCCACTGTCGTTTGTGCTACTAGATCAGGCAGAGCTGCCTCGTCCGTATCACAGTCAGTCTTTCTCGGCTACAGGCCAATCTCTGATGTCCGATCCTAATCCGGTGACTACTCTCCAAGCTTCAACTAGTAGGCAGCGGGATGTACCAAGCACTAGCCAACCACTGGTTCAACCGGTAGGACCCGCTATGCCTCCAACTGTAGAACGACCTCCTGTAAGCAGAGGCTCACGCTTGGCACGAAATTATGATGTCTTGAATCACCTAGCCATCATTCCAACAATGATTTCTATCCTTCAGGCCCTCCGCCTATCGTCTGAAATGCATGAAGCACTTGCTGAGGCCCTAAGGAGCCCCCTTCAGTTTGAGAAGGAGGTAGTAGCTGCGGAAGCCTTCAACGTCGTGGCAATTGAGAACGCTGAATGTCAGGTAGTTATCTCGTTCTCCAGGAAGATGAAGACCCTCTCATACAGGGGAATATTTGCCCACTGTACATCACTGGCCACTTCAATGGCATGGAAGTCTACCGCTGCCTCGTTGACATGGGTTCTGGGATCAACATAATCCCAACTCGGACACTACGAAAGCTGGTTCTGTCTGAAGTGATTTGACACCCTCCGACCTCAGAATCCAGGGATACGACAGGACCAAGCAATACCCAGTCGGCAAGATCTGCCTGGAAACCCAGTTTGGTGGCCTAATTTCCAGCACTGAGTTCATAGTTGTCTCTCAGGACACCGCCTACAACGCATTGATGGGTAGGCCATGGCTCCATCTGCACACAGTGGTCCCTTCGTCGTATCACCAATTCCTAAAATACCCCCTCAATGATCGAGTAGGCGTGCTCCAAGGATATGCATCTCCTTTCGCCTCTTGTGAAGACCGCTATCTGGACGCCGATTATTATAAGATCAAGGATAAACAAATTCTAGTAAGTGAGGATGAACACGCCCCGGTCACAAGTGATCCATGGGCAGGCTTGGATGACGCCTATATTTTCCCGATCCATCGATTGGAGGCCACGAACCCAGACATGGGGAAGTGTTTTGTCGTTTCAGGTACGCAGGGAAGGCATGTTCCCATGTCCAAGTGATGACAGAAAATCACCTATTACTCTTACACCAACTAGGATCAGGTGATCCCGGAGCCTCCTACCCATGTGCGGTACTGGAATGTCAAGCTTATGACAACGGCAGTACGTCATAAGTGTCTCTTCCACTGGGCTGGAATCAACCGACTCAGGCCAACGTGTCACCACTGCTTTGATGTCATCAAACGTGGCCCCTTGGGCCGAAGGCCAGATGGGATAGGATCTACTTCCTTCATTGCTATGGTCTCAGTGGTGAGTGGGTCTCTTGATACGATGACCACTGCTGCCCAAGCCGACACCAACTGCCCGTCAGGGTTTGATAGCCCAGAAGAATCCCCCTTTGAGGGAAGCCCCTCCACGTGTGGAGAGGAAGATCTGGAGAATGCTCCCCCGCCTTTGAGGAAGGCGTATCTACCACGGTTGATGAATTGGTACAGGTGAACCTTGGTAGCAAGGCAGATCTGATACCCACATTGATCAGTGCAACCATGTCCCCTGAGGAGCACAAGAGGTACGTAGACTTCCTCATGCAATACCGTGATGTGTTTGCATGGAGTTACAACAAGATGCCAGGACTAGATCCCCAGGTGGTCGTTCACCGTCTGGGCCTCCTTTCAAACCATCGCGGGTTTAATCATCCCCCCAGAAGGATGCAACCTTCTCACGGTGAAATGGTTGAGGCCGAAGTTGACAAGCTTATCAAGGCCAACTTCATCAAGGAAGTCCAGTACCCCAAGTGGCTTGCCAACATTGTTCTAGTCAGGAAGAAAAATGGGCATATCAGGGTCTGCATCGACTTCTGCGACCTCAATTGCCACTTCCCAAAGGATAAGTTTCCCCTCCTGGTGACCGAGTTATTAATTGATGCTATGGCCGGGTTCCAAGCCCTCTCTTTCATGGATGGGTATTCAGGGTACAACCAGATCCGGATGGCCCCTGAGGACGAGGATTCAACTGCCTTTAGGGATCCCCAAGGTACCTTTTGTTACCAAGTTATGCCCTTCGGCCTGAAAAATATAGGTTCCACTTATCAGAGGGCCATGCATCGCATATTCAGGCTGATTCTCAGGAAGCTAGTGGAATGCTACGTGGATGACCTAGTGGTCAAATCGCGCCAGCGATAAGACCATCTCAAAGGCCTTGAGAAAGTGTTCTGTATCCTCCGTTCCCGCCACCTGAAGATGAACCCGTTAAAGTGTGCCTTCGGGGTCACCTCTGGGAAGTTTCTTGGCTTTATTGTTTGGTACCAGGGCATTGAGATCAACCCAGAGAAGATCAAGTCCATCAGACAAATGCCTCCCCTGAGCAATATTCAAGAACTTTGAGGTCTCCAAGGCCACTTAGCCTATATACGCTGATTCATCGCGAATCTGGCCAACAAGTGTAAGCCCTTTTCTAGGATCATGAAGAAGGGCACCGCCTATGAATGGGATGAAGAGTGTCATACCGCCTTCGAGGAAATAAATTAGTACCTACTCCATCCTCTGGTTTTGATTCCACCAGTCACCGGAAATCCGCTGGTCCTTTATGTGACCGCCCTAGAACGATCCTTGGTGCACTGCTTGCCTAGAAGAATAATGAGGGTATGGAGAATAGTATCCACTATCTCGGCCTCATTCTTCTCGATACGGATATCAGATACCCCCTATCGAAAAGGGCTGCCTTGCGCTTGTTTTTTCCATGAAGAAGTTGCGGCATTACCTGAAGAACCATGAGGTGAAATTGGTCTCCCTGGTAGACCTACTGAAGTACATCCTGAACCGCCCCATGTTGACTTGCTGATTAGCACGGTGGGCGGTGATTCTCTAATAGTTTGATATCAGGTTAGTACCTCAGAAGGCCATTAAAGGACAGGCGTTGGCAGACTTTTTAGTTGCCCATCCAACCTCCGCAGATCAATCCCTGGACCTGGATTTTCCTGATGAGACGATCCTCTCAGTCGATCGTGGCGTCCCATGTTGGAAAATTCACTTCGACGGTGCCTCCCGGAGCCCCACCGGTAGGAGGCTCAACGATCCTAAGCTCAATAGAGTGGGCCTGGGTATCGTCTTCATTACCCCAGCGCAAGCTATCCTACCATACTCATTCTTGTTTTCAGAAGGTTGTACCGACAATGAGGCAGAGTACCAGGCTCTCATCACCGGCCTTGAGTTGGCCCTTGAGATTGACGTGCACCATCTACATGTGAAAGGAGATTCCGAGCTCGTAATCACGCAGGTCAATGGCGATTATGTTGTTAGGAAGGCGGAGCTTGTGCCATTGATGGAGTGCACCCTCCGCCTAATGACCCAGTTCTCCTCTCGGCCAGAGGTCACCCATGTCCCTCGGTCATAGAACGGTCGAGCTGACGCTTTGGCTAGCTTAGCTGCGTCACTCGCGGAACCCGAGCAAGATGATTTGATCATACATGTGGAACACCGGAGATTCATTGCACCTGTCACCCAAGAGGACAATGACGGCCTGCGGGTAAGTCATCTCACCACTGGGCCCTCTACGTCAGGGGTCCCAGGTTCGTCAGACATAGTGGTTGAAGCCACTCCCGACTGGAGGGCACCTTTTGTCGAGTATCTCTAAAATGGTTGCCTCCCAGAAGACTGGGCCGAGCATGAGCGAATCCGATGCCGCGTGTTGCAATTTACCCTCTAGAGTGGTCCCAGTCTTGAGAAGATCCTCTATAAGAGGAGATTCGATGGCGTTCTCCTCTGTTGCATTCAAGGAGTCGAGATTTCACAGGTTATGCAAGAGGTCCACACCGGTTCCTGTGGTTCCCATCAAGATAGGCGAAAACTGTCCCATCAAATCCGGAGGTTGGGGTACTTCTGGACCTCTATGATCCATGATTGTATCGAGTTTTTCAAGAGATGCCACGCGTGCCAAGTTCATTCCAACTTCCTGCATCGGCCGCCTGAACCCCTCCACTCCACCAACTACTCTTGGCCATTTTTGGTGTGGGGACTTGATGTAGTGGGACCATATCCACCAGCGACAGCTCACCAGTGTAGGTTCATCCTAACTGCTACAGATTTCTTCTCCAAGTGGGCAGAGGCAGTTCCACTCAAAGAGGTCAAGGCCCATTCCATCATCGACTTTGTGAGCTCCAGTATCATTCACCAGTTTGGGGTGCCTCATGATGTCCTCACCGATAATAGCACCAACTTCTGAGCGGCTGAGCTGAAAAAATTTTATTTCAAGTACAACATCTGTTCGAACCATACCTCCCGCTATCATGCATAGGAAAATGGGCAGATCGAAGCGTTCAACAAAACCCTCTCTAAAATTCTGTAGAAAATGGTTGGTCAGAACCAGAAAATTTGGTCGGACAAGCTCCCCAACGTTCTATGGGCTTATCGGACGACGACTCGCAATTCCACCCAGGTGACCCCATATTCCCTGGTGTATGGGGCTGAGGCCATCCTACCCATTGAGATCCATCTTCCATCGTTACACACTACAGTCTATGACCAGCAAGCTCCAGATGAGGTGGTCGAAATCCTTCTAGCTGAATTGGAAGCACTGGACGAGAACATGCTTCGTTCCCTGCAGAATCTGGAAAGACATCAGAATAAGATAGCAAGGTCTTTCAACAAAAAGGTTCGCCTTCGCTCTTTTCTGCAGGGCGATTTGGTTTTGGCCCTTCGAGCGCCAATGATCCCTGGTAGGAAACCACCCAAGATAGAGCCCAAATGGGAAGGACTCTACGTCATCCACAAGGTTTACCCCAATGGAGCATACTCCTTGGAAACCACAAATGGTGAGCACATAACTCCTCCCACCAACGCCAAGTTCCTCAAGCGATACTTTGCCTAGGGAAAAAGGGTCATGCACGACCTTAAACTGCATCTTCATCCTGCAAGATGATAAACTGCAAAATGGTCTGAGCTCTATGACCTTAAACTAAGACCCCCCCCCCCCCGTCCTCACTGTAAGACGTTAAACTGCAAGCCAGTCAGGCCTTCCTGGCCAAGGCTCAACCTCAGGCCCCTTTGCCCCATCCTCACTATAAGAAATTAAACTGCAAGCCAGTCAAGCCTTCCTGACCGAGGCGTAGCCTCAGGCCCCATGGCCTCCTCGGGCCCATGACCCCCGTCCTCACTGCAAAACGTTAAACTGAAAGCCAGTCAGGCCTTCCTGACCGAGGCTCAGCCTCAGGCCCCTTGGCCTCCTCGGGCCCACAACCCCCGTCCTCACTACAAGACGTTAAACTACAAGCCAGTCAGGCCTTCCTAACCGCAGATCGACCTCAGGCCCCATGGATTTCGTCGACTCAGGTTCTCTTATGGGATTGTACGGTGTGGTGTGGGAATACATCCTCATTCACATCGGATTACTTGTCGTACCGTACATATCCCTGAATGAGACGCATCCATTGTCCAGCACAACATTAAACTACATGACACTTCCAGAACTACATCTGGCTCGATTCCCATCCCAATGGGATACGTAGGAACGCTCAGACATTTTATTTGTTGGACCATCCCAAAAGCCAAAATCTTCCCCTTGGGTCAAGACATACGACGTGGTGTAGGATTATGTCCTCTTTCGCATCGGGTTACTCATCGTGCCGTACACCTCCCCGGATGAGATATAGTTATCTCTTTCTTCATCCTTACCACAAGACGTTAAACTGAAAGCAGGTCAGGCCTTCCTGAAAAATTCCCAACCTCAGGCCCCTTGGTCTCCTTGGTCCCCTGGCCGTCTTCCTTACCACAAGATGTTAAACTGCAAGCAGTTCAGGCCTTCCTGACCAATGCCAAACCTCAGGCCCCTTGGCCTCCTTGGGCCCCTGGCCCTCGTCCTTACCGCAAGACGTTAAACTGCAAGCAGGTCAGGCCTTCTTGACCAATGCCTAACAATCAGGCCCCTTGGCCTTTTCGGGCCCCCGGCCCAGGTCCTCTCTTATGAGAGTGTATGGTGTGGTGTGGGATTACGTCCTCATTCACGTCGGTTTTTTCGGTGTACCATAAACCTCCCCTGTTTGGGGGTATATTACTCCTCTCATCATCTTGCATGACGTTTAACTGCGTCTAGAGAACTATGTGTGGCTTGATTCACATCCTCATGGGATGCGTAGGATCACCTGAATGTCTAGGCTTCGGGTCCAGCCCCATCTCTCGGGAATCTTCATCCCACCTTGGCCCCTTGGTTTACCCTTCCTCCACAAGGGGATTATATGGAGTGGTATGAGATTATGACCTCATTCATGTCGGTCTTGTAATAACCACACTCTCTGCCTCTCATTCTCAAGCTGTTTCATCGACCCTTTCTGACGGTTCACCAATGTGCCTAAGGTTACTCCAATTTATTACCTGGAATGCCAGACTTTACTTGGACAAGTCTGTACCCGTCTTCCAGGCTTTGCGTATCACTTCATCAGGGCTTCCATCATCTTTCACACCTGGAGGTACCCCCAAGAACGGCCTGGATACTACGCCGAAGGGCTCTCCTACTGTTACGGGCCAACTCCCTCGAGGGTTTTGGACAAAAAATCGATAAAATCCCGCATTGCGAATACGGCTAGCGGTCGATTTTCATTTGTTGTTCCCACTTCAAGCTAACGCGATATAGATACCGTTTTCCACCACAGTCAATAGTTATCCTCCATCGCCATTCCAAATCCCCATAATCCCAAAGTGTTGGGTACACGATTCACATCCTTCTTCACTTCATATTTTCCAAGTAGAGTTTCGAAGCTCTTGGTACTATTCCTCCGTGCATATCAGCGCGTTGGGGGAATAAAGCCGTGTTAAAGGCATCATTCGGGTCTCTTCACTGACTTCCCCCTAATGGATGTTTCAGGTATTGCGATAAGGATCTTCCCCCCTTGTTTCCCACACTGAGTTTAACTCATGTGGGCTTAAGGATAGGGTCGAGGTCTGCGCTTACCTGAAAAGTTGTCATCCACCCCTGGTTCGAGCTCTAAGACCATAAAATAAGATCCATCTAGAACTACGTTCAGCTTGATTCCCATCCTCATGGTATACGTAGGACCACCCAAACGCGTTGTCTTCGGGTCCATCCCATTTTGGGAGCTAGTCTCCCCCCCTCTTTTCACCTCTTACCTCTATATAGGCCCCTCAGCCTAAGGTCTCCCTCTCGGAGTGGAATACATTGTGATGTGGGATCATGTCTCCATCAATTGTGTTTCATGGAACTACGCACATTCCCCACCTAGCATCGCCTCTGCTACGTCTGCGCTACATGACATTAAAATGCATGCTTGGTCCTATCACTTGACCCTAAACTGTGACATTATCGTCCTGGTCGCACGACGAAAAACAGCACTGCATTGTGATGACCTCGTTGTAGAGGGCATCACATTGGGTATTGGTCACATGCCATGCCATTTGTCAATGCCTATCACGGCTTGATTCCTATGGCGACACCAGGGCCTGCAACCCTAGGCCTATCGCTTCACAAAAAAACCACTCACCTTAAGGGAAAAACAAGATTTATCAAATTCTGCTTCTTTCGGTGCAAGGGCCACGCCCGCACTTCCATTTTTCCCTGGCACTGGTATCTCACCGTGTCACCCTTCAGAGCTACATATGGCTTGATTCTCATCCTCATGAGATACGTAGGAGCATCCGGACACTTCCTCACAGGCCCATCCTAACCTTCATGTTCGGCCCCTCGACTCGAGCATTTCCCCAGAGAACACATGGTAAGTAGGGCTTAGGTCCTCATTCACGTCGGGTTTTGTAACCGCCTCTCCATGTTTCCCCTACCCCCCTTTACCCTTTCATGGTCCGAATTCTACGACCCTAAACTAAGATCTTCCTTTTGGAAAGGACTCTTCCCCCTCTATCTAATACATCTCATTGTCATATTCAGATGTGTTTTGACAAAGAGCCCAAAGTGCGGGATTTTCATGGGGACATTCCCATCATCCCATGACCAAGCTTCGTGAGCTCGCTATTTGGATCCTCATCCTCTTCCACTTCCAAAAGGACCCTCGGACGACATGGATACTAGACTTAAGGTCTCTCCATAGATGTTGGACCTAAGGGCCCTCCAATCGTTTCGGGCCAACGTCCCTAAGGATCTTTGACAACATTTGCGACATGGTCTCGTGTTTCGAACATGGTCAATGGTCAACCCTCATTTGTCTGTCCCCATTCTAGGCTAACACGATATGGACCCTGTGTTTCCGCCACAGTTAATAGTTATCCTCTATCGTCACGCCGCCGTCATTGTGATCCAACTATCGAGCGACACGATTCACACATTTCCACGTCCTCATGTTCAAGTGGAATTCCAACATATTCGGCTCCATCTCTTCACGCATATATGTGCGCCACATGGGCGTGTTAGTATCATGGGGATGGTATTCACCAAGTGTCCCTTCACCCTAACTTTTCCTTTTCTGTGTTGGGAATGTCCCACCACTACTTCTTGTTTCTCACACCGAGCATGACTCACGTGGGCTTAGTAGTTTTGGCGGGATGTGTACCAACACGGCCAGGCTTCTCATCATCCTACATGACATTAAACTACGCTTCCAGAACTACATATGGCTTGATTATCATCCTCATGGGATACATAGAGACACCCTGGTATTTTTCTTAGGGTCCAGCACATAGGAATTTTCATATCCGTTCTCCTCTAGAACTACGTATGGCTTTATTCCCATCCTCATGGGATACGTAGAGAAAACCTGGTATTTTGCCTAGGGTCCAGCCCATAGAAATCATTAATCCCATCCTTCCCCTTTCCGGCCCCCTGGTCGGACCTCTCACTAGAGAGGCCCTGTCCCAAAGAAGGAAGGATCCATGACCAAACCAATGCACCCATATGGCATACTCCCACCACGGTGGTGTAACTACCCAAGTGTTAGATTCTTTTCTGACAAACCATCGCTCCATATTCCACGCTTTGCATACCCCTTTTTCGAACCCTCTTCCCCTTTCATGTCTTAAGGGACCCCCTAACGGCCTGATCTCATGCCGCATCGGCGCACCTACCATCCTGGGCCAATGTCCCGGAAGACTGTTCATGTTGGGAAGGACCCTCTAACAGTATGGATGCTCAACCTAGGGTCCGCCTACTGTCCTGGGCCAACGTCCCGAAGGATTGACCGACATCATTTGTGACCTAGTCCTGTGTTTCAAACATGGTCAACGGTCGACCCTCATTTTTTGTCCCCATTTCAGGCTAACGCAGTAAGGATATCGTTTCTCCGCCACGGTTAACGATTATCCTCTTTTGTCACACCATCCCCGCAGTGTTCCTAATCTTGGGTATCGTGATCCAAACTTCCCATTTGCATCTATTCGGACCGATTTCAGTGACCCTGTCATTGCACCATTCATGCATAAGAGAACGCTAATGAATTGGTAATTCGGCTGTTCTAAGGACCTCCTTCTCCGGCCAGGCATCTCCCACCTTTCGGAAATCCGGACTAGTTATCCAAGCCCCAGATACCCGAAGCTTGTTTTCCACTCCCATGTTGGGAGGGACGATGAGGCAACTATCTCCTTTTTCTCATGTCATGCTTGACCCACGTGAGCTTGGGGAATTATTTTCGGACGTCCCACCAACATTATAGGGATGTAATGAACCGATGAAAACAGTGGAAATCATGCATGCTACGGTATTCAAGGAAAAAATTGAAGCGCGAAAGTACCATTACAAGGTTTGTAATTTGTTACAATACCCGGGGGTCAACTCCCCCCATGTACGGGTTGACCCCGTCAAAAGAAAGTTGCAGCTCCGCCACCCTTCGGCTTGTGGCGTCCAAGAGTTGCTATCGCCGACTCAACTCCCGCTCCTCCTCAGCAGCTGCGGGGCGCAGTTCATCAGCCTTGGCTCTGGCACTTTCTACGCCAGCCTAAATGGCAGACATCTTTCCAAAAGCCTGCCTCATATGCTCTTCTGCCTCTGCCAGCTGGGCCTTCAATAGTGAGATCAGCTCAGATTGTGCATTAAGAGAGACTGAGTGCTCATCTTCATGGGTCTGCATCTGTTGGACCTCACTTTCAGCCTCCTTGAGTTTATTGATATTGGTCGCCTTCCTCCGCTGCCAGCCCACGCTGAGACCGCGATCATACTCCCGGATCTGCTTGGCCATGAGATCTCAGATGAGCACATGAGGATGTTGGGCATCCACTCCCCCCATCGCACAGTTCGCGCAGCCGCAAGCGATGTCTGTCCGTTATGTTCATCCATAGCATTTGGGGGGTGTCCTTGATGAAGCGTGTGATCATCTTCCACGATCGGCGGCGGACTATGCTACTATCCTCCTCGTCAGAGGCCGTTTCGTCCTAGTTTGCACGACTGGAAGGCTCGTACGCAGGATACGCCCGAAGGAAATCCTCGACATGATCTGCATCTGGTGTTGAATCTGGCACGACATTTGGCGTCGGAGCAGGCGTGAAGGGACTTGGGTCGGCCGATTGATCCTCGTCACTAGACTCCACTTCAATAACCTCAGGCACGACCCTTCTGGTGGCCCCACTAGTGATAGTGTGTGTAGCAGCTCGGGGAGATGGGGGGGACTATCTCCACCATCACCGGCATGCCCCTGGGTGGGATGCTTCCAGACATACCAACCAGCCTTGCCGCAACAACCCAAGCCAGTCGAAGAACTATATGATAGAGAGAGACACAGACACTAGTTGGCACAATCTACATGTGACAACGATGAATCCAGTAGAGAAAACATACAGAGATCGATCTCCTGGTGCTGCTCTTGAGTCGATGCTGATGGGACCCCGAGGCGTGGCCCTACGTATACTGTTGAAAGGTCTAGAGACTCCTGAGGAGCCACCTCGGGTGCTCTGGCCCCACCAGACGCAGAACTGCACGCAGCCGTATGCGCGGGTTCCGAAGGTCCTGCATCATCACCCACCATGGGGTGAGAGCGAGGCCTGCATACAAGTTCCTCCTACATGGTTCAAACATCGGTGAGAAATCCATGATTGCCCGAGAACGGACCGTAAGGAAAGAAGTTCAGAATTCTACCTCGAGAGCCTCTGCGAAATCATCATAATCTGATTCTTGGTCTCTGACTTCACCCTCCTCTAACAGGCTCCCTCTACCAGCCTCATCCTCTCGAGAGGAGTCCTCTGATTCTTCAGGCAAGGGGAAGAGCTCCCTCAGATCGGCAGCTGATAGCTGTGGGGGGACCGTCTGATCCAGCAGTACCCTCACCCGGTCTGTCATTGGGCGTGGGACACCACCAGAGTGGACGTAGTCCTCTAGATCGTCCAGGTATTGCTCCGCCTCCGCTGGAGACGCCGTGAAACCAGCCCGGACTAGGCCTATGCCCGGTAAATCCAGCCCAAGGCGATTCAAGTGCACCCATTTCTCGGGTGGGCTGAGAAATTTCCGGTTGACATCCCAAATGTCCCAGGCCTCTGGGAAGACCACATCCTCTACCACATCGATATGACGCAGCCGCTTCCCCGGAGCCTGGGTGGATATCCTACGAAATCCCCTCGGTGGCCGCCCCTCCGGATGGACCTGTTCTTCCGGAATCTTTGGATCCGCCACCGCTGCCACACCCTCAGCCGGCGCAGTTATCGCCGCCATGGCAGCCCCGCTACCGTGAGAGGCCCTTGCTGCCATCCGACCCCGACCTCGGGATAGAGGAGGCCCGCTGTCACCAACCCGAATAGTTGTCTTCCTCAGCATCTCCCCCAGATAAGCAGCCTTCCAGCTAATGGCATACTCCCTCACCAATCCAAAAGCGGCGGTGGATGGAGGCAATGCAATTCGCATCTTCCCATATTCCTGTGTGAACATGAGCCACTGTTTCCTCATCACAGACGGGTGCTCCTCGTGACTCATCTCCCAGTAGACCTGCGGGGTCAGGCGTTGGAGGCACCGGAACTGCCTCGCAAAGCGATGTGGGGTGTACAGTTCACAGAGCGACTCGCGATCCACTCATGCCACCAAAACTCCGCCTCGAAAGGCCAGGAGATAAGCTCAGTGCTCTTCCATTCCCCACCCGTCGTCAGTAAGTATCCTCGTCGTCAATGGAAATGGGTGGAAGTTAAACTCATCCGTCCTCCACACCCGGTTCAGCACCATCGGCACGGTTAGTTTGATTGGGAAGCTCCTGGCTGCATTCATAATGGAGGGATAGATGTTCGATCCCAGCGGAGAGATAGTGTTTGGATACTCATAAATCCCACTAATGTGCGCCACAATCCACCCATACAGAAGGTGGAAGGGACCGCATATCTTTGGCGGCTTCTTCCCCTCGCTAATGTGTCGTAGCATCCTGTACAACTTTGTGAGCATTGGAATCCCCAGATTGACCCGTCGCCCCATGGCCAACACTGATTCCATGATAAACGAGCTGGGTCGCAACCCCATGCGGGTATCCCTCACCGGTAGAATCCAACCTCAGATAAGGGCCACGATGAATGCCACCAGCCTGACTATCGGCTGTTGTTCAATGCTGACACTGAAACCCCAAGTCTTCCATTGGCTGTCCTCCAAGACCCACCAGTACGAGTGCTCCTTTCCTCGTTGGGCCACCTTCGGACAAGTTTGAGGCCTCGGAGGAAACTCTCGATTCTCTAGGAAGTTCAGGAACCTCTCGAACCACTTCTTAAAGTGGACATCCCTCACTGCTTCCTTGTCCTCTCTAGGGACCAGTGCCATCAGCGTCGATGCCAGTCGTGGCATCTGCTCTGTATCCTCCCACACGCTAATGAAGGGGAGGAACTCATCATACATGGCCCCCAAGATCGGAACCCCTGAAATCTGGTGGACATCCCATAGGCTGATGACCACGTCCCCATGGTGCAGGTGAAAAGTATTGGTTATAGAAGACCATTTGCTCAGTATCTCCAGCATCAGCTGTTTGGGTTGGTAATTGTGGAATTGGGAGGCCCATGTCGCCTCATACAAACCCACTCTCATTAGATCAGCCCCAAACTCCTCACATGAGGTGCCTACCCAGTAGGCACATGCCCAGTCATTGGTGAAGTTGCCGCCCTAGTGTAGGTCCCACTCATCGGGCCACCACTTCTTCGGATCCGACAATGCCGCCTTCAGCATGGTATAGTACATAGGAGGGGATGTCTCCGGTTGTAGTGGCATCCCGTCAATATTGTTCACATGGTTGTAGAGACAGTTGGCAGTGACGGGTCTGAAATCCTCTCATGCATGACCATCGGCCGTCCTGAACCACTGACACTGGCATGACGTGCTCCTAAACCAGCAATTTTGTTCGTCCCTACTCGCATCAGGGATGAAGACGTAATCTCTTAGCCCAAAGCCATACAAGGGCAGTTTCTTGCACTGTAGATAGTTCTCCTGGCCCTCTGATAGTATTTCTGTCAAAGAAGTATGGTCCGAGTGGCTTCGGACCATCTATCCTAGACCCAGAAAGTTATCCATCTCGTCCCTCCAGGCAGCGTCTGCAAGGACCCCCAATACAGCCTCTCGATGGGCCATTTCGTTTTCAGCACTCGGAAAAGGATTTTTGTTCGAACTAGATCACGAAGCTTGCTCATGAAGATCCATCTCAATGTTCGGGCATAAAACCAAGCTGCGGAGTCTAGCCTAGTCTGGCAAACAGAAGTTCGCTTGGCGCAGTCGTGGAGTCGGAGACCCGCGATTCGCCGCAAAGCTTGATTCGTGAAGAGCAGACGCAGAGTACGCGGAGCTTCGCAAAGTCGAGAGCGCAAGAGGACAAGAGTCACAAGAGGACAAAAGAGAGGTCATCCCCCCAATTTATAGGCAGCGACCCCGGAGCTTTGCGGTGCATCCCGCCTATGCGGAGCTTCGCGGCGCGTTCGGACCGCGTGGCCGCCGACAGCTCGTCCGACCCCTTCACGAGGCCGCATCGCGAACCGCCGATAATTTTGGCGATTTTCCCTCAGACTTTGACCCTTCATCCCTCCATGGCTCCAAGTTTGAGGGGGGCATTTATTGGCGCCAAAACCTTTCACGCATAGAAGGGACGGAAAAGAAACCCCGCGCGCTACCCCGTGAAGCGATGGCACAAAGCACCCCCTGATCATCGCGGCCTTCGCGAAGCATAGGAGGCGGTAACACTCCGCGAACGCCGTGACATTCGCGAGCCCACCACAAAGAAACTGCAGCCCCTTCACGCCCCGTGAGATCTACTTCATGGCACCACTTTCCTGTAAATACTGGTTTCCCCCTGAGCCCAGAAGACGGACGATCCGACCTTTCAGCTTCTCAGCTCCCGAATCGCGAAGCACCCTTCGCCCCCCGGGAATCATGAGCTCTGCGAGGTACTTCTACTTCGCAAGATGCCTTCGCCATGTCTCGTCTTGAGACCATCTTCCTAGAGGGATGCCTGGTTGCACCCAAATTTACCCTACTGGTAAAAGCGATCGATGTAGTACATGTAGGGGTCGAATCCATAGGGACCGAAGAAGTAACCTTGAGACGCTATGATTGTGTGAAGGATGGAATATGAAGTAGCCCACTTTGGATTTGATTTTGGATGGTTTTTAAAGAACATTAATAAACCTAAGTGAATTCAATTAAATGGAAATGGGTTGATCTTAGGATTATGCTTGGGGTAGATTGAATAAATTTTACTTCATTAGACAATTTTGGTTTTATTAATTTTTTATGAATCCATTCTTCAAAAATAACATTACATTCATCATTTTCTGGTTTGGTGCTTACTAAACACAATTACTAATCCCGTATACACTTAGAGAACCAAATTCATGATCTCCCCGAGGTATATGGTCATTTAGTAATTGAATTTAGTTTGCTCAAACACAGTAAAGATGAAGAGTAGAAATAATTGAAGAATGGATGTCTTAAATTAATTATCCAATTAAAAACAATTCATTCAAAAAATAACATTCAATCCAGCCTTTTCATCCTCCTAAGATCATCCCATTAAGGGTTTATCCCTCCATTGATGGTATACTCTCAATGGTGGGCGGAAGATGGATAACAGGAATTGGATTGAAGAAATTAAAACCGCGAAAATAACGAGAACTCCTCCGTGTGTGTGAATGAAATTCACACCTATGTGTGAACTAATTCACAACAACACAGAGATATCACTGTGCTTTGTGATAATAAAGTTTTAATAAGATAAATGGAAAATATATAAGTGAATGAGGTTGATTAAGAACATAAAGATATAAGAAAGAAACTTACATGGAAATGGAAAACATTACAAAGGAAATTTGGAAGCATAACTTTACAATGAAACAAACAAAAAAAGATGATATGAAAAATATCCACCCCTATTCTCTTCACCAATAGCTCCTTATATAGGCATATTAGGAGCCTTAGGTACATCCCCCAACAATTAATTCACCCCCAACAATTAATTGTGTAATATGGAGGGTGAATAATCAAAAGGAAATTGATGTTTTAAATTTGACCCGGAAAACTGTCCAGATACGTCCACCATATTGACGTGTGAATTCTCAATTGCAGAAGGCCGAATCAGGAGGGATTGTAGAAGTGTAATATCTTCGTAACTGTGTCTTCTAGAATCTCTCAAACGTTCAGGAACTTTGGCTCATCCGTTTGGAAGTTATGGTCCAAATGGTGGGATGTATATCTGTGCATTAATGTCGAGTCCACCATTTAAATCTCAACATCAGATCCCTTTATCCTCATGAAAACATCGGAATTTGCTCCGGCCACAGTTGAATAAAATGATCCTCATATGTTTATCTTTCTACTGTATAAATTTGAGCTTCATTGGGCTTGGTTTCTGGGCCCCACATTTGTTTGATGGGCCTTAGGCCCATTATGCTTTTTCCAGCAAGTTTCTGCCTTCAGGCGCAAAATTCTCCATCTTCCTTTGGGATTCATCCAGCGGACTTAAAAGATAAAATGTTCCAAACATAGTGATCAATCATATCTCAAAATTTTATATTACGAAAATGAACATAATATTGTCAACAGACAAATGAAAGATTGGGCCCAAATTTTCATTTTAAACATTAATTACATTTTTTATGAGAAATGAAGTTCTATTTATGTAATGCACTAAAAACAATGTTTATGGACTTTGGAAAAATTAATATAAAGATATTAACAATTAATATTAGCCACTTTCAGTGACTAATCACACCCCCCAACTTGAGTTTTTCTAGTCCCGAGCAAAATAAATTACAAATATGAAATTCAAATCCCCTTTTCCAAAAACATTTTAATACACATTGCTCACCCAAATATCTAACACCAAAAAATTATGAAAACCGATCAAAATCATTAAAAACAAGCTAGGTCCATAAGCATATCCCAAACCCAAGCCCATTACTTTGTTCAAATTCATCGCCACATTTCATCCAATTCCAATTAAGCATGATAAAGTGTTGTGCATCATAAAAGATATGGGGCCCATTTTATTGTTCAAGGGGAAAAATGGAAGTGCTAGGTGGGAATCACATTAAACCTTAAGATGAGTATCCCTTTTTTTATTTTTTTTTATTTTATTTTTTTAACCACAATAGATATGAAAATACTAACTCTGGGCAAGAAAACTATGGATTCACGATCCCCAAGTGTCGGATGCCACACATATTGTCAATTTCATGCTCTACAATAGAGATATAAAGCCTAACTCTGGGCAAGACAACTATGGAGTCACGATCCCCAAGTGTCGGACGCCATGCATTTGGACAAAACATTGCTCTATGTGGGCATTTTTTTGTTTTTTTGTTTTTTTGGATACTCAAATTAAACTAAAAGTGACCCCAGAACCCTATGCTATAATGAAAGAGACCCAAGAACTCAAATTTACACCCACGATCCAGTAGATGTGAATTGTGGAATTTTTATTAAGAGGATGAAATTGTAAACATTGAAAATTCACATCGGACAACCGCACTTTCCAAAAACTATGCTCATGAACTTAAAATTTCATTAAAATCAAAATCAAGGCATGCAAAATTTATTTGATATCCAATTTTAGAGTTTGCAATGTGTGTTTATCATGTTTATGGTTAATGGAATTTTTCTTTTCATACATGTTTTTATTCACAAAAAAAAATCATTTTTTATCTCCCCCCAAATTAGAATGACACTGTCCCCAGTGTTTAAAGAAATGAAAAGTTAGAAGTGGGTAGGAGAGGAGTTCAAAGATGAAATTGATAATGATAAACATGGAAAAAATTCACCTGGTTTTTAAAGTTGAGGTTCATGATGCTCCAAATTACTCCTTTGATCTCTTTGGGGATGTAGGCACCTCCTTGATTGAACATGTATCACCCAAAATAGTTCCTGAACCATAAAAGGAAGGACAAAGCAGACAAAACAAACAACACAATGATTTATTTAATTCCAAGTACCATCATTTTCATGTTTTTTTTAAATCAAACTAATGATACATTGTCTTCTTTTAAATTTCTGGGTAAGGTATTACTCAGGGATCACACTGCGTGACACGGATGAATACGGTGCTCCCCTTTCATACCCATCCATACTCATAAATGAAGAACAGGTCAAGAGTCTAATTTGTTTTTTAACCTACAAAAACATAAATAAAATAAACTGATGATACATTGTCTTCTTTAAATTTCTTGGTAAGGTATTACTCAGGGATCACACCACGTGACACGGATGAATACGGTGCTCCCCTTTCATACCCATCCATACTCATAAAAGAAGAACAGGTCAACAGTCTATATATAAAAAAATAACAAAATTAAGCAGAAGGAAACAAAAGATGATTCACAGTGATTGGAAAGATGAAAACCCTGGGTTGCCTCCCGTGCAACGCTTTTGTTTAACATCGTTAGCCAGACTTGTACCCTAAATCTATCAATTTTTCTCTGGTTCATATGTTGGATCAGTTAACTCCTCCTTGGATTCTTGTTTATTGAATTATTCAATGAATTGTTTTAACCTATGACCATTGACTTTGAAGATATGACCACTTGTGGGATCCTGAATCTCTATTTCCCCATGAGGGTACACATGATGCACTAGGTATAGACCAGACCATCAGGACCTTAGCTTTCCTGGGTGTAGATGACGTTTTGAACTATACAAGAGCAAAAATTTTCCCAGTTCAAAGTGTTTGACTTTGAGATTCCTAGATTGGTAGGCTTGAACTTTAGATTTATTTATCCTTGAATTTTCATAAGCCTCCATCCTAAGTTCCTCGAGTTCATTAAGATCTAATTTCCTTTTTGTTTCATCCAAAGAGATGTCAAAGTTCATTTTTTTTATTGCCCAAAAGGCCTTATGCTCAATTTCAACAGGTAAATGACATGCTTTTCCATAAACCAATCTATACGGTGACATGCCTAGGATAGTTTTGAAAGCAGTTCGATATGCCCAAAGGGCATCTAAGAGTTTCTCGGACCAATATTTCCTAGAGGGATTGATAGTTTTTTCAAGAATTTACTTAATTTTTCTATTTGCCAACTCAGCTTGACCGTTGGTTTGAGGATGGTATGCAGTGGAAACTTTATGAGTAATACCATACTTAGACATGAGGGAAGAGAATGGGCAGTTGCAGAAATGGGTTCCACGATTACTGATTACAGCCCTAGGAATTCCAAATCGAGAAAATATATGCTCTTTCAGAAATCGGATCACAACATGGTGGTCATTGGACTTGGTGGGAATGGATTCAACCCATTTTGAGACATAATCAATAGCTAAGAGGATGTATAGGTATCCCTTAGAGTTTGGAAAGGGTCTCATGAAATCAATTCCCCAACAATCAAAAATTTCAATGACTAAAATGGGAGTGAGGGGAATTTGATTCCTTTTGGTAATGGATCCTAATTTCTGACACTGAGGACAACTTTTGCAGAATTAGAAGGAATCCTTAGTGAGGTTCGGCCAGTAGAAACCACTTTGGAGGACCTTTTCAGTGGTTTTATTTGTAGAAAACTGGCCTCCACATGACTCCCCATGACAAAATTTTAGAATGGACTCTTTCTCAGACTCGGGAATACATCTCCTGATGATTTGATCAGGATAGAACATGAAGAAGTAAGGATCATCAAACACATAGTGTTTTACATCAGAAAGGAATTTCCTCTTAGCTTGGGTCCCAATGAATTTTGTAATGTCACCCGTCACCAAATGGTTTGCTATGTCAGCATACCAAGGGAAATCACTCACTGAATAGAGGTGCTCATCGGGAAATGAATCAGACACAGAGAGGTGGTGTGAGTTGTCTTTGAATTCCATCCTAGAGAGGAGATCAGCTACAATATTTTCAACACCCTTTTTATCCTTAATGGTTAAATCGAACTCTTGAAGAAGAAGGACCCACCTAATTAATCTAGCCTTGGCATCTTGTTTTTGGAAAAGGTATTTTAGGGCTGAATGATCAGTGAAGACAATGATGGGTGATCCTAAGAGATAAGACCTGAATTTCTCTAAGGCAAAGACAACAACAAGCAACTCTTTCTCGGTGGTGGTGTATTTTATTTGTGCATCATTTAAAGATTTGCTTGCATAAGAAATGACATGTGGAGTTTTCTCACACCGTTGTCCTAAGACTACTCCTACAACAAAATCACTTGCATCACACATGAGCTCGAAAGGAAGTTTCCAATTTGGAGATTGCATGATAGGTGGAGATATAAGAGTTGACTTGAGTGTAGAGAATGATTCCTCACAGCTTTCTGTCCATAAAAATGGAGCATCTTTTACCAATAGAGCATAAAGTGGTCGAGAAATAGAGCTGAAATTCCTAATGAACCTTCTATAAAAACCAGCATGTCCTAAGAAGGACCTCACTTCCTTAACAGTTTTAGGAGAGGGAAGGTGACCAATGATGTTAAACTTAGCTTTATCAACTTCAATCCCTCTACCAGATACCAGATGACCTAGAACAAGTCCTTCCCTTACCATGAAATGGCATTTTTCCCAATTTAGTATGAGATTCTTATCCTCGCACCTTGACAAAACCTTTTCAACATTTATAAGGCATACCTCAAAAGTATCCCCAAAAATGGAGAAGTCATCCATGAAGACCTCTAAAAAATCCCCCACCATATCCGAGAATATTCCAATCATGCAACACTGGAAGGCACCAGGGGCATTACATAACCCAAAGGGCATGCGCTTGAAGGCAAAAGTGCCAAATGGACAAGTGAAGGTTGTTTTTCCTTGATCCTCTAAGGAGACTTTGATTTGATTATACCCTGATAATCCATCTAGGAAGCAATATAATTGATGACCCACCACTCGCACAAGGACTTGATCAAAAAAGGGTAAGGGGAAATGGACTTTCTTGGTACAAGAGTTGAGCTTCCTATAGTCAATACAAACTCTCCATCCACTACTCACCCTTGTTGGATGTAGAGACCCAAAGCTTAACATACATGGAAATTATATTAATTTTTCGGAATACTTAGTACATAACAAAAACACACACACACAAGGATCGTAATAGTTTAGTGTCTTTGGAAACTCAGAATATAATCTTCTAATCATGGTGGAAGATCTTCAACATCTCCCATAAAGATCTTCCTTTTTATACCTAAAACCTTTATTTATATCCTGGGGAAAGGAAAACATAAAAGGGTGAGCTCAAATGCTCAGTATGGGTAAAAAAAATAAATATCAATCACATCATATACATAAGAACATAGCTTTTGAAATCTTAACCTGTAAAAGAGATCATAATTTCATAACCTGGGATAACTCATGGCAGTGAAATGTAATCACAATAATCATAACTTAAAACATTAAACTTTGTGGCATAAACACATAATCATAGAGAATCATTTCTTGTTAGTCAAGACTCATTGCCAAGACTATCTTAGTGGACAAAGTCCCTTTCTGAACTGAGTCACCCTCGTTCCAGTCCTGTTTCACTGAACCGGTATAACCTACCGTTCCAGCCCTGTCTATCTCATGAGATATAAAATATTTACCCAATGCATTGGGGGGAGATATAGGTCCCACCCATCTCATAATGATACCATTCTTATGTGTTCCACAAAATCATAAATCATACATCATTGCATAACCCATGTAATACAAATGGGAATCTTAAACATCATGACATCATAAAACAATTCATATAAGATAAAGGATTTCATAAAAATAATTCCATCACAACATAATCAAATCAATGTAATAATAGAGATAAAAACAGAACCCTTTATTATCTTAGATGGAAAATAATTTTGATAAAACACTTGAACTCCATTCTTGAGGAAAATATCCTTTCTTCTTCAAAAACATTTTTCCTTTCTTAACATGTCATACAACTTTAAACTAAAAGAAGTTGATTAAAAATAAACTTGAAAACTTGTAAAGGATTCTTCTTGGAAATAATTTTTTTAAAATCCATTCAGGTCGTATAAGTTAAAAAAACATTCTTCATACTTTTGTCGGAAAAGTCAAAAAAGTACCTCGTATGAAAAACGACAAAAGATTCCTTTCATATTCTTTACTAAAAACTCACCGAAGGGTAAAATAGGATTTAAAATATTGTAAGTGGATGGAAATAATATTACATATTTAGGAAACATGGATGTGGATGATAAAATAAACCCCAGTAAATACTAAAGTATAAACAATCTCGGATAAAAATGAGATTGTGATATTTCCCTTACCTTAGGTCTGATTTGCTTCGTAAGTTTCCGAACCTCCTGTATATTGATTTAAATAATGTCATTGACTTATTACAGAATCTTATTCATTGTTATGATATCATATATGGTTCACTTATGACTTTATATTACCCGTTCTTTTGTAAATTCCATGTTAAAGAGCGTTTTGGGTAAAATTATTTCATTTGTCGTCCGTGTTTTGACTTGTAATTTATTCATATGATTAATTAGATCATGATTACCTTATTCTAGAATATAAAACATGATTTATATATATATATTCAGAATATAAATATATATAATAAATCAGTAAATGGAAAGAAATACACCGTTCATGGAGACGGTAGTCTGTACGTACGCATGAATGCTTTTTTCGTTTCCTTATTGAATTGAATGGAATTAAGTAGACGACATACATATAAATATACATAAATCCAGTATCATTATTATGTCATATATTTCATCAGTACTTATTATATATACTTTATAATCATTCATGAATGGTTAATCATTGAGAATGAATCTCATTGCGTCGTGGAGACGGTAGTCCGTACGTACGCACGAGCGATGATATCGTTCCCATGGTCGTGGAATTGTGTTGAAATATATGTATACTATTTCAGTATCAATATCACATTATAATAATAATATATAGTTACTCATTACACCATTATACCCATCCAATTAAGTTGGTGGCGGAAAATAGAATACACCACGGCGTGGAGACGGTATTCCGTACGTACGCACGCGCGGTGATTTCCTTTTTCCGTAGGATGGATAAAAGGTTAATTAGAGTTGTTCCATATTTATAATAACATATCAGTATATAATAAATACTTGTAACGCCTCGACCCCAGCTACCCAGAGTCGGTGCATTACTTCGTAACATTGGCATGATCACAAAAGATCAAGTCTCGAAAGACCGATTAGTTTAGTAGCGTTGGAAACACTAGATACATTCGTAAACGTTACATTACATCATAAAGTGAAAAACTACAATAACAAAGTCTCCATAGTCCACACTCATATCCTCTTCTGACAATCCCTGCAGGTCATTCATAAAATAATTCTTCACATCCTGGAAAATATTAAAACATTGAAAGGGGTGAGCTCAGATGCTTAGTAAGGATAACAATATTGCGGAAGCTTTCATAAATAAACATTAACATTTAAGGCAATGTATAACTAAAACCAAATCCTTTTTAAACTTGAACTTCAGAATAATATGGCAAAAATAAAATTAAATAATGCCATTTACTTACTCACATGGATATTCTACTAGTCAAATAATCACATGCAATATCAATAACCACTTTCATAATGAGGGAATGTATAATGCCAGACATTCTGAAACATTTTGTCAAGGCCTCGGCCAAGACGTCTAAAATTATTAAGGCCTCGGCCAAAACCATAAATCAAATTGGGAAAGTTCCTCGGCCAATTCCACGTCTAGTTGTCTCATGAGACCTACCGATGCATCGAGGAGCTATAGCAGGCTCCGCCCGTCACTTATTAAGTCCAATACATTCCTCATATGAATAGTTTTAAACATATCATAAACCATAATATAATCATATCACATAAAACATGCATAAAGAAAACATAACATTTACACATTTCAAACACAATATATCAATACAACACATTGATATAATAAAAAGGCTTTCAAAACCATTTTCAATACCAAAATAAAAGAAAGTTAAAACTTTGTATTTATTTTTCATTAAAAAAAATGATGGCTTGTAGAGGAAGCCGAAACTCATATAATGGTCACGGTGGCGGGGAAGTCGTTGTCGCCGCGTAAGTATGGAAAGAAAAACATTCCCTTTTTGTCGTTTAGTAAAATCCTTCGTATAAAAAATATCCCATTTGAATAAACGTAAAAGTCAAAAGTGTTTATATACCGTATAAAAGAAAGTTGTGTATAAACCAAATATGCCTCAATGAAAGGAGATTGAGACGATGTCCTTAAAAAGATCATATTTTAAAATAAAATAGATATATTATGTGTATTCACTATAATTACCCATAAACAAAGTACAAATACAAGATATGACATAATAATATCATGACTTAATTTGAAAGTAGGAGATTAAGCCAAAGAATGGAAATTGGGTTAAGAAATTCCTTTACCTCGTGTCTGACTTGACTCAACCGTTCTTTAACCTCCTGAATAATAAACTAGAGTTAATATATACCTTATTAAGAACCATTTTCAATTTCATTATCCTTTTTATATCACTTATTACAATGATATGAACATTATGTAATTATTTAAGTTAATAACGGTCGTTTTGTCGATCTTTTGTACTAGAGTCAACAATAAACTTCTTATAATTACAAGTTGTTTATGTGGTAGAATATCCATTATCTCCAGAATTATATTCATGATTTAGATGTCATATATATCATATATATCCAGTATATACATTCATTTATAATATTATGTAACATTTAGAGGTAAGAAATGAAATGCACCGTTCATGGAGACGGTAAGCCGTACGTACGCATGAATGCTACTTTCATTTCTATTTAGTATTTAATAGAATGAAATCATAATGATATAAAGGTATAATATAGTTCCAGTATAATATCATATATAATATCATTTACTCCATCCTTTATACATCCCACATATGGCATTAACGATTCAAATCACTTTGAGGGGGCGGTAGTCCGCACTTCCTAAAATGAAATTATCGCGTTTACCCATAATGGAAATCATAAAGTATGCCATAAATGAAAAATACAGAAGCATAAGGAAAACCTAAACATAATATATATATCATATATGAAAATAGTTTCATCAAAATGGCCACCATTATAGGTGTTAAAAGAATTTGAACAATCATCGTTTCGTGAGGCAGTATTTCTCCACCCACAGAAACAGTATGTTCTTTAACCATTAGACGAATGTGTGTGTAAGTGTAAACCAAATACTTATCATAACAACATCCTAGTTTATTTTAGATACTGGTTTTGTTACAAAAGAAAGGAATGAAAAGAGTTTAAGGGGCTGGAGAAGCAAAATGAAACAAAACAACATTAGAGAAGACATTACCTTAAAAATAGGGTAGCTCTTTTTGATTTGAGCCAATGGCTTCCTTGGGAAGAATTATGCCCAAAGTGAGGCTTCTAGGAGTAAGTGAGGGATGTTGGGAGAGTATATGGGCAGGGGTTGGCCGAGCCAAATGGCTTTATGGTGTGAATAAGGTGGGAGTGGTGGGGGCCTTTTATAAGTGGAGAGGAGGGGCACTTTTGGAAAGTAATGAAATGTTACATTATTATACAATTCTTTTCGGATTCTAAAGGTACCACACTTATATAATTCGTGGATAAGGTGATAGGGGTTAGAAATCTCCTCATACAATAGGCTTTGGACAAATGTAAGCCTTGGATTTTTCATTATCTTCTCATTTTATTTAAATCGTTAAATAATGAGGTCATCGCTCCATCATCATGATGTCATAAATAATTTAATTTATTTAATGTCTAAAAATTCTAAAAAAATACTATGATGTAGGAAATCTTTTTATCTTTCTAATGAGTATTTATAATCAAAATTTTGACTTGTGTAACCCCACTTAAAAACTGTTTTAGTAAAACAACTCATGTTTGTGTCAATTTAATTTTAACATTAAATAAATATATATTAATGTCATTTTCCAACCAAAGTGGCTCCATGGGGTCCCCAAGTTGACCCATGGGTTGTCTTGGTCGGCCATGACTCATCCAATAGGAGTAGGACAAGTTTCAAGCTCATATGATATTATTAAAACATTGTTTTTACCTTAAACTACACTAATTAACTCTAACCGCGATTAAGAACTTAAAAGTTACTATTCACCAAAAAATTATTTTAATCTCATTGAACCACATTTTACTTCTTAATGACAACCATGTATGTCGGATTTTTGAAAATGAAATCACAGAAGTGGTAATATTTCATTTAAACGAAAAATCAGTTATTTAACTACCACTTAGGGGTTTCACTATTCATCAAAAATTGAAGTTTTTCAGAACAATGCCAAAATTTCACCCTAAGCTATAATTGATATTCCTAATTCAAAAATGATGTCTCTTTTAAACATATAAGTTTCATTAATTAATTTTATAATTAATTCCCGCTGTCACAACAAATAGCGTGTTTTTAAGAAACAATTTATATCAAAAGATTGGCAATTGTTTATGTCCAATTTCAATGTTAAATTAATTCTAATGACCACCATTAGATAAAATGGTAAAAATATATTCTAATTATACTTTAAAACCACTAAATAGTATAATTTATCACAATAAATTATTTTGATTAAAAAATTTGTTTTAAGTATTTTTCACTATTCATAAAGAAATTGGAAGTTCTCAGAAAGTTACAAAAAATTCAACTTAGGATAATTTCGATATTACGAATACAAAAATGAAGTCCATTTTGAAATATAAAATTTCTATAATTTTAAAAAGTGGTTATTACTATTCATAACGGCTACTTTGATTAGTCGCGGTGTTTTAGAACTCGAAGTTGCGTACAATGCAAGCTATTGCATTATTGAATGAGAAGCGTATCATGGAAGCTCGGGGTGTTACATTCTCCCCTCCTTCAATAAATTGCGTCCTCGCAATTTGAAATTTTTCTTTGAAAACAAAAGGTTGAAAAGAGAAAATACCTTTGAGGAAAACCCACATCGGAAATAAGATTAATAAAATTTAGCCTTAATAATAGGTAAAGGGAAATGAAAAAGTCACCACCCAATTATGTTCTCGATTAGGAGAACATTGGTGGCAATTAGAGACATATAATTGGAGGAATAACCTAAATATTTGTAGGGAGTGATTGAGGTCATCAATTACAATCAACTATCAAATTGAGGGCCTCAAAGCCTTCAATCTATGCTGATTTAAAATATCAGCAGTTCAACAAGACATAAGGTATTAGGATAACACATTTTTTTGTTTTAATATCCCTTTACTAAAGTTTAAGAATTAATTTATTCATTGAATAAGAGACAGGTATATATATATTTATGCTTGACAATTAGATTTTCAACCTTCAACTCATCTTTCACTCAAAAAGATAATAGAACTCAAAAATATTATACTTATCCTAATTGTATAAGGTTCCAAATGTTAACACATACCATTTAGATTAGTAAAATTATTTTGTAATAACCAGGGACTTCCTGTAGGCTAGTGGTAGGAAATAAAGGCTTGTCGCACTATGGTTGTGGGTTCGATTCCTGCAGCTTTGTCCGACGCGATGGGTTATTCCCCACCCTGCAGGTTGTCCTTTTCCTAAAACTATAGTATTATAATATTCCAAAAATAATCTTCAGAAATTCTTAAACCTTAAACAATACTATCCAAAGATCAACTTAATCCACTCCAACCTTTATAGTTATCCAAAATACCTCTGTCCAGACTTTCTCTAAAAGGTCTCTTAATTCCAAAATCAATTGTAACATCAGATTCCCCAAACAAAGAAAAGTTTCTCTTATTGTCACATACTAAAAATATGATTACCTTAATCATATTAAAACCTTACTGAAATCAAAAAGTACTGAAGTGCAATCCTTATATATATATCACATTATTCTTATAACCAGAATATAATCCATGAGTCCAAAAGCACCAATACATTAGTTATTCTGCTTCAACTGTAGTAACAGCATAAGATTGTCCTTGATCCCTTGGTCTTTTCTGAGGTAAGTTTCCCTGATGCTTAGGACATTCATTTGCATAATGACCCATTTCTCTACAATTGTAGCATTCAACTTTGATAGCCTCTTTCTTTCCCTTGCAATCACGAGCCCGGTGACCATTTTCTCCACATTTATAACAAACTCCCATTCCTTTTAGGCAAGTACCAGGGTGATTCTTCCCACAATTATCACATAATGGAAAATCCTTCTTTCCCTTTTTCCCTTTATCTGTCTCTTGTTCCACCATTCTCTTCTTCTCTTGCTTTACTTTGTTGTCATAATACTTAAAGAATTCCTTTTCTGTCTTGATAACACACGAGGTAATATCTTCGTATGATGAGAAGGATTGTGATACTAAAGCTCGACGGAGAAATGGTTTTAACCCATCAAAGAAACGATCAATCTTACTCCTTGGGTTACGTATATAATCGGAAGCATGCCTCGCTAACCTTGTAAAGTTCGCCTCATACTTTGCGACATTCTCATCCTCCTTCTGCCTCAGACTCAGAAATTGCCTTTCCATATCTGCTCGATGGTCACGAGGAAAGTATTTTTCTAAGAAAAGCTCTTTGAACTCCCTCCATTCCATATTCGATACGTCATCATCTTCCTTTGTGTTTTGAATCAGCGACCACCACTGATCGGCATCTCCAGTGAGGCGGTAAACTGCCATGACAACCTTCTCCCTTTCGTTACTCCCCAAGGCATGGAATATTTTCTCTATGGAGTTTATCCATTGCTCAGCTACTAATGGATTTGTACCACCATTAAATGTTGGCAGTTTTTGCCTCATGAAGCGGTCTAACATTGATCCTCCACGTTGCGGATCAGGGTGATCCATACGAGTAAGGTTATTATTCATAACCCGAGTGAGTTGTCCCAGTATGGTAATAAGTTGATAAGCACCAGTTGTATTTCCAACTCCATAATAATTTTCTTGAGCAGGAGGGCAATCCCTGCACGGAGTGCGTGCATTGATACGGTTTCCATTCCTTCCACTAGGTGCCATTTCTAAACAATGGCATAAACTAAATTAGTTTATGAATCAGAATACATAATTCCATACTTGTAAAATACTTAACATAAATTGAACTATTTATGGATATAATCCATAATTATAAAAATGTTTTCTTTGAGGAAGTATATACTCGTAACCCTTCATAGTGGTTTGGAATGAAAATGGGAATTATCCAAAGCATATCCCCCGGGAGTGTCGTAACCAAGAGTGCAGCAAGGCCCGTTGTCGTGCACCAGTTCCCGTTCGAGTCTAGCTCAAAGCGGTGTTTTCGGGTGTTACCCCTAGGTACATCTGTGCCAGAACCGCCTCTACCTGCTCGTATCCAGACATGGATGTATTGCTCGGAAAACTCACAACACCTCTACAATAACAAAATTCTAGGAAGTTCTTCTATACTAATCCTCAAAGTCTATCTTCAGGATATGTGCTCTAATCAGAGTTTATCTAAATCTAGCTTCCAAGGTTAGTACTAAACTGCCTCTGATACCAACTATAACGCCCTGACCGCAGATACCCAGAGTCGGTGCATTACTTTGTAACATTGGCATGATCACAAAAGAGCAAGTCTCGAAAGACCGATTAGTTTAGTAGCCTTGGAAACACTAGATACATTCGTAAACGTTACATTACATCATAAAGTGAAAAACTACAATAACAAAGTCTCCATAGTCCACACTCATATCCTCTTCTAACAATCCCTACAGGTCATTCATAAAATAATTCTTCACATCCTGTAAAATATTAAAACATTGAAAGGGGTGAGCTCAGATGCTCAGTAAGGATAACAATATTGCAGAAGCTTTCATAAATAAACATTAACATTTAAGGCAATGTATAACTAAAACCAAATCCTTTTTAAACTTGAACTTCAGAATAATATGGAAAAAATAAAATTAAATAATGCCATTTACTTACTCACATGGATATTCTACTAGTCAAATAATCACATGCAATATCAATAACCACTTTCATAATGAGGGAATGTATAATGCCAGACATTCTGAAACATTTTGTCAAGGCCTCGGCCAAGATGTGTAAAATGATTAAGGCCTCGGCCAAAACCATAAATCAAATTGGGAAAGGTCCTCGGCCAATTCCACGTCTAGTTGTCTCATGAGACCTACCGATGCATCGAGGAGCTATAGCGGGCTCCACCCGTCACTTATTAATTCCAATACATTCCTCATATGAATAGGTTTAAACATATCATAAACCATAACATAATCATATCACATAAAACATGCATAAAGAAAACATAAAATTTACACATTTCAAACATAATATATCAATACAACACATTTATATAATAAAAACGCTTTCAAACCCATTTTCAATACCAAAATAAAAGAAAGTTAAAACTTTGTATTTATTTTTCATTAAAAAAAATGATGGCTTGTAGAGGAAGCCGAAACTCATATAATGGTCACGGCGGCGGGGAAGTCGTTGTCGCCGCGTAAGTATGGAAAGAAAAACATTCCCTTTTTGTCGTTTAGTAAAATTCTTCGTATAAAAAAATATCCCTTTTGAATAAACGTAAAATTCAAAGGTGTTTATATACCGTATAAAAGAAAGTTGTGTATAAACCAAATATACCTCAATGAAAGGAGATTGAGACGAAGTCTTTAAGAAGATAATTTTTAAAATAAAATTGATCTATTATGTGTATTCACTATAAGTACCCATAAAGAAAGTACAAATACAAGATATGACATAATAATATCATGACTTAATTTGAAAGTAGGAGATTAACCCAAAGAATGGAAATTGGGTTAAGAAATTCCCTTACCTCGTGTCTGACTTGACTCAACCGTTCTTTAACCTCCTGAATAATAAACTAGAGTTAATATATACCTTATTAAGAACCATTTTCAATTTCATTGTCCTTTTTATATCACTTATTACAATTATATGAACATTATGTAATTATTTAAGTTAATAACGGTCGTTTTGTCGATCTTTGGTACTTGAGTCAACAATAAACTTCTTATAATTACAAGTTTTTTATGTGGTAGAATATCCATTATCTCCAGAATTATATTCATGATTTAGATGTCATATATATCATATATATCCAGTATATACATTCATTTATAATATTATGTAACATTTAGAGGTAAGAAATGAAATGCACCGTTCATGGAGACGGTAAGCCGTACGTACGCATGAACGCTACTTTCATTTCTATTTAGTATTTAATGGAATGAAATCATAATGATATAAAGGTATAATATAGTTCCATTATAATATCATATATAATATCATTTACTCCATCCTTTATACATCCCACATATGGCATTAACGATTCACATCACTTTGAGGGGGCGGTAGTCCGCACTTCCTAAAATGAAATTATCGCGTTTACCCATAATGGAAATCATAAAGTATGCCATAAATGAGAAATAAATAAGCATAAGGAAAACCTTAACATAATATATATATCATATATGAAAATAGTTTCATCAAAATGGCCACCATTATAGGTGTTAAAAGAATTTGAACAATCATCGTTTCGTGAGGCAGTATTTCGCCACCCACAGAAACAGTATGTTCTTTAACCGTTAGACGAATGTGTGTGTAAGTGTAAACCAAATAATTATCATAACAACATCCTAGTGTATTTTAGATACTGGTGTTGTTACAAAAGAAAGTAATGAAAAGAGTTTAAGGGGCTGGAGAAGCAAAATGAAACAAAACAACATTAGAGAAGACATTACCTTAAAAATAGGGTAGCTCTTTTTGATTTGAGCCAAAGGCTTCCTTGGGAAGACTTCTGCCCAAAGTGAGGCTTCTAAGAGTAAGGGAGGGATGTTGGGAGAGTATATGGGCAGAGGTTGGCCAAGCCAAATGGCTTGAAGGTGTGAATAAGGTGGGAGTGGTGGGGGCCTTTTATAAGTGGAGAGGAGGGGCACTTTTGGAAAGTAATGAAATGTTACATTATTATACAATGCTTTTCGGATTCTAAAGGTCCCACACTTATATAATTCGTGGATAAGGTGACAGGGGTTATAAATCTCCTCATCCAATAGGCTTTGGACAAGTGTAAGCCTTGGAATTTGCATTATCTTCTCATTTTATTTAAATCGTTAAATAATGAGGTCATCGCTGCATCATCATGATGTCATAAATAATTTAATTTATTTAATGTATAAAAATTCTAAAAAAATACTATGATGTAGGAAATCTTTTTATCTTTCTAATGAATATTTATAATCAAAATATTGACTTGTGTAACCCCACTTAAAACTGTTTTAGTAAAACAACTCATGTTTGTGTCAATTTAATTTTAACATTAAATAAATATATATTAATGTCATTTTCCAACCAAAGTGGCTCCATGGGGTCCCCAAGTTGACCCATGGGTTGTCTTGGTCGGCCATGACTCATCCAATAGGAGTAGGACAAGTGTCATGCTCATATCATATTATTAAAACATTGTTTTTACCTTAAACTACACTAATTAACTCTAACCGCGATTAAGAACTTAAAAGTTACTATTCACCAAAAAATTATTTTAATCTCATTGAACCACATTTTACTTCTTAATGACAACCATGTATGTCGGATTTTTGAAAATGAAATCACAGAAGTGGTAATATTTCATTTAAACGAAAAATCAGTTATTTAACTACCACTTAGTGGTTTCACTATTCATCAAAAATAGAATTTTTTCCGAACAATGCCAAAATTTCACCCTAAGCTATAATTGATATTCCGAATTCAAAAATGATGTCTATTTTAAACATATAATTTGCATTAATTAATTTTATAATTAATTCCCACTGTCACAACAAATAGCGTGTTTTTAAGAAACAATTTATATCAAAAGATTGGCAATTGTTTATGTCCAATTTCAATGTTAAATTAATTCTAATGACCACCATTGGATAAAATGGTAAAAATATATTCTAATTATACTTTAAAACCACTAAATAGTATAATTTATCACAATAAATTATTTTGATTAAAAAAAGTTGTTTTAAGTATTTTTCACTATTCATAAAAAAATTGGAAGTTCTCAGAAAGTTACAAAAAATTCAACTTAAGATAATTTCGATATTACGAATACAAAAATGAAGTCCAATTTGAAATATAAAATTTCTATAATTTTAAAAAGTGGTTATTACTATTCATAACGGCAACTTTGATTAGTCGCGGTGTTTTAGAACTCGAAGTTGCGTACAATGCAAGCTATTGCAATATTGAATGAGAAGCGTATCATGGAAGCTCGGGGTGTTACAATACTGATGTTATACTTTATCTTGAAACAACTAAAGAAGAAGAAGTTGAAGAAGAAAGAAATTGAAAAAGATCGGTAATGGATATTACCTCTTTTTGACGCGCCTTTTCTTAGCCTCCACTTAAAGAACTAAGGATGGTCATTGAAGAAGACCAGGACCTCTATGATGATACTAGGGAAGTAGAGAAGAGATTTTGGCAGGGTTTGGCCGATCTTGAAGGCTCAAAGTTGTGTGAGGAAGAGAGGGAGGAGGTGCCCTTTTATAAGGGAGGAGAGGGGCACCTTTGGAATAACTAAAAATATTATTTTATTATAAAGTCATGTTTGGTTTTAAATATATCCAAATTGATTTATTTCGAGGCTAAGGTGGGGATGGGTCGAAATCCTCTCATCCAATAGAATTTAGACCAGTTTAGGTTCCTATTTTAACCTTATCATTTAGATTTAACATTAAGTTAAATAATTTTACTTTTACCGTGTCTTCTTGTGTTCTTACACTATAAGGTTAATAAACTTACTATAAGAAGCCAAACGAACCCCAAATCGTTTATTATTAATATATATAACATTATCTAAGTCATTTGGCCGATTCTTAGATTTTTAGGAATAAAATAACAATTAATAATATAATATTTGTTTTAAAAACTATTTTATGTCAATTTTGACACTATTTAGTAATTGATTTTTGGGAAACTCATAACAGAATGATAAGTTCGAACAAAGTTAATTAAATCAATACTAACATGTCATAGTAATCTATAAAATTAGTGGAATTCATAAAAAGTCTCAACTTATACTTATTTAGGCATTTATAATATTAATTATTCTAATTTTTCACTATTATGGTAATTACTGCATCATCATTTTGTCATAAATAAATTGAATTATTTAAAGTCTAAAATTACAAATAAAATACCATTATGTAGGAAATATCTTTAGCTTTCTAATTAATATTTATAGTCGAATTTATATTATGTATAACCCCATATTAAAAAATGTTTACTTATTAAACTTTGATTTTAACTATTTTAACCCTTCTTTAAATAAATTAATAATAAATGTCCTAATCTAATCCAAGTGGGCCTAAGTGGTCAAATGTTATTCCTAAGATTGTTTTTGGTATAATTACACTTGTCCAATAGAATTAGGACATGTGTTAGGGTAATAATAATATCATGTTTACCCTTAATTACCCTATTTACTTTTAACCGTGGTAAATAAAAGTAAAAAGTTACTATTCACCAAAAATCATTTTCATCTCATTGAACCACATTTTACTTACTGACATCAACCGTGTCTCTTGGATTTTTGAAATTCCATTCACAGAAGTGGTAAAATTAAGTTTTATGAAAAATTTAGTTTTTTAACTACCACTTAGTATTTTCACTATTCATCAAAAATTGATGTTTTTCAGAACAATGCCAAAATTTCATCCTAAACTATATTTCATATTCCGAATTCAAAAATGAAGTCTATTTTACCAAATTCATAACATAGAAGTTTCATTAATTAATTTTATAATTAAATCCCGCTGTTAAAACAAATAGCGTGTTTTTAAGAAACAATATCTATCAAAAGATTGACACTTGTTTATGACTGGTTTAAATGTGAAATTACATCCAATGACCAAAATTGTATTAAATTGTAAAAATATATTCTAAATATACTTTTAAACCACTCAAATTAATAATTTATCACTATTAATTATTTCGATTGAAAAATTTGTTTTTAACTAAAATTTAGTAATTTTCACTATTCATCAAAATATGAAAGTTGTCCGAAAATTACCAAAATTTAACCCTAAGCTAATTTCGATATTCCGAATCCAAAAATGAAGTCCATTTTGAAAAATGAGATTTACAAAATTTCAAAAAGTGGTTATTACTATTCATAACAGCTAGTTTTAATAATATTTTAATAGCATATCGTTGTTTAGTGAAACTCGGTATTGCGTATTACACACGCTATCGAGGAAGGTCGTGATTGCGTGTAATACAAGGCAAGTCAAGGATGCGTGTTGAGCAAGCTCCTTTTGGTGTAGCGTACAACACAAAACATTAATAAAATTAAAAAGAATATTTTTCATAAAATCTCGGACTGTTACATTCTACCCCCCTTAAAATGAATTTCGCCCTCAAAATTCGTTGGGGTTATAAATGGTTTACTACTCGAAAGTTCTTTAATAGAAACCCACATCGTAAAAAGGAATACCAAAACTTGGCTTTAAAAACTAAAGTACGAAATGTAACGATTACCCAAATAAACTAATCACTGGTTTTCCATATAGGTGAAAATATGGATATGGAAGAGAAATGTAACCATCATGTTCTGATGGAGAGTGGTAGAGAACATGGCTATGGAAAAGCCAGCAATCAAAAAGCCATAAATTTGTGATTATCTAAGGTACCATCTGATTAATCAGATATAAGAGCACCAGGACAACATTTTTGGTTTTCAAGATCGTTTCCCTAAAGTTGAAGAATTTGAATTAAAATAAATACTTACTTTATTTTGGTACAATCTCACTGTTGTTCGTGCCTTGAACAATTTCCACTTCATCTCTTAAATAAATGAAGTTGAATTTGTTATTCGTGAAGTGTTTGCAGATCATGTGATAGAATGACGGGTCATTCCATCTGTCTCAAACAAAAGGTTAGAAAAAGTTATTAAATATACATAAGTCATTCCATAGTGAGATTAATCATATATGGTTCCTAAAATGGACTTATACTTCATATATCATACTGCTTAATATAATAAAACTAGTTTATACTAAACAGGGACTTCCTGTAGGCCAGTGGTAGGCAAAAAAGGCCAGTCGCACTTCGGTTGTGGGTTCGATTCCCACAGCCTTGTCCGACGCGATGGGTTGTCGCCCATCCTACAGGTTGTCCTTTTTCTAAAACTACATTACTATAACATCACATCAATAATGTCGAAAAAAGAACTTCTATCCTTAAACAATACTAATTTATGTCCAACATAATCCATTCTAGTCTTTAGGATTATCCATAATACTGCAGTCCATTGTCATAATATAGTGAAAACGATTACCAGAGATTTAATATCATCTTTGATCCCCATATATCAAAAGATTTGTTTTGTTGGTCACATTCCAAACATTCAAAGTCCTTAATCATGTATTCTCTTGAAGAATATATACCCATTGAACCTTAGTGAAAACATGAATGCAGTTAAAAGTTAACACTTTCCACATACCAAAATCCTCAAAATTCTATTACTCAAACCATGATATCACTTAGTCCTTATATCAATCATGAGCTCATGAACACTGTTAAACATTCCATTTTCTCGTTTTCCCTTCATTATTCGCATAATATCTCAATCACTTTGAATACCACATTAGACCAATACATAAATATTCCAATACTCCATGATACAACATTATTTTGGAATCCCATTACATAAAAACTTAATCATTCCACCACATCGTTGTCATATTCAACATTGCCAATAGTGATCTTATGTGACTTCCCTTTGTCCTTTTCCTTAAGCGGTTGCTCATGTCGATCATCACTAACCCTTGGATTAGGGCATTTATTAGCATAATGCCCCATTTCCTTGAACTTGAAGCATTGAAGTGTTGCTGGTGCGTTCTCTGTAATGTTTACTTTATTCACATCATTAGAATCCCGTTTTCCATTACTTCGACACTCAGCTGCTCGATGACCTTCTTTTCCACACTTAAAACATTTTATAGTCCCTTTAAGACAATCTCCACCATGCTTCTTTCCACACTTTGAGCATAAGGAAACATTCATCTTCTTTTCACCATTATTCTGAGATTTCTCCTTGAACTCCATCTTTCGTTTCTTATCAAAACCATGAGATGGATATGTAACACCAACTTCCATTTCTACCTTGATAGCACAACGCACAATTTCTTCATAGCTACTGAAGTCTCTTATAGCTAATTCCCTTCAAAGACTTGGTTTTAAGCCACTGAAAAATTGATCAACTTTACTTTCAGGTTGGATGATAATGCCAGATGCATACCTTGCAAGCCTTTTAAAATTCTCTCCGTATATACCGACAGATTCATCATCCTTTTGCTTTAGTTCAAGAAACTCCTTCTCCATCTTTGTTCGAAGAATACGAGGGAAGTACTTACTGATAAACATGTTCTTGAACTCATCCCATTCCATGGACTCAATTTCATCTCTTGGCCTCGTATTCTTGATAAGATTCCACCATTGATCAGCTTCACCTTCCAAACGATATACTGCTAAGATGACTTTATCATGTTCAGAACATTGAAGAACTGAAAATATCATTTCAGTGGTACTGATCCATTGTTCAGCAACAAGTGGATCAGAAGTCCCACTGAAAGAAGGTGGACGTTGCCTCATGAAGGACTCAATAGAATATTGTTCCCTTCTCTGCTCATTTGGAAGTCCAGAATTATTCATAGCTTGTGTAAGTATATCAATAAGATTTTTCACTCCATCTCCCATAACATTTGTTTGTTCAGGAGGACAATCATTGCATTGTCCATTGCATTGATCAACACGGTTCCTTCGGGTTCCAGCCATCATCTAAAACCCAAAAAGAATAGTGTGAGAGGCAAAAATCATGCTAGGGAAAACAACATACTAAAGGGGGAGTACCTTCAATATCTAACATCTTAGGTTTAATTCTATGATCGTTAGCGTAATTCTAGTACTATAACCTATACGTATACTTAACCTTAGGGACATCCCTAGACATACCTTAGAAATATCTCTAGGGATCTCACTAACGTTTTCGCATTCTAGTTTCCAAAGGTTGACTAAACCTTTCCTCTGATACCAACTGTAGAGACCCGAAGCTTAACGTACATGGAAATTATATTACTTTTTCGGAATACTTAGTACATAACAAACACACACACACAAGGATCGTAATAGTTTAGTGTCTTTGGAAACTCGGAATGTAATCTTCTAATCAAGGTGGAAGATCTTCAACATCTCCCATAAAGATCTTCCTTTTTATACCTAAAACCTTTCTTTATATCCTAGGGAAAAGAAAACATAAAAGGGTGAGCTCAAATGCTCAGTATGGGTAAACAAAAGAAATATCAATCACATCATATACATAAGAACATAGCTTTTGGAAATATTAACCTGTAAAAGAGATCATAATTTCATAACCTGGGATAACTCATGGCAGTGAAATGTAATCACAATAATCATAACTTAAAACATTAAACTTTGTGGAATACACACATAATCATAGAGAATCATTTCTTGTTAGTCAAGACTCATTTCCAAGACTATCTTAGTGGACAAAGTCCCTTTCTGAACCGAGTCACCCTCGTTCCAGTCCTGTTTCACTGAACCGGTATAACCTACCTTTCCAACCCTGTCTATCTCATGAGATATAAAATCTTTACCCAATGAATTGGAGGGAGATATAGGTCCCACCCATCTCATAATGATACAATTCTTATGTGTGCCACAAAATCATAAATCATACATCATTGCATAACCCATGTAATACAAATGGGAATCTTAAACATCATGACATCATAAAACAATTCATATAAGATAAAGAAATTCATAAAAATAATTCCATCACAATATAATCAAATCAATGTAATAATAGGGATAAAAACAGAACCCTTTATTATCTTAGATGGAAAATAATTTTGATAAATCACTTGAACTCCATTCTTGAGGAAAATATCCTTTCTTCTTCAAAAGCATTTTTCCTTTCTTAACATGTCATACAACATTAAACTAAAAGAAGTTGATTAAAAATAAACTTGAAATCTTGTAAAGGATGCTTCTTGGAAATAATGTTTTAAAAATCCATTCAGGTCGTATAAGTTAAAAAAACATTCTTCATACTTTTGTCGGAAAAGTCAAAAAAGTACCTCGTATGAAAAACGACAAAAGATTCCTTTCATATTCTTTACTAAAAACTCACCGAAGGGTAAAATTGGATTTAAACTATTGTAAGTGGATGGAAATAATATTACATATTGAGGAAACATGGATGTGGATGATAAAATACACCCCAGTAAATACTAAAGTATAAACAATCTCGGATAAAAATGAGATTGTGATATTTCCCTTACCTTAGGTCCGATTTTCTTCGTAAGTGTCCGAACCTCCTGTATAATGATTTAAAAAATATCATTGACTTATTACAGAATCGTATTCATTGTTATGATATCATATATGGTTCACTTATGACTTTATATTACCCGTTCTTTTTTAAATTCCATGTTAAAGAGCGTTTCGGGTAAAATTGTTTCATTTGTCGTCCATGTTTTGACTTGTAATTTATTCATATGATTACTTAGATCATGATTAATTAATTCTAGAATATAAAACATGATATATATATATATATATATATATTCAGAATATACATATATATAATAAATCAGTAAATGGAAAGAAATACACCGTTCATGGAGACGGTAGTCCGTACGTGCGCATGAACGCTGTTTTCATTTCCTTATTGAATTGAATGGAATTAAGTAGATGACATACATATAAATATACATAAATCCAGTATCATTATTATTTCATATATTTCATTAGTACTTATTATATATACTTTATAATCATTCATGAATGGTTAATCATTGAGAATGAATCTCATCGCGTCGTGGAGACGGTAGTCCGTACGTACGCACGAGCGATGATATCGTTCCCATGGTTGTGGAATTGTGTTGAAGTGTATGTATACTATTTAAGTATAAATATCACTTTATAATAATAATATATAGTTACTCATTACACCATTATACACATCCAATTAAGGTAGTGGCGGAAAATATATTACACAACGGCGTGGAGACGGTATTCCGTACGTACGCACGCGCGGTGATTTCCTTTTTCCGTAGGATGGATAAAAGGTTAATTAGAGTTGTTCCATATTTATAATAACATATCAGTATATAATAAATACTGATGTTATTACTTTATCATGAAACAACTAAAGAATAATAAGTTGAAGAAGAAAGAAATTGAAAAAGATTGGTAATGGATATTACCTCTTTTTGACGCGCATTTTCTTGGCCTCCACATAAAGAACTAAGGATGGTCTTTGAAGAAGACCAGGACCTCTAGGATGATACTAGGAAAGTAGAGAAGATATTTTGGCAGGGTTTGGCCGATCTTGAAGGCTCAAAGTTGTGTGAGGAAGAGAGGGAGGAGGTGCCCTTTTATAAGGGAGGAGAGGGGCACCTTTGGAATAACGAAAAATATTATTTTATTATAAAGTCAAGTTCGGTTTTAAATAGATCCAAATTGATTTATTTAAAGGCTAAGGTGGGGATGGGTCGAAATCCTCTCATCCAATAGAATTTAGACAATTTTAGGTTCCTATTTTAACCTTATCATTTAGATTTAACATTAAGTTAAATAATTTTACTGTTACCGTGTCTTCTTGTGTTCTTACACTATAAGGTTAATAAACTTACTATAAGAAGCCAAACGAACACAAAATTGTTTATTATTAATATATATAACCTTATCTAAGTCATTTTTCTGAACCTTAGATTTTTAGGAATAAAATAACAATTAATAATATAATATTTGTTTTAAAAACTATTTTATGTCAATTTTGACACTATTTAGAAATTGATTTTTGGGAAACTCATAACAGAATGATAAGTTCGAAAAAAGTTAATTAAATCAATACTAACATGTCATATTAATCTATAAAATTAGTGGAATTCATAAAAAGTCTCAACTTATACTTATTTATGCATTTATAATATTAATTATTCTAATTTTTCACTATTATGGTAATTACTGCATCATCATTGTGTCATAAATAAATTGAATTATTTAAAGTCTAAAAATTACAAATAAAATACTATTATGTACGAAATGGTTTTAGATTTCTAATGAATATTTATAGTCGAATTTATCTTATGGATAACCCCATATTAAAAATGTTTTACTTATTAAACTTTGATTTTACCTATTTTAACCCTTCTTTAAATAAATTAATAATAAATGTCCTAATCTAATCCAAGTGGGCCTAAGTGGTCATATTTTATTCCTAAGATTGTTTTTGGTTGAATTACACTTGTCCAATAGAATTAGGACATGTGTTATGGTAATAATAATATCATTTTTACCCTTAATTACCCTATTTATTTTTAACCGTGGTAAATAAAAGTAAAAAGTTACTATTTCACCAAAAATTATTTTCATCTCATTGAACCACATTTTACTTACTGACATCAACCATGTCTCTCGGATTTTTGAAATTCCATTCACAGAAGCGGTAAAATTAAGTTTTATGAAAAATTCAGTTTTTTAACTACTACTTAGTAGTTTCACTATTCATCAAAAATTGATGTTTTTCAGAACAATGCCAAAATTTCATCCTAAACCATATTTCATATTCCGAATTCAAAAATGAAGTCTATTTTACCAAATTCATAACATAGAAGTTGCATTAATTAATTTTATAATTGAATCCCGTTGTTAAAACAAATAGTGTGTTTTTAAGAAACAATATCTATCAAAAGATTGACACTTGTTTATGTCTGGTTTAAATGTGAAATTACATCCAATTACCAACATTGTATTAAATTGTAAAAATATATTCTAAATATACTTTAAAACCACTAAAATTAATAATTTATCACTATTAATTATTTCTATTGAAAAAGTTGTTTTTAACTAAAATTTAGTAATTTTCACTATTCATCAAAATATGAAAGTTATCCGAAAATTACCAAAATTTCACTCTAAGCTAATTTCGATATTCCGAATCAAAAAATGAAGTCCATTTTGAAAAATAAGATTTACAAATTTTCAAAAAGTGGTTATTACTATTCATAACGGCTAGTTTTAATAATATTTTAATAGCATATCGTTGTTTAGTGAAACTCGGTATTGCATATTACACACGCTATCGAGGAAGGTCGCGATTGCGTGTAATACAAGGCATGTCAAGGATGCGTGTTGAGCAAGCTCCTTTTGGTGTAGCGTACAACACAAAATATTAATAAAATTAAAAATAATATTTTTCATAAAATCTCGGGCTGTTACATTGGAAGCATCTCTCTATCCTTGTTGGTTATTACTGTGATTCCAGCCTTCTTTGGAACCACATGGATTGGGCTAACCCACTCACTCTCAGATATAGGATAGATGATATCGGCTTTTAACAATTTCAAAAGTTCTTTTCTCACTACTTCCATGAGATTAGTATTGAGTCGCCTCTGAGGTTGACGACATGGCTTTGACTCAGATTCAAGAATAATTCTATGAGTCCCGATAAGTGGGCTAATCCTAGGGATATCAGATAGGGTCCATCCAATGGATTTCTTGTGTCTCGTAAGAACATCTAGAAGCATCCTCTCATGATCGGCTTCAATGGAGGAAGAAATGACAACAGGAAAGGATTGATTGTCCCCTATGAAAGAATACTTTAGTGATGAAGGTAAGACTTTAAATTCATTATCATATTGGTCATGACTTTCCAAGAATGGATGAGACTTTGTATTGAACTTAGTTTCTCTGTTCAGATTTCTTGACAAAATTGGTTCCTTGTGAACAGGTTTTTCATCCACTAAATTATCCAGAGTAGTGTCATGAATGGATATGGACTCAATGTTATTGATTTCAACCATGGTATCATTGATTGGTGATTCTAGAAATTCATCAATAGAGCTGTCTGAAAGAGATTCAACCCAAGGAGGAAAATATCCCTCATGTGAATAAAGAAAATCAATCTCTTCTTGACTTAACCATCCTTCGGTAACTCCTTGATGTTCATTGAGTTCATTATCAACACTACCAATCCAATTAACCTCATGGATATCTTCATCATCCCCAATTTGAGAGTTTTCATAGTAGATGTTCAAGTCTAGACTCATGTTCCCAAAGGTTATGGTCATGTTCCCATTTCAGACTCGGATTAGAGAGTTGATTGTTGCCAGGAAGTGACGACCAAGTATGATTGGGGTTTGCTCCCTAGGACCTAAGCTTGGGTGATTTTCCAGAATAATGAAGTCATCTGGGTAAATGAAATTTTCAACTTTCACCAAAACATCTTTTAAGATCCCCTTTGGAACTCGAACACTACGATCAACAAGTTGAAGAGTGACAGATGTGGGTTGGAGTTCTTCGAGCCCTAACTGACAGTACATGGCATAAGGAATGAGGTTCACACTAGCACCTAGATCACACAAGGCTTTGACAACTTTGTTCTCTCCTAGTTCAACATTTATGTAAGGGCATCCTGGGTCTTTCATCTTAGGAGGAATGGTCCCTTGAATGGTGGTACTCACATTAGCAGCCAAAAGGACTTTGTTTTTATGTGAAAATTTTCTTTTAAAAGTGCACAAGTCCTTAAGGTATTTTGAGTTGGAAGGTATGGTTTGGATGGCATCGAGAAGGGGAATGTTCAACTTGACTTGTGAGAAGATTTCCCTCAATGTTTCACTCAATTCAGGCTTGGTTTTCCCCCTCATGCGTTGAGGAAATGGTGCAGATTGTGGAGTTGTTTGTTGAAGTGTTGTTTAATTCACATTATTATCAGTTTCTTTAGTTTGATCTTGTAGTTCATTTGAATTTTCATTAGATTTTGAATCTTCACATGGTTTCTGACTTATCTGTTCAGGTTTTCAATTGATTTCCCACTTCTTAAATCTGTTACAGCCTTTAGTTGTTCGTGAGTTGTTTGAGTGAAACATGTCTCTCCCTTTGATGTTTGTTGTGGAATGGCCTATGTGGGCATGGGTGCCTTTCCAGTTTTTATGGTTTGAAGTTCTTGTTTAATGGATGAGAATTCTGAGTTCATTTTGTCCATTTGTTTGCACAGTTTTTCTAGTAGGCTTTGTGGAACATTTTGGGTCGGTGCTTGAGCTTGTGGGTTTATCCCAAGAGGATACTTTGGTTGTTGGATAGGTTGTTGAATGGGTTGTTGGATAGGTTGTTGATATTGGACATGAGGTGTTGGAATTGGACCGGTTGTGGTTGGAACTGATTATGAGGTTGAAAGTTTTGTTGAGGGTATGGGTTGATACATTGTTGTTGTGTTGGTTGTTGATTGTCCTTCCAACGAAAGCCCGGATGGTCATTATACCTTGGATTGAAGGTGTTCATGAATTTTGGATTTTGAAATTTCATTGCATTAACTTCTTCTGGTGGTCCTCCTAAAAGAACATCCTTGATGGAAGGAATGGTTGGGAAATTATCAGTCTTGTGGTCATTCTTGTCACAAATTGTACAAACAAGCTCAACAGTTTGGGTTTTGTGGACCTTCCTAAGATCAATCTCCTCAACTTTCCTCGTGAGTGCAGCAAGTTTTTCTCTAAGGTTTTCTTCTTCTCCAAGATTATACATTCTACCAGATTTGGGTGGCTTCTCATAGTATGGTGATGTTCCCCATGTTTGGTTTTGTTCAGCAAGATTTTCTAGATACTCGTAAGCATCATTTGGGGATTTGTTTTTGAAGGTTCCATTACACATCATATCAATGAATTGTTTTTTTCCGGGACCAGACCCTTCATAGAAAATTCTCACTTGTTCTGGGATTAAGAAACCATGGTGCGGTGCCATGTTTAATGTGTCCTTGAACCTTTCCCATGTTTCATAGAATGTTTCTCCCTCTCTTTCAAAAAAGTTTTGTATGCTCTTTTTAAGTGCAATTGTTTTGTGATAGGGGAAGTATTTTTTATAAAATTCTCATTGAAGTTAGTCCCAAGAGTGAATGGATGCTGGTCTCAAATTATTTAACCAATTCTTTTCTCGGTCCTTAAGGGAAAAAGGGAAAAGTCTCATTTTAGCAATTTCAATTTGATTTGGTGGGCACATGGTTTCGACAATGTCATTAAATTCTTTAACATGAAGGTAAGGCATCTCAGACTCCATCCCATGAAAGGTTGGAAGGTGGATCGGGACATGGGGTTTGAAAACATATTGGGAATATCCTATGTTATCATTCCTAATGTATGAGGGTTCATTGGTCCAGGTTGGTGTGAGGTAGTCATTCATGGTCGGGTCTGCAACAATTCCCAAGTTAGGGTCTTGCCCGTTATTTTGGTTCCCTCCCCGGTTTATGATTTGGTTTTGTGGGAGATTATCCATTGTATCGAACTCAACGTATGAATTTAGAGTATTATGAAGATTTGGATCTAAAGGAAATAGACCTATTTTAGTGATTGACTGCCCAGCCCTAGGAGTATCCACCCTAACTAATCTGTTTGAGTTATCGCGGGTGTAGGCGGACATGCGCCAAAAGAAAAAAAAGCGATAAAGGGAAAAGATAAGAGAATTGGGATGAGAATAGAAGAATGGGGCTAAGAAAAGTAGTTTTTTTGGTCTAAGGAACTTACTTGGTCCCCGAAAATGGCGCCAAAATTTGGTTGCGCCCAAATTTACCCTACTGGTAAAAGCGATCGATGTAGTACATGTAGGGGTCGAATCCACAGGGACCGAAGAAGTAACCTTGAGACGCTACGATTGTGTGAAGGATGGGATATGAAGTAACCCACTTTGGATTTGATTTTGGATGGTTTTTAAAGAACATTAATAAACCTAAGTGAATTCAATTAAATGGAAATGGGTTGATCTTAGGATTATGCTCTGGGTGGATTGAATGAATTTTACTTCATTAGACAATTTTGGTTTTATTAATTTTTGATAAATCTATTCTTCAAAAATAATATTACATTCATCATTTTCTGGTTTGGTGCTTAATTAACACAATTACTAATCTCGTATACACTTAGAGAACCAAATTCATGATCTCCCTGAGGTATATGGTCATTTATTAATTGAATTTAGTTTGCTCAAACATAGTAAAGATGAAGAGTAGAAATAATTTAAGAATGGATGTCTTAAATTAATTATCCAATTAAAAACAATTAGTTCAAATAATATCATTCAATCCAGCCTTTGCATCCTCCTAAGATCATCCCATTAAGGTTTTATCCCTCCATTGATGGTATACTCTCAATGGTGGGCGGAAGATGGCTAACAAGAATTGGATTGAAAAAATTAAAACCGCGGAAATAACGAGCACTCCTCCGTGTGTGTGAATGAAATTCACACCTATGTGTGAACTAATTCACTAAACACTGAGATATCACTGTTCTTTGTGATAATAAAGTTTTAATAAAAGAAATGGAAAATATATAAGTGAATGAGGTTGATTAAGAACATAAAGATACAAAAAAGAAACTTACATGGAAATGGAAAACATTACAAAGGAAATTTGAAAGCATAACCTTACAATGAAACAAGAAACAAAAGATGATATAAAAAATATCCACCCCTATTCCCTTCACCAATAGCTCCTTATATAGGAATATTGGGATCCTTAGGAACATCCCCCAACAATTAATTCACCCCCAACAATTAATAGTGTCAAATGGAGGGTGAATAATCAAAAGGAAATTGATGTTTTGAATTTGACCCGGAAAACTGTCCAGATTCGTCCACCGTATTGACGTGTGAATTCTCAACTGAAGAAGGCCGAATCAGGAGGGGTTTTATAAGGGTAATATCTTCATAAATGTGTCTTATAGAAGCCCTCAAAATTTCAGGACATTTGGCTCATCCGTTTGGATGTTATGGTCAACATGGTGGGACGGATTTCTGTGCATTAATGTCGAGTCCACCATTTAAATCTCAACTTCAGATCCCTTTATCCTCATGAAAACATCAGAATTAGCTCCATACACAGTTGAATAAAATGATCCTCATATATTTATCTTTCTACTTTATAAATTTTAGCTTCATTGGACTTGGTTTCTGGGCCCCACATTTGTTTAATGGGCCTTAGGCCCATTATGCTTTTTCTAGCAAGTTTCTGCCTTCAGGCGCAAAATTCTACATCTTCCTTTGGGATTCATCTAGAGGACCTAAAAGATAAAATGTTCCAAACAAAGTGATCAATAATATACCAAAATTTCAAATTCAGAAAATGAATATAATATTGTCAACAAACAAATAAAATATTGGGCCCAAATTTGCATTTTAAACATTAATTGCATTTTTGATGAGAAATGAAGTTCTATTTATTTAATGCACTAAAAACAATGTTTATGGACTTTGGAACAATTAATATAAAGATATTAAAAATTAATATTAGCCACTTTCAGTGAATAATCAATGCCCTTCGCGAAGCCTAAGGGCTTTCGCGGAAGAAGGGGATTCCCAAGGGAACCCGGGCAGCCGCAGGGCGTTTATGCTTCGCGAAACACCCATCTGGTACTAGTGATCCACATGCCAAGGCAGGGTCATTGTACATCGTGAAGCACACTGCTTCTCAGCACCTTTCTCCATGAAGCCCCTCTTCTTCACGAGCTAGTGCTCCGCGAATACTATTCCACTTCGCGAAGCACCTCCCAGTCACACCCCTGCCCCATGCTAAGGCAGAGGCACTCCACTTTGCGAAGCATACTCCTTTGCTTGGCAATTCCTCTTCCCGTGCAACCCTCTAGGTTTGCACGATGTGATTTCAAAATCCCATGGACAACACCACCCGTAGCGTTGCTTCACCTAATTCTTCTTTGCATAGGCATGCTAACGGCTATTGCTTCTTAGCATAGCCACGCTAATGTGGACCCCTCAATGGTTCTCTCCGCAACCCCCTTTTACCACGGCCTTAGTGGTACCTTCCCTCCCCCAAGGAGTAGAGGGTGCCAGTCATGTAAGTCCTAGGGGTGTAGAGTGAACCCTTATCATCTGAGCTGCATGACGTTAAACTTCCAAGCACCTCGTCCTCACCACATGACGTTAAACTGTGATTCGACCCCATGCCTCACACGCAAGGTCCACCCCAGCTCGGACATTCATTACGCCACTCGTCTCAATGGGAATGGAATCACCCTCACACAGGATGATATACTCCTTCTCACAGTAGCGTATGTTCATGGGAGAAGGGAAACCACCCCGGTATAATCCCCAAGCCTCTCTTGCGGAAGGTAGCACCCATGCACCTCCGCACCTCCCCACTGCCAAGGCCAGTGGAGGGAGTGATAGGGAACGAGGCACCTTCCATATTTGGTCCCAAATCCCTCTCCCTCCGCGCTTTGTCACACTTCGGGCCTCCATCCTGGAGTAGGTCCCAGCACCATGGGCCTCCCAACGCGTAAGCCCCTCTTCATTTCTCACGGATGCACCCTTCGCGATGTGATCATCAGGTCTCTGCTGCCTCTTGTTTCTCACACCGAGCACGACTCACGTGGGCTTAGAGTAAGCATTAGCCATGACAACACCCCGTCTAGCATGACATTAAACTATATTCCCTCGTCCAGCATGACGTTAAACTGTATTCCCTTGTCCCGCAATGACATTAAACTGCACACCCACTCTGAACTACGAGGTCTTTCATCCATGTCACGACATGGTACATAGGAAGCCTCCACGAGGTTCAAGCCCACCCGTCATTTCTTCATGTAGAGTTATACCTTCGTCCAGCATGACGTTAAACTGCATTCCAGTCTGACGGCAAGCCGTTGTGACCAACCCGAACTACGAGGACTTTGATCCATGTCAAGGCATGGTACGTAGGAAGCCTCAGGAGGTTCAAGTCCATCTCCCATCAGACGAAGGTCCCTTCTTCACGTCGGTTCACCAACACCCACCACAAGTGGACCCCCAGGTTTACATTCACATCGTTTTGCTGACGAAGCCCCTTTGAACTACGAGGACTTTGATCCGTGTAAAGGCATGGTACGTAGGGAGCCTCTACGCAGCTCAAGCCCACCTCTCGTTGTTTATTCACGTCAGGGTTCATCTTCGTCTCACACGACGTTAAACTACATTCTGGTCTAGCGGTAAGACGTTGTGACTAACCTGAACTACGTGGTCTTTGATCCGTGCTAAGGCATGGTATGTAGGAAGCCTCTACGAGGTCCAAGACCACCACCACTGGGACCCCCATGGTCCTTCTCATTCATGTCAGCCTTCCGGCGTCCAAACTAAAATACGTGGTCTTTGATCCATTTCATGTCATGGTATGTAGGAAGCCTCCTAGAGGTTCAATCCCAGCACCTGTTGGTCACCCCGACCTTCTTCGCGTTAGTTCACCAACACCTGGGCAGCCTAGTGTGTAAGCCCCACACCATCTGGACCAAGGTCCTCACTCACGTCGATTCACCGAAACACCCTTTTAACTACATGGTCTTTGATCCATGTCAAGGAACGGTACGTAGGAAGCCTCACGAGGTTCAAGCCCACCACCCGGTCATTCCGACATCATTCATGTCGGTTCACCCCCGTCCCGCATGACGTTAAACTGTATTCCACACCTCATCTGAATTTATTCCATAGGGATATAGGAAATAAAAACATTATCTCCAACCTCAATCTCTAGGTCTTATAGAAAGTTGTCTGCATAGCATTTTTAGACTTTCCGAAGATTTTAAATGATGTTGAATGGTTTTAAAAATATCAATCCTTTCATTGATAAGAACATGTCCCATCATCTTACACTCTCTAACATCAACCAAATATGTCAACCTTCAATGACTCTTCCCATATCTATCCTCATATGGTTTTATTTAGAAGATATAATGGAAACTATTGTTATATAAGAACCCTACTAAGGGAAGGTGTTTATCCTAAAATCCTTTGAAATACATTAAACATGATCTTAATGTATCCTCTATATTTTTAATTTTTTTTATAGTGAACATCTATATGAGGGTGATAAGGAGTGCTAAAGCTCAGTTTTATATTCAACATTACTAAATGCTTCTCTAAAACCTTAAGGTAAACAAAAAATCTAGATCAGATACAGTAGAGAGTGGAAACCCATGAATTTTCTTCAATTATCCTATTTATATATTGGAATGTTTTTCTTTCTTATATCTCTATAGAATAAATTCATCAGGTTTGGGAAGAATAGAAAGATTAGTCAAAGATATATCATCCCCATTAAGATCATCAATCACGTTAGAGATTTGGACTATCAACTAGAAGACACACCTAAACTCTCAAGTAGATGATGTGTTCCAAGTATCCCCCTTTGGAAATTATATAACATATCCCTCAAATACAATGAATCTAGATGTGGTACTATTAGTGAATTAACTTTTCAATGAGAAGAATATAGTGAGAATCATAGATCATAGAGACAATGTTCTATAGAAAAATAAAACTCACCTGGTCAAAGTGATGTGGTGGGACAAATTTATTAAGGATATTGACTGGGATTCGGAAGAGCCATTGAAATAGAAGTACCTACATATTTTTTAGTCTATGAAAAAAAAATTTCAAGGGTGAAATTTCGGATGGAGGAATAAAGTAACAACCCAAACATTTATAAATGAAATTATATTTTTCAATGAATAAATTCCATATCACGTAATGTAGTTATAGATAATACATGCACATATATTGGTTAATTGACACCACTATATGTTATATCCAATTTGATCTAAATGACCATTAAGCATCATAACCATTGACAATATTTACATTACATAGTGATCATATGATTTGTATGTAGTATGGTTTATGATAAATCAAATTGACACAACCCAAGGAAGTAATGGCCTCGACTATTAGGATAATACCACATGATTCCCATTTAACATAGATTCCAAGAGAGATAAAATTATAATTCCAAAGATTATATTCAACAACTTAGTCAATATAAATACCATTTACAGGATATGTTCAACCTCATTGAGATCATGGTCTGAACCATGCTCACCGGATCCCCCAAGAGAATATGTCCTTTCCACATATTACCCTTAGAGAAAACACTTATATAACTATGTATATAGAACCAAATATTATGAATTTTTATATTTTAGTAATTCTAAATACTTTAATTTCATATACTAAAAATATTAAATTAAAAAGTTTTTAAAAAATATTTTAATACGACAAACCACATAGTGGAAGTTTGGGATATATATAGGTTTAATCAAGAAACTCTTTTTGATGAATGCAAGAAATTTGGAAGTAAATATCTTTTTAATAAAATATTTTTATTTGATGATATTTATTAAAAATTAATTAGAATATGATTTTATGAAGTTGCAGATAATTTTCATGAGGGTCAAAAATAGTTATTGTTAAAAAACGTAGTATTTTTCAATTAATGGAGATTTTTTAATTAAAATAGTAAGACATTATATATAGTTTATATTTTGATTAAAGAAATATTTATTTTAAACTATTACGTCAAAATTATCCAATAATTAATTATCATAATCTCGTAGATAGTGGAATTTTGGGTAAAAATAAATATGATATAAATATATGGTATGCATTATGTCATCATAATTATCCAAAAGTGAGGTAACATATTCCATTAAAGGTATTCATGGTTGAAATTGTATTTACCATTTAAAATAACTAGTTTTTGAAGTTATTTTTTTTATTTTATAAAGCCATACTAAATCCTCTAAAACCTATGTTATATTTTAAGGTCTTGAAATGAATTATTTAGAAAAGTAACTCTTTTTCACAACATCAAACATATTATTTTAATTGATTTAAGTTCTTAGAATTTTAAAATAATAAAATCCACCATATCTAGAAACGTACTTCGGAAAAACGCATAGGTTGGTTTTTGGTTTTGATTAGATTATTATATAGAGACCAATATCAATGTTTGGATATTAATAGGGAATTGTCTAATATTTTCTTATATAAAGCCACCCAAACTCTCATACCTCTTCTCTCATAACCCTTTTATAATAAATATTCTTTTACCTTTACTCTATAGATACCTCTTAAGCAAACCCCAAGATCATAATAAAATCGTCCAAAACATTTATAAGTGCCTTTTCTGGGTATGGAATCCTCTCCTTCTAATTTTATTCAATAGTTTTCTTTAAATTATGATATTGTTTCCAATTATTCATGTTGGGATATGATTTCAAACATCCCTCTTAAATTCCATATGATTTCCACATGACTAGAGACCCATATCACTCTTATTTAATCCTTCCATAAATATTTATGTTCCACAATAATGATGCTGTAATGATTCTATATTTTACATGAAAAACATTTTTGTAGTGAATAAAAATTTGTATTTCTACTCAATGTTATTAACCTAGATTTATATATACATAATTGTTTGGTATTTCCTTTTATTTAACCAATACTCCTTAATATTGGGGTTAAATTGATGAAAGGCATGCTTATGTTACATGATCAATGTGTCACGCTTATGCATATACATGATATAAAAGTGATGGGTGGGCCAAGAATTATTTAGTCTTCCATTGCATTGGAAATTTTTTTTATTTCATGAGATGTTTTATATGGGATTATGGAATGAACCTAATTTATAAAAAGAATTCTCCAACCATGTGATGTTGTCTTAGCAGTTATCCTTGACTTATTCTTTTCTCATGTTTTATGTTGTTCCCATATTCCAATGTTTGATTCATCTTATCATCATATATCATGATTTGTTTTAAATGTTTATGACCTTCACCTATTTTATCACCCATCGATATTCCTATTAACTCACACATTTTAATTTCATCATTTTATGATTTGATTATCCAATTATTGTTCTTTATATCTCACATGTTTCCTACATTCTCCTCTATGTTATCCCATACTTTTTTATAAGATTAAATGAATATAAGTGCTTGTTTTGAAGATTTAAAATAATTATATTATTCCCATGTATTATGTTAATCTGTAATTTACCTAATTTTACAAACTTACTTGCCCTAATAATCTTCTGATGTCATCTGCAAACAAAAACCTTTTTGGAACCTCAAATCACATTCTAATTTTAAAAATGACATGCCTACCATGATTATGAAGACTATCATTAACTATGGGCCTCTCAAAAAATATTTCTAGACACATTCCACATAGCACACTTCATGGTCCACATAGCACTATTAGACAGAAATGTTCAATTTTCCTATTTTCTATCACAGTTCCACATACCACCATTTGAGGTCCATGAACTGTTATTCATGATCTACAAACTATAAACCCCTATAAGAAATACATCCCTTTTGGAAAAACAAAATCCAGATTTTGAGGCTCAATTTTTTTGAAAACATTGGGATACATTACCACCATAAAAAACTGATTTGGAAAACATCAACCATACAAATTCTTGGTCATATGGCTTTATCAATAAACACAATCACACCCAAAAATACTGAGAATATTCCTTGACATATTTTTTCCTAATAATCACTTCTATTGGGGTTATTGAAAACTCTTCACACTTTGATACCTTATTAAACATTCCTCAATCATCTACCAACATTCACCTCCTATAAATCAGATAGAGATCAATTATTTTCTCCACACATACTTTATGACCACATGAGTCATTCTTGGTGTGAGAAACAAGTGTAGCATGAATAATTTCATTTGGGAATCACTTCATTCATAAACCTACTAATTTCTTTCATCATGAACTCTGTCTTTCATTATATGTATCCATTGATCAATCATGTTCAACATTATCAGATTTAATACTCCCCCTAATTTACTGATCCCTAATGGCGCCATAATTCGGGAAAGAGAAGAAACCCAAAAGAAGGCCCCATTGACTACCTCCCGAAGTGACTTCACGGAGGCCCCAGCCCCGCAACCGCCATGAAGCACAGAGGCAGGGCACTCCACGAATGCATTTGATGTTTGCGATCCCATTGTGATGCACAGAGGCAGGCCACTCCACGAATGCATTTGGTGTTCAAGAGCCCTCCGCGAAGCAAGGAGGTGAGCCTCTCCAAAAACGCATTTGATGTTCGTGAGACCACCGTGAAGGAAGGCGGTGGGCCACTCCGCGACATCATTTGATGTTCACGAGCCCACCACAAAGTAGCGAAGTCCCTCTTTGAGCCACGTAAGCTCCACTTCATGACACCTCTTGCTTATAAATACTGAGCTCCCCCTAAGCCCAAAGGATGGACAATCAGACCTTTCAACTTCTCAACTTTCGAATCGCGAAGCATCCTTCTGCTCTGTGAACCATGAGCTGTGCGAGGTACTTCTATTATGTGAAGTGCATCCCCCTTGTCTCATCTTGATCCAATATTTAGAGAGGGATTCATTTCAAGAATCATAAGGGCTTTCACGAAGGAAGGGGATCCCCAAGGGGATCCGGGTCATCACTGAGCATTTATGATTCGTGAAACACCCTTCATGTACACATGATCCGTATGCTAAGGCAGGCTCACTATACTTTGCAAAGCACATTGCTTCACAACATCTTGCTATGAGAGGCACCTTCTCTCAACAAGGCAGTGCTCCACGAATGCCTTTTCACTTGGCGAAGAACCTCCCTTATGCACCTCTGCCCCAGGATTAGTCTAAGGTTCCCCACTTTGCAATGCACACACCTTTGCAAGTGCCCTCTGCCACACGGAGCAATAGAGCTTCACAAGGCCCCCTACCTATGAACTCCTCTTCTTGGAAATCCCTTTTCTCGTGCAACCCTCCAGGTTTTCAAGATGTGATTTCAGAGTCCCTTAAATGAAACCACCTGTTGTGTTGCTTTGCCTCATGATTCTTCTCATAGGCACACTAACAACTATTTCTTCTTCGCATAGCCATGCTAATGTGGGCCCCTCGATAGTTCGCTCTGTAACACCCCCTCACCATGGCTTTTCCTGTCCCCTCTCTACACTAAGGAGCATAGGGTACCAGTTACATAAGTCCTAGGGGTGCGGAGCGCACCCACCTTGTCCGAGCTGCAGGACGTTAAATTTCCAAGCACCCTCATCCACAACACATGATGTTAAAATGTGACCTCACCCTGTGCCTCAAATGTAGGGTCCCCCAACTTGGACATTATCCATGCCCCCTGGTCTCCATAGGGGATGATATAATCCTTCAAGGAGTGGCGTTTGTCCGTATGAAAAGGGCAGCCACATTGGTGTAAGCCCCTAGCTTTTCATGTCGGAGGCAGCATCCCTGCTCCTCCTTTCATCTTTGGTCCCATGGCTAGCGTAGATCGTGGTGGGAAATTGTGCTTCTCCTTTCTTCGGCACCAAGTCCCTCTCCAGCTATGCTTTGTCACCATTGGGCCTCCTTCACAGAGTGTAAGCCCCGACCCCCATGGGCCGCCATCCTTGAGTAAGTCCTAATCTCTTTTTCCCTGGGCTGCTCCACGCGTAAGCCCCACTCCATATCCCACGGACGCACCTTTCACAACGTGATCATAAGGCCTCTGCTGCCTCTTGTTTCTCACACCGAGAACGACTCGCGTGGGCTTAGAGTAAGCACCGACCCTGACACCAACACCATGGGAAGCCTAGAGTTTAAGACCCATGCCCCTACCTGAACTACATGGTCTTTTATCCATTTCAAGGCATGGTACGTAGGAAGCCTCAATGGGGTTCAATCCCACCATCACCCGGTCATTACAACCTCATTCATGTCGGTTCACCAACACCCAGGGTAGCCTAGAGTGTAAGCCCCACACCCCCTACCTGAACTATGAGGACATTGTTCCATGTCAAGGCATGGTACGTAGGAAGCCTCGATGAGGTTCAATCCCAACACCCATTGGACCCCATGTCCATCTTCACGTTGGTTCGCTAACACGCCCCATCCTGAACTACAAGGACATTGATCCATGTAAAGGCATGATACGTAGGAAGCCTCCACAAGGTTCAAGCCCCACACCCATCGGACCCCGGGTCCATCTTCATGTCAATTCACCAACACACCACATCCTGAACTAAAAGGAACTTGAACCATGTCAAGGCATGGTATGTAGGAATCCTCCCCGAGGCTCAATCCCACAACCATCCATTGGTACCGACCATCTTCTCGTCGGTACACCAAGCCCCCATCACTTTGGCAGCCTATAGTGTAAGACCCATGCCCCTTCTGAACTATGTGGACTTTGATCCTTGTTAAGGCAGGGTACGTAGGAAGCCTCCACGAGGTACAATCCCACCCCCCATTGGACCCCATGTCCTCCTCTATGTCAGTTCACCGACACCTGGGTAGCCAAGAGTGTAATCCCCACGCCCCATCCCGAACAACGAGGACTTTGATCAATGCTAAGGCATGGTACGTAGGAGGCCTCCCTGAGGTTCAAGCCCACCACCACCTGGTCGTTCCGACCCCCTTCACGTCGGTTCGCCCCCCGTCCCACGTGACATTAAACTGTATTCGCCATCCGAACAACGTGGTCTTTGATCCATGTCAAGGAATGGTACGTAAGAATTCTCTTCAAGGCTCAAGCCCAAAACCATCGTCATCCTCATGATGGTGACATCCCATTCACCATCACCATCAGCTGCTCCATCATCCATCCTGATCCTCACCCGAGCCGCCACATCCCGGCGGGATCATGCCATTCCATTCCTCGTTCCATCTAACAACATCCGGGAGGCCCCCAACGTGATGGCCCCAATATCGGTGTTCCCTCCTGGGGGTTCCTCCATCTGATCCACTCTAGTCAGTGTTTTGATCAGCTCGATCCATCTCTGCTGGATGTTAAACTTGCAGCATACCCTGTGTTAAACATAGGAATCTAAGGAAAACCTCAGATACATGCCCATGGCAAACGATTCCCCACGTTCGATGTGAGATTCCTCGGGCTTCCGCGCCCTCTAGAATCCCTATAATAAGGGATAGAAGATAGACACACCAGTCCCCTATGTCCAGACACGCCAATGATTCCCAACGAGACTACTCCCCTTACTGAAGGTTGCTGCCATAACTGTACCACTTGGAATGTCTTGATAGAAGCAGCCTAATTGTAACACCACGAGATTTTATGATAAGTATTATTTTTAATTTATTCGATGTCATGTGTTTTATGCTACACCATGATTATCTTGTGCTATACACCACACTGTATTAGCTTGCCGTATACGCAACACAATTCTTGGATCGTGTTATACACAATTTCAAGTTCGTTTGATAATAGTAATTCAACACAACATTGAGTGTATATATATATATACATATTCAATGTATAAATGAAATATGGTTGGATTTTGTTATACGCAAGAACAAAGAAGTCTTGCACAACACACAACCCTAACTAGGATTTCATTACATACAATCGCGACCTTCCTCGGTAGCGTGTGTAGTACGCAATACCGGGTTTCACTAAACAACGATATATGGTTATAATATTTTAATAAACTAGCCTTTATGAATAGTATTAACTAAATTTTTAATTCTATAACATTATTATTCATCTTACACATTTTCTAGAACATGGTATGAGAACAATATAAATTTTTTCGGGTAAAATAAGTATTTTTAAAAAAATGCAGTTTTGCCGCCTTTTGATGGCACACCCAATTTAAATATAATTTTTGAGAAGTTTATAAGTTAAATTTTACAAAATAAAATTATTCTTTTGAATCATAATATAAAAATTTACATTGGATAAAGTTTTGATATTTTTTTGATAACTTTCATATTTTAATGAATACTAAAAACACGCTATATTTTAATTAAAAACAACTTTTTTCATCATAATAATTTATATGGTTAAATTATATTATTGAATGGTTTTAAAATATAAATAGAATATATTTTTACCATTTAATATAATGTATGTCATTATCATTGATTTTACCTTGAATTCGTAGGTTAAATCAATTCAATCTTTTGCAATGTTTTAAATAAAACCTCGTTTTCTTTCGACAATGGGATTAATTTTAATTTAATTTATGAAACTTTTGTGTATTGAATTTGGAAAAATGGATTCCATATTTGGAATTTTTGGGTCCAAATTATGTTAATAGGCTACTTTTTATTTTTGGGCATTATGAGTAGTAACTACGGTAAAATTTATTTACCATAGTTAAAGGTAAATCGGGTAATTAAGGGTAAATATAAGATTATAAAATTACCCTAACACCTTTAAAAATCCTATTGTATGACTAAAATTCGACCCATATCACCTAAGGGTCGGATTATATTCATTTAATGGACTTTTGTCGATGAAAATAAATTAATTATTATTAAAACCAAAGAAAGTGACAACATGTCACTCTCTTAAATCTTATAAGTATAATAATTTTAATTTAGTGATAAACATCAAAAAACTTATAAAATGAGTAGTCTCCAGAAATCTAATAAAATTATCTACATCATATGAATTTATTTATAATTTTTTGTGATTAAATAATTATCATTAATTATGACACAATAGTGATGAAGAAATTGTTTATCTAGTGAAAAATCGAGAATACAGTTTTTATTAAACTAATAGTGACCATAAAATGCACAAAACCCTGACCAAAACTTATTGGTCATGTACGTGTAAACCATATTAATCCAATGGTAGAATATTTGACCATATGTAGCCTTATAAAATCTATTATGACACTTATATTATTTTATTTTAAATGATTCCAAAGTTGTCACCTTCATAATTTAATAAATATAACAATTTAAATATTCTGATTGTAAGATGATAAACTCGAGTAAAAGTATTATTGTGAAATTAGATATATATATCTTCATCATAGGATTTTATTTTTAATTTTTATGCAACAAATAAGTAAATTAAATAATTATAAAAAAATGTTGTAGTATTTATTTTATTAAGAGATAAACAAAATAAATGGTTTTAAAAATAATAAAATAAATATTATATGAATTATTTAATATGATGAAATAATTTTATAGATACCTATGACCTTTTATGAATCTATTAAATATTTTAGTTCGAATATATCCTTATTTATATTTTATTTAAATTCAATTAAATGAATAGTGTCAAAATTGACACTATTGTTATTTTATAAAAATAACATATTATTAAATTGTTTAAAAATCACAAAAATATTTAAAAATTATAAATTGAAATTTATATAGTCTAAAATTTCATAAAGTATCTAATTATGTAAAATTAACAACACATAAGTGATTATTTATAACCATTTAAAATTTAAAATTTTATTACGACAAATAAACTTAAATAGATTAAATAATGATAAATCAAAATGATAAGTTTTAAAATAAGATCAAAACATGTCTAATTTGAATGGTTGATACGATTACAACCCTATCTCATCTAATATTTAAATATGAGTCATTTTTTGAGGTTTTTAAGTGGGGTTAGATTTATTATAAATTAATATTTTTAAGAATTCCAAAGGTGCCCCTCTCCTCCCTTATTAAAGGGAACCTCCTCCCTCTCCTCATCACACATATTTGATCCTTAAATCTCGGCCAAACCCTATCAAATTATCTTCTAAACTTCCCTAGAAACATCCTAGAGGTCTTGATCTTCTTCAAAGACCAATTTTAGTTCCCTAATAGGAGGTCTCAAAGAGGCGCTTCAAAGAAGAGATAATGTCCGTTACCGATTCTTTCAACTTTATTTCTTCTTCCACTTATTCTTCTTAGGTTGTTTCATTATGAAGTAATAACATCAGTATCACTCATATACTAATATGTTATTATATGTATGAAACAACCCTATTTCACCATCTATCCATCCTACGGAAAACGAAATCACCGCGCGTGCGTACGTACGGAATACCGTCTCCACGCCGTGGTGTAATCTATTTTCCACCACCACCTTACTTGGATGGGTATAATGGTGTAAATTATAACTATATATGATTATTGTAAAGTAATATTGACTCTATAATAGTATACATACATTCCAATAAAATTCCACGATTATGGGAACGATATCATCGCTCGTGCGTACGTACGGAATACCGTCTCCACGACGTGATGACATTCATTCTCAATGATTAACCATTCATAGATGATTATAAAGAATATATAATACGTAATCATGAAATATATGACATAATAATGATACTATATTTATTTATATATATATATTTATGTATGTATGTCACCCAATTAATTCCATTCAATTCAATGAGGAAACGAAAACAACGTTCATGCGTACGTACGACCTACCGTCTCCATTAAAGGTGTATTTATTTACATTTATAGATCTATTATATATATGTATATTCTGAATATATATTATATATAAATCATGTTTTATATTCTGGAATTAAGTAATCATGATCTAAGTAATCATATGAATAATTAAAAGTCAAAACACAGATGACAAATGAAAAGATTTTACCCAAGACGCTCTTTAACATGGAATTTACAAAAGAACGGGTAATATAAAGTCATAAGTGAACCATATATGATATCATAACAATGAATATGATTCTGTAATAAGTCCATAACATTATTTAAATTGTTATATAGGAGGTTCGGACACTTATGAAGCAAATCGGACCTAAGGTAAGGGAAAATATCACAATCTCATTTTTATCCGAGATTGTTTATACTTTGGTATTTACTGGGGTGTATTTTATCATCCACATCCATGTTCCATCAATATGTAATATTGTTTCCATACACCTACAATTTTTTAAATCGAATTTTACCCTTCAGTGAGTTTTTAGTAAAGGATATGAAAGGAATCTTTTGTCATTTTTCGTACGAGGTACTTTTTTGACTTTTCCGGCAAAAGTACAAGAAGAATGTTTTTTAACTTATATAGCACGAATGGATTTTTATGGTTTTATAAAGAATGATTTTCATGAAGCTTCCTCAAAAATATTTCATGACTATTTTCAAGAAAATCCTTTTCATTTAAAAATTCATGACATTTTGTGAAAAGAAAATGATTTTAAAGAAGAAAGGATATTTTCCTCAAGAATTCATTTCAAGTGTTTTATCAAAACCATTTTTCATGTAAAATGAAATTATTTCATATGGGTATGTTTTAAGTATAATGTCTCTATGATTTACATGGTTTCACTTTTCTTATTATGAAATGATGTCCATTTCCTTTATATGGATTATGTTATGATGGGATGATGTTTTTGAAACCCATTTTACTCGTTGGGTTATTATGAATGATGTATGTTTATTTTGTGGCACAAGTAAGAATGATTTCATTATGAGATGGTTGGGACCTATATCTCCCCCCAATACATTGGGTAAAGATTTATATCTCATGAGATAGACATGGATGGAATGGTAAGTTAATCCGGTTCAGTATTGCAAGACTGAAATGAGGAGTGAACTCGATTCAGAAAGGGACTTTGTCCACTAAGATGGTCTTGGCAGCAATGCCTTGGCTACTATGGAAATCATTACATGTTCTTAATTGATGCCACAATTACATGTTTTATTCCCATGCTATTTTATCATGATTTATGTTCCATTATGATCTATTCCTTATGTACATCCATGTTTTATGTCGTTGCTCAAGATTTTTAATGCTCATGTTTTTTTAAGTTCAAATGTATATGGTATGTTTTATTTTATCCATGCTTACCCTTACTGAGCATTTTATCTCACCCTTTTTATGTTTTCTTTTCCCACAGGATTAAAAGAAATATTTTAGGTAAGGAAACCAAAATGGGAAGATCTTTATGGGATATGTTGAAGTTATTTCACCTTGATTAGAAGATTATGTTCCAAGTTTCCAAAGACACTAAACTATTACGGTCCTTGTGTGTCTGTTTTTGTTATGTACTAAGTATTCCGCAAAAGTAATGTAATGTCTATGTACGTCAAGCTCTGGGTCTCTATAGTTGGTATCAGAGGAAAGGTTTAGTCAACCTTTGGAAACAAGGATGCGAAAACATTAGTGAGATCCCTGGAGATATTTCTAAGGTATGTCGAGGTATTTCCCTAAGGATAAGTATACGATAGGATATAGTCCTATAACTAAGATAACAATCTTAGAAATTAACCTAAGATGTTAGATATTGAGGGTACACCCCCTTTACTATGTTGTTTTCCCTAGCATGATTTTTGCCTCTCACAGAATTCTTTTTGTGTTTTAGTCAATGGAGGGAACCAGAAAGAATTCGGTTAACATTGAATCCAGTGGACAAATTAGTGACTATGAGCAACAAAGTTGTGTAATGTCTAGAGAGAAAGATATTGTGATTATTCCCAATTAGTCATCGCGATATATGATTAACAAGGTGAAATTTAGTGGTATGACTAATTCATCAAATAAGAGGAAGATAGACTTTTATGCATGTTCGCATGTTGAGGAGCATAAAGAAAAGAAGATTGAGATTTCTAAAGAAGGGAAGAAGAACCTTGAGGAATAACTCAAATGGAGGGACCGATGTTATCTGTGTGGAGAAAAGGGACATAGAGTGACATACTGTTATGGAGTTCAATGTCTTATTTGTGGAGAACATGGGCATTACCCAACTCAATGCCCTGACCTAAAAAGTTACTTTTAAATCAATGAATAAATTATTCCAGGACAATCATTGAAGAGGATGGATTGAAGTGTTTATGTATTGGTAATAAAGAATAATGTTGTTGAGGTACTTTTACGGTGTATTAGAATATTTTTGAATTAGTCTATTGTGGTTTTCAATAATTTTATGGTACCGGTAACCATGAAAAGTGATTAAAATATTTTGGAAAGAAGATTATATGAGCATAATAAAGGGATAAGAAGATAATGAGATGTTTGACTGTATTCATGAGCTCTTGATTAATATAAGGACTAAGTGATATCAGGGTTTGAGTATATAGAATTTTTAGGATTTTGGTATGTGGAAAGTGTTAACTTTTAACAGCATTCATGTTTTCAATAAGGTTCAATGGGTATTAATTTTTCAAGGGAATACATGATTAAGGTATTCACATGATGGTAATGTGACCAACAAGATATATGAGGGATAAATGATAGTATTCACATGCTTGTTATATGTCCTTTTTAGTAATCGTTCTCTTTATACTATGAGTTTGGAAAGAAGTATTTTGGATAAGCCTAAAGATTTGAATGGATTATGTTGGACAGAAGTTAGTATTGTTTAAGGATAGACCTTTTTTCGATATTATTGATGGGATGTTATAGTAATGTAGTTTTAGAAAAAGGACAACCTGCAGGACGGGTGACAACCCATCGCGCCGGACAAGGCTGTGGGAATCGAACCCACAACCGAAGTGCGACTGGCCTTTATCGCCTACCACTAGCCTACAGGAAGTCCCTGGTTAGTATAAACTAGTTTTATTTTATTAAGTGGTATGATAGATGAAGTATAAGTTCATTTTTGGAACGATATACAATAGATGGACTTATATATATAACTATTGATAACCTTTTGATTAAGACAGATGGAATGATCCATCATTCTATCACATGATCTGCTAACACTTCACGAATGATAAATTCAACTTCATTTCATTAAGAGATGAAGTGGAAATTTTTCGAGGCACAAACAACAGTGAGATTATATCGAAATAAAGTATGTATTTCTTATAATTAAAATTCTTCAAATTTAGAGAAATGATCTTGAAAACCAAAAATGTTGTCTTAGTTCCCTTATATCTGATAAATCAGATGCTATCTTAGATCATCACAAATTTATGGCTTTGTGATTGTTGGTGTTTTCATAACCATGTTCTCTACCACTCTCCATAAGAACATTACGGTTAGATTTCTCTTCCATATCCTTATTTTCACCTATGTTCTCCTACGTGGAAACCCAGTGATTAGTTAATATGGGTAACCATTACGTTTTATACTTTAGTTTTTAAAGATAAGTTTTGATATTCCTTTGTACGATGTGGGTTTCTATTAAAAAACTTTCGAATAGTAAACCATGTATAACCGCAACGAATTTCGAGGGCGAAATTCATTTTAAGGGGGGTAGAATGTAACACCCTGAGATTTTATGATAAGTATTATTTTTAATTTATTTGATGTCATGTGTTTTATGCTACACCATTATTATCTTGTCCTATACGCAACATCGTATTAGCTTGTAGTATACGCAACACAATTATTGGATCATGTTATACACAATTTCAAGTTCGTTTGATAATAGTCATTCTAAACAAAATTGAGTGTATATATATATATATTCAATGTATAAATGAAATATGGTTGGATTTTGTTATACGCAACAACAAAGGAGTCTTGCACAACACACAACACTAACTTGGATTTCATTACATGCAATCGCGACCTTCCTCGGTAGCGTGTGTAGTACGCAATACCGGGTTCCACTAAACAACGATATATGGTTATAATATTATTATAAACTAGCCGTTATGAATAGTATTAACTAAAATTTGAATTTTATAATATTATTATTCATCTTACACATTTTCTAGAACATGGTATGAGAACAAAATAAATTATTTCGGGTAAAATATGTATTTTTCAAAAAATGCAGTTTTGCTGCCTTTTGATGGCGCACCCATATTAAATATAATTTTTGAGAAGTTTATAAGTTAAATTTTACAAAATAAACTTATTCTTTTGAATCATGATATAAAAATTTACATTGGATAATGTTTTGATATTTTTTTGATAACTTTCATATTTTAATGAATAGTAAAAACACACTATATTTTAATTAAAAACAACTTTTTTCATTGTAATAATTTATATGGTTAAATTATAATATTTAATGGTTTTAAAGTATAAATATAATATATTTTTACCATTTAATATAATTTATGTCATTAGCATTGATTTTACCTTGAATACATAGGTTAAATCAATTCAATCTTTTGCAATGTTTTAAACAAAAACCTGTTTTCTTTCAACAACGGGATTAATTTTAATTTAATTTCTGCAACTTTTGTGTATTGAATTTAGAAAAATTGATTCCATATTTGGAATCAGTGGGTCCAAATTATGTTAATAGGCTACTTTTTATTTTTGGGCATTATGAATAGTAACTACAATAAATTTTATTTACCATAGTTAAAGGTAAATCGGGTAATTAATGGTAAATATAATATTTTAAAATTACCCTAACACCTTCCAAAATCCAATTGTATGACTTAAAGTCGACCCATATCACCTAAGGGTCGGATTAGATTCATTTAATGGACTTTTTTCCAGGAAAATAAATTAATTATTATTAAAACCACAGAAAGTGACAACATGTCACTCTCTTAAATCTTATAAGTGTAATTATTTTAATTTAGTGATAAACATCATAAAACTTCTAACATGAGTAGTCTCCAGAAATCTAATAAAAATATCTACATCATAAGAATTTATTTATAATTTTTAGGGATTAAATAATTATCATTAGTTATGACACAATAGTGATGCAGAAATTGTTTATCTAGTGAAAAATCAAGAATATAGTTTTTATTAAACTAATAGTGACCATAAAATGAAAAACACCCTGACCAAAACATATTGGTCGTGTAAATTTAAACCATAATTATCTAATGGTCGAATATTTGACCATTTGGAGCCTTATAAAAGAGATTATTACACTTATATTATTTCATTTTAAATGATGCCAAAGTTGTCACCTTCATAATTTAATAAATATAACAATTTAAATAATGTGATTTTAAGATGATAAATTCGAGTAAAAGTATTATTGTGAAAGGTAATGGATTTATCTGCATCATAGGATTTTATTTTTAATTTTTATGCAAAAAATATGTATATTAAATAATTATACAAAAATGTTGTTGTATTTATTTTATTAAGAGATAAACCAAATAAATAGTTTTAAAAATAATAAAATATATATTATATGAACTATTTAATGTGCTAAACTAATTTTATAGATACGTATTACCTTTTATGAATCTATTAATTATTTTAGTTTGAATATATCCTCTGTTTAGATTTTATTTAAATTCAAATCAATGAATAGTGTCAAAATTGACACTATTGTTATTTTATAAAAATAACATATTATTAAATTTTTTAAAAATCACAAAAATATTAAAAAATTATAAATTTAAATTTATATAGTCAAAATTTGCATAACGTATCCAATTATGTAAAATTAACAACACATAAGTAATTATTTATAACCATTTAAAATTTAGAATTTTATTACCACAAATAATCTTAAATAGATTAAATAAGGATAAATCAAAATGATAAGGTTTAAAATAAGATCAAAACATGTCTAACTTTGATTGGTTGATTCAATTAGAATCCTATCTTACCTAAAAATTTAATATGAGTCATTTTTGGAGGTTTTTATGTGGGTTTAGATTTTAAATTAATATTTTTAAGAATTCCAAAGGTGCCCCTCTCCTCCCTTATAAAAGGGCACCTCCTCCCTCTCCTCCTCACACCAATTTGAGCCTTTACACTCGTCCAACCCCTGCCAAATTATCTTCTACAGTTACCTAAAAACATCATAGAGGTCCTGGTCTTCTTAAAAGACAAATTTTAGTGCCCTAAGGGGAGGTCTCAAAGAGGCGCTTCAAAGAAGAGATAATGTCTGTTACCGATTCTTTCAACTTTATTTCATCTTCCACTTCTTCTTCTTAGGTTTTCTCATTATGAAGTAATAACATCAGTATCACTCATATACTTATATGTTATTATAAGTATGAAACAACCCTATTTCACCATCTATCCGTCCTACAGAAAACAAAATCACCGCGCGTGCGTACGTACGGAATACCGTCTCCATGCCGTGGTGTAATCTATTTTCCACCACCACCTTACTTGGATGGGTATAATGGTGTAAATAATAACTATATATGATTATTTTAAAGTGATATTGATTCTGTAATAGTATACATACACTTCAATAAAATTCCACGATCATGGGAACGATATCATCGCTCGTGCGTACGTACGAAATACCGTCTCCACGACGCGATGAGATTCATTCTCAATGATTAACAATTCATAAATGATTATAAAGTATATATAATAAGTAATCATGAAATATATGACATAATAATGATACTGGATTGATGTATATATATATATATATATGTATGTCATCCAATTAATTTCTTTCAATTCAATGAGGAAACGAAAACAACATTCATGCGTACGTACGGCCTACCGTCTCCCTGAACGATGTATTTATTTCCATTTATCGATCTATTATATATATGTATATTCTGAATATATATTATATATAAATCATGTTTTATATTCTGTAATTAATTAATCATGATCTAAGTAATCATATGAATAATTACAAGTCAAAACACGGACGACAAATGAAACGATTTTACCCAAAATGCTCTTTAACATGGAATTTACAAAAGAACGGGTAATATAAAGTCATAAGTGAACCATATATGATATCTTAACAATGAATATGATTCTGTAATAAGTCAATAACATTATTTAAATCATTATACAGGAGGTTCAGATACTTACGATGCAAATCGGACCTAAGGTAATGGAAAATATCACAACCTCATTTTTCTCCGAGATTGTTTATACTTTGGTATTTACTGGGGTGTATTTTATCATCCACATCCATGTTCCCTAAATATGTAAAATTGTTTCCATCTTCCTACAATTGTTTAAATCCAATTTTACCCTTCGGTGAGTTTTTAGTAAAAGATGTGAAAGGGATCTTTTGTCATTTTTCGTGTGAGGTACTTTTTTTACTTTTCCGGCAAAAGTACGAGACAAATGTGTTTTTTGAATTATACTGCATGAACGGATTTTTAGGGTTTTATAAAGCTTGATTTTCATGAAGCTTCATCAAAAATATTTCATGACTGTTTTCAAGAAAATCATTTTCTTTTAAAAATGCATGACATTTTGTGAAAAGAAAATGATTTTAAAGAAGAAAGGATATTTTACTCAAGAATTCATTTCAAGTGTCTTATCAAAACCATTTTCCATATAAAATGAAATTCTTTCATATGTGTATGTTTTAAGTATAATGTCTCTATGATTTACATGGTTTCACTTTTCTTATTATGAAATTATATCCATTTCTTTTATATGGATTATGTTATGATGGGATCATGTTTTTGAAGCCCATTTTATTCGTTGGGTTATTATGAATGATGTATGTTTATTTTCTGGCACAAGTAAGAATGATTTCATTATGAGATGGGTGGGACCTATATCTCCCTCCAATGCATTGGGTAAATATTTATATCTCATGAGATAGACATGGCTGGAATGGTAAGTTAATCCGGTTCAGTATTACAGGACTAGAACGAGGAGTGAACTCAATTCAGAAAGGGACTTTGTCCACTAAGATGGTCTTGGCAGCAATGCCTTGGCTACTATGGAAATCATTACATGTGCTTAATGGATACCACAATTACATGTTTTATTCCCATGCTATTTTATCATGATTTATTTTCCATTATGATCTATTCCTTATGTACTTCCATGTTTTATGTCATTGCTCAAGATTTTTAATGTTCATGTTTTTTAAAGGTCAAATGTATATGGTATGTTTTATTTTATCCATGCTTACCCTTACTGAGCATTTGAGCTCACCATTTTTATGTTTTCTTTTCCCACAGGATTAAAAGAATGATTTTAGGTAAGGAAACAAAAATGGGAAGATCTTTATGGGAAATGTTGAAGATCTTTGACCTCAATTATAAGATTACGTTCCAAGTTTCCAAAGACACTAAACTATTACAATCCTTGTGTGTCTGTTTTTGTTATGTACTAAGTATTACGCAAAATAATGTAATGTCTCTGTACTTCAAGCTTCGGGTCTCTATACTAATTAACCAGTGTCTTTGAAGATATGGCATCAGGAAGAGTTTCACGAACAACGTCTTATGCCAATGTGGGAGACCCGGACTGGGTGATGAGTTCCGAGGAGGAATCCACGGAAGGATGAACCAACATCCCATCATCCCATTTTGATCAAGGATCAGACGTCCCTGAATAAGGAGCAGATACTGCCCGCCTTTGGAAAGCGGGAATGCGGGGAAACCAAAAAAGTCGTGTCTCTCGTCCCGAAACGAGACAAATGCACATGCCCCAACGAAAGCATCGGAAATAGAAATGGCGAACCCAACGTGAAGATATTATCCTCAATATGGATAATAGTATCACTAGGGGCATCAATGGATTGACGTGTCACCGGATCCAGCTATCTGGCACCGGGTCCCGCTAAGGAAATAGCGGGCCTAGCATGAATCTAACCAGATGTTGGGGTAGTAGAACGTTGTACATTTTGTTCTGAAACTTTGTCAGCATGGATCCCTCTTACTGGCCATGGAAGAGGGGATGGTGCTGGGGCATTGGTCATTGATTCCTTTTTCTTTCAGAACTAATGAGTTCAACTCTCTGGTTCTCAGGAATCAGGTTGCTGCTGTAGGAAAGCGATCACTGCCCGCCCGCCTACGTAGGGGCAGGGGTAACGCTAGCACAGCTGCTCCACATGGCTTTACTACGTCCGTGATGGCATCTGCTTCTACGATTGTGGGCACCCATGCCCCATCTCTCCAACTGTAGTTATCCAACAAAGGGTAATTAATGACCTCGTACGCCATTATGAGGAGGAGGGCCTAATCCCAACCCGGGATATTGCTCGATTGGATTTGGAGGCGTCTGCGCCTCTCCGCCAATGCCACCCCTGAGGGCTGCACAGGGATCCATTTCTCCCCACCTCGACAGAAAACCGCTTTGGGAGCCTATCCATAGAGTGCTTTGACGACTCCTTGCCTTACGCTGATGAGGTAGTTTATGTCTGACCCAACCTAGTCAGAGTCCCAATCCAGGGGCTCCCAAAAAAGGCACCCACTCGGCCACATCAGCGCCGCCGCCCTATCTTGCCAGAAGAGGAGCAGGTAAGCTATTCACCTACGCCACCAGCCCCGACTCGTCCGACCCGACGCCAGCGTTGGGAACGAGCTGAGGAGAACACCCGCTATGGGGCGTCCAAACCAATGGATAGTATGGCCCGAGCCACTGATGACTCATATCATCACGTCCCTACACACAATGATTATGGGATCTTGTATGCATGACCGAGATAGAGGCCCCAACCGCCCCACAGGCAGCCTGGGTCGACTCTCCTGGTCACAGGCATGAGCAGTGGTCACCACGAACCAACCCAAAGCAATGCCACCTCGTATGGAGGTCCTCCCTATACCATTACCACACAGAGCGTGGTCCTTACCCACTTCGAGTCTTGTCCTAGAGGTCCGCTTTGAGCTACCCCCAATCCGAATAAAGCTCTGCACCACGGTAGTGATGCTCGGCACGGAAGCCTCTCTCATGCCCATTATGCTGGATATGGAGTCATTCCTCATACTCCTAACCGCCGATTTGGGGACATCGCCCATCCAATCTCTCTACAAAATGGGGATCCTCCCTACATCCTCTCTGCAGCTGGTGAAGGTCCTCCTCGCCTCAACAACTTGAGGGGTGAAGGCCATCCTCATTCCATCCGTACCAAGAATGGAGGTCCTCCTGATGCTCCTGTTGGTCCCAGCGGAGGTTTTACCCACTCTTGAGTTATTCATGGAGGTCCTCCAGAAGTCCCCTTCGACATTTTTCCCGGTGCTCCTCGCAACCCAATTTTCTCGGGTGGAAACCCTCTCCTCCCCAGCACCAATGTGGCTGAAGGACCCCATGTCAGGAATCAGCCCTGTCCCGAGGAGCCACCCAGGGACAGGAAGGTGGGTCGTCGCCCCCACAAGAAGAATCCTGAGAAGGCCCAGATGGAGAGCATCCCAGTCCGGTTCTCAGACTCTGAAGTGGAGTATGACTCAGCTCAGGAACCCTCCCCTCACTCATCCGAGTCCAGGGTCGGGGTAGGGACGAGGTGCATCAGTATGGTACTCTCGAAATGTGAGGTCCACAAGATTCCCCCTCCCTCCACAGGGTTATCCTGGAGGATGAAAATCTGGAGACTCTACAGGTTACTGTCGTGCAATCACCACCATCATCATCAGAAGTGCTATCTACCTCCACAAGAGATCACAAAGAGCTATTCTGGGGACCAATGGCGGGTGAACAACAGTGCGACCCACCACCAGCAGCCTTGGCCCATGATCCCAGAACGGAGGCCTTTAGACCCTCCTATTATGATGTAGCAGCCAGGTTGCTAAACTCTTTGGAGTACAGCACGCGAATCGGTGGCTAGTCAGTCTGTTTGTCATATTCTTCGCCGGCCAACCTACTGTCCCAGCAGTCTGCCTCATTACTGCTGCTAGTTCCTCAGCCACCCCTACTTTTTGAGTGGGGAAATCAAGGGACAGACCATAAATTTGAGCTGAGGATATTCTAGAGCATCCTTGCAGTAGACCACTTCCCTGAGAAGTTCTGGCCCGCAGCAGCGCTGGATTTCTGCATACCGGAGTCCCTCACCCCATAGAAATTTGAGTGTATTCGCTAGACCCTCTGGGCGACACATTTCATTCTCCATCCTCAGCACATGGTTTATCCAAGGAGCCAAACTCATTTTTAAGACATCAACGAGTAATTCCATCTGTTCGATCTGGTCACGCTCCCTGTGGCCTAGCACCTCGGTTTACTGGTCATCGTGAGGCCCTCCAATAGTAATGTGTTCAGAGTATTAAGGTAATCTACAGAATCATCAGGGAGGCTACCTCCACGTGACAATTCGTGGTTGGGGGAAGTATACTTACCTCCACTTCAGCCCTATCCGGTGGCATCCCGACTCGCTATACGATACTGAGGACATGCCCCCAGGAAGAGTCAGGGTCCCCATTGCTGACATAGTGGACAAGGAGGACAGACTGAAGTTTCTCGATGGAGACATATCCCCTGAGGGGGTTTCACCACTACTGAACCCATCAAGATGGATTACTCATCATGAGAGAAACCTCATAGGTCTCCCTGTGTGCACTGAGGTGTTGGTACTCAGTCAGAATGCCGGTAAGGGAAAATAGAATTTTGGAACTGTCAAGATCTCTGACCCGTCCACCTCAGTGCAGAAGACGGAGGATGACTCTGAGAAGGCCATGTTGTTCCAACAACTTGCTGAGAAGAAGATGTTGGTCGATGAACTCCTGGCTGAACGCGTTTTAGAGTGACGACCTGACTACGGTGATCTTAGACTGGGGCAGCAGGGGCAGGAACAACTACCCCTCGGCGTGATGCCCCCAGGTAACCCTAATCATACTGCTCCTGCAGACAGAGCTGACACTGGAGCTCATGGAAAGAGGGCACAATATGTCTCGCCCAACCCTCCTGAATGGCATGTAAATCCATAGAACCCCACTAGGGCTCCCTCAGCAGCCCCAAGGGAAGCTCAACGAGCCACTGAGCCTATCTACTATGTTTAAGAGCCTGAAAACACGCTCGTGGTTAGGGAACCCCATCAAGACAGGGACCCCCACCCAAATGATCCCATAGCGGCACTCATCACCCACCTTGAGGAATTGGAAACACGACAGGTGGAAATCCCGCCATATGGCAAGCCATACCCGGCCAGGGTGGATGATATGTCATCACCTCCAGGTTTCTAGAATCCCAACTTCTCCCCCTTTAATAGGACAGGGGACCCGTCGCAGCACTTGGCCCACTTCAACTCAAGGTGTGGGCCCATGATAGGCACTCCAGCGTAGTAGGAGGCTACCATGTTCTGCAGTTTTGTTCAGAAACTATAGGGGTCAACATTTTTCTGGTACAGCCAGCACCCCATCGGATCCATGACCAGTTGGGAGGACCTTCGTAGGTAGTACCTCTTCCAGTTCTGCTCTACCACCCAGAAAATGAGCATCACAGACCTCTTCAAGTGCAAGAAAAGTCCTGATGAGCGAGTCACGAAATTTATCACCAGGTGGAAGGGGCTTACATACTCCCTTGAAATCCCACTAACATAGGAGAAATTACTGACAATGTGCATAGGGAACGTCAAGACGGAATGTGTTCATTCTCTGATCACCCAGAACTACCCTGGAGGATTTTGAGACTTCTCCAAAAAGGCCCAGCGCCTTGAGGAATCCCTACAACAGGCAATCCAAGAACGTCCGCTGCCCCCTGTAATCCCAGCAAGGAGGGCTGCCAGAGTTGAGCCCGCCGCAATGGCCCAGATAGAGGCCCCCATGCAGATAGAATTTATACTAGTGGAACCAACCCCGCTGCCTCGCAGGAACAACCTCCGGGTCCTAAGCGTCCCCAGAATCGGAAAGCGCCTCTGCGTAATGCGCTGCCACTGCCTCGGTGGGACAATCAGGGTCCACCTCCTTGACAGGCCCCAATGGTCCCTCGTTAGGGCCAAGCACCAAGATCCCCCTTTACAGAAAGAAGTATCCCGACTTACTCGTTCAGGAATAATCAGGTCCTCAGTTACTTCTGTAGCGCCATAAAACAAGGTATTTTACACTTTCTTGAGTGTAGGAGGCCGGAAGAGGTGAATCTTACTAATCACCCCAACTACTTCCCCTATCATTGGAATATGGGGCACACCCTCAAGAAGCACTATGTGTTTAAAGACTCGCTCCAAAACCAGGTCGATAACCACATAGTCAGGCTGGGTCTGGCCCCAACACAAGTGGTAGGGTATCTTTCTATGGTCAGACATCGGTATCGATAGTGAAGGCAAGTGGATACAAATTTCCAACCATGGGTCCCAGAAGTACGATGACTGGATGGATTGCAAGATGGCTTCTCACGCCCATTCCATCATTCGAGCACGCATACATTAGCCAGAGCCTTCAGAAGCTGTGGCCACCACTTCTGCATCATCATCTCTGCTGACCTCTTCTCTGTAGAGCCAGCATTGGCGGCGCAAGAAGAAACAATGCACCCCACTAATGCCATTGTCGTACCACACTCTCGGCAACTTCATGCCCCCTGAGATTAGGATCCCTCCCAGAATCCACCCAGTAGTGGATGACTCTTTATGTGAAAATCAAGGGTATGCGTCGGTTAATACCGTTGTGTTGGTAAAGCCCTATACGACTCCCGATGAGGGGGAGCACAAGGCGAACCTCCCCGACGTCCCCAGCCAATGACAACGTTGGAAGAGTCGTGACCATATGGGTCATCAAGGTGCATCAGTTTCCACCTCCATCTAGTCCGTGCATGCCACCGAGACCAAACAGCAGGCCCATTGCAGAGCTCAACACTCACATCCTCTTCATCCGGTGTCATCCGGACCACACCCACCACTATTTGTGCTACTGAATCAGGCAGAGATACCTCATTTAGGTCGCGGCCAACCTCACTCAGCTACAGGCCGATCATAGTTGTCTGGTCCTCAGCTGACAGCGACTCTTTAGGATTTGACTAGTGAACATCGGGATGTGCCCAGCACCAGCCAGCCGTAGGTCCAGCCGATAGGGCCCGCTATGCCTCCATTCACATAGAGACCTCTTGTAAGTAGAATTTCATGCCTAGCACAAAAGTATGATCTTCTCAAGCACCTCTCTGGCATCCCAGCAAGGATTTAAATCCTTAAAGACCTTCTCTTGTCGTTAGATATGCGCGAGGCCCTCACTGGGGCTTTAAGAAGCACTCTCAAGTTTGAAATAGAGGTAGAAGCTGCAGCGGCCTTTCATGCTGAAGCAGGAGAGGATGTTGAATGCTAGGCCATCATTTCGTTCTCAGGAGAGGATGAAGGCTCTACCATATAAGGGCGCATCTGCCCGCTGTACATCACCATCCAATTTAACAGCATGGATGTTCACCTCTGTCTCGTTGAAACCGGATCCGGGATCAAACTTATCCCGAAACGGAAATTCCGGAAGCTGGGGATATCTGAGGATGACTTGACTCCCTCCGATTTAAGGATCCAAGGATATGAAAGGACAGAGAAGACCCTAATCGACAAGATCCATCTAAAGACCCAGTTCAGTGGCCTAGTTTTGAGTACCATGTTCATGGTTGTATCTCAGGACACTTCATACAATGCATTGATGGGTAGACCACGGTTCCATATGTACGCATCGTTACCCTCATCATATCACCAATGCCTCAAGCACTAGTTAAATGGTTGAGTAGGCATACTCTAAGGTAATTCATCTCCTTTCTCCTCTTGTGAAGCCCATTATCTAGGCGCTGACTATTACAAGAGTAAGGATAAGCAGATTCTGGAAAGTGTGGTTGAGCCTGCCACGGTCACAACTGACCCTTGGGCAGGTCTGGATGACACCTACGTCATCTCAATCCATCGATTGGAGGCCACAACCCCCGACCTGGGGAAATGCTTTGTTGTATCTGGTACAAGAGGAAGGCATATTCCTAAGTCCAAGCGAGGACAAAAAATCACCTCGTACTCCTACAAAAACCTATCTCAGGTGATCCAGGAACCTCCTACCCCCATATGGTATTGGGATGTCTGCCCCATGGCCACGGAGGTACGTCATACTTTCCTGTTTCACCAGGCTAGGATAAGCTGACTCTAGACGATGCTCCACTACTGCTTTGATATTATCAAGCATGGACCATTGGGCCGGATACCGGATGGGATCGGGTCGAAAGTCTTCATTGCTATGGTCTCGGCAGCGCCGGAGTTCCCAGATGCAATAACCACTGCCGTTCAAGTTGGTACCAGCCTCTCATCAGGGTCTGGTAACTCAGTAGTGGATTCCCCTATGGAATATCCCTCCATAAGTGAAGAAGAAGATATAGAGGATTCCCCCTTCCTTTAAAGAAGGTGTCTCTGTCCCGGTCGATGAACTGGTACAGGTGAACCTTTGTAGCGAGGCTGATCCGAGACCCACATTGATTAGTGCCGCCATGTCCCTCGAGTAGTAAAAGTGGTATGTATATTTCTTGAAGCAGCACCATGATGTGTTCTCCTGGATTTAGGACGAGATTCCAGGACTAGATCCTCAAGTAGTTGTCCACCGCCTTAGTCTCCCGACAAGTCATTGTAGGTTCAAGCAGCCTCCCAGAAAGATGCACCCTTCTCACGGTGCCATGGTCGAGGACGAAGATGACAAACTCATCCGAGCCAAATTCGTCAAGGTGGTCCAGTACCCCATGTGTCTAGCCAACATTGTGCCAGTTAGAATGAAGAACAGACATATCAGAGTCTGCATCAACTTCCGAAATCTCAACCATCACTGTTCGAAGGATGATTTTCCTCTTCCAGTGGAAGAGCTCTTGATTGACGCTACGACTGGGTTCCAAGACCTCTCCTTCATGGATTGTTACTCTGGTTATAATCATATCCAGATGTCCCCAAAGGATGAGGATTCCATGGCTTTCAGGGAGCCCCAAGGTACTTTCTGTTACCAGGTTATGCCCATCGGCCTGAAGAATGCAGGTGCCACCTATCAGCAGGCCATGCCCTGCATGTTCATGCCAATCCTCGGGACATTGGTGGAGTTCTACGTGGATGATTTTGTGGTCAAATATTTACAACACCAAAACCATCTCAAGTACCTTGAGAAAGTGTTCGGCTTACTCCATACTCACCATATGAAGATGATGCTGATGAAATGTGCCTTCAGGGTCACCTCCGGGAAGTTTATTTGCTTTCTTGTCATTTACCGAGGCATCGAGATTGACCCAGAGAAGATCAAGGCCATCAGTCAGATGCCTCCCCTGAGCAACATTTGGGAGCTTCGAGGTTTCCAAGGCTACTTAGCCTATATACTCCGATTCATTGTGAATCTGGCTGATAAGTGTAATCCCTTTTCCCAGTTCTTGAAGAAAGTCTCTACCTACGAATGGGATGAAGAGTGCTAGACCGCGTTTGAAGAAATTACGCAGTATCTATTACAGTATCCAGTCTTGATGCAACCTGTCCCCGTAAAGCCACTGATCCTATAGGTGACTGCCCTAGAACTATCTCTTGGTGCCCTTCTCGCCAAGAAGAATAATGAGGGGACATAAAACAGTCTCTACTACCTTAGTCATATGCTCATCGATACAGAGAACAGATACTCCCCCATTGAGAAGAGCTCCCTTGCACTGGTATTCGCAGTACAGAAATTATGACTCTACCTGCAAGATCAGGTGGTACAACTGGTGTCTTGGGTAGACCCGCTGATGTACATTCCAAATCACCCCATGTTGACCGACTATCTAACGCGGTGGGAGGAAATCCACCAGTAGTTTGACATCAGGTTCGTCCTTCAGAAATCTATAAAGGGACATACATTGGAATAATTTCTTGCAACCAATCCAACCTCCACGGACCAGCCCCTGGACATGGATTTTACCGATGAGAAAATCCTCTCGGTGGATCCTACCATCCCATGATGGAAGATGCACTTAAGTGGTGCCTCCCGGAGCCCCACCGGCAGGAGACTCAATGATCCTAGGCTCAAAAGAGTGGGCCTGGGTATTGTCTTTATTACTTAGGAGAAATACATTCTTCCGTACTTATTTCTGTTGTCAGATGGCTGCACTAACAATGAGGTAGAGTATCAGGATCTTATCATTGGCCTTGAGCTGGCTCTTGAGATCAATGTACCCCATTTTCATGTGAAAGGGGACTCAGAACTAGTCATCAAGCATGTCAATGGTGGATATGTTGTCAGAAAGCCATAGCTTGTACCATTGTTGGAGCGCACCCTCCATCTAATGGCCCATTTTCCATCCCACCTAGAAGTTACCAATGTCCCTTGATCATAGAATGGTCGAGCTGATGCCCTAGACGGCCTAGCTGCATCACTTGCAAAACCTAAGCAGAATGATCTTATTATACACATGGCACACCGGAGAGTCATTTCCCCTGTCACCCCAGAGGATGACGATGACCTGTGAGTAATAAATATTACTGCCAGGTCCTCCACGTCAGGAACCCTAGGTTCTCCGGATGTAGTGGTTGAAGAGAATACTGAATGAAGATCCCCTTTTGTCGAGGACCTCCAAAATAGGTTCCTCCTGGCTGATCAGGCCGAGCGTGGGTGAAACTGACATCGCACGCTATATTTTACCCTCTAGAGTGGTCACAGTCTTGGGAAAATCCACTACAAGTGCGAGTTTTATGGTTTTCTCCTCTGTTTCATCCAATGAGTCGAGATTTCTCAGGGCATGCATGAGGTTCACACCGGTTCTTGTGGGGCTCACTAGGCGGGGCCAAAGCTGTCCCATCAAATCTGGAGACTAGGGTACTTTTGTCCCTCTATGATCCATGATGGTATCATGTTCGCCAAGAGATGTCATGCATTCCAACTTCATGCTAGCTTCCTGCATCGGCCACCAGAACCTCTCCACTCCACCAATTACTCTTGGACATTTGCGGTGTGGGGACTCGATGTCGTGGGACCAAACCCACTGATGACAACTCGCTAGTGCAGGTTCATCCTAACTACCACAGATTTATTTTCCAAGTGGGCAGAAGCAGTTCCACTCAAGGAGGTCATGCCCCGTTCCATCATTGACTTCGTTATCTCCAACATCATCCATCAGTTTGGAGTCCCTCACGCTATCCTCTGTGATAACGACACCAACTCCTGAGCAGCCGAGCTGAAGAAATTTTACACCAAGTACAACATCCGTCTGAACCATACCTCCTGCTATCACACTCAAGAAAATGGGGAGACTAAGGCGTTCAACAAAACACTCTCTAACATTTGGCAGAAAATGGTTGTTCAGGACAAGAAGAGTTGGTCGAAAAAACTCCCCAATTCTCTCTGGGCATATCGAACGATGAGTCGTAATTCCACCCAGGTGTACTTGTATTCCCTAGTGTACCGAACTGAGGCCGTCCTACCCATCGAGATCCAACTGCCCTCATTACACACAACGGTCAATGACCAGCAAGTGCTAGATAGGGAAGCCGAAATTCGTCTTCCTGATTTGGAAGTGTTTGACGAGAATAGGCTTCATGCCCTGCACGATCTGGAAAGGCATCTGAACAAGATGGATAGAGACTTCAACAAGAAGTTTCTCCTTCACACATTAATTCAAGGCGACTTGGTATTGACCCTCTGTAGGATCGAAATATAGTATGAGATTCTCAAAATACAAGAGGGGGGGGGGGGTGAATTGAATACTTTAAAAATTCCTTTGGAACCTTTAAAGTTAGTTAAGAATAACTATGTTTTCCTTAAGAAAAGGAAAGGGATAAGTTTAACAAAGTTAAACTAAGTAAATTCACAACACCTCTAACACCGAACTAAACTTGGAAAAGTAGGTTCCAGAAATATGGTTCCGGAGATGGAAACATAACAAACAATTACAATATGAGATTCTACCTTAAAGCGTATAGAATCTAAATGAATCAGAGTAAGTAAGGAAGTATAAGAAAGTTATACTTTCCTTAAGATACAAATTGCAGCGGAATAAAAACAAGTAGTAAAACTACTAGTAACAAGATATAAGTCTTTTAACCCAAAGAGAAGGGTATCCAACAACCTTGGATAAAGGTCCCTTGATTTATACTTTCAAGCAAGTCTGTCTTACCCACACCAGGGTAAGCCCTTGATACGAAGATCGGAGTCTCTGTCTTGCTATCCCCGCAAGCCCTCAACTTCAAGGTAGTTGGAAACCTCTGTCTTCCTCAGCAAGAAAGCCCTCGATCTTTAAGGTAGTCGGCACCTCTGTCTTCCTATCCCCGGAAGCCCTCGAATGTAATCACCAACATTCGGAGTCGCACGAAGCTTTGAGAGTTAATAAGAGCATCTCTCTCTAGAAATCACTTCAAGAAAATTTTTCAGCCTTTTAGCACTTTCATCAGCTATCATCTATCCATCATCTCTTTCAAATGAGCTCCTATTTATAAGTAAGGTCGGCTCCTTCTCCAATGGTCATATTTTTCTTAAAGATCGGAGGGACCTGTACACGTGTCACTTAGACAACGGTTAGTTTATAACAGAACAGACGAAATCGTTTTATAACAAAACAAGTGTAACAGAATGTATGACATCGTTTTAAACTCTAACATAAAGGTTCGGAATGAAAACTTCGGAGTGAAGGTTCGGAGTGAATAAATTCAGAGTGTATAAAACAAAGATACTCAAATTCTGTTTAATAGGTGAATTCGGAATGAGAATTTGGAATAGGAATTCGTCATCAGAAATCGTAATGAGAATTCATCATCAGAATTCGTAATGAGAATTCGTCATCAGAATTCGTAATGAGAATTCTTCATCAGAATTCGTAATGGGAATTCAGAATGAGATTTCTTCATTAGAATTCGTAATGGGAATTCTTCATTGGAATTCGTAATGGGAATTCTTCTTCAGACCTTGTATCTTGATCCTGGAATAGAACTTAGTCAGAGTTCATATCCGGAATTCGGAATGAGACTTCCTTATAGTTCTTATCTAGAATCCGAATCCTAAAACAGAATACTTTATATCAAAGTTTTAACGATTCCGAGAAAATGAATCTGAATCTCATACTTAAGAAAAATATGGATGAAAATATGATAAGGGTAATTCTTCTTATAAAAGCGATTTTCCTTAAGAAAGCAATTTTCCTTATAAAAGTAATTTTCCTTAAGAAAGCAATTTTCCTTAAAGATAAGGTGTTTGTGATTTTCAAAACAAGAAGGAATGGAAAAGTCATAAGGAAAACCTTATTGACTCAACAATCTCCCCCTTTTTGGAAAGCACAAACATCCTTATGAAAAATCTATTCTAAGAAGAAAGAAACACATTAAGGCTTATCTCCCTTTGCATTGAGGATATTGAAGAATACGACTAACTCCCCCTTAGGCTTTGAAACTCTAAGGATCGTATTCAGATTTCCAGAGTGATAGATAAGAAAGTCTTTTTTAATGAAAAAGCTCCCCCTTAAACAAACTCTTATTAGAGTTCTTTTTCCTTGGGTATTTTTTTCTTTCTCATCAGCAACTTCTATATTTTCCTTCTGAGCAGCATCAAGTAAAATATGTTCTTCTTCTCTCAGATAAGAAACTTCTTCTTCACCTTTCTCTTCCTCCATTTTCGGAGTAACAAGCTTCGAGGATTCAGCTTCAGAAGTTCGGAGCGATAAGTGTTCCGAAGGAGTTCCCTTGTACTCATGTACTTGTTTTAGCACATCTCCTGTTTCACCACTTCCTTCAGCAGCCTCTTCAAATTGTTCCACTTGCTCTACTTCCTCAGTATTAGTAGCAACAGCTTGTTCCGGAGCAAAGAGATTTCTTCCTGGAGTCTCAGGTAGAGATTCCAGGGAGAAAGATCTTGGAACTGGAATTGTTGCTGAAACCATTTCATTGAACTTTAACAATGCTTGAACAGCCTCGGCTTCTGACATCTTCTTCTTAAGCTTCTTCTCCTTTGCTTTCTTTTCAAGCTCATCAGCCGTTTTCTCCTTCAAAGCCTTAGCCTCCGCAGGGTTCAATCCGAACTGCGGATCCCCTTCTTTTCTTGTTTCTTTATCTGCTCTCCAATTTCCAACAACCTCATCAGGATAGGCTTTCTTCTTCTTAGGCTTTGGAGGTGCGGAATGGACTTTCTTAGACTTAGGATCTTCTGCTTCTACTTCCACTTGTTTCATCTTTCTCTTCCTTACCGGTTTAGAGGATTCCGGATCAGCAGTTTTCGGAACCGTTTCTTCTTGATTAGGCAAGTCAAAAAACTCTCCAATCTCCTTGTTGAAAGCCACATCCATCCTCTTAAGAGTGTCATCACTAACCAACAATATTTTACAAACCCTTGGCATAGATCTGCAAGCTTACTTGAAAGATTCTAGGCACCGAACTATGAGCTTTGATAATATTGCTGGGTACATTACGATCTGAGCTCTGAGATTTCCTTTCTTAAGGTTCTCAATATTTATAAGAATGTGCCTCATGAGGTTAAACTTACTTAGATTTATCAGGAAATCTAAGATATAGATCTCACTTTTCTTCAAGCTGTCCTTATCACCTTTTTCTCGGTACGATTAGTCCTTACACCCATAATTCCAGAATCCGAAAATTTGTTGATAGACTTGCAATTTTCGGAGCCTTATCATCAGCCAGTCCGAGTGTTTCTAAGGCTTTCTCTTTGTTGAAGCTACCCTTAGAGTCCGGAAATACGTGAGAAATAAACTCACCTTCACCTTCATAAGTTAACCCTACCAAGCTTGCAGCCTTGGTGTAAGAAAGCTTATATGTCTTGCCATACGATTTGAAAGAAAACTTTTCTCTATCATCTTCCTTAAAGAAAGAAACTGATTCATAAAATTCGACAAGTAAATCAGAATAAACTTCATCTTGATTCCTGGTTTTAGATACTGCAACATCCTCCCAGCCATTCAACTTGATGTTCATTGAGATAAGGGAATCATAATTGTTGAAGAAATCCGGATGGAGTAACCTTTCTCTGCATACTAACCACTGAGAAATAGGCTTGGTTGAAGACATTTCTTGAGAAGCTAACTCTGCAGACATTCGGATCTGAAGTCCTCTGAGAAATTCGGAATGGATAAGTCTGAAGTTCGGAACGTCCTTAAAACAGAGGGTCAGAACTTCAGCACGCGAAAGCTTGAAACCAATGTGGGACTAGAATTTAGGTCCCCTTTATATAGGCAACGGGATGACGGTTCAACTTCCTCGGTTGATCTAACGGTTTAGAATGATCTGAGATCAAATATGATGGTTGAGAGCTTGAATCCGATCTTTTTGAGGTTTTTATTAAATCAACGAGTTAAGAAAACTATAATCCGAAAGCTTAGTACAAGAAAATTCCAGCAAGTAAAATATGACTACGAAAACATGAGTAGGGAAATCATACCTTTCGGATTGGCTTAGGAAGATTATTTGTAATGGGTAATATAAAGATGACTACGAAAAACTCAATACGAAAAACTAAATACTAAAAACAAATTTTAGAAAATCTAGTATGAAAAACAAACTTAAAAAAACTTAGTACGAAAAACTTAGTACGAAAAACTTAGTACGAAAAACTTAGTACGAAAAACTTAGTACGAAAAACTTGGTACGAAAAACTTAGTACGAAAAACTTAGTACGAAAAACTTAGTACGAAAAACTTAGTAGGTTCGGTACGAAAATCCGATTATGAAAATACCAGTACGAAATCTTCCATTCTGGATGTTTTCAATGTGAATACTTACATTCCAGAAATATTCTGTATGAAAATATCCATTCTGGAAAATTGTAGTTCCGGAAGTTCCATTCCGGAAATATTCGTTCCGAAAAGTTTGAAAACAAATTTTGAAAAACTTTTTTTAAACAAACAATCAAAAGTACTCCCCCTATGAAAAGGATTTTATTACTGTAAGGAGAATTTTTCAAAAGTATGTTAATTAAGAAAGATTACCTTACGGTTATCATTCCTAACTTCTGTTTAATATATTCAAGTCTATCAGAAGGCAAAGATTTTGTGAAAATATCAGCAAGTTGATCTTGTGTTCCGATAAAATGAAGAATAATATCTCCTTTAAGTGTGTGATCCCTAAGAAAGTGATGCCTAATATCTATGTGTTTTGCACGGGAATGATGTGCAGGGTTTCTACTTAGGGCAATGGCACTTGTGTTATCACACAAAATTTGAGTTTTGGTAAAACTCAAGCCATAGTCTGTGAGTGTGTGTTGCATCCACAACACTTGTGCACAACAACTTCCAGCTGCTACATATTCAGCTTCAGCAGTGGAAAGTGCTATAGAATGTTGCTTCTTGCATGAACAAGAAACTAGAGAATCTCCTAAGAAATGACAAGTTCCGGATGTACTCTTTCTATCCATTCTACATCCACCAAAGTCAGCATCAGAAAAGCATTTTAAAACAAAATCATTTCCAGAAGTGTAAAATAATCCTAGATCCATGGTTCCCTTAAGGTAGCGAAAAATTCTTTTTACTGCCTTTAAGTGAGATTCCTTAGGATTGGTTTGATATCTTGCACATAAGCATACTGAAAACATTAAGTCTGGTCGACTAGCTGTTAAGTAAAGTAGACTTCCTATCATACCTCTAAAAGATGTTTGATCTACTGGTTTCCTAGCTTCATCAAGATCTAAAGAGTTTGAGGTACCAATGGGAGTACTTATACTCTTAGTGTTGTCATAACCATACTTTTTCAGAAGATCTTTAATATACTTATGTTGAGATATGTAGGTTCCTTCTAGTTTTTGAGAAATTTGAAAACCAAAGAAAAATGTTAACTCACCCATCATACTCATTTCAAACTCAGATTTCATTAGACTTGCAAAAGAGTCAGTCAAAGATTGCTGAGTTGAACCAAATATAATTTCATCAACATAAATTTGAACAATCAAAACATTTTTCTTATCTTTCTTTATAAAAAGGGTTGGATCTGCATTTCCCTTAACATAGTTATTTTGAAGCAAAAATCCAGTAAGTATATCATATCATGCTCGTGGGGCTTGTTTAAGGCCATACAAAGCATTGGTAAGTCTAAAAACATGATTCAGATGTTTTGTATCTTCAAAGCCAGGAGGTTGTTCAACAAAAACTTCCTCTTGAACATAACCGTTAAGAAAAGCACATTTCACATCCATTTGAAAAAGTTTGAAATTAAAGAATGCTGCAAAGGCAAGTAGAATACGGATAGATTCAAGTCTAGCTACTGGAGCATAGGTTTCTTCATAGTCTATTCCTTCTTTCTGATTATAGCCTTTAGCAACAAGTCTAGATTTATTTCTAACAATGACTCCATTTTCATCACATTTATTTCTGAAAACCCATTTTACTCCAATAACAGAAGTTTCCTTAGGTCTCTCAACCAAGGTCCAGACTTTATTCCTTTCGAATTCATTTAGTTCATCTTGCATTGCTTTAATCCAATCATCATCACCTAAAGCTTCATCAGTGCTTTTAGGTTCTAAATGGGAAAGAAATGCTAGATGTTCTACTTCATTTCTTAAGGAACTTCTAGTCCTTACAGGTTGATTTACATCTCCAATGATACTATCACTGGTATGATTCTTAAGAAACACCTGATTTGGGTTTTGTAAAACCTGTTCATCAACATAGGGTAGGAAGTCTTCTGGGGTAAATGTTTCAGAAGTATCTTCTAGAACAATTTCCTTATCAGAAGGTTCTTCTATCAAAGGTTGACAATCAGTTTTTGAAAACACTTCCGAAGATGTAAGTTGGGATGTTTTAAAAACAAAAGGATCTGATTCATCAAATTTTACATGTACTGTTTCTTCAACAGTACAAGTATTTTTATTAAAAACTCTATAAGCCTTAGAGGTTGTGGAATAACCTAAGAAAATCCCTTCATCTGATTTTGGTGCGAATTTATGTAAGTTATCTTTAGTATTCAAAATGAATACTTTGCAACCAAAAACTTTGAAGTAGGAAAGTCTTGGTTTTCTACCATTCCATAACTCATAAGGAGTTTTATTAAGAAAAGGTCTAATCAAAACTCGATTTATAATATAACAAGCAGTACTTACAGCTTCAGCCCAGAAATGTTTAGCAATAGAATATTCACTCAACATGGTTCTTGTTATCTCTTGAAGAATTCTATTTCTTCTTTCAACTACACCATTCTGTTGAGGAGTTCTAGGTGTTGAAAAATTGTGAGTAATACCTTTCTTACTACAAAAAGTTTCAAAATCTGAATTTTGAAATTCTCCTCCATGATCATTATGAATAGTTTTTAATGGAAGGTTTTTCTCATTTTTAACTTGAGCTCTAAAAATTTTGAAATAAGAAAAAGCTTCATATTTCTTTGCTAGAAAATAGACCCAAGTAAATCTAGTGTAATCATCAACTAGAACAAACACATAGTATTTGCCTCCAATACTTCCAGTTTGTGTTGGACCAAAAAGATCCATGTGAACTAACTGTAATGCATCGGTTGTTGAGACTTCACCGATTGACTTAAAAATAGATTTATGTTGCTTGCCATATTGACAAGGATCACAAACTTTAGAAGAATCAAATCTAAGCTCCGGTAGATCCTTAACTAGTTTCTTCTTAGAGAGTTTACATAGGTTCCTAAGATTATAGTGACCTAGTCTTCTATGCCATAACCAAGAATGATCTTCCATTGCACTTAGGCAAGGTAAATCTTGGCTTCTGAGGTCTTCTATGTTTAAGGTGTAAACATTCTCTTGCCTATTGGCTGAGAGAATAAATTCTTCCTTGGAATTGTGAACTAAGCATTTATCCTTCCTAAAATTCACAAGGTAAACTTCATCACATAACTGACTTATGCTAATGAGGTTGTGCTTAATACCTTTAACAAAAAGAACATTTGAAATCAAAGTTTTTCCTAAAAGAACTATATTACCAATACCAACAATCTCTCCCTTAGCATTGTCTCTGAAAGTTACCTTTCCTCCTTTCGTTTTGATAATCTTTTCAAAGAAGCTTTTGTTACTAGTCATGTGCCGGGAACATCCACTATCCATGTACCATGTATTGTTGCTGGAACTTTCTTTATTTTCCTGAAATTAAGAACAAAGTTAGATTTTCGGAATCCAAACTTGCTTGGATCCGAGATTTCCAGACAATAAAATTTTTGGAACCCACATTTTCTTAGAAAAATAAGCTTTATGAAAACCTAAGGATTGGGTTTTGTTTAAGGAACAATTCTTTGCCAAGTAACCACCATATTGACACTTGGTACAAAATGGGGCACTTTGAGGAACAAAATAATTGTTACTGAAAATAGGTTTTGCATGGGTATAACCAAATCCGGATTTATTTCTTAAAGGTCGTATTTGAGAATACATCTTATCAAAATTTTCTTTACCATGGGTAAAGTTTGATAAACACTTCTTTAAGGAAAAAATTTCGGACTTGAGTTTTACAACCAAGTTTTTATCCTCAAAATCATTAGTTTTAGAGCTAGAGTTAGGCTCAAAAACATTTTTCTTAGAAATTAATTTTTCTAATTCTTTAGAAAGTTTAATCTTCTTAGAACTTACTTCCTCGAGATTTTTTGAAATACTTTCAAAATCAGCATTTTTCGTATCAAGATCTTTAGAAAGATATGATCTCTCTTTAGTAAGAATAAAATTCCTAGAGTTTTCCTTATCAACTTTTTTATTGAGTTTGGAATTCTAAATCTCAAGAAGTTCAACAAACCTAGAGACTTCTTCATAAGTAGGTAAAGTATTTTCCTCATCAGAAGATGATTCTTCATCAGAAGAGTTATAATATTTACTATCATTATAATTTAAAGAAACATTGGTCAATGATTCAGCATTTCGTACCTTAGCCATAAGAAAATGATTATCAATAGGTAATCTAGCTAAAAGACCAAGATTCTTCTGTCCTGAAGATTCATAGTCATAAGATTCATCTGAAGAGTCACCACCACAGGCACTCCAGGTGTCATTAGCTTTCAGAACTTTCTTAGCTTTGGCTTTATAATACTTCTTTCTGTTCCTGTCTGAATGTCTTTCTTTCCTTTCTTTCTTCTTGAGCATAGATCAATCTGGTCTAATATGTCCAGCTCTTTTACATTCATAACAAGTAACTTCTCCGTCTTTCTTGTCTTTCCTATCCTTCTTCTTATACTTGGATTGAAAATTTCTCTGTCCAGCTATCTTGTTCATCCTTCAAGCAAGATTGGCTAATTCATTTTCTGAAACTTCACTCTCACTAGATTCGGATTGGAAAATGACTTTCTTCGACTTGGATCTGGTAACTCTCTCAGGAGTCTTAACTTTCATCTGATTTGAAGTTGTAGTAAAAGCAATAATACCATTTCCATTCTTTTTCTTGATGTTGTCAGCATCTCTCTTCATTCTTGTTTCATGTTGTAGAAGAGTTCCAAATAATTCATCAAGAGTAATTTGAGTAACCTTCCTGTTCTCATCTATAGTTGTTCTCTTGGATTCCCACTCATTGGGCATAATATCAATTATCTTTTCTACAAGAGCTTCATCATCTAAACCTTTTTCTCCCATAGATTGTAGACTGTTGACGATAGTCATGAATCTTTGTTGAACTTTACAGATAGGTTCTCCATAAGGAAAATTGAAGCCATGATATTCAGCTCTAAGCATAGCTCTTCTAGTCTCAATCACCTTAGAAGTCCCAAAGTGTGTAACCTCTAACTTCTTCCATATACAATTAGCTGCTTCACAAGAAGAAATTTGGCTACATATATTTCTGGTCATTGAACAAAGTAAAGTATTGCGTACCTTATAGTTGAGTTGATATTCTTGCTTTTCCTGGTTAGTAAAAGATCTGACTTCCTTGTCAGGAATTTTATAATCACCAGTAAGCATGACAAAGTTGTCTAATCCAGTATTTATAGCAAAATTCTTCATACAATCTCTCCAGTATTCATAATCATAACCATCAAAGATAGGTGGTCCTGTAGGGTTTATATTGTCAATAGATCCAACATTAATTCCTGCCATACTAAAAATAACTTTGCACACAAACTTGTTAGTAGTAAAGATTCGTAATAACAAAGTTCGGAATGGAAAAGTTCGGAATGACAAAAGTTCGGAATGGAAAAGTTCGGAATGACAAAGTGAGCAAAAAAAAACTTATTCGTGAGTATAAGTATTTCAGAAACCTCCTTTGATACCAATTGTAGGATCGAAATATAGTATGAGATGCTCAAAATACAAGAGGGGGGGTGAATTGTATACTTTAAAAATTCCTTTGCAACCTTTAAAGTTAGTTAAGAATAACTATGTCTTCCTTAAGAAAAGGAAAGGGATAAGTTTAAAAAAGTTAAACTAAGTAAATTCACAACACCTCTAACACCGAACTAAACTTTGAAAAGTAGGTTCTGGAAATATGGTTCCGGAGATTGAAACTTAACAAACAATTACAATATGAGATTCTACCTTAAAGCGTATAGAATCTAAATGAATCAGAGCAAGTAAGGAAGTATAAGAAAGTTGTACTTTCCTTAAGATACAAATTGCAGCGGAATAAAAACAAGTAGTAAAACTACTAGTAACAAGATATAAGTCTTTTAACCCAAAGAGAAGGGTATCCAACAACCTTGGATAAAGGTCCCATGATTTATACATTCAAGAAAGTCTGTCTTACCCACACCAGGGTATGCCCTTGATACGAAGATCGGAGTCTCTGTCTTGTTATCCCCGCAAGCCCTCAACTTCAAGGTAGTTGGCAACCTCTGTCTTCCTCAGCAAGAAAGCCCTCGATCTTTAAGGTAGTCGGCACCTCTGTCTTCCTATCCCCGGAAGCCCTCGAATGTAATCACCAACATTCGGAGTCGCATGAAGCTTTGAGAGTTAATAAGAGCCTCTCTCTCTAGAAATCACTTCAAGCAAATTTTTCAGCCTTTCAGCACTTTCATCAGCTATCATCTATCCATCATCTCTTTCAAATGAGCTCCTATTTATAGGTAAGGTCGGCTCCTTCTCCAACGGTCATATTTTCCTTAAAGATCGGAGGGACCTGTACACGTGTCACTTAGACAACGGTTAGTTTATAACAGAACAGACGACATCGTTTTATAACAAAACAAGTGTAATAGAATGTACGACATCGTTTTAAACTCTAACATAAAGGTTCAGAATGAAAAAGTCGGAGTGAAGGTTTGGAGTGAATAAATTCAGAGTGTATAAAACAAAGATACTCAAATTCTGTTTAATAGGTGAATTCGGAATGAGAATTCGGAATAGGAATTCGTCATCAGAAATCGTAATGATAATTCATCATCAGAATTCGTAATGAGAATTCGTCATCAGAATTCGTAATGAGAATTCTTCATCAGAATTCGTAATGGGAATTCGGAATGAGATTTCTTCATTAGAATTCGTAATGGGAATTCTTCATTGGAATTCGTAATGGGAATTCTTCTTCAGACCTCGTATCTTGATCCTGGAATAGAACTTAGTCAGAGTTCATATCTGGAATTCGGAATGAGACTTCCTTATAGTTCTTATCCAGAATCCGAATCCTAAAACAGAATACTTTATATCAAAGTTTTAATGATTCCGAGAAAATGAATCCGAATCTCATACTTAAGAAAAATATGGATGAAAATATGATAAGGGTAATTCTTCTTATAAAAGCGATTTTCCTTAAGAAAGCAATTTTCCTTATAAATGTAATTTTCCTTAAGAAAGAAATTTTCCTTAAAGATAAGGTGTTTGTGATTTTCAAAACAAGAAGGAATGGAAAAGTCATAAGGAAAACCTTATTGACTCAACACCCTCAGGGTGCCAATGATCCCCAGCAAGAAACCACCAAAGTTGAATCCCAAATGGTAAGGACCATACATAGTCCACAAGGTTTACCCCAATGAAGCATACTCCCTGGTGACCATGGATGGTGAGAGTATAACCCCTCCCACCAATTCCAAGTTCCTCAAGCATTAATTTTCCTGAGCCTACTGGTCCCGCATGAACTTAAACTGTTCGGTCCCACATGACCCTAAACTGCACGCCGGTCCCGCATGACCCTAAACAACACGATTGTCCCGCATGACCTTAAACTATTAAATCCTACATGAATTTAATCTGTGCATCGGCCATCATGACATTAAAATGCATCTTGAGAACTACATTTGGCTTGATTCCCATCCTTATGGGATACGTAGGAATGCTCAAACACCTCGTCTTAAGCCCAGCCCTAAACTCTTCTTCTTGACTATCCCCCTAGGTATAGTTGTCTCGGAGGATACTTACATGATATGGTGTAGGCGTCCTTAGTCCCACTCAAACCACGATTGAAATGGTCACACCATGTTCCCACTCCCCATTATTCTATTCTCCCACATCCTCACCACAGGATGTTAAACTACATGGCCTTCAAGAACTATGTTTGGCTTGATTCCCATCCACATGGGATATGTAGGAACGCCCGAACATTTTGTCTGTTGGACCAACACAAACGCCAGAGTATTCCCGCCAGGTCACGACATATGGCAGGGGTGACAACTTTTTCCCCAATTCACGTCGAGCTAACCTCGATCCAGCCATACATCCCTCTCCCTAGAGACGTTTGCCTCTTTTAGAGACAGGTACAACTATGATTCACCCACTCCTTTTATTGGGACTCCATCATGTTACCCACCCAGAAGGGCCCCTTAATGGTGTGGATTCTAGGCCTAAGGGATGTCTTACCATCACAGGCCAACTCCCTTGAGGATGTTGAGCAACAAGCCGACACAAGTCCCACATTACAAATATGGTCAGCAGTCAATGCTCATTTGTTTCTCCCATTTCAGGTTACTATAGGGACGTTGTGTTTCGAACATGGTCAACAGCTATCCTACGCCATTGGAACCACCCCAAGATGACAAAAACATCGAGTTTAGTGGTTCATTATACCCCGTTGTATCTCTAAGTGACTAACTCCCTTCGGTCAAAGACATGTTTTAGTCCCCCATATGACGGGGAGAGACGAGACCGACTCCTTTTTTCCCACACCAAGAACTGATCACGTGGTCTTAGGAGCTGTGATGAGGTGGTAACCATATAAAAGGACATATGGCCTTACATCCGAGGCCCATCCTCAGGCCCCTTGTCCTTTTCGGGCCCAAGGCCCCAGTGCCCTATTATGCGAGTGTGCGGTGTTCTGCGGGTTATTCGTCGTGTCATACACCTCCCTTGTATAGGGCATCTTACTCCTCTCTTCGTCCTCACTACAAGGCATTAAACTGCAAACTAGTCGGGCTCTTCCCATCTGAGGCCCAGCCTCAGGCCCCTTGTCCTTTACGGGCCCCGGACCAAATTCTTATTTAGGGTTGTACGGTGTGGTGTGGGATTATATCCTCATTCACGTCGGGTTACTCGCTATGCCATACACCCCCTCGTTAGGGTATTTTACCCCCGTTTTCCTTCAAGAAGTATGTGCATCTTGATTCCCATCCGCATGGGATACGTAGGACCGCCCGAATGTCTATACTTTAGGTCCAACCCCATCTCCCAGAAACCTCCCTATCATTGTGGCCCCTTGGCCTACCCTCCCCTAGGGAAGGGATTATATGTTATGGTGTGGGATTATGTCCTCATTCACGTCGGTCTTGTAACTACCACACCATTTACCTCTCCCTATTCATAATTATCTATCCCCTTACTCTATAATCATCCATTCAAATCAGTTACTCTCATGTTGGGAACCCTCTTTGACCATCTTCAGCGGTTCACCAATGTGCCTAAGGGTACTCTGGTTTAGTACCTGGAATGTTGGACTCTGTTTGGACATGCTTCCACCCATTTTTCAGGCATTGTGTTCCCCTTCATTAGGGCTTCCATCACCTTTCACACCCAAAGGGACCCCCCAAGTTTCATGGATGATAGGCCTAAGGGATCTCATACCATTATGGGCCAACATCCTCCAGTGTCGCGGACAACAAGCCGATACAAGTTCCACATTGCGAATATGGTCAGCGGTCGATGCTCATTTGTTGTTCCCATTTCAGGCTAATGCGATATGGATACAGGGTTTCAAACATGGTCAAAATTTATCCTCCATCGCCACACCAACCCCATTAAGCTCAAAATTTCAGTTACATGATTCACATCCTTCTCCACCTCATGATGTCCAAGTATGGATTTGAAACTCTTGGTACTATTCCTCAGTGCGCATCTACACGTTATGCAGAAAAAATCCACGATAAGGGTTTCATTCGGGGCTTTGCACCAATTTCCCTTTGGTGTGCATTCCCGGTATTGCAATAAACATCTTCCTCCCTTGTTTCCCACACCGAGTTTGACTCACGTGGGCTTAGGGTTCGGGTTGAGGTTTGCATATAGTGGGAGGGTTTTCGCTAATCCAGGGTCTGATCTCTAAGACCATAAACTAAGATCTCATCCAGAACTATGTACAGCTTGATTCCCATCCTTACAGGATACGTAGGACCGTCCAATCATCTCGTCTTCGGGTCCATCCCCAGGAATATGAAATCCTGTCCTCTATTTCGGCCACTCTGCCCGAATTCTTCGTGAAACATGTGGCATAGCAAGTACCTCATGGGTCCTCACCCACGTCGGGTTTTTAAAGGACCACACCATGTGCTTCCCTTGTCTTATCTAATCCATGGTCCGAACTCTAAGACCATAAACTAAGATCTCATCCAGAACTACGTACAAGATGATTCCCATCCTTATGGGATGCGTAGGAACACCCAAACATCTTGTTTTCATGTCCATCTTAGTTGGGAGATAGTTTCTCCTACCCCTTACCCACTTAACTCGATTTAGTCCCCTTTTCCAGAGGCTCCTTTCTCGGAATTGCGTATGGTGTGGTGTGGGATTATGTTCTCATTCATGTTGGGCATGTTGTCTCACGTCGTGCACATTTCGTCATGTCCAAGCCATATGACTTTAAACTATGATACTTGGTCCTATCACATGACCGTAAATTGTGACATTATCATCATGGTCACACGACGAAAAACGACACTGCTTCATGATGTCCTCACTCTTGAGAGGACAACATGTTTGGTATTGGTCACACGCCATGCCATTTGTCAATGCCTTCTACAGATTGATTCTTGTGGCGATGCTAGGGCCTACTACCCTAGGCCTGTTGCATCACAAAAAAAACCCACTCTCCTTAAAGGACAGAAAAGATTTATCAAATACCACTTCTTTTGGTGCGAGGGCCACACCCGCACACCCCTTTATCCCTAGAACTGGTACCTTACCATGCCACCTCTTAGAACTACGTGCAGCATGATACACATCCTCATGGGGTACATAGGAATGTCCGTGCACCATGCCTCAGGCCCAGCTCAACTATCGTTTTCAGTCCCTTAACCTAAAACCTCTCCAAGGAACACATGGTGGTCAGAACCCCCAGTTCCCATTCACGTCGGGTTTTTGTAATTACCCCTCCATGTGTCTTCCATGTTTCCTACCATCCATGGTCTGAGTTCTATGAACCTAAACTAAGATCTCTCTATGGGTAGGGACTCGACTCCCTCTATATAATATGTCTCATTGTTGTATTCATTTTTTTAAAGAGCCTGAAGTATGGAATTTTCATGGGGACATTCCCCTCGTTCCATGTCAAAGCTTCATGAGCTCGCTATTTGGATCTTCATCCTCTTCCATAACAGAAGGGACCCCTAATGACCTGGTACCATTCCACATAGGCTCACCTACCATCCTGGTCCAACGCCCCTAAAGATCTTGAAAAACATTTGTGGCAGGTCCCGTGTTTCGAACAAGGTCAAAGGTTGACCCTCATTTGTCTGTCCCCATTCCAGGCTAACATGATGTGGATGCTTCATTTCTGCCATGGTAAATAGTTATCCTACATCGTCACGCTGCCATCATTTTGATTCATATTTCGAGCATAATTATTCACAAATTTCCACTTTCTCATGTTCATGTGGAATTCTGACATACTTGGCTTTACCTTTTAATGCATCTAGGTGCTCTACATGGACGGGTTAGCATCATTGGGATGACATTCAATGAGAGTCCCTTCATCCCAACATGTTCCTTCTTGTGTCGGGAATGTCCCGCCATTACTTCTTGTTTCCCACATCTAGCATGTCTCACGTGAGTTAGTAGTTTTGGTAGGATGTGCACCGGCACAACCAGGCTTGTCATCGTCCCACATGATGTTAAAGTATTCTTCCAGAAATACATATCTCTTGATTCCAATACTCATGATATACATAAGGACACCTAGGCATTTCATCTCAAATTTAGCCCCAGGAATCATAAATCATGTTCCTCCCCATTTCCGTCCCACTGGATTGACCCCTCATGGGGAACCACATAACTACAATTTTTCCCTGAACAAGTTCAGGATGCCCCACGATGACATTGATAAGTGACAACCCCCTCACCGAAGAGGCCCTACCTGAAAGAAGGAATGATCCATGATCAAACTGATGCATCCATCTAATGTGCTTCCACCATGGTGGCGTAATTTCTAGAGTGTTGGATTCTATTCGAACAAACAATCGCTCTACATTCCACGCTTTGCATGCCCCTTATTCGGACCCTCGTCCTCTTTCACGTCTATAAGAACCCCCTTACAGTATGGATGCTCAGCCTATGGCCCTCCCATTGTCATGTTCTAATGTTCTGAAAGACTAATGGGTATCATTTTGCGCCAGGCCCCATGTTTCAAACAAGGTCAACGGTCGGCCCTCATTTGTTATCCCAATTTCAGGCTAACGCAATAGGGATACTATGTTTCGAACATGGTCAATAGTTATCCTTCATTGTCACACCACCCCCACAATGTTCCAAATCTAGGGTATCATGATTCACACCTCCCATTCCCATCTGTTCGGATTGATTTCAGTGCCCCTGGCATTACCCTGTTTGTGCACAAGAGCGCACTAGAAAAATGGTAATTTGGATGTTTTAAGAGCTTCATTCTCCAGTCATATCTCTCCCATTTCCTCTTGGAAATCTAGACTAGTTGTTCAAACCCCAAATGCCCGAATATTGATTTTCACTCCTACGTTTGGATGGGGTGATAAGGTGGCCATCCCATGTTTTTGACATCGGGCCCGACCCACGTGAGCTTAGGGAATGATTGCCGGACGCTCTGAAAACATCACAAGGATTAAATAAACCAATGTAAACAAAAAAACCCATGAATTCTATGACATTAAAGAATCAAATTATGAACATATGTTTTAGGTTTTGTAATAATTATAGTACCCATGGGTCGACTCCCACCATGGATGGATTGACCTCATCAAAAGAACGTTGCTGGTCCGCCACACTCTGGCTGGTGGCATCCAGAAGTTGCTGCCACCTGTTTACCTCCCGATCCTCCTGGACAGCGAGAGGGAGAAGTTCACCGGTTGTGACCCAAGCCTGCTCCACATCGGTCTAGATAATAGCCATATCCTCAGAGGCTCTCATCATACCCTCTTCGGTCTCCACGATCTGGTCTTTCAGCTGCGAGATGAGCTCTGATTATGCATTGAGAGAAGCAGAATGCTAATCTGCCCTGGCCTGTAACCGTTCAACCTCATTTTCGGTATCCTGAAGCATCTTGATGTTCACTCCCTTCCTTAGCTGCTGTCCCACACTGAGAACATGGTCATAATCCTGAATCTCTTCCGCCATAAGATCTCAGTTGAGCATGTGAGGGCGCTGGGCATCCACTCCCCCGGTGTACAGTTTTCACAGTCGCAAGCGATGTCTGTCCATCTCATCCAACCATAGTGTTTGGGGGTATCATTGATGAAGAGCATGATCATATTTCACAATCGGTGATGGACTATTTTTTCTGTCCTCCACATCATATGTTGTCTTGTCCCAATCGGTGTAATTGGCATACTCGTATGTTGGGAATGCCCTCTAGAACTCCTCAGCTAGGTCCATGTCTGGCATTGGATTAGGCGTGGAGGGTCTTGAACTGTCTGGTTGATCCTCATCATCGGATCCCACATCAATAACCTTAGGCGCAGTCCCACCGGTTTCCCCTCCAGTGATTGGGAGCGCTGCAGTTTGGTCAGGCTGGATGTCCACCTCCATGACCATTGGCATGCCCCTGGGAAGAGCGCTACAAGATGTCCCGACACACTTTTCCACAACATCCCATGCCAATTGAAGGACTGCAAACAACAAAAAGGGGAAGTGAGTGTCAGTTAACGTGTTCTAGGGATGGAAGTTGTAAATTCAGTAGAGAAGAATTACAGAGGTCAAATACCTGGTCTCACTCTTGGGATGATGTCATCAAAACCCCAAGACGTGGCCCCTCGTATATTGTTGGTAGGTTTGGAGACTATGGGGGAGACACCTCAAGTGTCCTAGCCCCACTAGACACGGAAGTTGATGCAGCCACGGGCGTGGATCCTGAAGGTCCCGCATCGGCACCCACAGAGGGGCGAGAACAAGGTCTATGTACAAGGTCCTCCTGCACAGTGCAAACACTGATAAGGAATCCATAGTAACCTAAGGGAAGACCCTGAAGAAGGAACTTGGGAATTTACATGGAGGGCCTTCGTGATGTCTTCGAGATCCGAGGACTGATCGTTGACTTCACCCTCCTTCGGGAGACTCTCTCTAGCGACCTCATCTTCCCAGGAGGACTCATCCGATTCTTCTGACAGAGGGAAGTGTTACCTCAGGTATGAAACTGATAGTTGCAGAGGGATCGTACGACCCAACATCACCTTTACCTAGTCTTTCATCAGGTGTAGGGCACCTCAGGAGTGGATAAAGTCTTCCATCTCGGCTATGTATTGATCTTCCTCCACCTGGGATACTACAAAACCGGCTCTAATAGGGCCAATCCCTGAAAAGTCTATCCCGAGGTGGTTAAGGTGCTACCATAACTCAGATAGGACAAGGAATTTCTAGTTGACTTCCCTGATTTCACAGGCCTCTAGGAAGACATCATTCTCTGACATGTCAATATGGCGCAACCGTTTCCCTAGGGACTGAGTAAAAATCCTACAGAATCCTCTTGGTGGCCGCCCCTCCGGATGACTCTGTTCTCCTGGGACCACTGGCTCCGATGCCACTGCCGGATCCACCACCACTGCGTCCCCCTCAACTGGTGCGGGTGTCGCCGCTATAACATCCATACCACTGTGGGATTCCCTTGCCACCTTCCAGCCTCATCCCCGAGGTTGAGGAGGCTCACCATCACTGAGTAGAGTAGTTGGCCGCTTCAGTGTCTCACTCGGGTAGGCCGCCTCCCAGCTCTGGGCATATTCTTTTATCAGCTCGAGGACAACGGTTGGTGGAGGCAGTTCATTCCGCATCTTCCCATATTACTATGTTAACATGAGACACATCTACGCCTCATAACGCACCTCCAAGTAGACTTGCGGGGTCAGTCACTGCCGACACCGGAATTGCCTTGAAAACCGGTGTGGGGTGTATGGCTCGTAGAGGCGCTCGCGGTCCACCATGGACACCATGAATCCACCTCGAAAGGCTAGGAGGTAGGCCTGGTGATCTTTCATCCCCTAGAAATCATCAGTAAAGGCCCCCGTCGACAACAAAAATGGGTGGAAATTGAATTCCACCACTCTCCACAACGGTTTCTAACCAATGGTGCGGTCAGCTAGGTCAGAAACCTCCCTGTGGCATTCAGGATTGATGGGCGGAAGTTCAACCCTGGGGGTGATATAGGGTTCAGATACTCATAGATCCCCCTGGTTTGTGCTGCTATCCACCCATACAGGAGATGGAACGACCCACATACTCTCTATGTCCCTTTCCCTTCGCTGATGTGACACAACATATTGTACAACATGGCGAGCATCGGGATCCCTAGGTTGACCCACCCTCCTGTCGCCAATGTGGACGCCATGATGAAAGTACTTGGTCGCACTCCAATGTTGGTATCCCTCAACGGCAGGATCCAACCAAAGATGAGATATGCGATGAAGGACGCCAGCCTGACTATTGGCTGTTGCTCAGTGCTGACATAGAACCACCAGGTCCTCCACTAGCTATTCTCCAACAACCACCAGTACTAGTGTTCCTTACTCCGAGCCTCATTTGGGAAAGTTTGAGGTCTCAATGGGAACTGAAAGTCTACCAAGAATTTCAGAAACTTTTTGAACCAATGATTGAAGTGGACATCCCTCACTGCCTCCTTATCCTCCCCTGGCATGAGCTCCATCAATGCCATTGACTAGTGTGGAATCTGCTTCAGATCCTCCCACGCACCCATAGCAGGGAAGAATTTGTCGTACATCACCCCCAGTATCGGGACCCACAAGATATAATGCATGTAATATAAGCTGATGCTGACCTCCCCATGATGCAGGTGGAAGGTATTGGTCCCCGATGACCACCGTCTCAACAGCTCCGACAATAGCTACTTCGGCTGGTAGATATGGAACTGGGAAGCCCAAGCAGCCTCCTGCATGCCCACTCTTCTCAGCTCCACTTATAACTCCTCACATGAGGCACCTACCATGTAGGCCTAGGTCCAATCATTTGTGAAGTTTCCACCCTGGCGCAGGTCCCATTCCTCAAACCACCCCTTCTCTGGATTCCCCAGCTCTTCCTTGAGGATAGATTGGTACAGACAAAGAGACGTCTCCAGCTGCAATTCCATCTCATTGATGTTTTTCAGATTGTTGTATAAGAAATTGGCAATGTCAAGAATAAAGTCCTCCTAGGAATGACAGTCGGCTGCTCTGAACCATCGGCACTTGCAAGATGTGGTCCTAAACTAGTAAGCTGGCTCGTCCCTACTCACTTCAGGGATAAATACATCATCCCTCAGCATGAATCCCTATAAGTCTGACCTCCTGCCCAATGAGTTGTTCTTGTGGATCTCCGACAGAAGCTCCACCAACTAGCTATGGTCCGAGTGGCTACAGACCAAATCTCCTAGCCCCAGATTTCTCACCATCTCATCCCTCCAGGCAGCATCCTCAAGCACCCCCCTAGGCAGCTTCTTGGTGGGCCATTCAGGTCTGGGACTTGGACGATTTACTGGTCGGTTCGAGAAGCTCATTTGTAGAGTGAGATCGTGAAGACCCTTCATGAAGACTGTTCACAGAGCACTGCATATGAGTTCAAGTGCCGAATCACGGAGCGCAAACACAGAGTCAAGGACTCGCTGTGTGCGGCGAAGACTTGATTCGCAGAGAACACTCGCGGAGTACGCGGAGCTTCTTGAATCGAGAGTGAAAAAGGAAAAATTTGAGGAGAAGGCAAAGGACAAAAAAGAAAACCTCCCCTTATTTATAGGCGATGGAATTTGGAGCTTCACGGTGTGCTGGGCGTGCGTATCCCCTTCCTCCTAGTGAGCCCTCTTCGCGTGCCATCATCGCGAACACCTGAGGATTTTAGCGATTACCGTCAGACTTCGACCATTGATCTCTCCAAGGATCCAAGTCTTAGGGGGGGCATTTTTTGGGGACAAAATGCAGGATAGAGAAGAAACCCAAAAGAAGGTCCCATTGACTACCTCGCGAAGCCACTTCAAGGAAGGCCCCCAGCACCACGGCCGCCACAAAGAACAGAGGTTGGCCGCTCCGCGAACGTATTTGACGTTTGCGATCCCTCCGCGAAGCACAGAGGCAGGCTGCTCTGCGAACGCATTTGACATTCGTGAGATCGCCGCGAATCAAGGAGGCGGGCCGCTCTGCGAATGCATTTGATGTTCGCGATCCAGCCACGAAGAAAGGTGGCGGGATGCTCCGCGACCGCTTTTGACGTTCCCGAGCCCGCCACAAAGCAGCCGAGTCCCTATTCACGCCTCATAAGCTCCGCTTCGTGGAGCCTATTGCATATAAATACTAGGCTCCCCTGGTCCCAAAGGATGGAAAATCGGACCTTTTGACATCCCATCTCCTGAATCGTGAAGCATCCTTCTGCTCTATAGACCATGAGCTTTTCGAGGTACTTCTGCTCCGCGAAGTGCCTCCCCCTTCTCTCGTATTGATCCCCTATTTCGAGAGGGATGCCTTTCCCAAAGCTTAAGGGCTTTCTCCAAGGAAGGGGATCCCCAAGGGGACTCGGGTGATCATATAGCATTTATGCTCCGCTAAACACCCTTCATGTAGACATGATTTTTATGCTAAGGTAGGGTCACTGTACATCATGAAGCAAATTGGTTCACGACATCTTCCTTCGCGAGGAACCTTCGCTCTGTGAGGCAGTTCTCAATGAATTCCTTTCCACTTCACGAAGCACCTCACATATGAACCTATGCCCTATGCTTAGGCTATGTCTACCCACTTCGTGAAGCACACCCCTTCGCAAGTTCCCTACGCCACGCAGATCAATAGTGCTTCACAAGGACCCCTACCTATGAACTCCTCTTCTTGGCAATCCCTTTTTCTCGTGTGACCCTCCAGGTTTGCATGATGTGATTTTAGAGTCCCCTATATGACACCACCCATTGTGTTGCTTCACCTCATTCTTCTTCACATAGAAATGATAACAGCTATTGTTTCTTAGCATAGCCACGCTAACGTGGACCCCTTGATGGTTCTCTCCTTGACACCCCCTCACCATGGCTTTGCTTGTCCCCTCTCTGCACCAAGGAGCAGAGGGTACTTGTTATGTAAGTCCTAGGGGTGTAGAGAGAACCCACCTCGTCCGAGTTGTAGAAAAATAAACTGCCAAGCACCCACATCCTCAGCACGTGACATAAAACTGTGACCTCACCCCGTGCCTCGCACGTAGGGTCCCCCTCCTTGGGCATTCTCCACACTCCCTGGTCTCCACAGGGGATGATATCCTCCTTCTGGGAGTGGTGTTTGTCTGTGGGAAAAGGGTATCCACATTGGTGTAAGCCCCTAGATTTTCATATCAGAGGCAGCATCCATGCACCTCCTTTCATCTTCGTTCCCCAGGGCCAGCAAAGAGCGTGGTGGGAAACGGTGATTCTCCTTTCTTCGGTACCAAGTCCCTCTCCCGCTGCACTTTTTCACCATCAGGCATCCATCCTCGAGTGTAAGCCCTGACCCCCATGGGCCTCCATCCTGGAGTAAGTCCCAATCTCTCTCTCCCTGGGCCACTCCATGCGTATTCCCCACTCCATATCCCTTGGACGCACCTTTCATGTCGTGGTCATCAGGTCTCTGCTCCCTCTTGTTTCTCACACCAAGCACGACTCACGTGGGATTAGAGTAAGCGTCGACCCTGACACCAACACCATGGGCAGCCTAGAGTGTAAGACCCATGCCCCCTACCTGAACTATGTGGTCTTTGATCTATGCCAAGGCATGGTACGTAGGAAGCCTCCCTGAGGTTGATTCCCACCATCACTCGGTCATTCCGACAACATTCACGTCGGTTCACCAACACCCTGGGCAGCCTAGAGTGTAATCCCCAGGCCCCCTACCTGAACTACGAGGACTTTGATCCATGTCAAGGCATTGTATGTAGGAATCCTCCATGAGGTTTAATCCCAGACCCATTGGACCCCAGGTCCATCTTCACGTCGGTTCGCCAACACACCCCATCCTAAACTATAAGGACTTTGATCCATGCCAAGGCATGGTACGTAAGAAGCTTCCATGAGGTTCAAGCCCAACACCCATCGGACCCCAGGTCCATCTTCATGTCAGTTCACCAACATGCCCCATCCCGAACTACGAGGACTTTGATCCATGTAAATGCATGGTACATAGGAAGCCTCCTTGAGGCTCAATCCCACCACCATCCATTGGTCCCGACCATCTTCGCATCGGTACGCCAAGCCCTCATCACTTTGGACAACCTAGAGTGTAAGCCCCACACCCCTTCTAAACTATGTGGACATTGATCCTTACTAATGCAGGGTACGTAAGAAGCCTCCATGATGTTCAAGCCCACCAACCATTGGACCCCAGGTCCTCCTCCATGTCAGTTCACCAACACCTTGGCAGCCTAGAGTGTAAGCCCCATGACCCATCCTGAACTACGAGGACATTATCCATGCTAAGGCATGGTACATAGGAGGCCTCCTTGAGGTTCAACCCACCACCACCTGGTCATTATGAACCCCATCACATCGGTTCTCCCCCGTCCCGCATGACGTTAAACTGTATTCTCCATCTGAACTATGTGGTCTTTGATCCATGTTAAGGCATGGTACGTATGATGTCTCTTCAAAGCTCAAGCCCAAAACCATCGTCATCCTCATGACGGTGTCATCCCATTCACCATCCCCATCTACCACTCCATCATCCATCATGATCCTTACACGGGCCGCCCCATCTTAATGGGATCATGACATTCCATTCCCCGTTCCATGTAATAGCATTTGGGAGGCCACCCACGTGATGAACCCATTATCGGTGTTCCCTCTAGGGGGTTCCTCTGTCTGATCTACTCTAGTCAGTGTTCTGATCAGCCCGATCTGTCTCTACTGAATGTTAAACTTGCGGCATACCCTATGTTAAACATAGGAAGTTAAGGAAAACCTTAAATACATTCCCATGGCATATGATTCCCTGTGTTCGATGTGGGAGGCCTCGGGCTTCCGTGCCCTCAAGAAGACCTATAATAAGGGACATAAGACAGACACACCAATCCTAAGCATCCAGACACACCAATGATGCCCAGAGGGACTACTCCCCTTACTGAAGGTTGCTTCCCTGACCGGACCCCTTGGAATGTCCTGCCAGAAGCCACGTAATTAAATGGTTTCCATGAAGATATGGCGTTAGGAAGATTTTCATGAAAAACATCTTAAGTATATGAGAGAGACCCTAACTAGGTGATGTGTTCCGAGGAAGAATCCATGGAAGGAAGAACTGACATCCCATCATCCTGTTTCCATCAAGGAGTAGACGTCCCTAAATAAGGAACGGATGCTGCCTTCCTTTGGAAAGTGGGAATGTAGGGAAACCAAAAAATCCATGTCTCTCATCCATGAACGAGACAGACGTGCATGCCCAAGCGAGAGAATCGGAAACAATCCCACTATCTGCTTCCCCCTTTGTAGTGATTAAGACATTTCCTCCCCTTTAATGGCCAAAACTTATCCCTCTTTTTCAACAAACCCGAAGGTCACATCATTATGGTCTGCAAAAGGGTAAAGAAACCAGATTAGTACATCAGGGAAAAACACCCCATACCTCATGGAGAGGGGGATTCACATCAATAATTTTTAAAGTATAGGGAGTTGGCTGAATGTCAATATCCAGTCAATGCCATTCAAACTCTTATTTGTGTAAGGTATTCTATAGGATGTTTACAACCTGCAGTTTTATAGGAATATATGCCAACTTCACAATCCATTTCTCCACATTCTCCTTGATAAAATGATACGTGACTTGAATGTTCTTCATCCCAAGGGCTGGACTGAATTTCTATTAGTATTCAAAGCACTAGATTCATCTTAACAAATTCTGATCAGAGACTTCACTTCGAATCTCATATCATCAAGCTGGTACTTCATCAACAATATCCTTGTCTAAGCTTGAGTAGCAACATTATATCCAGCTTCTATAGTGCTCAGTGAAATATTGTTATTCTTTTTTAGCCAAGGAAAAGACAATCTTCCAAGAAGAATGCACAAACTAACCTTGATTTTATATCATCTGCTAACTGGCACAATCTACATCTTTATAGCCTAATAAATCTTACTATGATTTATCATTATACACCATACCAAAATATGCTATGACCTTGATATACCGACGTATTGTTTCACTACAAGTAACTGGGTTTTCATGGGATTTCATTGATATCGTACTTCTTTTCATGTGAAAAAAATTGTTCTTATCACTGTCAAGTATAATATACTGCCAATAATTTTTCTATATTCTGTAACACTAACAATAATGCCTTCATCATCCCAGGTTATTTCATCTGTGTAGCTACATAAGTATTAATCTCCTTCGACTTATCCATTTAAAATGTTCTCAAAATCTCCTTAGCATATTTATATTGACAAATGAATGTTCTATTCTATCCTTATGTCACCTGTAAACCAAAGAAAAATGTTAATTCACAGATCATCGATATTTCAAATTAAATTTTCATGAATTTTTATAATTTATTTCAGAGAGATTCACCTAATCCACCAAATATTTTGTCATTAATAATACCAACACCATCTTACTTTGATTTCTGTAATGGTTGACATATATATTGTAATCAACTACACTATATTAGAAACCTTGATTTTTCATAAACTGATGTAGTATTTAATATCATTCTCTAGTTTCTTTCATCAACCCATAAGGATAATTTTTCATCCAAAAAACTATGTTCCCTAATTCATGAATCATAAAAAAGAATCTATTTTTAATATAAAATTCTACTTCCAAAACACCATTCATAAATATAGACATTGCATCCATCTAGAAATATTTGAACATCATTTTCACTTTTATGGATACAAATAATATGATTTTATCTAGATGTTAAACAAGTGAAAATGATTCATTAACATCGATACCCTATATCTTTTAGTATCCTTAACACATTAGTCATTATTTGTTTCAAATTTATGCACCTTCTACAATCATCTTATTGTGAAAGACTCATTCAGATTTGATGACATTATTATCTATTGGGCTTAAAACAATATCCCATGTATGTTTCTTCTCAATTTGGTCAAGGTCTTCATTAATTGGTTAAAGACAATTCTCTTCTCCAACTAAAACATTAAAACATTTTGGCTCTACCTATGATAATTTCGATTCTTTTTAGAGAGTATTCATCCTCATTGGTTTCACTTTTGCTGTTTGGTCACCAATTATGTTATGTCTATCAATTTCGTCTATTCACTTTGGTTATTTTATAGAGAGGAATTTTTTCTCACCCTTTTCATTATCTAAATATTCTTCTAAATCAGCCTTTGGAACTGGAACATCCCATGATCTACTTATATCTTCATCACTATCCTCCTGAGACAGAATAGTTATTTATTAAGTATTCTGATCATTCTCTACCATAGTTACGTCATGAATTTAAAAAACCATTCCAAACTCTTATTTAATAATTTATATTATTTCATTTTATTTGAGTAGGAAAGAAATATCCCTTCATCTCCATTTGATTTGAACTTCTTATGTTTCACATTATTGATAAAAAAACACATACTTATGGAGTGTCCAATGTACTTCAATGCCATATTCTTTCCATACCATAGCTCATATGGAGTATTATATTCTTTTTGATAAAATAAATATCTATTTCATGTGTATACAAATTCCATATCTACTTCTTTCCAAAAATTATATGGATGTTCTTTATCAACAAGCATTTTTCAAGCCATGTTTGTGATAATTAGGTTTATCCCCTCCCCAACTACATTCATCTATGTAGTTATTACAGATGAAATATGGTTCCTTATCCTATATCTCTTAAGAGAATTATGTACTTGGCTGTTTCTGATCTTTTTTCATTTATCTATTAGAATCATCTAGATTTTTTTGACCCATCATATTCTCAACTTCCCATCGATATGTTTTTATGAAACCGAACACCTCATATTTGTGTGTGGTAACTAAAACCCATTCCATTCTACTAAAATCATCAATGAATGCAATAAAATATCTCCTCCCCTCATATAAAATGGTCAAAATGGTCTTCACACATCAATATGCACCAACTCATAATTTTTTTACCCTTTTCTATTTTTACTTATATGTCTTCCAAATGATCTTACCTTGCTGAAAAGAATCACACATATGGGTACGATTATGTGATAATCTAAAGTGGTATTGAGCAACAACATATTTCAGAATATCTTCAATTGAAATTTTCCTCGAATGAAAAATATGATTATGACAAAAATTGTTTTCTTTCTCCTTGTAAAAAATATATATCTTCTTCTTTACTCACAAGGTAGAATTAAATTTCATAAACATTCCCTGAAAAACAACTACACCGTATTTTTCTATAATGAAACATATTTTCATTCAAAATATTATAGCATGTCCCAAGTCACACAGTTGACTTACACTTTGAATGTTGTGAATGCGATATACAATAATCAATACATCTACATGTCTCGTGTCTTTTCCCACAAACATGTATTTTCTCGAGCCAACAATCAACATGACTTTATCATTTAAAAATATTACTATAACATCATTACCATGCCTGATTTTGGACACATGATCCGTATTTTTGGTTATATGAGAAGTGCATCCACTGTCAATAATCCATATTCCAGTGCAATCCGATGCATTAAAAGTAATATATGAAACCATTTACTATCTAACATTATTTTTTTTGATCTATTTTTTTTGACTTCGTACTTGTTCCAAATTTATAATCTCGATCTTCCTCCTAGTATGATGAACCCACTTCATCTTGCAACAATGTTAACTGATTTCTAATCTTCAACACATTTTATGATACATTGAATTGATTCTTATGAACACATCCATTTTATTTTGTCACATTTCAATGCATTTTCAATGCACAATATCTTTCCATGTTCCCAAATCCTACACACTTAAAACAGTTACCATCAAATGATGTTCTAGAAAACTGAGTTTGGGATGATTTCATGTGTTGTTTTTGTTCTCTTAGGTTCCTATTGCCTGTGGATGAAAAATATTGTGAGTGTACCATTTTTTTACAACAATAACATATAATGGAAGGTTAATTTCTATGTGGCTATACTGCACTACTAGTTACTCAATGGGCTCTCTGAATCTTTATAAACTGATTTAAACCAAAATCCATCTTCATCCTCAAAGTGAGAGCTTATGGTTTAACTTTAACCATAACTTATTTATATTTTCAATAAATACCCATAGAATTTGTATCATTATGATCAATAATTTTCCTTTCCAAACACTCATTTGTATGCTTCAATGGAACTCTAAATTAAACTTTTCATTTTTTGTTGTTGCAGGTGTATCCTACATTTCTAGAATCAAGTGTTTCCCCTAATCATTCAATTTAATTCGCATACTAACAACTTCCTCATCAATATCTTCAATACATTTGAACTATTATTTTCATGTATTAGTCAAAAAATCAATCTCTCTTTTTGGTTATTCAATTTTGTTTTTTTACACAATAATATTTTATGAGGTCTTTGGAAGTGCCGACTTAAAATTTTCAATTTCTTTATTCATCTCACAATTTTATTCTTATGGATACTTCATATAAGGTTTTTAATTAGGAAAAAATTATTTGATTTGACTGTTTTTTTCTCTCCAAATACCAATCTCTTTAAGTCCAACTTATAATTTGACCTGAAGGTCAAATCTTCCTTCAACTTGTCCTTTTTCATTTTCACTTTATTCACTTATTTAGGAATTTCTGACAACTTCCACTATAGAAACTTCTTCATGATCCTTGCAGTCACACAAATATTATTCCTCATATTCTTATGAACTATCATCTTATTTTGAAATTATGTTTTTTTGATGAAATTTATCTTAGTAATTCTCTTATATTTCAGATTGGATGAATACTTCTTCCTAGGAATTTTATCATTATCTTCATCATCTTCAAACTTATTAGGACACTTTCCGATAAAATGTCAAATCCTTCCCCATTGAATGCATGCATGTAGATGTTTGCCTTTTAAATTTACTTTTTTTATTTTCATATTTGGGATGATAAATGACTTGAAATCGTCAAAATTGTCTTCCTCTTGACTATCTTAAATAGTGAAATTATTTATGGCATTCAATGCCACGTATTTATACTTACCCTTATACAAATTATCATTATCATTATTTATCATCACTTATGTAATAAGGGTACTGTTCACGATATCCAATATCAGTTCCTTTGGATATTTATCTTCCAATAAAAAACATTTGGATTGAACTGAGGTAGATTTTTTCTAAAGATGTGCTTAAAAATAACTATATCTTTGATAATTTCTCTAAGATCACGCATTTCATTCACAAAATTATTCACCTAGTCAAATAAATCTATCAATAGAATCATTAGTGTTCATTATTAGATTTCAGAGACTCGAAACTTGACGTACATGGACATTACATTACTTTTGTGGAATACTTCATACATAACAAAAAAATAGACATACAAGGACCGTAATAGTTTAGTGTCTTTGGAAACTCGGAATATAAACATATAATCATGTTGAAAGATCTTCAACATCTCCAATAACGATCTTCCCATTTTTTTTCCTTACCTAAAACCATTCTTTATTTCCTGGGGAAAATAAAACATAAAAAGGGTGAGCTCAAATGCTCAGTAAGGGAAAACATAGAGAACATAAAACAATCCATAAACATTTGAAAGAAAAAAATTGAACATGAAATCTAAACATTAAAACCTTGAGCAAAGACATAAATCTTGGAAGTACGTAAGTCATATATCATAAAGGAACATCAATCATGATAAAATAGCATGGGAATAAAACATGCAATTGTGGAAACCATTCATCACTTGTTATGATTTCCATAGTAGCTAAGGCATTGCTGCCAAGACCATCTTAGTGGACAAAGTCCTTTTCTGAATCGAGTTCACTCCTCCTTTCAGTCCTGTAACACTGAACCAGATTAACTTACCATTCCAGACATGTCTATCTCATGAGATATTAATCTTTACCCAATTCATTTGAGGGAGATATAGGTCCCAACCATCTCATAATTAAATCATTCTTACTTTTTCCGCAAAATAAACTTAAAACATTCATCATAACCCAAAGAATAAAATGGGTTTCATAAACATAATCCCATCATTTCAAAATCCATATAAAAAATGTAAATTTCATCATAAGAAAAGTGAACCATGTAAATAATAGAGACATTAAACTTCAAACATACACATATGAAATAATGTCATCTTAGATGGAAAATGGTTTTGATAAAACATTTGAAATGAATTCTTGAGGAAAATATCCTTTCTTCATCAAAATCATTTTATTTTCAAAAAATGAAATAAACTTTTAAAATAAAAGTATTTTGATGAAAATAGTCATAAAATCATGTATAGTAAGCTTCATGAAGATGAGGCGTTATGAAACCGTAAAAATCTGTTCACGCCGTATAATTTAAAAATGGCATTCTCCTCGTACTTTTGTCCGAAAAGTCAAAAAGTACCTCGTATGGTAAAAAAAGATTCCTTAAAAACCATGTAGTAAAATTAAAAAATGGTTAAAAAGGACTTTAAACATACATGAAAACACTTTTATAAAACATGGACATGGATAATAGAAATAACCCTAGTAAATACTTACGAATAAGCAATCTCGGATAAAAATGGGATTTGAAAAATTATCCACTACCTTAGGTCCGATATGCTTCGTATGGAACTGAACCTCATGTATATTGATTTAAATAATGTCATTTACTAATTAAATAATAATATTCATTGTTATGATATCATATATGTTTCACTTATGACTTTATATAACCCGTTCTTTTATAAATTTCATGTTAAAGCAGCGTTTTGGGTAAAATCATTTCACTTATCGTATGTGTTTCAGCTTGTCATTCTTGATATTATTACTTATATCCTGATTTACATAATTCCATAATGTAGAAAATGATTTATATATAATATATATTCATTATATACATATATATTATATATCGATAAAAGGAATGAAATACACCGTTCATGAAGACGATAGGTCGTACGTACGCATGAACGTTGTTTTCGTTTCCTTATTGAATTGAATAAAACTAAATAGATGACATAAATATATATATATAAATAAATCCAGTAGAATTATTATTTCAAATATTTCATTATTATTCATTATCTAAACTTTATAATCATTCATGTATGGTTAACATGGAGAATGAATCTCATCGCGTCGGGGAGACGGTAATCCGTATGTACGCACGAGCGATGATATCGTTCCCATAATTATTGAATAGAATTGGAGTGGATGATATAATATATCAGAATCATTATTATGTTATAATAACCATATATAGTTATTCTTTACACCATTATACCCATCCATGTAAGGTGTTGGTGAAAAAACAGATTACACCATGGCGTGGAGATGGTATTCCATACGTACGCACGCGCGGTGATTTTGTTTTCCGTAGGATGGATAGAAGGTGAAATAGGGTTGTTTAATATTTATAATAACATATCAGTATACTAGGGATACATATTTTATTAGTTCATAATGAAACAACTAAAGAAGAGGGAGTATAAGAAGAATGGAACTTGAAGAAAACAGTAGAAGGTATTACCTCTTTCTCGAAGTGCCTCCTTTAAAATTTCTCTTAGGGCACTAAAATTGGTCTTTGAAGAAAACCATGACCTCTAGGATGTTTCTAGGGAAGTTTAGAAGAGAATTTTTCAGGGGTTGGCCGAGTTTGAAGACTCAAATTGGTGTGAGGAGGAGAGAAAGGAGGTGCTCTTTTATAAGGGAGGAGAGGGGCACCTTTGGAAATATAAGAAATATTAGTTTATATTAAATCTCAACCCCACTTAAAAACTTCCAAAATGACTCATATCAAAATATAAGATGATATAGGGTTGTAATATCATCATACAATAAAATTTATACATGTTAGGAATTTATTTTAAACATTATCAACTTGATTTATCCTTATTTATCAATTTAATTTTATTTGTGGTAATAATATTCAAAATTTTAAATTATTATAAATAATTACATATGTGTTGTGAATTTTCCATAATTTAAACATTTATGACATTTTAGACCATATAAACTTTAATTTATAATTTTTAAATATTTTTGTGATTTTTAAACAATTCTATAATATGTTATTTTTATAAAATAACAATAGTGTCAATTTTGACATTATTCATTTATTTGAATTTAAATAAAAAATATACAGAATATATGTTCGAAATAAAAGCATTAATAGATTAATAAAATGTCATATATATCTATAAAAGTAGTGGAGAACATTAAATAGTTCATATAATATTTATTTTAATATTTTTAAAACCATTTATTTGATATTTCTCTTAATAAAATAATTTCAACATCACTATTATGTCACCTTTAATGATAATTATTTAATCCCTAAATTTTTTAAATAAATTCATATAATGTAGATAATTTTATTAGATTTCTGAAGACTATTTATATCCGAAGTTTCATTAATTTTATAACTAATTTAAAATTATTATACTTATAAGATTAAAGAAAGTGACATGTTGTCACTTTCTTTGGTTTTAATAATAATTAAATTATTTTCATGGACAAAAGTCCATTAAATTAATATAATCCGACACTTAGGTGATATGGGTCGACTTTTAGTCATCCAATAGGATTTTTAAAGGTTTTACGGTAATTTTATAATCTTATATTTACCCTTAATTACCCGATTTACCATTAAATGTGGTAAATAAAATTTTCCGTAGTTACTATTCATAATGCCCAAAAATAATAATTAGCCTATTAACATAATTTGGACCCACTGATTCAAAATATGAAATCCATTTTTCAAAATTCAAATCACATAAGTTGCAGTAATTAATTTAAAATTAATCCTGTTGTTAAGAAAACTGGTTTTAGACGTTAAAACATTTCCAAATATTGAAATGTTTTTACCTATGAATTCAATGTGAAATTAATGATATTGAAATATATTATATTAAATGGTAAATATATATTCTATTTATACTTTAAAACAATTCAATATTATAATTTAACCATATAAATTATCTCAATGAAAAAAGTTGTTTTTAATTAAAAATTAGCATATTTTTACTATTCATCAAAATATGAAAGTTATCAGAAAAATATCAAAAATTTATTGAAAGTAAATTTTTATATCCTGATTCCAAATAAGAATTTTATTTTGTCAAATTGAACTTATAAACATGTCAAAAACTATATTTAATGTTGGTGCGCCATCAAAAGGCGGCAAAACTGTATTTTTTGAAAAATACTTATTTTACCCGAAAAATTTATTTTGTTCTCTTACCATGTTATAGAAAATGTGTAAGATTAATAATAATGTTATAAAATTCAAAATGTAGTTAATACTATTCATAACGTCTAGTTCGTGATAATATTATAACCATATATCGTTGTTTAGTGAATCCCGGTATTGCGTACAACACACGCTATCGAGGAAGCTCACGATTGCGTGTAATGCAATCCAAGTCCGGTTTGCGTGTTGTGTAAGAATCATTTGTTGTTTCTTATAACAGAATCCGACCATATTTCATTTATACATTGAATATATATATATATATACACTCAATGTTTCATAGAATGACTATTATAAAACGAACTTGAAATTGTGTGTAACACAATCTAAGAATAGTGTTGCGTATACTTCAAGCTAATACAATGTGGTGTATACCACAAGATAATCTTGTTGTAGCATAAAACACATGACATCAAATAAATTAAAAAGAATATTTATCCTAAAATATCGGGTTGTTACATTCTACCCCCTTAAAAGGAATTTCTCCCCCGAAATTCGTCGGGGTTATACATGGTTTTCTACTTGAAAGATTCTTTAATTGCAACAAACATCGTAAAATGAAATACCAAAACATAAATTTAAAAAACTAAAGTATGAAATGTAAAAGTTACCCAAATTAACTCATCACTGGGTTTCCACATAGTAGAACATAGGTAAAAATATGGATATGGAAGAAAAATCTAACCATCATGTTCTGATGGAGAGTGGTAGAGAACATGGCTATGAAAAATCAAACAATCACAAAGTCATAGATTTGTGATGATCTAAGGTACCATCTGATTCATCAGATATGAGGGAACTAGGAAAACATTTTTGGTTTTGAAGATCATTTCCCTAAATTTGATAAATTAAAAGAAATACTTACATGATTTTGGTTCAATCTCACTATTGTTCGTGCCTAGAACAATTCCCACTTCATCTCTTAAAGAAATGAAGTTGAATTTGTTATTCGTGAAGTGTTAGCAGATCATGTGATAGAATGACGGGTCATTTCATCTGTCTCAAACAAAAGGTTAGCAAAAGTTATTAAATATACATAAGTTGATTAATTGTATATGGTTCTTATAATGGACTTATACTTCATATCTCATACCACTTAAAAAAATTAAAACTAATTTATACTAACCAGGGACATCCTGTAGGCCAGTGGTAGGTGATAAAGGCCTGTCGCACATCGGTTGTGGGTTCGATTCCCACAGCCTTGTCCGACGCGATGGGTTGTCGTCCGTCCTGCAGGTTGTCCTTTTTCTAAAACTACATTACTATAACATCCCATCAATAATATCAAAAAATGTTCTATCCTTAAACAATACTAACTTATGTCCAACATAATCCATTCCAATATTTAGGCTTATCTAAAATACTTGGGTCCAAGCTCATAGTATAAAGAAAATGATTACATGAAATGTCACATAACAATCACGTGAATTCCATCATTTATCCCCAATATATCATAAGATATATCTTGTTGGTCAAATTACAAACATGTGAATACCTTAATCATGTATTCTCTTGAAGAATGAATACCCATTGAACCTTAGTAAAAACATGAATGTTGTTAAATTTTAACACTTTCCACATACCAAAATCCCAAAAATTCTGTATACTCAAACCATAATATCACTTAGTCCTTATATCAGTCATGAGATCATGATTACTATCATATTATTTTATCCTTATCCCTTCATTATTCACATTTCATCTACTTTCCAAAAATATTTCAATCACTTTTTCATGGTTACCAGTACCATATAATTATTGAAAACCAATACATAGATATTCCAAAATTCCACAATACCATAAATGAGATTCCATGATACTGTTTTAAAATCTCATTACATAAACACTTAATCATTAAACAACTTCATTTTCATACTCAACATCACAAATAGTGATCGCATGAGACTTCCCATTATCCTTTTCCTTAAGAGGTTGCTCACGTTGATCATCATTAACCCGTGGATTAGGGCATTTATTAGCATAATGCCCCATTTCCTTTCACTTGAAGCATTGAAGTGTTGGTGGAGTGTTCTCTATAGTATTTTCTCTATTCACATCATTAGCAACCTTTTTCCCATTACTTCGACAATCAACTGCTCGATGAACTTATTTTCCAAACTTAAAACATTTTCTAGTACCTTTTAGGCAATCTCCACCATGATTCTTTCCACACTTTGAGCACAAAGAAACATTCATCTTCTTTTCACCATTGTTCTAAGATGTCTCCTTAATCTCCATCTTTCATTTCTTTTCAAAACCGTGAGATGGATATGTTACACCAACTTCTAGTTCTACCTTGATATCACAACGCACAATTTCTTCATAGCTACTAAAGTCTCTTATAACTAATTCCCTTCGAAGACTAGGTTTTAAGCAACTGAAAAATCGATCAAATTTACTTTAAGGGTGGATGATAAAGCTAGATTCATACCTTGTAAGTCTTGTAAAAATAGCTTCGTATATACCAACAGATTAATCATCCTTCTAATTAAGCTCAAGAAACTCCTTTTCCATATTTGTTCGAAGAATACGAGGGAAGTACTTATTGAAAAACAAGTTCTTGAACTCGTCCCATTCCATGGACTCAATTTCATCTCTTTGCCTCATATTCTTGATAAGATTCCACCATTGATCATCATCACCTTCCAAATGATATACTACTAAGATGAATTTATCATTCTCATAACATTGTAGAACTAAAAATATTTTTTCAGTAGTAATGATCCATTGTTCAGCCACTAAGGGATCAGAAGACCCGCTGAATGAAGGTGGACGCTGCCTCATGAAGGATTCAACATAATGTTGCTCCTTTCTCTGCTCATTTTGAAGTCCAGAATGATTCATAGCTTGTGTAAGTATAGAAATAAGATTGTGCACTCCCTCTTCCATGACATTTGTTTGGTCAGGAGGAAAATCATTGCATTGTCCATCACATTGATCAACACGGTTCCTTCAGGTTCCAGCCATCGTCTAAAACCCAAAAGTAATAGTGTGAGAGGAAAATACCATGCTAGGGAAAACAACATAATAAAGGGGGATTACCTTCAATATCTAACATCTTAGGTTTAATTCTAAGATTGTTAGCGAAATTCTGGGACTATAACCTATACGTATACTTAACCTTAGGGACATCCCTATACATACCTTATAAATATTTCTAGGGATCTCACTAAAGTTTTCGAATCATAGTTTCCAAAGGTTCACTAAACCTTTCCTCTGATACCAACTGTAGAGACCCGAAACATGACGTACATGGACATTACATTACTTTTGTGGAATACTTAATACATAATAAAAAAATATACACACAAGGACTGTAATAGTTTAGTGTCTTTGGAAACTTGGAATATAAACATCTAATCATGTTGAAAGATCTTCAACATCTCCCATAACGATCATCCCCTTTTTGTTTCCTTACCTAAAACCTTTCTTTATTTCCAGGGGAAAATAAAACATAAAACAGGTGATCTCAAATGCTCAGTAAGGGAAGACATAGAGAACATAAAACAATCCATAAACATTTGAAAGCAAAAACTTGAACATGAAATCTAAACATTAAAACCTTGAGGAAAGACATAAATCTTGGAAGTACGTAAGGAATATATCATAAAGGAACATCAATCACGATAAAATAGCATGGGAATAAAACATGTAATTGTGGCAACCATTTATCACTTGTTATGATTTCTATAGTAGCCAAGACATTGCTTCCAAGACCATCTTAGTGGACAAAGTCCCTTTCTGAATCGAGTTCACTCCTCGTTTCAGTCCTGTAACACTGAACCAGATTAACTTACCATTCTAGCCATGTCTATCTCATGAGATATAAATCTTTACCCAATGAATTGGAGGGAGATATAGGTCCCACCCATCTCATAATGAAATCATTCTTATTTGTTCCACAAAATAAACTTAAATCATTCATCATAACCCAATGAATAAAATGGGTTTCATAAACATCATCCCATCATTTCATAATCCATATAAAACAAATGGACATTTAATCATAAAAACGTTAACCATGTAAATCAAAGAGACATTAAACTTGAAACATACACATATGAAATAATGTCATCTTAGATGGAAAATGGTTTTGATAAAACATTTGAAATTAATTCTCAAGGAAAATATCCTTTCTTCATCAAAATCATTTTATTTTCAAAAAATGCCATGAAATTTTAAAATAAAAGTATTTTGTTGAAAATTGTCATAAAATCTTGTAGAGTATGCTTCATGAAAATGAAGCATTATGAAACCGTAAAAATACGTTCATGCTGTATAATTTAAAAATGACATTTTCTTCGTACTTTTGTCGGAAAAGTCAAAAAGTACCTCGTATGGTAAAAAAAGATTCCTTACATACCATGTAGTAAAAGTAAAAAATGGTTAAAAAGGACTTTAAACATACTTGAAAACACTTTTATAAAACATGAACATGGATGATAGAAATAACCCCAGTAAATACTTACGAATAAGAAATTTTGGATAAAAATTAGATTTGCAAAATTATCCCTTACCTTAGGTCCGATATGCTTCGTATAGATCCAAACCTCCTGTATATTGATTTAAATAATGTCATTGACTTATTAAATAATCATATTCATTGTTATAATCACTAGTGCAGAAAACGTTTTTTACGTCGGTTATTTTTTATTATTTACGTCTGTTTTTAGGCGACGTTAATACGGACGAAATTATAAATAACGTTTTTTACGTCGGTTATTTAAAACCGACGTAATATCCCTAACATCACAGTGGTTATCACGTCGGTTCATATAATAACCGATGTGATAAATATGCGCGGGGGGCTTTATCACGTCGGTTATTCCCTAAACCGACGTGATAAAACGCCTGGGATATCGTTTATCACGTCGGTTATGTCATAACCGACGTGATAAACCCTTCCCCTGGCCTATTATTACGTCGGTTATTTAGGAAACCGACGTGATAAAAAGTCCTGGGAAACGTTTTAGCACGTCGGTTATCCAATAACCGATGTGGTAAATCGATTCCCAGGCCTTTTAGCACGTCGGTTATATTAAGAACCGACGTGATAAAATCCCCGGGAACGGTTTATCACGTCGGTTCTAGAAAAACCCGACGTGATAAACCCCTACCGATTTATTTACCACGTCGGTTATAAAATAACCGACGTGAAAGAAATTTTTTTTTTTAATAATTGCACTGCTCTCACCAAAAAGCAACCAGAAACCAAACAAAAATAACCATGCCAGCCCTCCCCCAAGCCCCAACTGAACCCCACCCTCATCTATACCCACCTAACAACCTGGCCAGCCCTCCCCCACCACATTGGAGCCCCACCACAACCCTTGGACACCCCTCCCATATCCCTTGGACACCCTCCACCCCTTGGACACCCCCCCACCCCTTGGACAGCCCCCCCACCCTCATTTACACCCCCAAGACCCCTAGTACAGCCTCAAACACCCATTGGACACCCCCCCCCCCACACCTTGACAGCCCTCCCAGACCCCTTGGACACCCCCCCCCCCTCATTTACACCCAACCGGCCCGTTGGACAGAACTCCCAGACACCTTGGACACCCCCCACCCCTTCGACAACCCCCCCACCCTCATTTACACCCCCCGAACACTAGGACAGCCCCAAACACCCCTTGGACACCCCTCCCATATCCCTTGGACACCCCCCCACCCCTTGGACACCCCCCACCCCTTGGACACCCCCCACCCCCTGGACACCCCCCCGACCCCTTGGAAACCCCCTACCCCTTGGAAACCCCCCATCCCCTTGGACAGCCCCAAACACCCCTTGGACACCCCTCCTATATCCCTTGGACACCCCCCCCCCCCCACCACTTGGACACCCCCCCACCCCTTGGACAGCCCCCCCCCCACCCTCATTTACACCCAACCGACTCCTTGGACAGCCCCAAACACACCTTGGACACCCCTCCCATATCCCTTGGACACCCCCCACCCCTTGGACACCCCCCACCCTCATTTACACCCCCCCGACCTCTAGGACAGCCCCAAACACACCTTGGACACCCCTCCCATATCCCTTGGACACCCCCCAAACACCCACCCACCCCCTTGGAACCTCTCCCCCCATACCAAAATCCAGACCAGAAAAACCATCAACAGTAGACCAAAACAAGAAGTAGAGAAAAATTAAACATTCACTTATATAACATTCAAAACTTACAATGTCAACTTCAAAAAAAAACTAAATCCAACCTAAACGACTACGAAATACACAATTACATTGTCAATATTCAAAATTACATTTTACATTACAAACAACTAAAAGTCAATCAAACCTGTAAAATAATTTGACCACTCCACTTTTAAGTGTTTGATATCTTCAGCAGTAAAGGGTTGAGGGTCATCAAAAAGCTACAAAGGAAAAGGATAGTAGTCAACATGTATAATGAATAAATCAAATTGAAATATTATTAGAAAGAGGAAATCTTACCAGGTCAAAACTCAGAACTGTCCCAGTTGTTATTATTTCATACATAAATCTTAACATGTAATATCCGCATTCGATGATGCCTTGTTGCTCATGACATTTCTGTTTGAATGAGTTTAAATTCAATATATTATTTTTATGTAATAAATCAAAATGTACAAATTATAAATGGATATTTACCTTCACATGTACATATTTGATCTTGTAATTCCTTTTCTTTGCGCTTTTTCGAAAGTGGACCCATGCCCTGTTAGAAAATAATACGAATGGGGTAAATTTAAAATTCATTATAATATATAAAACTATTGTGAAATTGAAACTTACGTTTCCAATATATTCTTAAAACTTTCTCGCACATCATCATGGAGAGAGCATATCCAATAAAGTGTTTTCTCCCTAGGGCAAAAAACCCCTAACATCCAATGATCCCTGAGAAAAGGAAATTTAACGTTAGTGGTTTTTTTTGTTAAAAGATAATTAACTCTTTGAGAGGGATGTGTTTCATACCTCTCACAAAAAGGCATCATCCAACACTGTGTGATTACATTCTTTTCAAATCTATCAGCAATATAAAGCATTCTTTGTTCCTCATCCAATGCACATGCTTCAGGGGAAATCAATTGTGGGTCCACGAATCCATATACATCTGTCAGCTCATTCCTCTCACAAATTTTATACATATACCTAATACAAAGCAGACATAAGTATACATTTTTAATAAAATGTAACGCAAGGAAAAGGTGTTAAGACTTACATGATAAAAATTTGCACCACGTTGATGCCCAACTTATCTCCAGTGACAAACTCCATGATATCAGTTTTCATAATCCCCACACATAGTTCACGTCCACAGACATGAGCTTCCATTGTAAAGTCATAATGATCCGCCAACAAATTTGAATATCTCGACAATTTGTCAAGACTGCTAGTATCTGCATCTGATGTCATAGCTATCTGTCTTTGTTGTTGTCTATACAGTATTTCTTTACCTTTGAAGTATTCCTGTAAAAATAAATTGAAAAATATATTAGTTTTAAAATGATAAAACATTAATAAAAATATAAAATAAAAGATATAACATCCATACCTCTATGGTAATGAGTCGAAGAAGTCTGGATGGCCAAAGTAAAAAATGGCCGATACTATGTCCAACTGTCATCACCTCATCTGTAGGTAATGGTATCCGAGCTGATCTATCTATAATATCCTGTACAGTGACCCTCTGATTCTCTACCTCTAACTGTTGATGATGAACTGTATCTCCTATACAATATACCATCCCATATGCAACTATATGATGTTGAGGATCATCAACATACAACTCACAATAAGTAGGTAGCTGCGGCAGAGGAGGAGGATCAAAAATGGGGTCCGCAGGCTGAGGTGGGGGAGTGGGAGCTACTGGGAGAGGTGGAGTGGGAGCTGCACCCTGAAATTGTCTTTGCAAGTCTGCAAACATTAACTGCACCGATGCTCTAATCTTGTCCTCCATTGTCGCATTAATATTATGGACTTCAGCCTCCAAGGATTCTATTTTTTTTATAAACTCCCTCAACGTTAGAAGTTGAGGAACGTGGAAACACTTTTCTTACCGATACACCTGCCGGATATCCTCTTACACGGCCAGGATGTTCGGGCTTTCCCAATGCCACAGATAAAATATCTTCCCTCCCAGATGGTGTAAATGTCCCCTGTGAACTCTACTCCTCAAGAGAGTCCTGTAATAATTAATTGAACATTTCTATAATGATTGGAAATATATGATGAAAATAGTAAACTTAAATAAATAAAATAGATATCTTACAATCCTCTCAACTACGAGTCTCGATTCTTCCGAAAGATATTGTCCTTTTTTGCCCTTCCGAGCTCTTTTCCATTTCTCATGTCTAGATGGAGGGGATGGAGGGGCCACCTCTCCAGAGCTTGAAGACTCAGCTCTTAGTTGTTGAAATTTTTCTGCCATCATTTGTTCTTCCAATAATGCATACCCTCCCCGAGATAAACTATGAGGGTATACATTTTTAGATTGGATCTCTTGATGAGCTTTCCTTGTTTGCTGTAAATTAAGAATAAGTCATCATTAACAAAACAATAATAAGATCATTTATATAAGAAAGCTTATAAAAGTTTACATTGCCCTTACCAAAAATGATTCTTTTCTTCTACTTTCAAAAAATAATCTCCATGTGTCTTCATCTATAAAAGGATATATACGACATGGATTCTCACGACTCCTATGACCATAAATGAAATCAGATGAGAGGGTTGATTTGAAATCCCTCCATCTCCTAGCAGCCAACGATAAGCATTTCTTCCTGACTCCTCCAGTGTCAGGAATATCAAATGTCATCTGATAAAAAAGAGGTTAAAAATATTATATATACTAGAAACATTTAAAGAACAGTCAAACAATAGCAAAAGATCTTACCAAAATGGTCTCCCACAGCTGAGAAATTATCGCCTTATCCACACTTCTCCAATCATCATAGAGAATGCTTACTTTGCTCTTAGCCTGAGTTGCTACAAAACCCTTAAAATCTTTAGCATTTGGACCTCTAGGAAGATCATTCTCATCAAACTCCACGACTATCCTCTCCTCCTTCGTACGGGCAAGTGATAATTTTGGTAAACGTGTGCACCCACGCTTACCAACCTTTGAACTCTTTTTCGTAATAGGAGCATGTGAATGTTCCTCCCCAGATGTATGACCAATATGCTCATCTCCAGAATCATGTGGCTGATCAACTGATTGATCTGTCATTTTCCTTCAAATCAAAAAAACAAACATTAGTTCACAAATAGAAAAGTTTACTAAATTACATAATAGTAAACATCGGTAATATGGTAAGCATGTTAAACAATGATAAACATGGTAAACACAGGCAAAATGTTGCCAAGGAGTTGGCATAAGAAAGCTGAAAAGTGGACTCAATGATGCCACCGGCCGGCCGCTGGCTCACCACCGGCCGGCCGGTGGACAAGACAGAGAGCCTTCCTCTCTGTCTAAACCACCGGCCGGCCGCTGGCTCCTCACCGGCCGGCCGCTGGTGATCCAGCGGCCGGACGGTGGACCAGACAAAGAGCCTTCCTCTCTGTCTGAACCACCGGCCGGCCGCTGGCTCAACACCGGCCGGCCGCTGGTGATCCAGACAGAGAGGAAGGCTCTCTGTCTGGTCCACCGGCCGGCCGGTGGTGAGGCAGCGGCCGGCCGGTGGTTCAGACAGAGAGGAAGGCTCTCTGTCTGGACCACCGGCCGGCCGCTGGCTCAGCACCGGCCGGCCGGTGGACCAGACAGAGAGCCTTCCTCTCTGTCTGAACCACCGGCCGGCCGCTGGCTCAACACTAGCCGGCCGCTGGTGATCCAGACAGAGAGGAAGGCTCTGTCTGGTCCACCGGCCGGCCGGTGGTGAGCCAGCGGCCGGCCGGTGGTTCAGACAGAGAGGACCGGTTGCCGTTCTCCTCTTTACGGTTTTTATTGTTTTATCATTTTGGTTTGATACATATTTTAATAAGTAAAAAATTTACAGTATCTATCATTATATGAAAAAACTAAATGTAAACAAGAAATGAACTTGTGTTACCTGTAATTTTAGGAATGTACAGTTGGATTGTTTTCCCAAATTCCTTCGTCGTGATCGTTCCTTATGGCACAAACCATGTCTTCAACATACTCATCATTATGTTCTGTTAATCTTTCCATGGAAGTATGGATCTCACATAAATCAGCATCTTCATCAAATTCATCCTCACCAACATATTGGTTTTTCCCTTGTAAAACAACAGCCCACTGCATATCTGATTGATCTACTACATAGAAAATTTGTTTGGCATGTGTTGCCATTATAAAAGAATCAGCTGTGTCTTCCAATCTATTCAGATTAACAAGTGTCATTCCAAATTCATCGTGTCTGACACTATTGTTACCGATAAACCATTTACAGTTAAAAACGGGAACTTTAATTTTAAAGTAATCAGCCTCCCATATGTCTTCAATCACTCCATAATATGCACTTGATGCCGAAATTGGGTTTCTGTCCTTAGCACTCGAAAAATGCATTGCTTCTGCAAACACCAATACACCACTATTCTGAACTGCACTTCTGTTGTCCTGAGCTTTCGTATGAAATGTATAGCCCTTAATGTCATAAGCGGACCATGTTATCACATTTAAATATGGACCACCCACTATCCATTTTAATGTCTCTGATACATCTGATCTACCAAGCAAGGTCTTTTTAAACCATGGCAAAAAAGTTTTGTTGTGCTCATTCAAAATCCACATTTCTTTCTTCTTTGGATGACATTGCTTCAACTCATTTATATGCAATGTGATATACGGTTGAACATCAGCTATGTTATTCAAGATGTATGATTCTAACTTCTTCATATGTTCAGCTGACAGTGATTTGACTTTCAAGCCACGAATCCCCTTTCCCTCATTATTAACCCGTTCATGGCGAGATGGAGGCAAACCTATGTGTTGCGCCGTAGCCAAGTAACTCGTACAAAACTCTGCTACCTCCTCAGAAATATACTTTTCAATAATGGAGGCTTCAGGTCGATATGGATTTTTAACATATCCCTTTAATATTTTTATATACCTTTCAAAAGGATACATCCAACGAAGATATACAGGTCCACAAAGCCTTATTTCTCGAACCAGATGAATCAATAAATGCACCATCATATCAAAAAAAGTTGGAGGAAAATACATTTCCAAATGACAAAGTATAAAAATTGCATCCTTTTCCAAAATGTTCAAAGCATTCACATCAATCGCCTTGTTGCAAATTGAATTGAAAAATAACACAACCTCATTATAGTCTTTCTGACACGGATGGGCAATATTCCACGCAGTGCAACTGGTAGAATTTGTTGCATCATGACATGACAATCATGTGATTTCATACCTATCAACTTCAAGTCTTTCAATGAGACAAAATTTTTTACATTTGAAGAATAACCTTGAGGCACTTTGATATCATGAAGACACTGACAGAAGCTACTTTTCTCCCTCTTCGATAATGTATGACAAGACGGGGGAAGAAATGTTCGTCTTCCTTTAGGAGTGGGAGCTAACTCCAAACGTATTCCCATTGACAGTAGGTCTAACCTTGCATTCAACCCATCTTTTGTCTTTCCTTTAATATCTAGCAATGTTCCGATCAAAGAATCACAGATATTCTTCTCCACGTGCATGACATCAATATTATGTTTGACTTCATGATACCTCCAATATGGTAGCTCAAAAAATATTGACCTTTTCTTCCAAATATGTCTATCATTACCAGATTTCTGTGTCTTTCCCAATGTCACATCAAGGTTTTTCACCCTCTCAAAATACAATTCTGGGGATAAAGGTTGAGGAGCAGTATCAAATTCTTGTGATCCATTGAATGCCTTTTTAGTCTTCTATAAGGGTGATCCATAGGCAAAAACTTTCAATGACCCATGTACACTGTTTTCCTCCCATGATGCAATTGAAAATATGACGTCTGTTGTTCGCAAATTGGACATGCTTTATGCCCTTTAACACTGTATCCAGACAAATTTCCATATGCTGGGAAGTCATTTATAGTGAATAGAAGCACTGCATGCAGTTGAAAATATTCCATTTTATAAGAATCATACACCCTAATACCATCAGCCCATAACAGTTTCAAATCATCAATCAGCGGTGACAAGTATACATCAATATCATTGCCGGGTTGCTTTGGACCAGAGATCATGATACTCAACATGACATATTTGCGCTTCATACAAACTTCAGGAGAGAGGTTGTAAATTACCAATAAAACAGGCCATGAACTATGTGTGCTACTGAGGGTTCGGTATGGATTCATTCCATCTGTGCACAAGCCTAGTCTCAGATTTCTAATTTCATTTCCAAATGTAGGGTACTGGGCATCAATTTTCTTCCATTGTGGACAATCAGCTGGATGACGTATTTTTCCATCACATACCCGCTCATCAGCATGCCATCTTAACCTTTTTGCATCATGTGAATTAGCAAATAAACGTTTGAAACGAGGAATTATAGAAAGATACCAAAATACCTTTGAAGGGAGCTTTGTAATCTCTACATCAGCTTGTGATTTTTCTTTCACCTTATACCGTGATGTCCCACATTTAGGACACTCTTTCAGAAATTCATATTCCTTCCTATATATAATGCAGTCATTCGGACATGCATGTATTTTCCTGTATCCCAATCCCATCGGGCATAATATTTTTTTGGCCTTATAATGTGAATCTGGAAGATCGTTATCTTTTGGAAGAATGTCTTTCATCAATTGTAGCAGCTCTGTAAAACTTCTGTCACTCCATCCATGTTTCGCCTTCAGGTTAATCAATCTTAACACCGCCGACAAAACCGTAAAATCTGTACAACCAGGATATAATGGTTTTTCGGCATCACCATATAGACGTGCAACTCTCGGTTCTATCTCAATTTGTTCTGCTACAATATCGCGAATCATTTCTTCAATTCTATCGGAGTTACCATCTTGCGATTCATTATCATCAGTGACATTCTGTCCAGTTTCGCCATGCCAAATCCAAGGGTTGTAACTCGGATTGAAACCATGACAAATCAGATGATCTTTATCTCTCTACTTTTCAAATTCTTCATATTCAGACATTTCAGGCATGGAAAGAAAAAAATGTCACTACTTGGAACATTTCGTTTAGCAAATTCCAAAAAGGCATCAACACCTTCCTCATATTCATTGCTCATTCGATGTGCCGTAATCCAACTTCGACTCATTATTACCTATAACAAATAGCAAAAATATATATATTTTTTAGATAAGACAAATATATTTTTATATGAAAAAAATCATAATTTGAATATAACAATTTTGAAATATAAAACAAATCGATGTGTAAACCCCCCTGGACACCCCCCGACCCCTCTGGATAGCCCCCACCCCTCCTGGACACAACCCCCCACCCCCGACCTGCTTGGACACCCCCTGGACACCCCCCAACCCTCTGGACAGCCCCCCACCCCTCCTAAACACCACCCCCACCCCCTACCCCCTTGGACACCCCCCTGGACACCCCCAACGCCCACCCACACCCTTGGACAGCCCCCCACACCCACCCACCCCCTTGTAAACCCCCCTGGAAACCCCCTGACCCCTCTGGACAGCCCCCCACCCCTCCTGGACACCACCCCCCACCCCCTACCCCCTTGGACACCCCCCTAGACATCCCCCAACCCTCTGGGCAGCCCCCCACCCACCCGGACAACCCCAAATACCCTCTGGAGAGGCCGCCACCCACTTGGACAGCCCCCCACACCCATCCACCCCCTTGGACAGCCCCGCACACCCATCCACCCCCTTGGACACCCCCCTGGACACCCCACCGACCCCTCTGGACAGGCCGCCACCCCCTTGGACAGCCCCCCACACCCACCCATCCCCTTGGACACCACCCTGGACACCCCCCGACCCCTCTAGAAAGCACCCCCACCCCTCCTGGACACAACCCCCCACCCCCGACCTGCTTGGACACCCCCCTGGACACCCCCCAACCCTCTGGACAGCCCCCCACCCCTCCTAAACACCACCACCCACCCCCTACCCCCTTGGACACCCCCCTGGACACCCCCCAACACCCACCCACACCCTTGGACAGCCCCCCACACCCACCCACCCCCTTGTAAACCCCCCTGAACACCCCCCGACCCCTCTGGACAGCCCCCGCCCCTCCTGGACACCACCCCCACCCCCTACCCCCTTGGACACCCCCCTGGACATCCCCCAACCCTCTGGACAGCCCCCCCACCCACCCGGACAACCCCAAATACCCTCTGGAGAGGCCGCCACCCACCTGGACAGCCCCCCACACCCATCCACCCCCTTGGACACCCCCCCTGGACACCCCACCGACCCCTCTGGACAGGCCGCCACCCCCTTGGACAGCCCCCCACACCCACCAATCCCCTTGGACACCACCCTGGACACCCCCCGACCCCTCTGGATAGCCCCCGACCCCTCTGGACAGCCCCCCCACCCCTCCTGGACACAACCCCCCACCCCCGACCTGCTTGGACACCCCCCTGGACACCCCCCAACCCTCTGGACAGCCCCCCACCCCTCCTAAACACCACCCCCACCCCCCACCCCCTACCCCCTTGGACACCCCCCTGGACACCCCCCAACACCCACCCACACCCTTGGACAGCCCCCCACACCCACCCACCCCCTTGTAAACCCCCCTGGACACCCCCCGACCCCAAATCCATGCACCTATGCCATGGTTGTGTGTGAATAAAGTAGTAACAACTGTAAAAGGGCAACCCATCCAAATGGACACGCCCCAACCCTCTCGGGGATTTATAGAAAACGATGAAAAATTAGTGAAATCATAAAATTACTCAATATTGCAAGTCGAACAAATAGATCTAGGGATGATAAATAAGATTATGGTGCCAAAACGAGTTAAAAGGGTTCGCAATCGAAGAATCTTAGCTAGTTTCAACAAAAAAATCACAACACATATATATTTACTATCCGCGAAAAAAAACGAACGAGTGGGAGGATTACCTGAGTGCTGCGAGTTTAGATGATTGATCCGAGGAGATTAAATATGAGAAACGATGATCGCAAAACGAATCTAAACCAACGAAATGGACGAGCCGATTCGGGTTTATGCGCGAGAGAGATGAGTCGCGACTGTCGAAGGTAAACTCGCGAATGACAATCCACGGGTCTGGGTAAATTTTTAAATGAGTTATCACGTCGGTTATTCAATAACCGACGTGATAATTGTTTTAAAAACATTTATAACGTCGGTTATTTCAATAACCGACGTCAAAACCTTCCTCCGATTCATTTTTTACGTCGGTTATTTTATAACCGACGTTATAAAGGGCTCAAAATCCGCGTTTTTTTTACGTCGGTTATTCCATAACCGACGTCAAAAACATCTGCGGATTCTTTTTTTACGTCGGTTATTTGATAACCGACGTAAAAAAGCCTTCAAAAACCGCGTTTGTTACGTCGGTTATTCAATAACCGACGTCAATGGGCCTTCGAAAACCGCGTTTTTTACGTCGGTTATAAAAATAACCGACGTAAAAAACGAAGCCACGTGATTAATAACGTCGGTTATAAAAATAACCGACGTTAAATGTGTACCGAACACAGGTTTTTACGTCGGTTAAGAAATAACCGACGTAAAAAACCTCGTTTTACATATTATGACGTCGGTTTTATATAACCGACGTAAAAAATGGTGACGTAAAAAACGTTTTCTGCACTAGTGAATATCATATATGTTTCACATATGACTTTATATTACCCGTTCTTTTGTAAATTCCATGTTAAAGCAGCGTTTTGTGTAAAATCATTTCATTTATCGTATGTGTTTCGACTTGTCGTTCTTGATATTATTACTTATATCCTGATTTACATAATTCCATAATTTAAAACATGATTTATATATAATATATATTCATCATATACATATATATTATAGATCGATAAAAGGAATGAAGTGCACCGTTCATGGAGACGGTAGGTCGTACGTATGCATGAACGCTGTTTTTGTTTCCTTATTCAAATTAATGAAACTTAATAGATGACATACATATATATATACATAAATCCTGTTGAATTATTATTTCATATATTTAATTATTATTCATTATATAAAATTTATAATCATTCATGTATGGTTAACATGGAGAATGAATCTCATCGCGCCGTGGAGATGGTAATCCGTATGTACGCACGAGCGATGATATCGTTCCCATAATTATTGAAAAGAATTATAGTGGATGGTATAATATATCAGAATAAGTATGATGTTATAATAACCATATATAGTTATTCTTTACACCATTATACCCACCCATGTAAGGTGTTGGTGGAAAAACAGATTACACCACGGCGTGGAGACGGTATTCCATACGTACGCACGCGCGGGGATTTTGTTTTCCGTAGGATGGATAGAAGGTGAAATAGGGTTTTTTCATATTTATAATAACATATCCATATATGAGGGATACTTACTTTATTACTTCAAAATGAAACAACTAAATAAGAGGGAGTAGAAGAAGAATTGAACTTGAAGAAAACGGTACAAGGTATTACTTCTTTCTCAAAGTGCCTCCTTTAAACTTTCTCTTAGGGCACTAAAATTGGTCTTTGAAGAAGACCAGGACCTCTAGGATGTTTATAGGGAAGTGTAGAAGAGAATTTGGAAGGGTTTGGACTATCTTGAAGGCTCAGATTAGTGTGAGTAGGAGAGGGAGGTGGTGCCCTTTTATAAGGGAGGAGAGGGGCACCTTTGGAAATATAAGAAATATTAGTTTATATTAAATCCCAAACCCACTTAAAAACTTCAAAAATGACTCATATCAGAATATTAGATGAGCTAGGGTTATAATCTCATCAACCAAAAAAATTCAGACATGTTAGGAATTTATTTTAAACATTATCAACTTGATTTATCCTTATTTATCAATTTTATTTTATTTGTGGTAATAATATTCTAAATTTTATATTATTATAAATAATTACATATGTGTTGTGAATTTTCCATAATTTAAACCTTAATGACATTTTAGACCATATAAATTGTAATTTTTAATTTTTAAATATTTTTGTGATTTTTAAACAATTTTATAATATGTTATATTTATAAAATAACAATAGTGTCAATTTTGACATTATTCATTTATTTGAATTTAAATAAACAATATACAGATGGTATGTTCAAACTAAAAGATTAAATAGATTCATAACATGTCATATTTATCTATAAAAATAGTGGAGAACATTAAATAGGTCATATAATATTTATTATAATATTTTTAAAACCATTTATTTGATATTTCTCTTAATAAAATAATTTCAACATCACTATTATTTCACCTTTAATGATAATTATTTAATCCCTAAAAATTATAAATAAATTCATATGATTTAGATAATTTTATTATATTTCTGGAGACTATTTATATCTGAATTTGAATTAAGTTTATCACTAAATTAAAATTATTATACTTATAAGATTTAAGAAAGTGACATGTTGTCACTTTCTTTGGTTTTAATAATAATTAAATTATTTTCATGAAAAAAAGTCCATTAAATGAATCTAATATGACCCTTAGGTGATATGGGTCGACCTTTAGTCTTCCAATAGGATTTTGGCAGGTGTTAGGGTAATTTTATAATCTTATATTTACCCTTAATTACACAATTTACATTTAACTATGGTAAATAAAATTTACCATAGTTACTATTCATAATGCCAAAAAATAAAAAGTAGCCTATTAACATAATTTGGACCCAATGATTCCAAATATGGAATCAATTTTTCAAAATTCAAAACACATAAGTTTCAGTAATTAATTTAAAATTAATCCTGTTGTTAAGAAAATGGGTTTTAGAATTTAAAACATTGCCAAAGATTGAAATGTTTTTACCTATGAATTCAATGTGAAATTAATGCTAGTGACATATATTATATTAAATGGTAAAAATATATTCTATTTATACTTTAAAACCATTCAATATTATAATTTAACCATATAAATTATCTCAATGTGAAAAGTTGTTTTTAATTAAAAATTAGCGTATTTTTACTATTCATCAAAATATGAAAGTTATCAGAAAAATATCAAAAATTCATCCAAAGTAATATTTTATATCCTGATTCCAAATAAGAATTTTATTTTTTCAAAATTTAACTTATAAACATGTCAAAAACTATATTTAATGTGGGTGCGCCATCAAAAGGCGGCAAAACTGCATTTTTAAAAAAATACTTATTTTACCCAAAAAAATTATTTTGTTCTCTTACCATGTTCTAGAAAATGTGTAAGATGAATAATAATGTTATAAAATTAAAAATTTAGTTAATACTATTCATAACGGCTAGTTCGTGATAATATTATATCCATATATCGTTGTTTAGTGAATCTCGGTATTGCGTACAACACACGCTATCGAGAAAGGTCGCAATTGCATGTAATGCAAGCCAAGTCAGGGTTGCGTATTGTGCAAGAATCCTTCGTTGTTTCATATAACAGAATCCAACCATATTTCATTTATACATTGAATATATATAAATATATATACAGTCAATGTTGCGTAGAATGACTATTATAAAACGAACTTTAAATTGTGTGTAACACAATCTAAGAATAGTGTTGCATATACTTCAAGCTAATACAGTGTGGAATATAACATAAGATAATCTTGTTGTAGTATAAAACACATGACATCAAATAAATTAAAAATAATACTTATCAAAAAATATCGGGTTGTTACATAGATCCTAATAAATGTTCCATTGAAACTACATCTTTACTTCTCTGACATTTGAGTCACGATCAAAAATATTCAACAGCTTCTCCAACATTTCATGTGATGACTTACATAAGATCTCCTTTATATATATTTAATTTGATAGGGCTCACCCTAAATCATTGATTATTTTGGTGTCTTCATCCAATTCCCTTCGGCCATCTTCTAATGAATCAACACTATCGATATTGGATGAAATTTCATGCATCTCTGCTGTATAGACATCCATTCATAGAGATCAGATGTAGTGTTGCGTCTGATTTTTCCATAATTGAATGTTGTTCCCATAAAACATTAAAGTCCCTTTTTTGATTGAAAACCTTCATTTCTTTTATTGATTGATAACATTTTAATTTCAACCTTTATCTTTGATAAAAAAAAATTATCCCAATTTGGTTACATACCCTAAGGGGGGTGAGTTAGGGTAAGGAATATTAAATCTTCTGCCCCTTCAGATCTTATTTCATTAGTAAATAAAACACTCTTCTCTATCATTCCCATAGTAATATTTGAACAGAACAAAAATCATGGATGATAATGATAAATTTTATTTGGTTCACCATTTATTAAATACATTGAATCTTCCACAAACTATGTTACACTTTATTGAGAGAGTGCTTTTTGGACTACATCTTCTTCCATAGTTCGTCTCCTATTCCACATATTGTCCCTACTTCTGTAGACTGTCTTCTATTTTTCATACCTAATATTCTTCCATGGACATATGATGCATCTCATATATCCTATCCAATGTGTTCCACTTTCTTTTGTGGGCTAAAGATCCCCAAAACACCTTTCATGGAATTGTTACCTTGAACTACTTCTCCCTTCGCAGATTGTCTACCCATCAAACACACTCTTTCATGAAATCCTACTTATGAACTCTTTTAAAAATTATAGAATTTTTCCAAGAGAAAAGAACATTTGTAATTAAATTCACTATATTTAATCATCAAATTATGGATCATTATATAGGAAAATAGATAAAAAAACATTAATCTGATTTACCCAAAACATTGATTCAGTACAACCTTCACTACATACAATTCAATACAGTCAGCATATTGCCAAAATTCCTTTGTTATGGAATATGTCATCTATAGGTGAAACCCTTCACGTATCCTTAAATCACCACCTTATTTTTCAATCTATGAGCCTCCCACAAACCTCAAGCCTCTCACAAAATGTGATCCTTCCAAAAATTATTCCCCTATGTGGTCCACATAGCACATCATCATCACCTCACCTTTCTTTTAACACTAACTTTAGAAAAGTTGAAATCCTTAACATTTTATACCTTTTTCTACAAAACCTCATCATCCTTTTAATCCTCCATGATTTTCTCAAGAATGGATAGTTATGCTATTATTTGTGTTAGGTTGGATGAAGATCGTCTTTTTATTCCACTTTCAATCCTCAACATATCAAATAAGACTTTATTCCTTGTAATCCAAAAAATTTAAAGGGTTATAATATTCTTTCTACTCCAATAAGATACCAATTGTAACACTCATGATGGAAATGGATTAACAAATAATAATCTTATATCTTATCTAACAACATTGTTTTGTGAAATTTGATGTTTTTTTGTGAATATATACATTAGAAATTTATTATTTGTATATTTTTCACACTTCTCCCCATCGATGAAATCTCACTAAATAATCAACATTTAGATCAAAATAGAATAAAATAGATAATTTATTTGGTAGTGTTTCTAATGAATACATAATTGTATGGAGGCATAGACTATCATCTTTTCATCTTTAATGAGAAAAAAATAGAAGACCATTTTAGACGCATCACTATAAATATAAAATCCATCACCATTAGAGGGTAATGTGATCACTGGTATAGTGATTATAATATACTTCAACTCTTTAAAGATCTATTTTAATTTATCAATATAGAAAAACATGACACCCTTCTATGTCAACATGGTTAGTATGATTGACAATGGTGAAGAGTTTCTCACAAATCAATGATGGTTCCTGGCTAATCCAATGAAACTACAAGTTTATTTCAAATATTTTATTCAAGAAAATCCTTTTGTTACATTACTTTTCTGAGGATCCAATGATATCCCTTTTTTGGTGAAAAGATGACCCTAGATGTTTACTTTTTAGATCCAAAAATCCCATTAACTATACATCAAAATTAACTTTTCCATTCATTATATATTTAGTATGAAATTTAAATTATCCTCATGTTCCACTAAAGTTTTGGAGTATATAATGATATCATCTATAAAGACTACAAAAAAAATTCAAGGCAGTATCTAAAGACATTATTCATCAAGTTCATGAATATTTCTGGAGTATTAGTGAGTCCAAATGGAATAACATTGAACTATTAGTGGTCATACCTTCCATGAAATGTAGTCTGGGTAAATCATCTGTCTTCACAATTACATGATAATATCTCTACCAAATATTCTCCTTACAGAATAACCTGGATCTACATTGTTGATCAAGAAACACATCAATTTTTCCAAGCAAATGCTTTTTATTTATTATGACCTAATTGAGATCAAGATAATCACAACAGAGGTGAATTGGACAATCATTATTCTTGACACAGAGGATTAGTGCACCACATGGTGAAGTACTTGGGTATATTAACCCATTATCCAGATTGTCCAATAATTATTTCTTAATCTTGTACAATTTGGAAATGTGCAATCTCTTTGGAGTATTTGGAATTGGAAAAGATTCGGGTATATTATTGATCAAGAACTCAACTTCTCAGATAGGTGGAGGTCTAGAAAATTCTTCATGAAACACATTAGAAAATTCCATTAGAATGAGAATTTCATCAAGGATGATCATTTCAATTTACTCATTTATTTGAGATAGATAAACATTATTATAGGTAAACAATATCCATTTTTGATATTATTACACTAAAAAAGATTCATTTTCCTCCTTGAACATGTACTGAATCGAAGGATGATTCATGATATATAGTGACCCATTGCTGACATACATTAACATTAAATCACTTTTTCCGAAGACTTAGAACATTATACAAATAGAAGCCCAAAGGCCGTATTAGTTTAGTTTCTTTGGAAATAGGGAAACATAAACATGGGTACAAGAGTGAAATAAATTATCTCCCACTAATTTATTATTGACTAAAACCTTTCTTTGAAAAATTATACTTAATACACATCATCATATCATGGGGAAGGAAACCTAAAATGAGGTTTGCTCAGATGATCATTAAGGGTAAACAAGGGATTTATATAAGCATAAAAGTGACCATATGAGTATGATAATGTGAAAAAAATCATTTGAAGAATATACCATGTATATCAAAAATCAGAAATATGAATCATGTAATAAAGCTAGATAGTTCATAAGATAAGAATCATAAGGAAATAGAAAACATAATCCATGCAAGCATAATGTAGGAATAAAAAAATTTAATTGTGGAAAAAACTTAAGCATACAATAAGATTTCCATATTAGTCAAGGAGTCACTACCAAGGCCATCTTAGTGGATAGAGTGATTTACTAAACTATGTTCACTCCTCGTTCTAGCCATATATTACCGAACCATGTTCACTTCTTGTACCAAACATGTATTACTGAACCGAGTTCACTTATTGTTCCATCCTTGTATTACTAAACAGAGTTCAAACCTCACTCCAGCCCTATAACACTGAACATAGTTAATTCCTAATTCCATCCATATCTATCTAAGGAGATTTAAATATGTACCCAGACCATTAGAGGGAGATATAATCCTTAGACATCTCATAATTAAATCATACATATATGTAACAAAAATTCATAAATAGTCATATCAAAACCCTTGAAATGAAATGGGTTTCATAAAATTGAAATAATATCTTAAAAGTTGAAATTATAAATGTTTAATAATCATTTCATCATAGTATAACCCATGAATTGAAGTGGGATTCAATAGCATATAACTTGTGGAGGAGAAATGGTTGTCTTAATCATTATTATATAAAAACATAAAAAATTCAAGAAATATTATGAATGATATCATTGGATTACTTCCAAGAAGGGAACAAGTAACATCAAAAGTTTTCATGTTAGATGGAAAATAATTATGAAAAATATTTTAAAAAAACATCAGGGATAAATTATCCTTTATCCTTTGAAAAATGATTCTTAAAAAGTAATAGATTTTTAAAACCTTTTTCATGAAGAAAAACATGATAACATATAAAGGAATCATTAAAAAATATTGAATGCCATTTTCATTATAAAATGTGTAGAGGACCATGAAAAACTTTTGAAAACGATTTCATATAAAATATATTTTTTAAAAAATCATAAAAATTTATCCTTTAAAAAGGAATAAAGTCATCAAAGTATTGACAATGGATAGATCAATACATGTCATATAAGGTAAAAAGAAAATTTCTTTGGCATGATAAAATGGATATAAAATTGTCTTGTGATGAACGATATGGGAAGATTCAATAGAAAATATTTTTAAAATTAACAAAAGGGTAAAATTTTCCTTAAAAGATCACAGGATATTGGAATAAAATTCTTGGAATTCCTTTTTTGAAAGCATGGTTTTTAATGAACATAGATTTCTAACCAAAGATTTAGGTAAGGTAATATTTTATTAAAAACAATTCTTAATTATCATAAGTAGAAAAGTGGAAAAAATACTACTAATAAATGAAGAAAACAAGACTAACTAGAATAAAATATATGTCCATGAGTGTTTTTTAAAGATATATCATATGATTACATTAATCAAAATGTGATCATTAACAATCTAGATAAATGTTGACATTGTTTCAATAAACTCTTACCACATGGTAACTCTGAATCATACTACCTGTGTAGGATAATGAAAATAAATGGATATTAAAGTATAAATAAATTAATTAGATTCATGGTATAAAATTTCAATGTAAATTTATAAACTTCATATAAAAATGTAGGTTTATAATATGGCATCTGTCTAAAACAAGAAAAATTGAGACAAAATTAATTTACCGATTAAGTAACTTTTGAAACATGTAGCCCATGATATTAAGATAATAAAATGGGTATGTAAATACCAATATATTTAATTATAAGAGTAATATAATACATTCATCATCATTATATACACTACATAAAATAATCAATTGGTGAACATGGCATCTATCTTATGGAAATAGAATGAGATGCAATTACCAGACATCGAGTCTGAATTGTCTCATGTGTAATTATATTCTAGAATAATAATATTATGTTAATTAATTACATGATTAATAAACTTTTTCAATTTTAGTAATACTTTTAATTCACTTTTACAATGTTGTGCAAAACTACTTAAATAATTATGTTTATGCCAACAATTTAGACAAAATTCCATTAATGAGTTAAAACTGACTTTTGTCTATAGTCAATGGGGTCATTATATAAACATATCTACAATAGTAATAAAGAAATAATTTTCATAATTATAATTTTATTATACATTTAAAATTGATAATTATATATGGTTTTTAAAAATTAATATACTTCTGAATCATTGAGATGATGGTAGGTCCCACATACTCATGAGTAACGTTTCAATTTCTTAATGATTGTTATAGAAAGATGGTAAGTAACATTAATATTTCCATAATGATAATTATATCATAAATACCAAATTATTTATTCAAATAAAATTATATATTTAATTATTTTTATGTAAAAGGAATCAAATCGTGTCGAGGAGGCGGTAGTCCACACGCCCACAAAAGACGTTATTACTTTTTATGTATGTGAGAAGGTAATAAAGAAAAGGGTACATATTATATTTATAAAGAGGTAGTTATGTCATTAAAATCATATATATGTTTTCTATATAAATTCTATTTAATTATAACATTCCTTTATACATTCCATGTATCATGTGAATAAGTCACATCGCTTTGAGTGGGCTGTAGCCAACACTTCCTCAAATGAAATTATCAAATTTACACCAAACAGGATGTATAATGATATGTTTGTTAAAATGATTAAAAAATATTAAATACATTATAAAAAGAATATATATTATATATAAATTTATTTTCTATCATAATTACCATGGTGAGATGTGGTAAAGGAAGAGGTAACAATCATCATTTTGTTAGATGGTTGTTCACCGTACACGTAAATTGTATGTTTGTTACCCATTAGATGGAGGTGTGTGTAATTTTAGGTTGAAAAAATGTCATAAAAACATCTTTGTATATTTATTATAATTTTTTAATTATATAATAATTTAACAAGATGAATTTATGTGGTGGAGAAAGAAAATTTAAGAAGGGAGCATGAGGTAAGGTGTTACCTCTTAATCGGGAAAATCCTTATGCTTTTCACCAAAGGGCTTCCTTGGAATACTTTATTACAAAGCGGAGTATTCAATAAGGAAGGTAGGATTCTTATGGGGATATTTTAGTATATATTATATTATTTTAATATGTATGATTGGTGTAATGAATAGGAGGATAAGAGAACTTTTTATATTCGAGGAGGAGTGGCACAATTATAAATCTTTAGAAGATGAATTCAACTGACGTTTTTATTTGGAAAGTGGCTCCAAAAATGGATTATATTCAATAAAAAGGATTATAGGTTATATATATGTCCATCCTATTGGTGTTGGAAATGTTTATATGTCGTTTTGGGGTTTACTTCTTAGTTAAATTTAATTTTACCTTAAACGATATCATTAAATTTAATTAATTTCAATAATATTTTTCTTAAAAAACAATGTTCACCATATTTGACATTATAAATTTACTTAATTCCAATTATTTAATCAAATTTTCCAAATTCCAATCACATAAGTGGCATAAATTAATTTAAAATTAATCCCGTAGTAGGGTCAACAATGCGGGTTTGTAAAGTAAATACATTCCAATGTTTGGTATGTTCCTATACCCAATTTCAAAGTGAAATATATCTCAATGAAAAAAATTGTATTAATTGATGAAAATATTATCTAATTAATCATTGAAACAAATTTAATATATAATTAATCCTTATAAATAAATTAGATAAAAATGAATTTTAAAACTAAAATTCAGTATTTTTCACTATTTATTAAAAAATAAAACTTCACAAACAAATATAAAAAATTTACCATAACCTAAAAATAATGTCCCTATTTCAAATATGAAGACTAGTTTAACCTGTTAGATCAATAAATTTAACAAAAATTGAATTTAAAAAGTGATTCCCATTAAAAGACGGTAAAATGCCTTAATAAACATTATGGTTCTGAAGCATAAAATTCGTTTTGTTCTTATCTTACTTATATAAAATATTTTAGATTAATATAAAAATTATTTGACTGAATATATAACATATATATTACATTAATATCACTCAATAATTGTAATTAATTTAATTTATTAGGTTAAAACATCTTTGTGACCATAATAAGAATAATATTTTCTGTTATATTCAATCAGTTTTCATATTCATTTATAATTAATTGGAAAGCTATGAATTCATATTATATGTGTGTAAACCACATAGTCTCTATAAATTATTCAATACTATTCATAACAGAAAAAATTTAATCTACTCTATATCTTATTATGCTATGTAATAACAATATAATGATTTATTATTGTTCGGAAAAACTCGATCTTGCTTGTTATCTAAGTCATCAAGAAAAGTCATTGTTGGGTGTAATACAAGATAACCTTGGAGTTCTGTGTAGAGAAAAGAAATTTTATATTGTGTTTAGTTCCTTATTAACATTTTTTTTCCAGTAATGTAATCCAAACAAAGTTATTTCATATTAAAATAACTATTTTTAGTGTTATGTGAAAGGAAAAATATAAAAAAGATAAAATTAATTTGCAAACATATAATTCAAAAAATATAACGGTGTTACATTCTAACCCCATTAAAATGAGTTTTCCCTTGAAATTCATATGGGTTGTAAATGGTTTAATACATGGAAATTTCATTCATGGAAACCCATATCATAAAAAATAAATACTAGAACATCCCATAAAATGGGAAATTTGGAACCAAAAATGTTAACAAAAGTAACCTATAACTGGGTTTCCACATTAAAAACATAGGTTGAGAGTGAATATTCGACATGTAGAAAAAGTGTAAATATTTATATAGAGTGATTTAGGCCATTAATCACAAACATGTGAATGATCAAAGAAATGTTTAGGGCCTCCAAGTCCTCAATATTTGGTGATTTAAATGGACATCAGTTCAAAAAAAATTAATAAATTTAGACAAATAATTTATTCATTATGCTAATTTTGAGTAAATATTTTATTGATTAAGAATATAAGGAAATATATTTAATTGATATATTTCTACAAAGAAAATTTAATTCATTAGTTGCGATTTTATCTATTTCTAATTCATCCATTAATTTATGAAATGGATGTCTAAAAATTAACATTTATTCTCAATGTTTTAAAATACACTTTTAATAGTTTATAAGGCACATAAAAGAATGAAAAAAATAACTATTTTCATACAAGTGTTCATAGAAATAATGATATAGGTAATATGATAATCTATAAACATAAAAATGAACTCTACTGGTTCATCATTAATATTTATTCAAATAATAATAATTAATTATTAACAAGGTCATCATGTAGGCTTGCGATAGGAGTGAAACCCTTATCATCCTTTGGTCATGGGTTCAAGACCCACGACCTTTCCAGATTTGATTGATTGTCACCCATCATACATGATTCCTTTTTTTTAAAACCACACTAATATATATTAAATAAATAACTATGATGGAAATCCTTGAAATATGGGTAATCAATAAATAGCCATTTAACCATGGTTTTCAATACAAACCCAAGGCATAAATACTTCCTCCAATGTTTAACTTAAAAATTTCATGAATGGTTAACCTTATAATGATTCTGGAAGTGGAATATCCAAAACCTTAGAAATAAAGTCACGAAATAATATTAACCTTGATCCCCCAAATATCACAAAGTATAACTTCGCTATCACATTCCAAAATTGCGAATGCAATCATAAAGTATTCTATTAAAACATGATTTTAACCTAAATTATCATAAATACTTCTAAAAAATATGAATTCTTCCTTATTAAATAGATTAATTGATAGATTAAAAAAATCCGAGATGTTTTAAACTTCATCCCTGATAAACTACTTTTCAACAAGTCCTTAATTAGGTGCATGGTAATCAATACCATCTAATATACTAAGATCTAGCATATATTTATCCAATACACATTACTGTAACATAGTTAACATATTAATTGTTATCGTTTCCTTAATCATGGGGTTTCCATGGAAATCACCATGACCATAAATCACTTTTCTATTCTATCAAATCCATTAAACATATTCATATAAATGACTAGAAAAATATTCATAAACCTGAAAATCATTATATATTTCACCTTTAACCTAACATAATTCATGATTCCAAATACATAAAAATATTTAATATTACACTTCATATATATGACAATAACTAGGAAAACAACTCCTATTATACAAAACCAATTTTCTTTCACATTTCATTTATAGTCTTGTAATAATCAGCAATGTAACCATTACTCATAAAACATTGTAGATTTTCCTTAGGATATTTCCTCTTGGGACATTGAGTTATTTTGGGACCATTTATTCCACAATTAAAACACTTAACCTTCAATGACTACTTAAGGAGGACAATATTCTTATCCATTTCATTAACAGAGATCATCATTTGTTCCTTGTAGTCACTTTCTTTGTGTCCTTTTTTACACAGTCAAAACATTTTATTATTCCCCTAATACATTCAATTAAGTTATTATTTCCACATTCTTGACAAAAAAAGAAAATGAATCTCCTTTCCTCAATGGTCTCCATTACTCAAACTCTTGCAAACACCATCTTTCCCATCCTTGTGTAATTTGAGGGTTGGTTATGGTACACATTGTTAATGATGTTCATTGAAACCCGATTAGGTATGATCACAAAATATTACACTCTAATTATTATCCCACTTGACTTCTCATCATCAAATCTTCCATAGGATTCAACATTAATCTAGTTTCTTCGAGATCCCTCCAATAACTAAAACCACATGCATATTCTGAAAATTAATTATCGTGGAAGAAAACCACATAGAAATGAGAATAATTACTTATTTGATGTGAAAATCAAGACACCTTCCTTAATCTATAACACCCTAGGTTAATCCAATGTTATTCACATCCAAGATATATTTAAATAATTATATATGGTTCATGATGAATTTTGTAAATTCCCAAAGCTTATAACGTGGGAGTTTCATAACAGGTGTGTATCAAGGCCCGTTTTCTTGTACAAGATTACCTCGAGTTAGGCCCAAGACATATTTTTAGAATTATTACCCTGAGGTACATTTGTATCATATCCACATTGCAATGTAGTATCTATATAGGTATGTATTTGAAGGAAACAACTCACTCTATCATTTACCAAAATTATTGGAAATTTTACTTAATGTCAACTCAACCTTATACTTATCCTTATATATACACCTAGAAATATCCTTATAAATATTCATAGGGATATCACTAAAGTTTTCTCATCCAAAATTGTAATGGTTGACTAAACCATCACTCTAATAAAAACTATAGTGACCCAGTACTGACATATACTAACATTAAATAACATTTTGAAAATACATTGAACGTTATAAATATAAACTCCTAAAGACTTTATTAGTTTAGCACCTTTGGAAACATAGATACATGAACATTGGTACATAAGTGTGAAAAATTATCAATCACTAGGTTTTTATTTACTTGAACCCTTCTTAGGCACATCATACTTAATATATATATTCATAAACTATGTAAGGAAACATAAAAAGGGGTGAGCTCATATTCTCATTAAGTGTAAGGAAGGGAGACATGTAATCAGAAACATGAGTAAAAGAGTATGATAATGTGACCAAAAAATTTGAATATCATAACGTATAATTCAATGATCATAAACATGAATCATGGTATAAATATTGCTTGTTCATAAGACATGAATCATAAGAAAATGAAGAAAATAATCCATGAAATCATAAAATTAGAGAAAAACATGGAATTGTGGAAAAAACAGAAGCATATAATATGATTTCCATATTAGTTAAGGAATTTATACTAGGGCCATATTAGTGGGAAATGTCTTTTACCGAATCTGGTTCACACCCCATTACAACACTGTATTAATGAACTGATTTCACTTCTCTTTCATTCCCTTTATTATTTAACCAAAATACATTCTCATTCAAGCCTTATATCGCTGGACCAAGTACACTCTTTATTCCATCCCAATTACACTGAATCTAGTTTATTTGATGTTCAATATATGTCTATTAGATGAGATATAAATCTTTAACCAATTAATTGGAGGGAGATATAGGTCTCATGCATCTCATAATGAAATCATACATACATGTGACCCAAATTCATAAACAATAATATCATAACCCATAAATTGAAATGGGTATCATAAACATGTAATCATATATTAACATATAAAAAATACTTGTTTCATAATCATTTCATCAATCCCTAACCCATGAAAGGATGTGAGTGTCAACAATATATAAACTATGGAAGAAACAAATGTTTCGTAAGAAAAATTTCATCCAGACAGAAACCATTCATAAAAAAATATGAATGGAACCTTTGGATCATTTCATAGAAGGTCTTGGGTATTATTAATAGATTTCATCTTAGATGAGAAATAATTTTGAAATATATTTTAAAAAATTAATTAGGAATTTATCCTTTCAAATTCAAAAAATACATCTTTAAATGTAAAACCTTTTTAAAAACATATTCATGAAGATAAACTTCAGTACTTATGAAGGAAGCATTTAAAACATTTTTAAAGCCTATTTCCTTGGAAAACATATAGAGGAGACTGAAAAAATTTGGAACCCTAATTCTTTGAAAATATATTTTTAAAATGTCTAAAAAATATAAAAATTATACAGGAAAAAAGATTCAAAATATTTATGATGGATAAATCTGTACATGTTGTACGAGGTAAAAGAAACATTCCATTTTTCATAGTAAAAAATATAGAAAAATTCCTCATTCATAATGAGATAATATGATTACTTTTAAAACATTGTTAAAAGAAAAAAAATAAAAAATTTATTTTAATGATTATAGGTGATTAGGTGAATATTATTGGAATCCCATTTTGGAAATCATAGTTTTTAAAGAACACATATTTATGAACAAAGAGAGAGATACAATCCTATTTTATTAAAAACATTTTCTTATTTATATTATGTACCCAAGAGTAAAAAAATGTTACTAAAACAAGAAGTAATCAAGACTATCTAGAGGGAAATAAAATTCCTGATTTTTCATAAATAAAAGATAATATTATTTCATCAATTAAAACATGATCATAAACAATCTTAACTAACGATGAGATTATTTCAATTACCTCTTAACACATGGTATGTTTGAATCATAGTCCCTATATAAGATTATGAAATTACATGTAGCATAAAATATCATGAAATGAAAGAGATTTTTGGTATAACATTTCAATGTAAATTTATACACCGCATATAAAAATATAGGTTTATAACATGTAATGTATCTCAAAGAAGAAAAACTGAGACAAAATTAATTTACCGATTTGGTAAATAAGGCATGTATCTTAGGGAAATAGAAAGTGAGATGGAATTCTGTTAACCTTAGTCTGACTTTTATAGTGTGAATTTGTATTCTGGAATAATAAACATATGTTAAAAAATTTATTAATTAAGAACTTTTTACAATTTAATTATTAATTTTACCTCACTTATTATCATGTTGTATAAAGCTACTTGAAAAATTAATTTTATGTTGGGTGTTTTGACCAAATTTGGTTCATTTGATAAAAACATCATTGGTTGGCCGACAAAGGTAAAAGGGATTATAAGAACCCGGGTTTTGAGCCTATAAGACTATGAAATTTTCTTGATGTTATTCCAGAGCATGACGTTCAGACAGCGTGCGATTTTGAGCCCCGGTGTGGTCGGAATTAAATTTTAAGTGTTTTCACACAGGATACACCAAATAAATAGAATAACTCCTAAACAGTTGCTTGGATGGGAAAAACGAGGGAACCGTTGAGTCCGGAGTGTGACATTTACCCTAGGAGGGGTGTAACTTTCGCGGGCGTGGCCCTTCTGTGTAAAACGCCAGAAGGGGTGTTTTCGTAATTTGGCGGCCCCGAGCGTGAACTTTATAACATATGAACTGAAGCTTAGAATAAAATTTAGAGACCACCATTGTGCTCAGAACGTCGTTTTTATCCTAGGGTTGACTTAACCTCGACCCTATCGAGAGTTCGGCTATGGGCATTTTGGTGGGGTTTTAAGACTTAATTAATTTTAATTTATTGAATTTCTCTACATAAACACTTGTCCCCCTCCCCCTTATTCCCCTTCATTTATCCCTGGCGGAATCCCTCTCAAAAAGTTTCAAGATCCTCTCCTCCACCTCTCAAAGGCGGCGCGACATTCCGACTGATCACTTGTGATGCGACGTGCTAAGCCCTACGAGGTAGGATTGTGTATTTTTGTTTTTTAATTCTTGCAACATCATCAAATGAAATTCATTGCATCGAAATACAATTTTCCTGTCGAGAAAATCTCATAGTTGAGTAGGATTTTATTCTAGCTTCCCAACAATCCTTTTGGATCGAATGTTCGAGTCCCGGGGTGTCTGGGGTGACACCGAGATGTTTTCAGGACATTTTCTCTGTTTCTAGGGGTTCCAGGGGTTTCCGGCTGTTCCCAGGAGGCGGCTGCGCGGTCCCAGGCGGCGACGTGGTTCCCAGGAGGCGGCGGCATGGTCCCAGGTAGCGGTGCAGTTCCCAGGAGATGGTGCGGTGGACCCAAGCTGCGGTGGCGGTCCCAGGCAGCGGCGGCGGCGGCGGGCGGAGGTCGCCGGTGCGGGGCGCGACAGGTGTCGCGGGGTGCGACCCCGAGCGGGACACCAAGACCTGCCTTCGGTGGGTCTCCGCACGGGACAGTGACCAACCACGATGGCCGGTCGGCCGGGTGGACCGGGGGTCAGCGGCCGACCTGCATGGAAGGGCCGTAGGCCGGCTCTGCGGGCCGGGCCGGCCGGTGCGGGCTAGCCCAGGCTGGGTGGATCGACTGGACCGGGCCGGTCCAGCCCGAAGGGGTTCGCCCCTTGTCTTCAGACACCGTAACATCCACTACGAGTGTCCTTTTTGCATGCCATCTATGGCAGTGAAATCCTCGACTTGAGATGGATGTTTTGAGATGGTCTTGGGATTTTTAATTCCCAAGATGGGGGTTTAGTAGCGTGACACACTCGTTAAGTACCTCACTGAGATTCTTCTTTCGGATGGTGCGAACACATCTGGAGTTCGTTTAAGGTTCCATCAGTGGCGTTGTGACCCTGGAGTCAAGCCTATGTAGACCATGGTGGTTTCAGGTATTGAAGCCGGAGTTGAGGTGTGGGCCCCACTGGCCGTCTTTTAAGTTGTGAGCAGCGTTTTGCGACTTTTTCATCAGACGTCCATTCGGGGTGAATGAGTAGTAATTTTGGCGTGTTTTTTCGAGAGCATCGTGGTGGCGCAGTTTTCCTGACCACTTTCGGGATCGAATTTTGGGGCCCATGAGATGTCGTATGGGTATAAAAAAGTGTTGAATAACTTTTTCATCGGGATTCCATTTCCAGTGAGTAAGTAGTCTCTTTCGCATGTTTTTTCACGAGGATTACAGCGGTGTAATATTTTGGGCCATGCAGAGCCTCTTAAAAGATCACATTAAATTTAGAAACATGAATGGATTTTTGTCAGAGGTTCCTTTCACGCACTCTGATCCAGTGCATGGTAGCGATGTTATTGACACCCAGTGATGGCACGGGCAGTGCGGAGTTATCAGACTAGTTCCGGGTTTACCCTCCAGCGGGGCTGGGCAGTGGGTTATCCACTGGCATATTAGGGTATACCCTCCAGGGAGGCTAGTCAGTGGGTTAACCATTGACCTTAGGGTCTACCCTCTGGTGGGGCTGGGTAGTGGGTTACCCATTGACTTTAGGTTTTACCCTCCAACGGGGCTAGGCAATGGGTTAACTGGTGACCTTTTAGGGTTTACCATCTAGTAGGGCTGGGCAGTGGGTCACCCAATGACCTTTTAGGGTTTACCATCCAACAGGGCTGGGAAGTGGGTCACCCGATGACCTTTTAGGGTTTACCCTCCAGTTGGGCTAGGCAGTGGGTTACCCGATTACTTCTTTCAGACTCCTCCCTTTCATTGAGGCTAGTTAGGTACTTTTCTTCATGATTACTAGAGTGAGACTCTTTGTTGTATGGTTCTGTGATGAGACAACTTTGGCATGTGGGACTTTTGGTCATCAGTGACGGATATCCGTAGAACTGTTGGTGAATTTTTCTGGGCTGATCTTGGAGATCGAGATCCCATTACACACTTGTTCGGGTTTCTTGTTGAGCATATATATATACACCCTACTTTTGTTCCGACTCCTTGTGTTCAGTTACTCTCCTTCTAGGAGGGGCGAAGAAAGGCGGGTTATGCCACATGCTTTCTGTGTCTAGCCCCTCTTGGTTGAGATGAGTCTACTTCCTTTCTTTTGTTGGGTTGAGCTGCACTCTCTCTATTGTACTCTTACACTGTTCTTTGTTCTGTATGCATCTCACCATTTTAGTATATCCTTCTTTCCTCCCTCGAGCTTTCGGGGAATCCTACTGAGTATATTTATACTCACCCCTAATTGGGCTTTTCCCGCACTTGGTGTTCCCTTGCAGACGACGGATAGGAAGATCGAGACTACGAAGGATCGTAGAGGACACAGGATTTTGGGCTACGTTCAGTGGTCATATTAGGAATTTCGGGAGCGATAATCACTAGTTGTTTACTTTTGTTTACATGTTTCTGGGTTGTGTCAGCTTTCGGGTTGGGCGCGTGTTTTTTCCTTTTTCTGTTCAGTATCTTGTTAATACTTTTCATCACATTACTTTTTTTCTATTTGGAGGTTGATGAATGACTGTGGTTGGGTTATAGTTGTTTGTCCTTGGTTTTTCTTTTTTTACTCTAGACTTATGCATTGAGTGGACTATGTGTGTGTGTATAGGTACTTAGGCAAAGGGATACCAAAGATTGTTACGCCTTCGGCGCTTGTCGCCAGCCCCTGGCCTATAGAGGTGGGCATGGGGTAGTTGCGGCTTGAGACCGGTAGGGTCAGGTCATAACAGGGATCTTTATAAATATCTCTCCATAATAATAATAATGACATAATTATCATATTCATACAATATTTATACTTAAAAAACTAATCATTAATTATGGTTGTGAAAAATTAATCAATGATTCAATCACGATGATTGTAGGATACACATACATATGAGTAACATTCCCATTTCTCGATGACTTTTATTGAAAGAAGTTAAGAAACATTAATATATCCATAATTATCATTGATGTGGATCTATTTCTGCATAGTTTTGCCACATCTTTTTTACATAATTTTTAATGATTTAATTAATTATTTAATCACTTTATGCTAAATATTCTTACTTTTGTATTTTTTTAATTAAATCTGTCAAATATTCATTTTTAATAACATTTTATGTAATTATGGACCCTTAAATAGTTGATTTATACCATATTTGTTTTTAATATAACTAATTTTCAATTTGTTTATTCAATCTATATTTTTTTATTTTATTTAATTTTTCATTATTAATATTTATTGAGTTTGCTGATTAGTTTACTTTTAATTTTCATGTTTTTACAACTTATGGCTTTCCAGACTACCGGTAGCTAAGCTACCAATAAAAGGTTTACTTGTTCTTTATCGATAGCAAGGTTACCGGTACTGCTTATCGGTGACCTTGCCTCTATTGGTGACCTTTGTCACCGTTACTCTTTCCAATCGGTAGCTCTTATTTAAATATTATGGCAGCCTTTAAACTCTACCAGTGATCCCTTAAACGTTGAGTATTTAGTTTGGTTAATTTTAATTCTGCTCGACTTTTTAATAAGTTAATTTCTATTTAAACAACTATTTAATCAACATAATTCTATTTAATTACCTTAGTCTTTGTTTTAATAATTAATCTTTTAACTTAGTTACATTATTATAGGTTAACATTATTAATTAATTAGTTCAGTCGTCCTAGTAACCATTAAAGTAAATATTTTGTGTTGTTAAATTTAATAAAATGGTTCACCCTTAATTATATAAGTGAAAATAGTTAATTAATTAAATAATTAACAGTTTTTAAGCATTAATTATATTATTTTATATATGCAGATTGGTTTTTAATTCATTTTTATTTGGTTTTAGTCTACTGGTTAGGTAGATGAGCTCTTGCGGTGACTTATTGGGTCACCGATGCTTTTTATTTATATTAGATACTATTCTTTAATTAATTTATATAGTTATTTTAATTTAAGTCTTTTATTAACTTAGTTTTAAAATTATTCAGTTTATAATTTAAATGTTTTTAAAGTTTAATAAAAATCATGTTTCTAATTAATGTAATTTAGCATTACATTAATTAATTATTTTAAGTCTTTTTATTTAATTTATTTAAATTTTAATTCTATATTATTTCACCAAACTATTATTTTATGTACTACTGGTATCTAAGCTACCGATTCTTCATTTTTTTTCTATTGGTAGCTTCGGCTACGGATATCCCTCACCATTACAGCTACTGATGTCCCAAACCTCTGCCTTTGTATTTTTAACCTCACAGATACCGATATTCCTCACTGTTACATTCTCTTCCCTCTTGCCCTCACCGATAGCCCATGTCCCCTGTTTCAATTATTTCTCTCACCTCTGCTTCAATCTTTCCATAACCCAATTCACCAGATATCATATTTGAAGGAACTTGTGGCCCAAAGCTACCACCAGTTGAATGGGGTTGAGCACTGATGAAGGAGGCCACTACGATGCCCTTGCTCGCGACACCCTGCTCGAGCTGCTGTTCAGAAGGCAGAGCCAGGTGCAAGTCCCGCTGCCCCTGCTTTCCGCCACTACTTCGAGGGGGTCGTGCTAGGATCGTGGAAGGGGAGGAGGTTTCCACTGAAAGCATAGGAACCTACTACGCTGCTGATTTAGAAAAACTGCACCCTGCTGAATGTCAAGGAAGAAACTGCACCGCACTGCTTACTAAAGCCGCCGCTGGAGTGTAGGTGGTTCTCCGCTGAATGAGGTCGCCACACCATTGGAAGGCTGCTGATGCTCGGTGAAGTGTTGATGCATCCCAACAGCTACGCTGGAGCTGAGGGAAGATCTGCCACCATGCAAGGAGGAGGAATACCAGGTCGGGCCGCTGCCTTTCTCAGAGGGGAGGAGGTGCGCCGCTGTTGAGGGAGGAGAAGTTGGGACCCGATCGCGCTGCGTGTTTTAGGAGTTTTTCGCTGAAAGCCGAGGAACCCCTGCCTTCGTTGTTGTCCGCCATGGGGAGGATGAACCGCTGCGCCACTCTTGGAGAAGAGGAGATCTGCGTCGCACTAGAGTGGAGGTTGCCGGTGCTGCTGCATGGCGTGAAGAGGAGGTTGTCGTCGGGTTCAAAGGAAGGAGGAATAAGACCTCCTGTCCACTGGTTTCAGAGGAGGAAGAAGATGATAGGAAAAAATAATAATAAACAATAAATATAATGATAAAAGTAAAGTAAAAAAACAAAAAATAAAGTTAAAGTAAACTTTACATTAAAGTAACTTTAAAAGTCAAATAAATATAAAAGAATTTATAAAAGTTAAGATTTTAAAACAATTATAATAAAAATACACAGATTAATTATAAATTAAAATATTAATCTAAATTAATATTTAATGGTATGATAGAAACTCCATTCTTCACAATAATTGCTCACACAACATTAATGCAGGTAAAACACGAATTCTTATTGCTATTCGGGAAGCTGCGCTGATTCAGAATGGTTCCTGCAACAATTCGGTGGATGATTTTATGATCCTTAGACGTCTTTGAGTTGAGGCCATTTTCTCGAAACTGTTTCGCACTTTTGAGGTTTTATGGAGACCTCCCTTTCCAGGTTGGATTAAAATCAATGTGGATGGAGCCTCTAAAGGAAATCCAGGTCCTGCGGGTTGTGGGGCCGTCTTCAGAAATCATCATGGTAATATTATGGGGTGTTTTTTTGGAGGCTGCGGTACTACAACCTCTCTGGAAGCGGAGATGCTAAGTGTTATTCATGCCACTTCTTTTGCTCTTCAACATGGGTGGAACAACTTATGGATTGAAAGTGATTCTACTACTGTTGTTCAAGCCATATGGAAGGGAGATATTCATCTTGCTTGGCCGATTACTACGCGCTGGATGAATTGTCTTCAGTCTCTCCATGACGTCAGTTTCATTGCAACACATACTTACCGCGAAGCTAATATGGTTGCGGATGCTCTTGCTAATAAAGGCATTGATCAGACTTTAACATGGCTGGAGGAGCTCCCAGATAATCTGATGCCTTTGCAATTTAAAGATTGTAATTTGATCCCGTCTTTTAGACTCTTGTAATCCTTGTTTTATTTTTGCTAATAAATTTGCTTTGGCCCTTTGACCAAAAAAAATATAATTAATAATAATTATAATTAAACTATTATCTATACTTATTAATTTAAACTACTTAAAACATAAGTGATAATTTTAATTACTAAATTAAAATTAACTAAATAACTAATTAATCTAACAATTAAATTTATTTAATAGTAATAATTAAAATATTAATCAAATCATAATTATTAACTTAATTAATTATTTATCTATGTTGTCAATTTTAATAACTTAGTTAAAAATAATAAAATTAATAACTTAGTAATTTTCCTATTAACATAATTAAATTAATAACTTTTTTAATGATTTATGAATTACCATAGTAATATTAAATGGATAGTTTTATAAATAATATAAAACTAGATATTAATTATCATTTTAAGATATTTATTTTTTAACTTTAAATATGTATTATAATAGTAAACATAAAATAATAATTGTAACTTTTTAATTTCTTTTTTTAAGTATTAATTATTCATTTTGTTTATACATGTGCATATTCATTCCAAAGTTGGTAACATTTCTATGTACACGCAACTAACTTAACGAAAGATAGTTACATGAGAAAAACTCGCGTGACATGCCAGTCACGGAAAAAGCGCACGTGTGCGGTGCACTCATGAAGGACAATCCAAGTCGATAGAAATCGAGTAGTGACATGCTGATTATGATAGAAGGGTATATAAAGCAGAGTAGTAGCAGAATTTGGGGGGGGGGGCGTTCACTCAGGCGATTCATTCATTCACTCTGAGAGGCACTCAATCGACGAACACTCGAGTCCCGGAGCAGAGCAGAGGTCCAGGAGCAGCATTTGATGCGAGAAGAGGGATTTTCCTTCTTCTATTTTCTTTCAAATCTTTACCTCTATATTAAAATGATTTTTTTATTTGATATAGTGATAATGAAAAAAATATTAGTTAGTTAAATTTCTAGTTCGGGGAGAGTTCTAGTTCTACTAGTAATCATTTTTGTCCTTTTTCATTAAACAACTCTTCTGTGATTAGAATTGATCAGTGAGATGAGTTCTAATTACATATTTTTGATGCGGACCACAAACACTAAAATTTCAAAACACTATAATCATTCGGTGAGTTTGGTTATGGAATTATCCTTTAAGTAAACAACTCTGAATGGAAACTTCAGTACTTACAACGAGTTTGTACTATTGTTCATTTTAGTTTATCTTTCTGGAATTTTACTTCTTTAAGTGGCGAACTCTATTTGCACAATTTCCACAACTTAACTCCTGGAAAGGGAAGTAGTTCATCTCTTTTCAGTGGTACGAAGCAGTACTTTTACATGAAAAGGAAAAACAATTTAAACCATTAGACTAGAATGAACCACGAGTGCTGATCTCTATTGTCTTTTATCAGAATCTTATTTTCTTCATTGCATATTTCTTTCAGCTGTACTCTATTTTAGTATAGGTAGAAAAAATTTAAAAGATTTATGTAGTTTTACATTACAGTTTATTAAAACATTAAAACAAATATTAAAAGATTAAAAAGAAATAGAAAAGCCACTCCGCTGCTGACAACAGCGGAGCTTGCCAATTTTTTTTAGTAATTAGTGGCCAAATTAGCCTTCCCTGTGGGTTCGAACCTGCTTTCCACATATACAGTAGTTAGTAGGAATATAGATTTTAAAATTTTACCGACATCAATGGCAGTCGAGGTCATGTTTTTGGCACCGTTTCCAAGGAAGGCACGAGCCATTTCTAAAAAAACACATATATAAAAATAAAAAAAATGGAAAATTTGAAAATTGTTTAAAAAAACGGTGCCTTTTCGTTCTGATTGTCACTATTGTTACTGTTACTATTGTTTATATGAGCACAAGAACATATGGTGCGAGATTAGATCCTTTGAATCTTGAAGTAGATAAACACTTAGCTTCCCTAAAAAAGAACAAAGTTGAAATGGAAAATCAAGATAATATAGTACCAAATAATAACTTTCAAAATAACCATCCCGAACTCTTAGATGAGCATGAACAACCTAGGATGAGGGATTTTAAACTACCTCAAGTTTCAATAAACCCATCATCCATTAGATTAAGTCCTAGAGCCATAAATTCTGAGCTGAAACAATCACACATTTCTTTACTACCTGCATTCAATGGGCTCTCTAATGAGGACTCACTAGCTTTTGTTAGAGACTTATATAACACTGTGCATCAACTTCCTTTACTAGGTCTCACTGAAAATGAACATAGGATGAGATTTTTTCCTTTTTGGCTTAAAGGAAATGCTAGGAATTGGTTTTTTAGCTTAGATGAGAACATTTGTTAGAATTGGGATCATGTTTACAACTCTTTTATTATGAAATTTTATCCCCAATGATTAAAAGGATAACTGAGAACTAAAATCACTAGTTTTTACCAAGAGGATGAAGAAGCTTTTCATGAATCTTTGGATAGATTTAGGGACCTGATTAGGCAGTTTCCTCATCATCAACTCCCATCACATCTTCTCATGGATACTTTCTATGAAGGGCTTACCTCCTCTGGTCAGAATTTAGTGGACCAAGATGGTGGGGGTAGTTACAATGATAAACCTGATAAAGAACATAGAAATATCTTTAATTATATTTCAATTAATTCTCAACACAAAAATTCAAGAAGAAAAAAGTCAATAGAAATGTTAGTTCAAACACTGGTTCAATGACTGATACTCAAAGTCAACTGGCTAAAATCACCAACCAACTTCAAACCATAATGAACCAGATTACAAAACAAACTGTTAATCAAGTTGAAAACCAGAACTAGTATCAGTCACTTAGACAACAATGTATTCAATGTGGTATGTTTGGGCACTCTGAATTTTTTTTCATAATGCTGATTTAACTGCCCGACAACCTGAAAACTCAATCTTTGTTAATTATGGTCCTAGGATGCCTCAAAAAGAAGATCCATTTTCAAATAATTACAATCAAGGCTATAGGAACCATCCAAATCTGTCCTGTAAAGATCAAGGTATCATCAAATAATCCTCTGCCCCTAATTATCAGAACCAACCAAGACCAAACTTTCAAAATCAACAAAGGGGTGAGACTTCAAATGTTCAAGGAAGTAACGATAATAAAATTTCTTCTAAACAGGATCAAATCTTGAATAAAATAAATTCACAAGAGGAAAGGTACATGACTCAACTTAATAAACAGAAAAATCAATATGAGTAAGACAAGATGCAAAATGATGTGAGAATGTAGAACATTGAAACACAGCTATGAAAATTAGCTAGAGATTTGACTTATACGGATAAATGTAGGTTTGCTGGTACAACTCAACTTAACCCTAGAGAGAATGTCATGGATGTTTTCACTAAAAGTGGCCTTAATACTCAAACAATTGCTGAAAAACTCACTGAAAATGCTCAAAATGAAAATCTGTTTGAATCTGGAAATGAAAATCTGTTGTGCACACATGCTGGAGATTCACAGAAAAATGATGAAAATAATGAGAATCTGAATTTGTCACCTGAAACTGAAGCTGAAACTTCTTTTAGAAATAAAAAGAATAAAGGTAGAGAAAAAGTTGTGGAAGAGGTGAGGGACATGACTACTGTTATGAAGAATTTTTCCCCACCCATCCCTTTCCCGGAGAAGCTGAAAAATCAAAGTAACACCAGGGCTAAACTACTTCAGTTCCTTGGTCTCCTATCTATGCTTCAAGTGAACATCCCATTTATCCAATATTTAATTCAAGTCCCATCTTATCTGAAATCCTTAAAGAAAATTGTTTCAAATAAAAAGACCCGTGAAGAATTTTCTACCTACAGCCTCACTAAAGAGTGCAATGTTGTACTTCAAAATAAAATCCCACCAAAGTTGAAAGACCCAGGTAGCTTTGTCATCCCTTGTACTCTAGTAAATTCTAGTTAGCTGAAATGTCTGTGCGATCTAGGCACTAGTATTAATCTGCTCCCATACTCACTATATCGACAGTTTAGGATGGGTGATCTTCAACCCACCATAGTAATTCTGTAGTTAGCTGATAGGTCATTCACTCATCCTATGGGTCATGTAGATGACTTACTAGTTGGATTTGGGAAGTTATTCTTGCCTGCTAATTTTTTTTGTCTTAGATATGGAGTGTGATCAGGAGGTACCCATCATCTTGGGTAGGCCGTTCCTAGCCATAGGTGGTGCCATCATTGATGTGTCAAAGGGTCAACTGATCTTTAAAATTGGTGAACAAGAAGAAGAGTTCAATGTTTTCAAAAATATTAAAGGACCAACTGATTCTGAAAACTGTTCAAAAATTGAGTACTTTGAAGCTGAATGTTATTATAAAAATCAAATTGAACTCATTGATGAATCTAAAAACCAATTCTCTATTAAAGAAAATATTTGTGAAGTTGAAAATCCTGTTCAAGTTAATCTGGAAATTGAAAATTCTGCTATAACAACCAATCCAGAAAATCATCCCGCACTAGACAACTATCTAGTTTCTGCTATAGGAGAGTACTCTGTTTTTGAACTTAGGAACTTTATGAGTGAATTGGAGGGTGTTTCTGTTAGCACCAACACTTCTGATAAATTTGATATAACTGAGGGAGAACATTTGAAACAGTTAGATGATTCTACTTTCATAAACCTGCTAAAATCTGATATGGAAAGTCTGGACAGCATACTGCCCACCTTGGACAGTAGCAATGTTATTCCTGAATCTGAACTTGAAATTGAAAATCTTTCATCTTTCAATACTCCTTATAGGAAATATTTTGATGATCTTGGACCTCCCAGGCCTAAGAGTATTCCTTCTAGTGTAGAACCACTTGATCTTGAGCTGAATCTCATCCTTACCAATCTTAAATATTCATTTTTGGGTGAGAACTCCACATTGCCAGTAATAATTTCTGCTGAACTTAATGCAAACCAAGAAGAAAAATTGTTGGAAGTTTTTAAAAAGTTTAAATCTGCCATAGGCTGGACAATAGCTGATATCAAGGGTATTAGTCCCTCATTTTGTATGCACAAGATTCCTATGGAACCTGACCATAATCCTAGGGTAGAGTGTCTAAGAAGATTAAATACAAACATAAAAGAAGTTGTGAGAGAAGAAGTAATCAAGTTGTTGGACACTATAATGATATATCCCATTTCTGATAGTGCTTGGGTCAGCCCTATCCAGGTTGTTCCCAAGAAGGGAGGTTTCACTGTAGTTAAAAATGAAAAGAATGAAGTAGTCCAAGTTAGGAAAGCCACAAAATGGAGAGTTTTTATAGATTATAGGAATTTGAATGCATCCACTAGGAAGGACCATTTTATGATGCCCTTCTTGGACCAAATGCTTGAGAGGATTACCAGAAATGAATTTTTTTGTTTTCTGGATTAGTATTCTGGTTACAACCAGATCCTTTTTTCTCTAGAAGATCATGATAAGACCACTTTCACATGTCCCTTTGGAACATTTGCTTACTGGCGGATGCCCTTTGGATTGTGTGGAGCTCCAACCACCTTTCAAAGGTGTATGATGGCTATTTTTTCAGATATGATTGAGAGAATCATTGAAGTTTTCATGGATGACTTTTCTATAGTGGGGAGTACTTTTGATACATGTTTATGAAATCTTGAGTTAGTTCTAGAGAGATTTGTTGAAACCAACCTTGTTCTTAATTAGGAGAAATTTTAATCCATGGTCACAGAGGGTCTTGTTGTTGGTTTTAAGGTTTCTAAGAGAGGTTTAGAAGTTGATACTGCTAAGATTGATGTTATTCAAAAACTGCCTCGTCCTGAAAATGTTAAAGGTTTTAGAAGTTTTCTAGGGGATGTAGGTTTCTACTGTAGGTTCATTAAATATTTCTCTAAAATTTAAAATCCCTTCTGTTCATTGCTGGTCAAGGATGCTCCTTTTAACTTTGATGAAAACTGTTTGAAATCATTTAATATACTGAAGGAAAAACTCACTACATCACTTATCATACTACACCTGATTGGAAATTACCTTATAAGCCTATGTGTGATGCTAGTGACATGGCTGTAGGTGCAGTCCTTGGACAGAGGAGAGATAAGATGTTGCATGTGGTGTATTATGCTAGTAGACTTCTGAATGATGCCCAAAATAATTATACCACCACTGAAAAAGAATTGTTAGCTGTTGTGTTTGCTCTGGAGAAGTTTAGGCAGTACTTGTGGGGTTCTAAAGTCATTATTTTCACTAATCATTCTTCCCTAAAATACTTTTCTTCTAAAAAGGAAACAAAACCCAGGATGATTAGATGGATCGTATTGTCATAAGATTTTGACTTAGAGATTAAGGATAAGCATGGAGCTGAAATCTTAGTTGCTGATCATTTATCTAGGCTTCCTGTTACCCAATCTGAATATGAAAATACAAGGGAAATAAACTCTTCCTTTTTTGATGAGAATTTTCTATCTATGTCAATCAGGTAGTCTGCTTGGTATGCAGATTTTGCCAACTTCCTTGCAGTAGGTGTCATTCCCAAAAATTTGTCTAATATCCAAAGAAAGAAATTCATTTCTAAGCTTAAATATTATCTGTGGGATGATCCCTTGCTATTTAGGAGGTGTGGTGATGGTATTCTTAGGAGATGTATTTCTGAGGAAGAGATGTTGTCTATTCTTGAAAGTTTTCACTCCTCAACTTGGGGAGGTCACCATGGGGGTGAGAGAACTGCTCAGAAAGTTCTTCAATATGGTTTCTATTGGACTACTCTCTTTAAGGATGTTAGATGTTTTGTGGTTGGTTGTGATAGGTGTCAGAGGTTGGGTAATGTGGGTAGGAAGTAAGAGTTACCAACAAAGGGTATTTTGGAGGTAGAGATATTTGATGTTTGGGATTTAGATTTCATGGGTCCATTTCCATCATCTCAGGGAAATGAGTATATCCTTGTTACTGTGGATTATGTATCTAAGTGGGTTGAGGCAGAAGTTCTGCCCAACAATCAAGCAAATATTGTGATAATTTTTTTGAAAAAGAACATCTTTACAAGATTTGGAGTCCAAAAGGCTTTTATCACTGATAATGTAACACACTTTAAGAATTACAAGTTTAAGGCTTTGATGGAAAAGTATGGTTGAGTTCATAAGACTGTAACTCCTTATCATCCACAGTCTAGTGGACAAGTGGAAATTTCAAATAGAGATCTGAAACAAATTCTTGAGAAAACTTTTTCAAATTCTAGGAAAGACTGGTCTCTTAAACTGGATGAAGCTTTATGGGCCTATAGAACTTCCTTTAAGACTCCAATAGGTATGTCTCCTTATAGGTTTTTGTTTGGGAAATGTTGTCATTTACCTATGGAGTTGCATCACATGTCTTATTGGGAAGTTAAAGCTCTGAACATTGATTTTAAGTGTGCTGGTGAGAGGAGACTACTTGAGTTGAGTGAACAAGATGAGATTTGGAGAGAGAGTTATGATAATTTGAGAATTTATAAAGAGAGGACTAAAATTTTTCATGATTCTATTATTCAAAACAAAGAGTTCAAACTTGGACAGAAGGTCCTTCTCTTTAACTCTAGACTTAAACTAATTCCTAGAAAGCTAAAGTCAAAGTGGTCTAGACCGTTTAGTGTTGTGAGAATGATGAAGGATGGTGCTTTGGAAATTTTTGGTGTATAGAATAAGCGCATGTTAGTAAATGGGCAGAGACTAAAACATTATTTTGAGGGACAACCAAACGTATTGGATACCATCACTCTGCTAGAAAACTATTCTTGAATGAAGTCTGGCTGGGGACTATAAACCTAGCGCTGCAAGGGAGGCACCCCTTGGTCTTTGTTGTGCTAATAAATAAAAAATTGTAATTAAATAAAGTCTTACTGAAGACTTTAAATTCAGTGCTTCTTGGGATTCATCCCATGATTTTTCTTTAGTGTTTACTTTTATTTCTGTTCTTGTTTTACTTAGCAAAAAGTGATGCTTTGCATTCTTATATCCACTCTGTCTCTGCTGCATAAATGTTCCTGGTTTATATACTCTATGTTTTTAGGATAATGCTGCCTGAGACAATTAAGGAGTGGAATTCCCATAATGGAGGAAGATTAATAAACATTTTCAGGGAAGTACTCAACTCATAATTGCTGCATTTCATTTTTCTACTCTTTAATGCTTTAGAAAAAAATCTACACCTATTTTTGCTTAAAAAATATACATGTACTTCACTACTGAAAATTGAATTGAATTGTTACTAAAATCTATTCACTTCTTGAAACTAAGTGTGTGTGTGTGTGAGGGGGGGGGGGGGGGGGTACATGTTGTTTTTCTTTTAAATCTTATTAATGATGGGGTGTTTAGAATGAACTTTTTCTGCTTTATTGATAATCTAATTGATTCATAATTTTCTAAAATGCTACACCCTATCCACTGTGTACTTATAAAGGTTACATGCATTGTTTGAACTTTAATGGAGAATATTTATCAATGGACATCAATGTTAATGTTTATACTTATATATGAGCCTGCTGTTTATTTATTTATTGTGGAAAACTAAATCTTGAACTTCATTGAGACCCTTTATACATGTTATAAATCTACTTAATTGAAAATATGATTTGAACCTTAATTGATTAATTGTTCTTCTCCATATTTTAAAGTCAAATTTGGGGAAAAAGTTGGGTTTTAAGTGTGGGGGAGGGGGTCAATTTTAGACTGTGCTAAACTGTGCTTTAATGTAAGCTCATCAATTCCCACTGCAATTTCAAATTTTTTGTAAAAAATGGTTAATTGTTTTCAAAAATCTTGCATAATTTTGGGCTTCACATTGTACTCAATTGATTCTTGCCATAGGACAAGTTCGTTGTTGGTAGTTAAGAACTGCTGTGAACCTGAAATTGATTATAATGGATGATTTCTGAGTGATCTTACTTAGTGATTTGATGGAAATTCAGTTTAGAGTCTATTTGTGAAATTGATTTGGGTATCCTTTTTATGTAATTATGGTCATACCCTTTGGAACTGGAAATTTGATTATGATTCTTGGGGCCTCATTCATTTTATTTTAATTATTAAAAGTAATTTCTTTAATGTGCCAATTTAAATGAAATTTATATAAATCATTTGAAACTAGAGTAATTTGGGCATCTTGGATCCCATGGTGAGTGTCTGAGACTCTAGATGCTGGGTGTGTTTTTGTTTACTATAAGCCCTTTATACACCTTGATTAAGTTCATTGCACAGTGCTTAGCACAATGATGCCTGGCTTGGGAAAAATTAATAAAGTCTCTAAGGTCAAAAATGAGTTCATTAGGGTGAGGGGAATGATGAAGTCTAGATGAATAAGGGATCAATTTGTTTATATGAGAATAATTTAGGTTGTATCATTGAGGTGATTCCTTAAAAAATATTTATTATTGGAACCTAGGTGAAAAAGTCAAAGTACAAAGTTCCTTGGTTAAGGTCTTAATTACATTGATATTTTGTCTCCTATCATTCTTGGACTTGGAACCTGAGATTGGATGGAAGTTAGTCACTAAGTTGTATCACATATGAGGCATTACATATTCATTGATGGATGGTCTTTGTGTTCTTAATTACTATTGGGTATTTATTTAAAGCAGGATTCATGTGAGTAACTCATTTTCTTAAAGCCTCCTATTATGTATTGTCCTCTGTTTTGTGTGCTAGACATGTTACATTTTGAACTTAATCATAAATACAATTTACTGTTTTTCAAAAAGAATAAAACATGAGATTGTTTGAGGACAAACAATGCTTAAGTGTGGGGGAATTTGACGTGGCTCTATTTTTGCATAGTTTTGCCACATCTTTTTACTTAATTTTTAATGATCTAATTACTTATTTAATCACTTTATGATAAATATTTGTAATTTTGTATTTTTATAATTAAATCTATCAATTATTCATTTTTATAACATTTTATGTAATTATGGACCCTTAAATAGTTTATTTATACATTATTTTTTTAATATAACAAATTTTCAATTTTTTTATTTAATCTATATTTGTTTATTTTATTTAATTTTTCATTATTAATATTTATTGACTTTGATAATTAGTTTACTTTTAATTTTTATGTTTTTACAACTTATGGTTTTCCATACTACCGATAGCTAATATACCGATAGAAAGTTTACTTTTGCTCTATCGGTAGCCAGGTTACCGGTTCTGCTTATCGATTACCGTGACTCTATCGGTGACCTTTGTCACCATTACTCCTTCCCACCTGTAGCTCTTATTTAACTATTACGGTAGCTTTTAAATTCTACCAGTGAGCCCTTAAGCGGTGAGTATTTAGTTCGGTTAATTTAATTCTGATCGACTTTTTAATAAGTTAATTTCTAATTAAAAAATTATTTAATCAACATAATTCTATTTAATTAACACAGTCTTTGTTTTAATAATTAATCTTTTAACTTAGTTACTTTATTATAGGTTAACTTTATTAATTAATTAGTTCAGTTGTCCTGCTAACCATTAAAGTAAATATTTTGGGTTGTTAAATTTTATAAAATGGTTCGCCCTTAATTATATAATTGTAAATAGTTAATTAATTAATTAATTAATAGTTTTTAAGCATTAATTATATTATTTTATGTATGCAGATTGGGTTTTAATTCATTTTTATTTGGTTTTAGTCTACTGGTTAGGTAGATGAGCTCTTGCTGTGACTTATTGGGTCACCGATGCTTTTTATTTATATCTACTGCTATTCTTTAATTAATTTATATAGTTATTTTAATTTTCGTCTTTTATTAAGTTAGTTTAAAAATTAATCATTTTATAATTTTAATGTTTTTAATGTTTAATAAAAATCATGTTTTTAATTAATGTAATTTAGCATTAATTTAATTAATTATTTTAAGACTTTTTATTTAATTTAATTATATTTAATTCTATATTATTTCACCAAACTATTATTTTATGTACTATCGGTAGCTAAGGTACCGATTCTTCATTTTTTCTATCGGTAGCTTCATCTACCGATATTACTCACCGTTATAGCTACTGATGTCCCAAACCTCACCGGTAGCTGCTGCTTTGCTGCTGCCTTTGTTTTTTTTAACCTCACCGATATCGATATTCCTCACCGTTACATTCTCTTCCCTCTTTCCCACACCGATAGCCCCCGTTCCCTGTTTCAATTCCTTCTCTCACATCTGCTTCAATCTTTCCATAACCCAATTCACCAGATCTCATATTTGAAGGAACTCGTGGCAAGAAGCCACCACCAGTCGAAGGGGGTTGAGTACCGACGAAGGAGGCCACCACGATGCCCTTACTCACGGCGCCTTGCTCGAGCTGTTGTTCAGAAGGCTGAGCCATGTGCAAGTCCCTCTGTCCCTGCTTTGTGCCACTACTTCAAGGAGGTCGCGCCATGATCGTGGAAGGGGAGGAGGTTTCCGCTGAAAGCTGAGGAACTTGTTGCACCACTGATTTAGGAAACCAGTACCATGCTGAAGGCTGAGGAAGAAACTGCGCCGCACTGCTCGCTGAAGCCGCCGTTGGAGTGTAGTTGGTTCGCCGCTGAATGAGGCCGCCACACCGTTGGAAGGATACTTCTGCTGGGTGAAGTGTTGATGCATCCCAACCGCTGCGCTGGAGCTGAGGGAAGAGCTGTCGCCCTGCAAGGAGGAGGAATATCAAGTGGCACAGCTGCCTTGCGCAGAGGGGAGGAGGTGTGCCGTTGTTGAGGGAGGAGAAGCTGGGACCCAATTGCACCGGGTGTTTTAGGAGGTTTCCACTGAAAGCCGAGGGACCCCTTCTGTCGCTGCTATCCTCCATGGGGAGGATGAACCACTGCGCCACTCTTGGAGAATAGGCGATCTGCGTCGCACTGGAGTGGATGTTGTCGGCGCTACTGCATGGCGTGAAGAGGAGGCTGCCGTCGGGTTCAAAGGATGGAGTAAGAAGACCTCATGTCCACTGGTTTCAAAGGAGGAAGAAGATGATAGGAAAAAATAATAATAAACAAGAAAGATAATGATAAATGTAAAGTAAAAAAACAAAAAAAAAAAGTTAAAGCTAACTTTACATTAAAGTAACTTTAAAAAGTCATATAAATATAAAAGAATTTATAAAAGTTAAGATTTTAAAACAATTATAATATAAATACATAGATTAATTATAAATTATAATATTAAACTAAATTAATAATTAATGGTAATTATAAGTTAATTTATTTATTATAGTATAAATTATATAATTAATGATAATTATAAATAAACTATTATATATACTTATTAATTTAAACTACTTAAACCTTAAGTGACAATTTTAATTACTAAATTAAATTTAACTAAATAAATAATTAATCTAACAATTAAATTTCTTTAATAGTAATAATTAAATTATTAATGCAATATTAATTATTAACTTAATTAATTATTTATCTATGTTGTCAATGTTAATAACATAGTTAAAAATAATAAAATTAATAACCTAGTAATTTTTCTATTAAATTAATTAAATTAATAAATTTTTAATGATTTACGTATTACCATAGTAATATTAAATGGATAGTTTTATAAATAATATAAAAGTAGAAATTAATTATCATTTTAAGATATTTATTTTTTTAACTTTAAATATGTATTATAATAGTAAATATAAAATAATAATTGTAACTTTTTAATTGCTTTTGTTAAGTTTTAATTATTCATTTTGTTTATACATGTATAGGTTCATTCCAAAGTCGGTAACATGTCTATGTTCATGCAACTAACTTAACGAAAGTTAGTTACGTGAGAAAAACTCACGCGATGTTCCAGTCACAGAAAAAGCGCATGTGTGCGGTACACTCATGAAGGACAATCCAAGTCGGTGGAAATTGAGCAGTGACATGCATATTATGACGGTAAGGTATATAAAGTAGAGAAGTAGCAAAATTGGGGGGGGGTGTTCAATCAGGAAATTCAATTATTCACTATAAGAGGCACTCAATCGACGAACACTCGAGTCCTGGAGCCGAGCAGAGGTCCAGGAGCAGCATTTGATGCGAGCAGAGGGAGTTTCCTTCTTCTGTTTTCTTTCAAATCATTACCTCTATATTAGAATGATTTTTGTATTTGATATAGTGATAATTAAAAATATATTAGTTAGTTAAATTTCCAGTTCGGGGAGAGTTCTAGTTCTACTGGTAATCATTTTCATCCTTTTTCATTAAACACCTCTTCTGTGATTAGAATTGATCGGCGAGATCAGTTCTAATTACATATTTTTTCTGCGGACCAAAAACACTAAATTTTCAAAACACTATAATCATTTAGTGAGATTGGTTATGGAATTATCTTTTGAGTAAACAACTCTTAATGGAAAATTCAGTACTTATGGAGAGTTTGTACTGTTGTTTATTATAAGTCATCTTTCGGGAATTATACTTATTTGAGTGGAGAAATCTAGTTGTACAATTTCCATGACTTAACTCCTGGTGAGGGAAGTAGGTCTTCTCTTTTCAGTGGTACGAAGCAGTACTTTTACATGAAAAGGAAAAAAAATTTGAATAGTAGAATAGAATGAACCCTGAGCGCTCATCTCTATTGTCTTTTATAAACATCTTATTTTTTTCGTTGCATCTTTCGTTCAGCTGTACTCTGTTTTAGGGTTGGTAGCACAAATTTACAAGAGTTGTGTAGATTTACATTAATGTTTATTAAAACATTAAATAAAATATTAAAATATTAAAAAGAAATATAAAATCCACTCCGCTGCTGACAATAGTGGAGCTTTCCAAGTTTTTTTAGTAATTAGTGGCCAAATTAGCCTTCTCTGTGGGTTCGACCCTGCTTGCCACATATATAGTAGTTAGTAGGAATATAAATTTTAAACTTTCACCGACTTCAACAATAGTTGAGGTCAATCATTATATAAAAAATAACATATCATTTAATCACATATAATTATGTATATAATTCTTGTGAGGTAAAAGGAATCACATCATGTCAAGGATGCAGTAGTCAACACGTCGATGAATGATGTTATCTCTTTTCAAGTGTGTGAAATGGTAATACAGATAATAGTATATATTATAATTAAATAAAATTAACTGTTTTATTAATATCAAATATATGGTTTGTATTTAACATATGTTTAATTAAAACCTTCCATTATACATTCCACAAATCGTGTGAATGAATCACATCGCTTTAACGAGGTGGTAGTCCACACTTCCTCAAACGATATTATCATATTTACACCAAATGGAATATATAATGATACATATAGTAAAATATTATAGAATAATGAATAAATAATAAATATCAAATATATTATATATAAATATAGTGTCTATCATAACTCCCACTATGAGAGGCGCTAAAGGAATAATGAACAATCATCATTTTGTGGGATGGTAGTTCGTCATACACATAAACAGTATGATCATTACCCATTGGATGGAGGTGTGTAAAATTGTAGGTAAACTCCTTATCATAAACAAATCTCAGAACATTGAAGATATTGTTTTAATTTTTTAATAATTGAATTATATTAATCAAGGTGGTGGAGAAATAAAATAAATGAAAGGAGATTGAGGGATGGTGTTACCTCTTAGTCAGGTAAATTCAATTGTTTTGAAATGAAGTGCATCTATGGAAGACTTTCTGAAAAAATGGAGGCTTATAGGATAAATAGAGGATTCTTGGGAGGATATTTGAGAAGATATTGTCCTAACTAATTTTTAATAGGTTTATAGAAGTGGAGGAGAGGAGGCCTTTTATAGTGGAGGAGTGACAATCTTGTAAATCAATGGAAATAGAATTCCAAAAACGTTTTTCCATGTAAAGTGGATCCTATAAAGATCCTATGTTGATAAAACGTATGATAGGGTCTAAATATGGCCATCCAATTGGTTTTTGAGAAGTTTATATTTGGTTCTTAAATTTTTTTTAGTCCTTAGTGATGCTTAATTTTACCTTAATAGATGTAATAAATTTTAATTACATTCACTAATATTTGGGGTAAACAATAATGTTAACATGCAGGAAATTATAAAATATTCTGATTATAAATTTGGAATCCATTTTTCTAAATTCAAATCCTATAATTGGAAGAAATTAATTTAAAATTAATCCCACAGTTTGGTCGACAATGCAGGTTTTTATTTTAAAATATTTAAAAGATTTCAATGTTTTAATACCCAATTAAAACATTCAATTGATCCTAATGGCTTAAATTTTATTAACTGTTAAAAATATTATCTAATTATACTTTTAATACAATTATAATAATAATTTATCCTTATAGATAAATTAAATTAAAAAACATTTTTGAATTAGAATTCATTATTTTTCACTATTCATTAAAAAATTAAAAAAACATGAAAAAACAAACAATTTACTCAAACATAATTCTAATGTTCCTTTATAAAATATTAATATTTTTCTATATATTAAACATGTAAAAATTCAAAAAATTTGATTAAATATGTGTTCTCTATTAAAAGGAAGAAAAAATGTCATAATAAAAATATTGGGTTTTAAGTATAAAATTGGCTTTATCTTACCTTCTGTCTATAAAACCAATTTTTTGAAAAATGAAATAATTTTATTGAATATATGAAATATATTTTACAATAATATCTCCATAAAATTATAATTAGTTTAATTTATTATGAAAAAATAATTTTTATACCAAACAAATTACAACATTTTCCATCATATTCAATTGGGGTTCATATTCATTTCAAATTTATTTGTAACTAATTAGTTAATATTATTCTTGTATAAACCATATATTTTAATAAATTAGTTAATAATATTTATATCCACTCATTTAATATCTACATTATATCATATTATATAAATTAATAACATTTTAATGATATACTTTTGTTCGGTAAAAAAATTGTGGCGTGTTAAGAAAGCCATCAAGGAAAGTTATTGTTTTGTGTGAGGTAAGCTAAACATAATGTTACCTATTGATAAAGCTAAAGTTTATGTTATTTGTAGTGCATGATTAAATTGGTATTTCATATAACTTAATCCAAACCTAGTTCTTTAATATAAAATATACTATTTTCAATTTTTTCGTGAAATGAAAAATATCAAAAAGATTAAATTATTTAAAAAAAATTAATTCCCAAAATATCAAGGTGTTACATGATATGGAGGCTGATTTATGTATATTGAATATTTATAAATCATTTATATAATTAAATACAATCCATTCATAAAATAACATTGATTTTTTTAAATGTATTATGAAAAGGTTCACTATGAAATTTAGACCGCAAATTTGGATAGGGGATGAGTTATATGGTTGTGAAGAAATAATTAACTCCTTTTTTAATCTTCAATGATAAATAAGATTCCATGTTTTGAGGTGTTTGTAAAATATTTATAATAAACATGTGTGAAATGAAATAATAAATAGAATCATAGACACATATGAAATTTAATTTTCATGAATGGATGATAATGTTTCATTTCACAAATTGATTTTTGTTTCAATCATTTAAATTATTTATAGTATATATCGGGATGAGATTTTTAAAACTAATAAACAAATAATCATGGAACCATAAATATTAAAGTTATAACTCATTATGGATATATATTCCTTAACGTATGATGTCATAATACATACAATATATTTATATCGTATTTAATTTTTATCCAAATAATCTACCGTCTTAGAAAATGATGAAAAATTCACTTCCTGATAATTAAGAAATTATAATTTAAAATATAATAAATATTCAATAAAAATAATTATCCCAATATAGAAATATAATATTAGGAATAAAAATCCATATTTATTGGAAAAAACTATTTTTCGAACAATAACAGCTTTATTACCCTTATAAAAAGTGCACATAAATGTGTAATATTATATTATAATATAAATTTAATTAATATTAACTAAAAATAATATTTTATTAAAATAAAATATATTTTAAAAATCATTTCATTCATAAAAAATATATTATTTATTAATACTATACATATCCCTAAAATAGAATTTTTGTTTCATCATATCAAAATCTAATTTTTACATGTGTTATTGTTTAATCATTATAATGAAAAAAGGATAATTATTATTAAAATATAATACATTATATTGTAAGAGTGTACATTAATATCAATTTATTATAAATTTTAATCCCCTATGTGTAAGGTGTTCGATGGTGAGATTCATTTTTGGTAGTTTATAAATCTTTGTTTCGAAAGTTACATTTATGAGATAGAACTTCTCCCATAAAATGTTTTTCTCTTGATTTAGTTGTTGAATATTGAATTAGTCTTGGTCAAGGGAAAATATAATTAATTTTACCTACCTCATAATATATGATAAATGGGATTCATAGGGTATGATCCTTTAGTTCAAGGCCATCACTTCCTTTTTCTATGTCAATTGGATTTATTAAAACCCTTAATATATATTATTCATTTGATCACTCTTGAAAGACTATATTGTGAATTGTTATCGGGCTTAATGGTCTTTTAAATATAATAGGATATAAATTATTCTGGTTTAAAATAACCGTAGTATATACATGTTATTTCTATAACTACATTACTTTATAATTTATTTATTCATCCAAAAAAAGAATTTAATTTACAAATGATCCGATCATAATCGTCTACCTCAAAGTTCTCATGAATTTTTTTATTGTCTCGGGATATAAAGATGAGTTTAAGTATTACATATAATCCCTAAAAATATGGTAAATATATTAGATCCATTTATATCTTATAATGAATGCTGAGGCCATGTTCTATGGATTCCAAAGGTTGTTCGAATCAATACTATTTTTTGTCGAGTTTTCATACAACAGTAAATTTTACTCAGGAATTCAGATGATTCCTTATGAATCCATCTATAAAGAGAAGTGTATAAATCCAATTATCTATAATGAATTTAGACAAATATTGTTAATGGGACATGATATATCATTAAAAATTGTAGATAATGTCATATCCATTCACCATCACATCAAGGAAGCTTAGAGTCGACAAAAACATTTTACTCACAATCATTAGAGAGATTTACCATTCAATGTTGGGAGAAGGTATTACTATGAATTTATCTATGGAATAAGTTTATGATTTTTGAAAAAAAATGACTGTAAATCCCTAGGAATATTTTCCCAATTGATAATCTTGGTCCATTAGGGATTGTATATAATCTATTCGCACGACCACAAATCCTATGTCAAGTTCATGATGTTTTTCATGTATCTTCCCTAAGAAAGTACATACCTGATAATTAACATGTTCAACAATTTCAGTATATACTATTGGATCATTACCATTATTAATGATAATTAAAAACCCCACATCTTAGAGATAAATTAAGACAAAAATATACTACTCACCTATTTAAAGTACTCTCGAGGAATAAAAAATTAGAAGAAGTTACATGGAAACACGATGATGCGAAGAAAAAAATATATCCAATATTTTTATAGGATATTAATGAAAATTCTAGGTGGATGTTAATATTAAGGTCTACATTTTGGAATACTTTGAGATTTTATGATATATCTATCATTGAATAAAATGTTGTATGTAGGTTGAAATATATTAAACAACTAGTCTAAATGAACAGTAATATAGTTTATAATGACTAAAAGAATTTATCAATGGAATTTAGTTTGTTATAACTATTTCATTAATTATAATTCAAAAAAATCAAAGAGGGAAACCAACAAAACATTATTATCTTAAATTTAGAAGGATAATTTAGTTATAAAATAACATAATAACAATTCCAAATAGTTTAGTGGGATGATAAATAGAAAAGAAGCTAATAAAAAAGGGATAATTTGGATGTGCTCAATCCACCAGAATGATTGCACTCATGAACATAGCTATGGAAATAAAACATAATGTTAATAATAAAAATTAATTTTTTAATATGAAAGTAAAAAAAACAACCTTGAGTGATCATAGAATTGAATGATGAAATAATGTGATAATAGGTATTTATTCGATGTAAAGAACCCATATGTCCGTTATAAATCAGACTATTGGAATAGTAATTTCACCATTAAGAATAGTAATTTGATAGTCAGAATAGTAAACTTTTATATGGAAAATTAAAATAATATTTATTTGTCTTATAATATGAAAATATCACACACACACATATATATATAACGAAACATGTAAATAAATCTTTTTAAAATGATTAATTAGGTATTGGTATTTTTTTAATATAAATGTTTTAATTATAGTTTTATAATAAATATAAATATTCCAAATAAAAATTATTTTCATAAAATGGATTCATAAATTAATATTTTGTTTTATTATATTGATCAGTTAATTTTATGAGACCAGAAATAATTTTTTAAAGCGTAAAAAATCAATTATAATTTAATTAGTTGTATTCTTTTATGAATAAATGAATATTTTAATTAAAAATTCAATTTCCCATATTTATATATTATTTTCTTATATTTGATTCCATTTTTGAAATCAATACATTGAAATATAGTAAGGTTCATTTTTTTAATTTTTCAAAAATAGTTATCTTTTGGTGAATGGTGGAATACAATAATTTACATTAATTGATATTATAAGCCATATAATTGAATTTTTGATCCATTTTCTATGTACGAACCCATTATATTGAACTCAAATTCACCAGTTATTATATATTGTTGCAAAAATCAATATAGTTTTTATGCATGATTCAAGATAATAAACTAATTAATATGATAATAAAAAACCCCACTATCCTCCCATTATAAATGTAATCCCTGACTACCCCTTCTCCTCACACCATATAAGCCTCAAATATGTCCAATATTACATCCAATTACCCTTCCAAGCCTCTTCACCACATCTTGGTTTTATTGGTCTCAACAAAAGATCAATTCTGAGTTCTTTTAGGTGGTTCTCAAAGAGGGGACATTCAAGAGGTAAAATCCTCCATCATTATATTTTAAATTCATAATTTATTCAACCCCATCCATAACCATCCTATAATATGTGAATAATAAATATTTTATCATATATATATACCATAGTGTTTTTTTGTTAATGTAATATACATCACAAATATTTCCTCTACTCATTTTATTCTAAAAATGAAAACATCGCATGTGATATATTGCTTCACCACAATTGTGGATGATGAGATTTAATTTCACCTTATTGATTTCATAGAAGGTTAAAATTCAATAAAAATTGTTTAAAAGTACCTATATATATATATATTATTTTTTATAACCTTATTTAATTAATATATATCTGTAATATTATATAAAATGAAACAAGTTCACGATGGTCGTAAAACCGCCAAAATATACTCAATATTTATCATTAAAATTTTATCAAATGAATATATTCACACCATAAAGAAAAATGATATAAGGGAAAATTGACACTTCTATAAGTGCATTAATACCATATAATTGATCTTCTAGAGTATTATTCCCATTTGGAAAGAACATCCATAAATATAAACAAGTTTACTGACCATGAAACCATTAAACATTATAACTCATCAAAATGGATATACATGGACTTAATATAATTATAATAAACCAAATATAGATAATAAAATTCATTAATTAACTCTGGAATATAATTATATTATCTATGAAATTATGGGAAAGTGAGTAACAAATTCAGACATAAGTTTATAGATCTCTCAGAACCTCCATTTTTCTTTTAGGTAAAACATTCTCTCTCTTTTTCCCAATGTACTTCTTTGTTATTGTTTTACTATTCACTTATATTATGAGTAGAAGTTAAAAACATATGTATCTATCCCAATTCAAATTTCAATAATGGGAAAATACAGGTCTTAAATGCTTCCCTCCTCAATTACCCTCAATATGAAAACATTATTGAAGGGGAGTTCTCATCTTCTTTCACATTTTCAAGTAAACTCTATATAATGTTTTAATCCAACCATATTTTTATAAAATTACAGATTTTATCCTTAAAACCAATTTTATTTTATTTTAGGGTTTTCATAAATATTTTTTCTTTTATCACCTTTAATTACTCTTAATTTATTTCCCCAAAACTAGGCTCAAGTGGCGCATTCCTAAAATTACCAAAACACTATTTTTCATGTTTTCAATATAGATGGTCATTATTATTCATGATTAATTTTTTTTTCTTTCCTTTATTGATGTCCATGAATTATTAAATCCCTTTTTAAAGGATATCATTATGATAAACCCTTTGGTTAGGCCTTATGACATGATTACAAAACCAGTTTAATTCAATGTGTAATATTTGTGTTTGATTATTTATGTGGCACAAATATGCTTGTACATGTTATGATGGGTAATCATAGATAGTTATCCAATTCATTGGGTAATGTTTTAGTATGCTGAGAAATTAAGGATGAGAGTATTGATTAAACCTAATCCATTATTGGAGTTTTTCTACCTTTTGATATATAAATGAAATTTAGCCATAACTCATGCTTATGTCATGCAATATGATACCAGATTACAATATTTCTATGATCATATGATTCAATGTAATCTATGTTATACTTGGATACATTATTTTATGAGTTATTCTGATTATGTTATCATGTGGTGCCTTCTGAAATGTTCTTTATACTTTATTTACATATTTATTCCCATAGTAGGTTTCTTAGCCCATCCCTTCTGTATATATATTTCCTAGGTTGTCCTATACAGATGTAGGAGTTCAAAAAAAGTTACAATCACATTATAGAGATTAATAAAATATGATTTATTATGGTTTAATGTTTTCAATTATGCAACCGATCTTCCAATATAACAAGAATATTTGATCATTGGTTTGAATTTGATGTTTAAATTGGCATAAAATATTTTGGTTATATGGGTAAATGGATCGAGTCTCTATCGTTTGAACTAGAGAATGTTCTAGTTATTTTAGTAGATTAGGACTATAAAACATTATTAAAAACCCTAGGGATAATTCTTTCACCATGGATAACCTATATTTAAACATAGGAACTCATTAGTTTGGATATATTATTCATTCCTTTGTTATTCCTTCTATGTTCGTAATTTCATTCTATAATCTCATGAGATAAGTATTCAAGCTCCTTTTTTATTTTGTTTTCTACTTGATAGAGGGAAATAAGAGAACATGTGCTAACAACAAATGAAATAGAAAATGGGACTTTTTATCTCAAGAGATTCCAAATTTCATGGGAAAACAAGATAAGAAAATCATGACAATACTGACTCAAATAGATCAAGTAATAAATAATAACTTGAATCATGGTGAATTCGCTCCATCTATTAATAAATAAAAAGATATAGATGATTTTGTTTTGAAAAAAATCCTTATATAATTATTGGGTCTTCTAATCTACTATTTGTTGAATAGTGTATTAATTCCATTGAGAATATATTATATATCACCCAATGTATAGGAAAAAAGTTTTATTGGTGGCCTATTGTTTTGATGGGGGAAGATGATCAGTGGTGGACTCTAATCCAAAACATGAATTCAAATAATGAATTTGATTACATGGAGTGGGAAGAATTTATGAAAACATTTTTCAATAAATATTTCCCTCGAACTCCCCATCTTAATATGGAAATGGAGTTCCATAGACTAAATAAAAAAGAAGATTAGACTATCTCGGTGTACGCAGAAACATCTACAAATATTTTAGGATAAACCTCTGTATTTTCATGATAACTGAATGTAAGGTGGATTATTATTTACTGGATTAATGCCTAGTCTACAAAAAAATTATCAATTCTAGATTTTAAAAGCTATGGGGAGATCATCATGTTCTCCCATTAAGTTTGAAATAGATATTAGAGAATCTTAGTGGTTGTAGATGCTGAAAAACACTCACGGGATGAAGGAGGTATTGAAACCACAAGGCGAAGACATATTTTTACCCAGCGATCCATTCTGGGGGGCCCAGAGGGGCCTCACGAAAAAATATCATATGGGTGTGAAAAAAATATCTCCCATGTGGAAAACAGCGGGATCCGAGGCCGTTTTCCATGTCTGCGTGAAAAAGCCCACACCACGTGTAAACTGTTGTGCATGCGGGGAAAACTCCCACACTGAGCATTAAATGCCACACCTGGGTGGAAAACTCCCATGCGATGCGCAAAATTCCACATCGTAGACCGCGGGCACAGAATTTTGCACGCTATGCCCCATGCGGAAGATCATTCACTCTGCCGACACCGGTGTGCAAACTTTCGCGTGGACCTGTTTCAGTGTGGATCGGGCTACCCCAAGCACCTATAAATAGAAGGGCGCCCCTTCAACATCCGATGGATGAAGAATCAGAACCGTCTCCTATGCGCAAAATCCACCACTCCTGTGAGCAAAAGATGGATTTCAGGTACTGGATTTTTCATGATATTCCACTCAGGGTTTTGCCTTCCCGTGAGACCACTCAATCTTAACCCTCATCCGAATCCCTTTGAATATTTTCCCCTACGTGAAATCCTTTCTAATTGTCCGAAATCAATTCCAATTGTGCGCAATCCGTTTCGATTGTGTGCAATCCATTCCAATTGTGCGCAAACCCTTCCACTTGTGTGAAACCCCTTATTCCCTGCATGAAATCCCTTCCACTTGCGCACAACCTGTATTTCTTGCGCACAAAACTGTAACCCCCCTTTGCATGCCAAACGCCTCCAATTGTGCACTGACCCAGTCTTTTCTACGCAAGTGTCCCAATTGCGCGCCGACCCGGTGTTTTCCGTACAAGTGTCTCAATTGCGTGTGGACCCGGTGTTTTCCTTGAAACTATTCTATTTTTCATGGCAACCTGTTTTTTGTGTGCAAATGTTCTGTTTTTCATGCAACCATCCAACTTTGTGCGCACGTTCTCAATGTCCCTCTTCCGAACATCGTTTTTAGGCGCCTCCCATGCCTAAAAAATCTACGGTACACACCTTTTTATAGTACTACCTTCTAGGCTTGTACAAAGTATCTTCATAGTACCTCGAGAAGTGTTTCACATTATATTTATTCACATAATTATTCTTTGCATAGGCACGCTAATCGATATTCCATCTTCGTATAGCCACGGTAATGTGGACCCCCTAATGGTTTCCTGCATAACACCCCCCAACCATGGCATTTCCAGTCCCCTCGCTTCACTAAGGTGTAGAGGGTGCTGTTTATGTAAGTCCTAGGGGGTGCGGAGTAAACCCACCTCATACGAGCTGCAAGATGTTAAACTTCCTAGTGTCATCGTCCTCAACACATGATGTTAAATTATGACCTATCCTCGTGCCTTGCAAGCGGGGTGCCCCGTCTCAGACATTCTCAATGCCCACTAGTCTCCACGGGAGTGAAATCATTCCTCACGTGGAATGAGATCCCCTTTATTGGAGCACCATCTATTAGTGGGGAAATGGAAACCACCCTGGTGTAAGCCCCAAGATTTTCTTGAAGGAGGTAGTGATCGCATTGTCGAGCGCGTCAAATTAGTTGTTTAATTTGGACTAGAATTTCTGCAGTATAGCAGCAACCCTAGGTCATCTCTCGATGGATCTTTAGATCATTAATTCAAAAATAGGGTTTTGATTATTAAATTATAAGGTGAATGAGGTTTTCTAAAACTTGGAGTCTTGATGATTAAAGATGAAAATAGAAAATTAAAGCGATAAAACAATGTAGAGATTAATGGAATTAATTAAGCGTGATCAACCCGGGGCACTCACATGATGTTTATCCTTCATCGATTCATGATATAGGGTTATGCTATTTTAATCCCTGGTTTGTAACACCTAGAACCAGAATTTTACTCAGTTTATACTTGGATACCTCCTAGGGTTCAGTCGAAAACACACAATGATTCACCAGATACCACTGATGATTGGGTGAATTGTGTTTGACTTCATAGCCGAAACTCACCCAGGAAACACTTGAAAAACTCAATGCGCTGTCCAGGTTTGTATGTTATTTCTTTGTGATACAATAAAATAAATGTACATGGACTCGACAGTGCTTGTGTGAGTTCAATTGACCAATATAAACCACACAAACACCGCAATTGAAAGGGGGAAAAGAAAGTGGTGAACGGTGTGTGAAACATCACATGAATGGGTACCCCCAAACATGATCATATGAGTTGAGCATGACATACCAGTACATAACTCAATAAAATAAGAATATAGGATGATTAAAAACAACACAAAAACATGGAATTCAAAAGAACATTCCAATATTACAAATATGAAGCTTGGGATTTACATCACGTTCCTCCCTGGGTGATCACAAGGGGTTTAGAAACCCATGAGGGATGAAGAAGAGAAAGATGTTGGGGTAGAACTTACCATAGCCTTCAGAACTGATAGGGATGTTGAGAAGATTTCTTGTGGACTCCAAAATGGCAGCACCTTGACTCATGGCCTAACTTACAAATGGTGAGACCAAGGTGTCATTTTATAAGAAAATTGCATGGTGGTTTTAGGCACACAGATTTCATCAATTCACTTGTACCACGTGATTCAGCCTTCAGACAGCCTTATCTCGCTTTGGAGAAAATAGAAAAGTTGTATCCTAACCTCTTTATTGTCTCCACTGAATGTTTGGCACCATTTGGACAACTATGGCTCAATATATTGATAAACTACAGAACACTGCATTTGACTTGGTCCAAATTCGGTGGCTTGGACAGATCAGTTCATATGGACCCCATAGAAGCCGAATAAAGATTCGGTTCTTTAATATGAAATGTAGAATATTCAATTTTGGATAGGACCACAAAATATCATCCCATTTGGATGCACAGATTTTGTGTACTATGCAAAACAGTGGACAGATTTCCATGGATCCATGCAATTTTGGCCCATTTTTCTTCCACTTCATCAAGGGCCCTCCAAATCACCTCCACCTACATTGAAATAATAAAAACAAGTAACAATACCCATTATAATGTTTATTAACATTAATTAAATGATTCAAACATAATTTTCAATTTATTATTATATTTGGAATATTCATTACAAAACTAGTTTAAAACAGCTGTGTAAGGGGGTAATAAAACAGTGAATCGTGGTACGATCACACCCCCACACCTAAACATTTGTACTCCTAGGAAAAGTCACATATCCCAATAAAGTATTGCATATATAAATATTTCCAACATCATGAAGATTTAACATTTGAGGCAATTTTAATTCACCAAATTAATGTGATCAATGCACGAACCGCACCAAGGAGTTCTTCCCAGTGAAAATGGAAAAAGATGTCTCATAAATCATATCATAATAAAATTCAAAGAGATTTATGACACAAACATGATAAAGGAATTAAAATGTCAACCGTTACACTAAATCTCCATGTGTGTTTGTGAAAACCATTCCATGCTATTCTTTCCACTTTCTATCAAATAAATATAGGTTATTTTAACATTATTCAGCTTTAAATGATTTTTCACCGAACCTGTCCTACATCCTTTCCAATAATATTTCAAGAACCAATCATTTAACCATTCCCAGAAGTCAAACCATAAGCTCCCAAACTATATATCCCCATATGTTTCACATTTCATCACTCCCCTCATTTATTATATTTTTTGAAGTTTCATTTGGAACAAATCTCACACTCATCTCTCAACCCTTGTTTGAACTCCTCGCGACACAAATTGCAATATTTGTAACAAGATAAAAGGTTGAGGAAGAGTGGTTTTTGACCTGCCCAAGACACAATCTTTTTTTTTGTTTTTTTAGGTTGTACAACAGTCAGACATTAGGTACACACGCATAGGTCAATCTGTTACAGTAATGAAACAGATCGGATAATGAAAGAACATATGGAAATGTCATTTAAAGCTGAAAATTATTATCCCAACATATACTTACCTTATATTAAGTAAGAAATATTCTCACTATGTGGTTTGGTGAAAAAATTTTCGGAGATATTAGTGACACTGTTTTCCCAAAAACTACTCACACAAGGAGCATCAATCATCTCAAAGGATTAACATAGATACGATTATTTATATCATTGACATAAAACCAATTCACTAAAAAAATCACACCTTGATGGTAAATTCATACACAATTTCTTTTTAGCCTTTGTTATGGTACATTTACATTCCCCCCTTTATGGTCGCAAAATCATGGAACTTCGAAATTGTTTATGGGGAAAAATGAAAATACCATAAAGAAGGCCAAAAAGAGAAAACAAAAGGAGAAAACTATGAAAATTCCTAACTAACCCATGAATGTATCCACCCCCACACATAGAATGTGCAGTGTCCTCACTGAAATAATTGAGAATGTGAGAAGGAATGATAAAACCTGGTGTGTTTTATTGGTATGATGCGTCGAGAATGTGGATTTCCTCCACCAGATTCTTTGGAAAATCCTCATAGAAGTGTTTAAGTCGTTTCCCATTGACGGTAAGACTTCGTCCACTCTACTCATGCAAAACCTATATTGCACCAAAAGAGTAAACATTAGTAACAGTATAAAGACCGAGCCATCGGGAACGAAGCTTACCTGGGTGGAGCTTAAGCCTGTAATTGTACATGAGGACCTTCTCACCAATATGAAACTTCCTATGATTAATCATGCTATCATGAATAGCCTTTGTCTTCTCTTTATAGATTCGGGAGTTCCCATATGCATCTCGTGAAATTTATTCTAACTCTTGAATCTGCAGATTTCTTTTCTCAGCTGCATCCGAAAGATTCATATTACATTGTTTAACAGCCCAATATGCACGGTGTTCTACCACCGCTGGGAGGTGACAAGCCTTTCCAAACACAATTCTATATGGTGACATTCCGATTGGGGTTTTAAAAGCAGTACGGTACGCCCAAAGTGAATCATCCAGGTGCAAACTCCAATCTTTCCTATTGTGTTGTACCATTTTTTCAAAGATTTGATTAACTTCCCGATTAGATATTTCTACATGTACATTAGTTTGGGGGTGATATGTAGTGGAGAATTTATGATCAACCCCATACTTACGAAGCAAGTTTTTCATGTTGCGATTGCAAAAATGTGAACCCTGATCACTAATGATGAATCTTGGTAAACCAAACCTACTAAAGATTTGGGACCTCACAAAATCAACAACCACTGGAGAGTCATCGGTCCTGGTGGCCTTTTCTTCCACCCATTTAGATACATAGTCAACAACCAATAAGATGCATACAAAGCCAAATGAATTTTGAAAAGTCCCCATGAAGTCAATGCCCCATGCATCGAAGATCTCACAAAATAACATGGGCTATTGGGGCATTTCATTCCTCTTGGAGATATTCCCTGTGAGTTGCAACGACTACATGACTTGAAAAATATATGGGAATCCCTATACAATGATGGCCAATAAAGTTCCGAGTCAAGGACCTTTAGATCTGTACATTGAGAGAAAAAGTGTCCCCCATAGGCCAAAGTGTGGCATAAGGTCAAAACAGAGGTGAACTCATGGTCAGGGACACACTGACGAACTACTTGGTCACTACAAATTCTCCACAAGTATGGGTCATCCCAAATGTACCAACGAGAATCATGCTTAAGTCTCTGGGATTGTGAAATGCTGAAATCAGTGGGGACCCTAGATGTTGCTAGAAAATTCACAATGTCCGCATACCAGGGGGTAAGGTCCACAACATCACAAAGGTTCTCATGAGGGAAGAATTCTCCAATGGGGAGAGGTGAGTCTACATGATGGGCCAGTGGTGGGGAAATCCTACTAATGTGGTTAGCTACCACATTCTCTACCCCTCTCTTATCTCTAATCTCAAGGTCAAACTCTTGGTGGTGGAGCATCCATCGAATGAGGTGGTGATTGGCGTCAGGTTTCTTTAGGAAGAAACGAAGGGAAGGATGATTAGAGAGGACGATGATTTTTGACCCGAGAAGATATGAACGAAATTTTTCCAAGGAAAACACAATATAAAGGAGTTCTTTTTCAGTGGTTGTGTAGTTTACCGGGGCAGCGTCAAGGGTATGCGAGGCATATGCAATGACATGAGGAGCCTTCTCAACCCTTTGTGATAAAACTGTCCTAACTGCAAAGATAGAGCCATCACACATAAGCTCGAAGGGGAGATCCCACCTTGGTGGTTGGATGATAGGAGGTGATGTGAGACTCTTTTTTAGTGAATTGAAATCATCCTCACAATTTTTATCAAAAACAAATTCAGAATCAATTTGTAATAACCGAGATAAGGGATGTGCGATTTTACTAATGTCTTTAATGAATCGGCGGTGAAAACCAGCATGACCCAAGAAAGACCGCACCTCAAGAACACATTTTGGATATGGAAGGGATGAAATTAATTCAATTTTAGATTTATCAACTTGAATTCCCTTATTTGAAATGATATTCCCAAGAACTATCCCCCACTCAACCATGAAATGACATTTTTCATAATTTAAAACAAGATCATTTTCAATGCAGGGGAGGAGGACAGAACCAAGGTGTTTCAAAAAATCATCAAAAGAATATCCATATACTGGGAAATCATCCCTAAAGACTTCTATACAACTCTAAAGGTACTCAGAAAAAATAATCAACATACATCGTTGAAAAGTACTAGGAGCATTACATAGACCGAATGACATCCTTCTGTATGAAAATATGCTGAATGGACAGGTAAATATGGTCTTTTCTTGGTCCTCAGGGGCTATATGGATTTGGAAATTACCTGAATAGCCATCAAGGAAACACTAATGGGACTTACCAGCCAGTCGTTCTAACATTTGTTCAACGAAAGGTAATGGAAAGTGGTCCTTCTGTGTGGATTGATTCAGTCGACTGTAGTCAATACAGACTCACCAACTGTTTTCACACGTGTTGGAACCAATTCATTCCTTTCATTTGACACAACTGTTATTCCTATTTTTTAGGCACAATTTGCACTGGGCTAACCCATTTACTATCTGATATAGGATAAATGATCCCTACAGCAAGTAATTTACTGACTTCCAATTTTACCACTTCTTGGAGAGTGGGATTCAACCGGCGTTGAGATTGTCTTATGGGTTTAGCCACATCATCCAAAATTATTCGGTGCATACAAATAGATGGGCTAATCCTAGGAATATTAGCCAATGTCCATCCTATTGAATTTTTACACTCTCTCAAAATTTTGAGCAGTTTCGATTCCTGTTTTGGAGAGAGGTTATTGGCAATAATGACGGGAAATTGGTCAATAACCTCAAGATATACATATTTTAAATTAGAAGGATGTTTTTTATGTTCCAAAACCGGTTTTTTTTGGATTGAGGGAGTGAATTTAGAGGGAGTGAGGTCCATGAAACTATCTATCTTCTCATGTTTATTCTCAAAGGAAAGAGAATCTATTGAAATGATATTTGCAGAATCATTGATAGTCATGGGTACCTCAGAATAAACACACTCATCAATTAATGCGCAAAATTTACATTTTTTTGAACCCACACAACATTCAAAATATGCACCAAAACTCAAATCATCCATGGGAGAATAAGAGAAAAATAAATCATAGGATGGGTCGAGGATAGAATTTTGTGTCTGTTTGTCGTTAGAGAGCACTTCCATCGAATAGATAGGAAGAGTGGAGTGCTCTTGAATGGGGTGTTTCATAGCCTCAAGGATGTTAAAACTTACATTTTTTCCACCAAATTCCATGGAAAACGTACCATTGTGAACGTTGATGATCGTCTTTTTTGTTTTGAGGAATGGCCTCACAAGTATGAGAGGGCCATGTCCTTGGGTTAGTGTATCTTCCATCTCAAGAATGTAAAAATATGCAGGGATGATGAGATTCTTCACTTGTACAAGGACATCCTCAATCAATCCTTTTGGATGCTTTGTACTCCGGTTGGAAGGTTTCACGACAATGCCTGTTGGTTGAAGCTCTCCAACCTGTAGAGAAGTATACACAGAGTGTGGCATTACATTAATGGAAGCACCTAAATCTGGCATAACATCAGAAAAGAAGGTCTCCCCTATGGTACATGGTATCGTGAATGTGCTCACATCCTTGAATTTGGTTGGCATTGCTGGTTGAATCAAGGCTGAGACATTCCTCCCCAGGTTGAATCTCTCATTCCACTTCAACCTCCTTCTATGGGTGAAAATCTCTTTAAGAAATTTGGAATAACGGGGAATTTGCTTGACTACATCCAACAATGGATTATTAACTTGAACATTTTTCAATGTTTCCATTATCTCATTATCAATATCATTATAAAAATTTTTCTTAGATTTAGTGAGTCTTTGTGGGAAAGGAAGAGGAATGGATTCTTCATTTTAATCATCAACGATAATTTGATTGCCCTTTTTATTCTGTTTTTCATTACATAGAATTTTTTAGGGTTGAGAAGGAGTGTTTTCAAGAGGGGGACATACCTGTTTCATCGAATCAGTAGAAGGAGAAGTTTCTTTACCACTACGAATTATAATTACACATACATTACCTTTGTCCTTTGGATTGGAAATGGGTTGAGATGGTAGTTGTCCAGACCCTTGCATCTTAAGCTCACCGATGATGTTCACCAATTTTCCCACTTGAGTTCGCAAATATTGAATTGTTGATTGTGTGGTCTGTTGGAACTGGAGGTTTTGGGGTGCCATTTTCTTAACCATATCCTCGAGGCTTGGTTCAGATTTTGGAGGAGGATGATGATTGTTTTGAGAATTTGAAAGATAAAAAGGTTGCATACATTGGACATGTTGATACCAATTCTGCTTTGGGTAGCTTCAATTTCCTCCTTGTCGGTACTGGGGTTATGCTTTCCATCTTGTATTTGGATTTGGCCTCAATTATTCTTTCTTGAAGGAAGGTGCTTTTTGTAATAGAAGCCCTGGGAACACAGCTACACAAGACTCAGATGAATCTTGAAGTTGTGGGAACTGGTCAGAAAAATGAATGTTATCAAAACAAATAACACAATGCAATGGAATAGAAGTAGAGTGCAAGTTACCTTTTTCTTGAGCTAATTGTCTTAGAAGGGTATGCATCTCATCAAATTTAGTATCTACCTTTTGTTATAGTTCTGAATGACTTACCTCATGAAATCCTCAGGTTGGTGCAATTTATCGTGTACCAAATTGTTGTGCATTTTGAGCCATGTTTGCTATTAAGTCACGAGTGGCGGAAGGAGTTTTATCAACTAGGGCACCCCAGCTGCAACATCAATCATTCCACGATCCATGGGAATAAGTCCCTCATAGAAGTATTGTATTAGCAGTTGTTCACTAATCTGGTTGTGGGGGATTCTTGAACAAAGTATTTTGAATCTCTCCCAGTGTTCATGAAGGGTCTCTCCTTGTAACTGCCTAATGCCAACAATTTATTTCCCAATTGATGTAGTTCAGGGAGGCATGGAAAAACTTCTCTAGAAAGAGTCATTTAAGGTCATTCTGTCACCCAATTGTGGTAGGAAGATAGTATATCCAGTCTTTGGCTACACCATCAAGGGAGAAAGGGAATGCCTTAAACTTAATAAGTTCCTCAGACACATTTTGGGGTTTCATGGTGAAGCACACTATGTGAAACTCCTTTAGATTTTTGTGAGGGTCCTCACTGGGAAGTCCATGGAATTTTGGAAGGAGGTGGAGGAGTCCTGATCTAAGCTCAAAATTGGTTTCTTCCTAAGGATATTGGATGTACGCAGGTTGGTACTCCACATCCGGGGTGGTCAGTTCTTTTAATGTTCGATTATTTGCAGCCATGATCTCTGGGGTTTGATTTGGTTCAATTTTTGATTGGTTATGGAACACTTGAGGTTCCAAAAGGGGTTCCTCAATGTTACATGATTTATCTTCTCCAGATTCCTTGATTTGTGTGTGAAATAACTTTTCAATTTCTGGATCAAATTCAAGTAGTGTTTCTTTACCAGATCTTGTCATGCAACAATGATGTCCAGTTTGATTGATTGATTTTTTTGTGGTGTTTTTTTTGATTTATATGGATAAAAAACTTAAGAAGGGTGAAAGAGGAATAGAATTTTATACTATATAATTATAGAGGTAGATGGAGAAGATGATAGAGATAGAGAGAGAGATAAAGAACACACCAAAAACAACCAGAACTAAAGACAAAAACCAAAACAAAAACAATAAAATGGGGGTGGGGTATTTAAAGGAGTACTAATTACGAAGTAAAATAAATAAATAAATAAAAAAAGATTAAAAAATGATCTTGGATCCCAAGAAATGGCGCCAAAATTTGATCGTGTTGTCGAGCACGTCAAATTAGTTGTTTAATTTGGACTAGAATTTCTGCAGTATAGCAGTAACCCTAGGTCGTCTCTCGATGGATCTTTAGATCATTAATTTAAAAATATGGTTTTGGTTATGAAATTATAAGGTGAATGAGGTTTTGTAAAACTTGGGGGTCTGATGATTAAAGATGAAAATAGAAAATGAAAGTGATAAAACAATGTAGAGATGAACAGAATTAATTAAGTGTGATCAACCTGGGGTACTCACATGATGTTTATCCTTCATCGCTTCATGATATAGGGTTATGATATTTTAATCCCTAGTTTGTAACACCTATAACCAGAATGTTACTAATTTTATACTAGGATACATCCTAGGGTTCAGTCGGAAACACACAATGATTCACCGGACACCACCGAGGATTGGGTGAATTATGTTTGACTTCTTAACCGAAACTCACCAAGGCAACAGATGAAAAACTCAATGCACTGTCTAGGTTTGTATGTTATTTCTTTTTGATACCATGACATAAATGTACATGGCCTTGAAAGTACTTTTGTGAGTTCAATTGACCAATATAAACCACACAAACACCACAATTGAAAGTGGAAAAGAAAGTGGTGAACGGTGTGTGAAACATCACATGAATGAGCACCCGCAAACATGATAATATGAGTTGAGCATGAAATACCAGTACATAAATCAATAAAATAAGAATATAGGATGATGAAAAACAACACAAAAACTTGGAATACAAAAGTTCATTCAAATATTACAAATATGAAGCTTGGGATTTACATCACGTTCCTCCCCGGGTGATCACAAGGGGTTTAGAAACCCATGAGGGAGGAAGAAGAGAAAGATGTTGGGGTAAAACCTAGCATAGCCTCTAGAAATTCTAGGGTTGTTGAGAAGAATACTTGGGGACTCCAAAATTGTCGCACCTTGCCTCCTGGCCGAACTTACAAATGGGGATCTCAAGGTGTCATTTTATAGGAAAATTGGATGGTGGTTTTAGGCACACAGATTTCATCAATCCACTTGTACCATGCGTGTAGGCCTTCAGACAGCCTTATCTCGCTTTTGAGAAAATATAAAAGTTTTATCACTTCCTCTTTACTGTCTCTACTGAAGGGTTTGAACCATTTGAACAACTACAGCTCAAGATATTGATAAAATATAGAACACCGCATTTGACTTGGTCCAAATTCGATTTCTTGGACAGAGCAGTTCAGATGGGCCTCATAGAAGCCGAATAAGGATTGGATTCCTGAATATGAAATGTATAATATTAAATTTTGGACAGGCCCACAACATATCAGCCCATTTGGATCCACGGATTTCGTGTACTATGCAAAACAGTGGACAGATGTCCATGGATCTATGCAATTTTGGCCATTTTTCTTCCACTTCATCAAGGGCCCTCCAAATCACCTCCACCTACATTGAAATAATAAAAACAAGTAACATTTCCCATTATAATTTTTATTAAAATTAATTAAATTATTCAAACATAAAGTGAGATTTATTATTATATTTGGAATATTCATTACAATACTAGTTTAAAACAGCGGTGTAAGGGTGGAATAAAATAGTGAATCGTGGTACGATCAGGTAGCACCCCCTACTCCTCCTCTCTTCCTGGGTGACATTTCCTTCTATAATTGGGATTTTCCACGATCTGGGCCTCCGTCATGGAGTATTTCCTAATCTCCATTATCTCAGGCCACTAACCAGGTGTAATCCCATGTTTCCACTTTGGGCTTCTAACCGTGCATAATCCCCCTATTACACTTCCCATGGATGCACCTTCCATGATGTGATCGTTAGGTATTTGTGTTCTCTTGTTTCTCACACTGAGCATGACCCATGTGGGCTTAGAGAAAGCATCAACCATGATATCCTCTCTGATTATCCTAGAGTGTATGTCCCACACGCAACACCTGAACAATGAGGTCTTTGATCCTTGCCAAGGCAAGGTACATAGGAAGCCTCCCTAAGGTTCAATCCCACCACCCCTTTGGTTCCGACCATCTTCACATTGGTTCACCAAACCCTTTAAGAACTATTTGGACTTGGTTCCTTGCCTTGGGAAGGTATGTAGGAAGCCTCCCTGAGGTACAAGACCAACACCCAGCCATTTTGACCCTCTTCACGCTGGTTCACCCCCATCCTGCATGTTGTTAAACTGTGGACATCAATCAGCAGTAAGACATTGTTTTCACAGTCAGCGGTAAGCCGTTTCACCCACCTGAACTATGGGGTCTTTGATCCTTGCAAAGGCAAGGTTTGTAGGAAGCCTTCCTGAAGTTTATGCCTAGCATCCATTGGTCCCAGCCATCTTCACATTGGTTCCCACCCCATCCTGAACTATGTGGGATTTGATCCTTGTCTCCTAGACAGGGTATGTAGGAATCCTCTACGAGGTTCAACCACATCCAGTAGAAATTCATTGTGACCGCATCCAACAGTAAGCTATTGAGACCCCATCCAGCGGTAAGCCATTGGGACCCCATCCAGCAGTAAGTCGTTGGGACCCCATCCAGCGGTAAGCCATTGCGACCCCATCAAGCAACAAGCCCTAGTGACCCCATCTAGCGGTAATCTGTTATGACCCCATCCAGTGGTAAGCCATTGGGACCCCATCCAGTAGTAAGTCATTGGGAACCCTTCCAGTAGTAATCCATTGGGACCCTGTCCAATGGTAAGCCGTTACAACCCCATCCAGAAGTATGCTGCTGTGACCCCATCTGGAGGTTATCCATTGTGATCCCATCTAGCGGTAAACCGTTGTGCCTCTATTTTGCAATAAGACATTAAAGACCCCAATCAACGATAATCCATTGTTAGATACACTGCAAGGACTTTGATTCACTTCCATAGGGATACATAAGAACCCTCTTTGAGACTCAAGGTCAACATCATCGTCGTCCTCGAGATGACTCCATCTCATTCTCTTTCCACTTTATTCAACCTTCCATCATCCATCATAATCCATACCTAGACCACCACATCCCAGTAGGATCATGACACCTCACTCCCCATTCCACTTTACGAAAATCAGGTGGCTAACCACATGTTGGACCCAACATCGATGTTCCCTCTAGAGGATTCACCCATCTGATCAACTACAATCAGTATTATGATCATTATAATCCATCTCATATTGATATTAAACATGCGGAATAGCCTCTGTTAAACATAGGAAGCTGAGGAAAAACTCAGATACATTCCTATGGCCTAATATTCCTCGCATTCGATGTGGGATTCCTCAGGATTCTGTGCCCTTGAGAAACCCTATAATAAGGGGAAGAAACCCAGATGCACAAGTTTCCCAAAGTCCAGACATTCCAGTGATATACAACGTGACTAATCCCCTAACCAAAGGTCGCTATCCTGACCAGACCCTTTGTAATGTCCCGACAGAAGCAGTGTAATTAACTGGTGTCCATGAAGACATGGCACTTGGAAGAGTTTCACGAACAATGTCTTAAATCTATAAGGGAGACATGGACTAGGTGATGAGTTCCGAGGAGGAATCCATGAAAGGATGTACTGACATCCAATCATCCCATTTCGATTAAGGAGAAAACGTCCCTAAACAAGGAAAGATTGCTACCCACCTTTGGAAAGCGGGAATGCGGGGCAATGAAACATCCCCTTTTTCACTCAAGAAGATGAACGTTCACACCCCAGAGGAAACTTCTGAAACAAGAATTGTGAACTCGACATAGAGAACTTCTCCTAAATATAGTGATTAGTAGCATTTGAGAAATCAATGGATTAGTGTGTCACCTGATCCAGCTATACAGAACTAGGTCCCGCCAAGAAAATAGTGAGCCTTGCGTGAATCTCACCAGATGTTCGGGCAGTAGAACGTTGGACGTCCCGGTCTACGACGTTGTCAGCGTGGACCCCTCTTACTATTCATGGAAGACGGGATGTCGTTCGGGCACTGGTTGTCAATTCCTTTTTCTTTCAGCACTGACGAGTCAATCTCTCTATTTTTAGAAACCATGCTGCTACCCATGGAACTCGGTCACGACCTACCCACTAACGCAGGGGCAGGGGCTGTACCACCACGACAGTCCTGTGCAGTTCTACCTCTTCTGTGATAGTTTCGATGGCCACGACCGCTGGGTTCACCCACCCTATCTCTCCCTCAGAGTTCATCCAACGATGGGTGATCAATGACCCCGTACGCCGGGATGAGGATGAGGGTATTATCCTGACTCAGGATATTGCTCGCCTGTATTTAAAGTCATCTACGCCCCATCGTCAACTCCTCCCCCGAGGCCTGTGTAGAGAGACACTTCTCCCCACTCCAACATATAACCATTTCAGAATCTTCTCCCCAGAATTCCTTGAAGACTCCCTGCCCAATGCCGATGAGGTAGGGGATGTCGGGATTAACCCAGCCAGGATTCCATTCTAGGGGCTCCCAGTAAGGGCTCCCACCAGGCCGTGTCAGTGCCACCACCAAGTCTTACAAGATGATGAGCAGGTAAACCATGTACCTGCACCTCCAACTCTGGTCGTTCTAACCTGATGCCAGCATTGGGCGAAGGCCGAAGAGGACGTCTGCCAAGGGGCGTCAACGTCAGTGGATACTGTGGCTTGTGCCACCACTGACGCATATCACCAAATACCTGTTTATGTAGAATGGGGAAATTCATATTCCCGACCTAGATCGAGGCCCCAACCACCCCATGGGAAGGCTGGGTCGACTTTGTTAGTCGCCGACATAGGCAGTGGCCGTTGTGGACTAACCTGCATTGAAGACACCCTATATAGAGGTCCTCCCCATACCGCTACCATGGAGAACGCGGGCCTTCCCTACTTCCAGGATCAGCATGGAGGTCTGCCCCATGCCACCTTCAGTCCAAATTAGGGTCATCCCCACAGTGGTGACACTCATTACGAATTTCTCTCCCATACCCACTACATCGGATATGGAGTCATTCCTCCTGCCACATACAACTGGTATAGAGACGTTGCACATCTGGTCACTCTTCAACATGGGGACCCTCTACATGTCCTCGTAGTAGATAGTGAAGGCCCTCCTCGCGTCAGCAATCAGAGGAGTGAGGGCCGACTTCACCTCACCATCACCCAATACGGAAGTCCTACCCGTGTATAGATCGACTAGTACGAAGACCTTTTTCATGCTGAGGTCATCAAAGGGAAGATGCATGGGGGGCCCACCCATGCTCGAGTGGAGGTCCTTCCCACTCCAGCACTTTCTATAGAGGTCCTCCACAGATACCTTTTGATATCTACCCTGGTGCTCCTCACACCCTGTCTTTCTCAGGTGGAAGTCCTCCCTGCCCCAGCCCCAGTATGGCTGAAGGAATTCCTCGTTTCCGAAATCTGCTTTGTCCAGAAGATCCATCCAAGGGTAAGAAGGTGGTTCATTGCCATCATAAGAAGGATTTAGGGAAGGTCCGGACAGAGATCAAACCAGTCTGTTTCTCAGACTCCGAAGCAGAGTATGACTATGCACAAGAACCCTCCTCTCGCTCCTCTGAGCCAAGGGCTGGGGCATGAACGAGGTGTATCAGCCTAGTACTCTCAGAATGAGAGGTCCATTAGATTACTACCTCCCTCCTCAGGTATATCCAGGAGGATAAAAATTTGAAAACCCCATAGGTTAAGGTTGTGCAATCACCACTGTCTTCAACAGAAGCAATCTCTACCTCGACTAGAGATCATAGAGAGCTGTTCTGGGGACCAATGGCGGGAGAGCAGCAGCACGACCCATCGCCAGTAGCCCCATCCCCTGCCTGAGGAACAGCTACCATCATTCCACCCTACCATGAAGTGCTGGCTAAGTCGTTAAACTCTTCGGAGGACAGCCTGAGATTCATTAGACAGTCAGCCCATTCGCTGTATTCCCCAGCAGCCAACCTATCGTCCCAGCGGTGTGTCTCAGTACTGCTCCCAGTACCTCATCCACCTCCGGTAGATGAGTGTGGTAATGAAGGGCTAGAACCTGAATCCGATCCAAGGAGCCTGTGGAATATCCTCGCAACCGTCCACTTCCATGAGATGTTCTCACCGGTTGCAGTGTCAAATTTCTGCGTGCCAGAATCCCTCACTCTAGAGGAAGTTGAGTGTTTCCGTCAAACCCTTTGGGAGACGCACATTCACCTTCGTCAGTAGCGAGTGGTTCATACTAGGAGCCAAACACATTTCAAGGACATCAGCGAGCAATTCCATCTAGTTGACCTAGCTTCACTCCCTGTGGCCTACTGCCTTGAGTTACCAGGCCGCCGTAAGGCCCTTCAATAGCAATGCATTCAGAGTATCAAGGTACTCCGCATGATTATCAATGAGGCTTCCCCCACATTCAAATCAGTGGATAGGGTTAGTATTCTTTCCTCCTTTTTATTCCTATATGACGGAAACATGACTCACTAAGAGATATTCAAGAGATTCCCCCAGGATGGGTCACAGTCAACATGGCCAACATATTAGATGAGGAGAATGAGCTGGAGCTTCTTGAGAGGGACTTACACCCCCCCTGAGGGAATTCCACCACTTCTGGATCCATCAAGAAGTGTTACTCTCCATCAAAGGAATCTACTAGGTCTCCCTGCACCCACCAAGTCATTAGTCTTTAGCCGAAATCACGGTAAGGGTAAAGGAAACCTCAAAGCTACTAAACACTCTGACCCATCTGCCTAAGTGAAAAAGATGAAGGAGGACCTTGAGAGGGCCGCATTGAGCCAACAACATTCCAAACAGAAGATGTTGGTTGATGAACTCATCGCTGAATGCGCTACAGAGAAACGACCGGACTACGGAAATCCTAGGCCAGGGCAGTAGGGGCAGGAACAACTCCCCTCAACAAGCTGCCTCTAGGTGACCCTAACCATCAGACCCCCGCATGCAGGGTTTATTTGGGAACATATGGAAGGAGGGTGCAATATGTCTTTCCAAACCATCCATAATGGTGCTACAATCCAAGGAAACCATATCGGGTTCCCCCTGCTGCCCTGCAGGTCGCCCCCCCAGCCGCACCACGATAAGTGAGCCACCTAACCATGTTGAAGAACCCACCAATGCACTCATGGTTAGGGATCCTCTTCAAGAGAGGGACCCCTATCCATCTCATCCCATGTCGGCACTCATTTCTCACCTTGAGGCATTGGAAATGCGAAAGGTGGCACTTTCACCTGATGGAAAGCCATATCCAGCATGGGTGGATGACATGCTAGCACCTACGGTTTTTGGGAATCCCACATTTTCCCCCTTCAATGGGACAAGGGACCCGCCACTACATCTGGAACACTTCACATAATGGTGTGGTCCCATGTTAGGGAATCCAGCACTACATGAGGCTGCCAAGATGTGATGTTTTGTGCACCCATTGGAGGGGCCTACGTTTGTCTGGTACAACCAGCTCCCCATCGGCTCAGTGACCAGCTGAGAGGACCTCCGTAGGCAATTCCTCTACCTGTTTAGCTCCACCACGTAGAAAGAGAGCATCGCAGAACTCTTCTAGTGAAAAGAGAGGCCCGATGAGCATGTCGCATACTTCATCGCCCAATGGAAAGAACTCACATACTCCCTTGACATGCCACCGAGTCATGAAAAATTAATGATGATTTGTGTGGGGAATGTTAAGAAATAACTGATTCCCTCTCTGATCACCCAAAACTACCCTAGAATATTTCAATACTTCTCTGATAAGGCCCAACTCCTAGAAGAAGCCCTGCAACAGGACAGCCAGGCATGTCTGTTGCCCCCTGTAATTCCCAAAAGGAGGGATTCCAGAGCTGAGCCTACCCCGGTGGCCCAAATAGATGTCCCCAGAAAGATGGAATTATTACCTGTGGAGCTGCCTCCACAACCTCACAGAGGCCCGTCACCATAGGTGTAGCCTATAGCCCAGCAGCATCGGCCTCCGAATCGATTGCTGCCCCAGCGCAATGCACAACCACCACCCAAGCAGGATAACCAGGCTCCACCTCCTCGAAAGGCTCCTCTAGCAACCCGTCAGGGCCAAGATCCAAGGACCTCTTTTCCAGATATAAGAAATCTGACATACTCATTTAATGAGAATCAGGTCCCCAGCTATTTTTGATGTTCCTTGGAACAGGGGATTGTGTGTTTACCTGAGCGTAGAAGGCCAGAAGAGGCGAACCTCACCGATCGCCACAACTACTATTCTTATCCCTGGATCTTGGGGAACACTCTCCTGAAATGTTATGTGTTCAAATACTGGCTTCAAGAACATGTCGACAACAACATAGGCAGGTTGGGCCTTGCCCTGGAAAAAGTGGAATGCGTCATCGTTAGGCCAAACAGCAGTAGCGATAGTGAGGGAAAGTGGTAGTAGGTTTCAAACTATGGGTCCCATAAATATAATGACTGTATGGCATGAAAAATTATCGCTCATGCCCATGGTATCATCTCTGCATGCCTAAATTGGCCAGAGCCTTCAAAATCCACATATACTACTTCTGCGTCATTGTCTCAGCCATCCCTTTCCGAGAAGAGTAAGCATCAGCGACGCAAGAAAAAGCAACATGCCCCACCAATGCCATCTTCGTCCCATAATATCAATGACTTCATGACCCTGGAGATGGGTATTCCTCCCAAAATATACCCAGTAGTGGATGACTGTTGGAGTAATAGTCAAGGGTATGCTTCGGTTAACACCATGGAGCTGGTAAACCCATAAATGACCCCCGACGATGGGGAGCGCAAGGCGGATCTCCCCAACATCCGTAGTTGACGCCAACGTTGGAAAAAATGTGGCTATATGGGTCGCTGAGGCACATCAGTTGGCACTTCTAGCCAGCCCATGCACACCACTGACACGAGAAAGCAGGCCCAACATAGAGCTCAACATGAACAGCCTCCTCAGCCAGTGTCATCATGCCCACCTTCACTGCCATTTGTGTTACTAGACCAAGCAACACCACCTATGCCTCGCTATGATCAGCCATGCTCCACCCCGCACCGGTCCTAGTTAGCTATCCTTAGTACCATATGTACTCTACATGATTAGAATAGTGAGAAGTGGGGCATTCCCAATTGCAGTCAGCCACTAGTCCAGCTGGTAGAGTCCACCATATCTCCTACAAGCAGAAGTTCATGCCTGGTGTGGAAGTATGATGTTCTCAATCACCTTGCCAGTATCCCAGATAGTCTTTCAATACTTCAGGCCCTTCTCCTATCGGCTTATTTGTGTGAGGCCCTCACCGAGGCATTAAGAAGCCTCCTTCAGTTTGAGACAGTGGTAGAAGCTGGATAGGCCATTCATGCGGAAGCGATAGAGAATGCTGAATTCCAGACCATTATATCATTCTCCAGATAAGATGAAAGTTATCCCATATAGGGGCACATTCTTCCACTATACATCACCGACCAATTCAATGGTGTGGAGGTTCACCACTGTCTTTTTGACACCAGATTCAGGATTAAACTTATCCTAAAATGGACACTAGGGAAGCTGGGGTTATCTGAAGATGACTTGACTTCCTCTGACCATAAAATCTAGGGATACGATAGGACAGAGCAGACCACAATCAGCAAGATCTGTTTGAAGACCAAGTTTGGTGGCCTAGTTTCTAGTCCCAAGTTTATGGTTGTCTCCCAAGACACCACTTATAATGTTTTGATGGGAAGACCATGGCTCCACCTGCAGGCGGCGGTTCCCTCATCATATCACCATCGCCTCATGTACTCTTTTAATGGTTGAGTGGGTGTGCTCCAAGGTGACACATCTCCTTCTGCCTTTTGCGAAGCCCACTACCTGGATGAAAAATTTACAATAGAATGGAAAAGAAGATTCAAACCAAATGAGTTTGAGAATTCCGTAGTTGCAACCGTCCCCTAGGCAGGTCATGATGATGCCTATGTCTTCCCGATCCATCGACTGGAAGCCACGACCGCCGATATGGGGAAATGTTTTCTGGTCTCTGGTACAAGGGGGAAGCATATTCTCATATCCATGCGACGTCAAGAGATCACCTTTTATTCATATACGAATCAAGCCTCGGTGATCCTTGATCCCCCTACTCCCATAAGGTATCGAGATGTCTTCCCAATGGCAACGACGATACGTCATGCTTGCCTGTTTCTCTGAGCTGAAATCAATTGGCTCAAGGCGACACGACACTATTGCTTTGATATCATAAAGCATGGACCCTTCATCCAAAGACCAGATGGGATTGGGTCATAATCCTTCATTGAAATGGATTTGGAAGCACCGTAATCTCCCAATGTACTGACCACTGCTGCTCCGAATGGTACTAGCCTCCCGTCGGAATCTGTCAACTCAAAGAAATCTCCTCCCATTGGGGATCCCTCATCTGAAAGACATGAAGAGTATTTGGAGGATTCTCCCCCATGCCTTTGAAGATGGTGCCTCTTCCACAGTTGAAGAGTTGGTACATGTGAACCTCGGTAGCGAGGCAGATCCGAGACCCACTTTGATCAGTGCTGCCATGCCTCCCGAGGAGCAGCATCAGTACGTAGACTTCCTAAAACAACATCATGATGTATTCTCCTCGAGCTATAGTGAGATGCAAGGACTAGATCCTCTTGTATCCATCTACTGCCTCGGTCTCCCTGCAAATCATCGCGGGTTCAAACAGCCTCCTTGGAAGATGTACCCTTCTCCCGGTGCCATAGTGGAGGTGGAAGTTGATAAGCTCATTAGAGAAATTTTTTTTACGGAGGTCCAATACCCAAATGGATAGCCAACATTGTGACCACACTAGTGCAGAAAACGTTATTTACGTCACCATTTTTTACGTCGGTTATATATAACCGATGTGAGAATCTGTGAAACGTGGTTTTTTACGTCGGTTATTTAATAACAGACATAACAAATGTGTTGAGTAGCTTTTTAACATCGGTTATTTTAATAACCAACATTAAAAATCGCATGTGTTCGGTTTTTACATCGGTTATTTCATAACCGACATAAAAAACCAAAGCACGGTGGTTTTTTATGTCAGTTATTTGATTAACGACGTAAAAAACGAGATATCTAGGTGTTTTTTACGTCAGTTATTTCATAACCGACGTAAAAAACATGATATCTACGAGTTTTTTGCGTCAGTTATTTTATAACCGACGTAAAAAACGAGTTATCTACGGGTTTTTTATGTTGGTTATAAAATAACCGACGTAAAAAACCAAATAATTTGGGGTTTTTTACATCGGTTTTCAAATAACCGACGTTATAAATTTAAGAATAGTTTATAACGTCGGTTATATAATAACCGAAGTTATAAAAAATTTAATAATTTTAAGCCCCGTGGACTGTCATTTACGTTTTTTTGATCGACAGTCCACCGGCTCGTCTCTCACGCGCGGTAAACCCTAATCGGATCGTCGATCGACCTGCGTTAAACTCATTTTGGCTTCATCGTTTATCATCTTAGTCTCCTCGGATCTATCATCTCAACTCTCAACACTCAAGTAAGCATACGATGAATTTATTTCGTTGGTTTTTTCCCGGATAGTCTATATTTCTGTTTTGTGATTTTTTTGTTTAAACTAGGTTAGATTCTTCCATTTCGAACCCTATTACATCTTTTTGAATATCGTTGGCACCAGACATTCATTTTTATCTTGACTGTCTTGTTTTTTTATTTCTTTATAAAACAAATTTTGATATATTACCTTGCATTTAATGACTCAAAATCCTCCTATGTTGGAAACATATTTGGGGTTATTTATTGAAGGACTATGGCGCGATTAAGGAAAGATTTGGAATATTTCTTGATTTGACCGGTTTGAATTTCATTATCAAAAATAAATTTGAGGTATGGTTGATTCATCCATTCCTTTTATCCTATATTTCATTTAATGCTCAGGTTCATCTAACAATTTTGTAGTTGGATAACCAATAATGTTTATGTGACTAGAGAATTAAAAGAAATTATCATCATATATAGTGAATCATCCTTGTTGAGTGTCTTTTCATAGAATAGGAATCAATCATCCATATTGAAGATGCCATTTTTTTAGAAAACAAAAACCATTAATGTAAACCTTTTATCATTCATTAATTGAACTAAAATAAATATTTACACATGAGTTATAATGGAACATAATAAAATAAATATTTATCATTCACCCTCATAGAGTCTAATAAATCTATGATAAACCATTTGTTTTCTTTAATGGAAACAAATTCACTTTTACCCACTTTTTATTTTTAGAAGACACTAAACTCCCTTATAATTTCACCCTTCTGGTAAGTATTAAACATCATTATATCCCTTTAAAAAATCTAAATGTCACAGAAATATTGTGCATCCATTTTGTCTTATAGGACTCTACTATAGATAAGTATACCATTTTTTATATTATTAGTTATGATAAACTCTATCATAACATCATTAATATATGTTTATAAAAATGGGAATATCACAATTCTCATGATTTTAGTTGAGAATAATGAAAATGTTTTTTATTAATGATAATATAGACATGGGTAATTTTACAAAAAGAATGTGAACTTGAATAATGAATGTTACTTATATGTATTTCACAAGATTTTTTGATTTTATGTCACATAACTAATTGATGATCGAATACAACAAATAATTGCACCACCAACCAAAGTGAAACCAGTGTATTGTTCTATTTTAGAAATTCAGGATTCAATCAATGAGATTGTGATTTGATTATTTTTTAGAGTTTCTGAATCAAGATACTAGATTCTATTTCCAATGGGTATTTGTTTGTTTTTTGATGTTTCACGATTTTATTTGATGTAGGTTTTTCTTTTTAATGGATTACTTCATAAAGTGGTCTCGGTTCATTTGATTTTGTGTTTCCTTTGACGTCATCCCCCCTTAATGACTATGATCTCTCTTTTCCAGTTTTTCTCTAATTGTTCTCTCATACACCATTTGGATTTGATGGTTGATTACAAAAATATTTATTCAAATATTTAAGCTAGATTATATGCATTTTTTAGGATTATATTGTTGTTTTATGCCACTTTATTTATTATTCTATCCAATACTAAGACCCTTTCTAGTAAGACAAATTTCATAAGAAATACGATTGGACTCTTCATCATATTTCATGAAACGTTTTTAATAATGTCACGTTTTTTGAAACAAAATATGTTATATCAAAGATGTGGAAACGGGTGGTGTACGAGGGGTGTCCAAGGGGGTTGGTGGGTGTGAGTGGCTGTCCACGGGGGTGGGGGTCAGTCCAGAGGGTTTTGGGGGTTGTCCGGGGGGGGGGGTGGGGGGCTGTCAAGACGGTTGGGGGTGTCTAGGGGGGTGTTGAAGGGGTATGGGTGGGGGTGGTGTCCATGAGGGGTGGGGGTGCTGTCTAGAGGGGTGGGGGGATGTCCTGAGGGTTGGGGGTGTCCAGGGGTGGTCCAATGGGGTGGGTGGGAGTGGGGGGTTGTCCAAGGGGGTGGGGGCCTATCCAGAGGGTTTTGGGGGTTGTCCGGGGGGTGGGGGGTGATTCTTAGGTTTACTCTATTTTCTCCAATTTTCTACCAACTATGTAGGCGGCATTGTTTTCTTTGATTTAATGAAATTTAAAACTGTTATATCTAATTATATTTTGTTTTAAAAATAATAATCAAGCATATTTTCTTAAATACCCATAGATTTGTTTTATATTTTAAAATTTTTTTACATTCAAATTATGATTTTTTCATATAAACATATATTTGTCTTATCTTAAAAATATATATTTTTTGTTGATATTTGTTATAGGTAATAATGAGTTGAAGTTGGATTACGGCACATCGAATGAGCAATGAATTTGAGGAAGTTGTTGATGCCTTTTTGGAATTTTCAAAACGAAATGTTCCAAGTAGTGACATTTTTTTCTGTCCATGCCAGAAATGTTTGAATATGAAGAAGTTGAAAAGTAGAGAGATAAAGGATCAAATGATTTGTCATCGTTTTAATCTGAGTTATAGCCCTTGGATTTGGCATTGTGAAACTGGATGGAATTTCACTGATGATGAGGATTCGCAAGATGGTAACTCTGATGGAATTGATGAAATGATTCGCGATATTGTAGCAGAACAAATTGAGATAGAACTGACAGTTGTGCGTCTATATGGTGGTGCTGAAAAACCATTATATCCTGGTTGTACAGATTTTACGGTTTTGTCGGTGGTGTTAAGATTGATAAACCTGAAGGCGAAACATTGATGGAGTGACAAAAGATTGACAGAGCTGCTACAATTGATGAAAGACATTCTTCCAAAAGATAACGATCTTCCAGTTTCACATTACAAAGCCAAGAAAATATTATGCCCGATGGGATTGGGATAGAAGAAAATACATGCCTATCCGAATGATTGCATTATATATAGGTAGGAATATGAATTTTTGACAGACTGTCCTAAATGTGGGACATCACGGTATAAGGTGAAAGAAAAATCACAGGCTGGTGTAGAGATTTCAAAGCACCCTTCAAAGGTATTTTGGTATCTTCATATAATTAATCGTTTCAAACGTTTATTTGATAATTCACTTGATGCACAAGGGTTAAGATGGCATGCTGAAGAGAGGGTATGTGATGGAAAAATACGTCATCCAGCTGATTGTCCACAATGAAAGAAAATTGATGTGCAGTATTCTACATTTGGAAATGAAATTAGAAATCTCAGACTAGGGTTGTGCATAGATGGAATGAATCCACACCGAACCCTCAGTAGCACACATAGTTCATAGACTATTTTATTGGTAATTTACAACCTCTCTCCTGATGTTTTTATGAAGTGAAAATATGTCATGTTGAGTATAATGATCTCTGGTCCAAAGCAACCCCGTAATGATATTGATGTTTACTTGTCACCATTGATTGATGATTTGAAACTGTTATGGGATGATGGTATTAGGGTGTATGATTCTTATAAAATGGAATATTTTGAACTCCATGCAGTGCTTCTGTTCACTATAAATGACTTCCCAGCGTATGGAAATTTGTCTGGATACAGTGTTAAAGGGCATAAAGCATGTCCAATTTGCGAACAACAGACTTCATATTGTCAATTGCATCATGGGAGGAAAACATTGTACCTGGGTCATCAAAAGTTTTTGCCTATGGAACACCCTTATAGAAGACTAAAAAAGGAATTCAATGGCGCACAAGAATTTGATACTGCTCCAAAACCTTTATCCCCTGATCTGTATTTTGAGAGGGTGAAAAACATTGATGTGACATTGGGACAGACACAGAAATCTGGTAATGATAGTAATATTTGGAAGAAAATGTCAATTTTTTTGAGCTACCGTATTGGAGGTATCATGAAGTTAAACATAATATTGATGTCATGCACGTGGAGAAGAATATCTGTGATTCTTTGATTGGAACATTGTTAGATATTAAAGGAAAGACTAAAGATGGGTTGAATGCAAGATTATACTTACTATCAATGGGAATACGTTTGGAGTTAGCTCCAACTCCTAAAGGAAGATGAACATTTCTTCCCCCGGCATGTCATACATTATCAAAGAGGGAGAAAATTAGCTTTTGTCAGTGTCTTCATGATACCAAAGTGCCTCAAGGTTATTCTTCTAATGTAAAATTTTTTGTCTCATTGAAGGACTTGAAGTTGATAGGTATGAAATCACATGATTGTCACGTCATGATGCAAGAAATTCTACCAGTTGCATTACATGGAATATTGCCCATTCGCGTCAGAAAGACTATAATGAAGTTGTGTTATTTTTTCAATTCAATTTGTAACAAGGCGATTGATGTGAATGCTTTGAACATTTTGGAAAACGATGCAATTTTTATACTTTTTCAATTGGAAATGTATTTTCCTCCAACTTTTTTTTGATATAATGGTGCATTTAATGATTCATCTGGTTCGATAAATAATGCTTTATGGACCTATATATCTTTGTTGGATGTATCCTTTTGAAAGGTATATGAAAATATTAAAGGGGTATGTTAAAAATCTATATCAACCTGAAGCCTCCATTATTGAAAAGTATATTTATGAGGAGGTAGCAGAGTTTTGTACGAGCTACTTGGCTGCGGCGCAACACATAGGTTTGCCTCCATCTCGCCATGAACGAGTTAATAATGAGGGAAAGGGGATTCGCGGCTTGAAAGTAAAATCATTGTCCGGTGAACAGATGAAGAAGGTAGAATCATACATCTTGAATAACATAGCTGATGCTCAACCGTATATCACATTGCATATTAATGAGTTGAAACAATGTCATCCAAAGAAGAAAGAAATGTGGATTTTGAATGAGCACAACAGAACATTTTTGTCATGGATTAAAAAGACTTTGCTTGGTAGATCAAATGTATCAGAGACATTAAAATGGATAGTTGGTGGTCCATGTTTAAATGTGATAACATGGTCCGGTTATGACATTAATGGTTATACATTTCATATGAAATCTCAGGACAATAGAAGTGCAGTTCAAAATAGTGGTGTATTGGTGTTTGCAGAAGCAATTCATTTTTCGAGTGCTAAGGACAAAAACCCAATTTCTGCATCAAGTGCATATTATGGAGTGATTGAAGACATATGGGAGGTTGATTACTTTAAAATTAAAGTTCCCATTTTTAACTGTAAATGGTTTAACGGTAAAAACAGTGTCAGACACGATGAATTTAGAATGACACTTGTTAATCAGAATAGATTGGAAGACACAGCTGATTCTTTTATAATGGCAACACATGGAAAAAAAATTCCTATGTAGTAGATCAATCAGATATGCAGTGGGCTGTTGTTTTACAAGGGAAAAACAATATGTTGGTGAGGATGAAGTTGATGAATATGCTGATTTATGTGAGATCCATACTTCCATAGAATGATTAACAGAACATAATGATGATCATGTTGAAGACATAGTTTGTTCCATAAGGAACGATCACGACGAAGGAATTTGGGAAAACAATCCATTTGTACATTCCTAAAATTACAGGTAACATATGTTTATTTCTTGTTTACATTTATTTTTTCCATAAATGTTAGATATTTTAAGTTTTTTATTTATTAAAACGTGTTTTAAAACAAAATAAGTATATGTTTTTGTTTGTTTTAAGTTTGTTTATTTTACTTTATCATGTTTATAACCATTACATGAATTATATATCTATTATTTTTGTTCACTGAAAATTATTTTACCATGTTTACCATTTTTACCAGGTTTACCATTTTTACCATGTTTACCATCTTGACCATCTTTACCATCTTTACCATCTTTACCATTGTTTAACATGCTTACCATATTACCAATGTTTACTATTATGTATCTTAGTACACTTTTCTATTTTCTGAATACAGCAGTATTAAAATATTTGAAGTTGTATATTTGTGAACTGACGTTTGTTTTTTTGATGTGAAGGATAATGACAGATCATTCAGATGATCAACCACATGATTCTGGAGAGGAGCATATTGCTGGTCATACCTCTAGGGATGAACATTTACATGATCCTATTACGACAAAGAGTTCAAAGGTTGGTAAACGTGGGTGCACACGTTTACCAAAATTATCACTTGCCCGTACGCAAGATCAGAGGATAGTCGTCGAGTTTGATGATGATGATATTCCTAGAGGTCTGAATGCAAAATATTTTAAGAGTTTTGTAGCAACTTAGTCTAAGAGAAAAGTAAGCATTCTGTTTGATGATTGGAGAAGTGTGGATAAAGCGATTATCTCTCAGTTGTGGGAGATGATTTTGGTAAGATCTTTTGTCATTGTTTGACTATTATTTTAATGTTTCTAGTATATATAATATGTTTAACCTCTTCTTTATCAGATGACATTTGATATTCCTGACACTGGAAGAGTCAGGAAGAAATGCTTATCGTTGGCTGCCAGGAGATGGAGGGATTTCAAATCAACCCTCTCATCTGATTTCATTTATGGTCATAGGAGTCATGACAATCCATGTCGTATATATCCTTTTATAGATGAACACACATGGAGACAGTTTTTTGAAAGTAGAAAAAAAACAGTCATTTCTGGTAAGGACAATGTAAACTTTTATAAACTTTCTTATATAAATGATTTTATTAATGTTTTGTTAATGATTTCTTATTCTTAAATTACAGCAAATAAGGAAAGATCATCAGGAGATCCAATCTAAAAATGTATACCCTCATTTTTTATCTCAGGGAGGGTATGAATTATTGGAAGAACAATTGATGGTGGAAAAATTTCAACAACTAAGAGCTGAGTCTTCAAGCTCTAGAGAGGTAGCCCCTCCATCCCCTCCATCTAGACATGAAAAATGGAAGACAACTCGGAAGGGAAAAAAGGGCAATATCTTTTGGAAGAATTGAGAATCGTAGCTGAGAGGATTGTAAGATATCTATTTTATTTATTTATGTTAACTATTTTCTTCATATAATTTCAATCATTACAGAAATGTTCAATTAATTAATACAGCACTCTCTTGAGGAGCAGAGTTCAGAGGGGACATTTACAGCTACTGGGAGGGAAGATAATTTATTTGCAGCATTGGGAAGGCCCGAACATCCTGGTCGTGTAAGAGGATATCCGACAGGTGTATCAGTAAGAAAAGTGTTTCCACGTTATTCAAATTCTAACATTGAGGGGGTTTATAAAAAAAATTGAATCCTTGGAGGCTGAAGTTCATAATATTATTGTGACGATGGAGGACAGGATTAGAGAGTCGGTGAAGTATATGTTTGCAGAAATGAAAAGATAATTTCAGACAGCAGCTCCCACTCCTCCACCTCCCCCTGCAGACCCCATTATTTATCCTCCACCTCCACCAGTAGCTCCCACCCCCCCACCTCAGCCTGCGGACACCATTTTTTATCCTACGCCTTCACCGCAGCTTCCTACTTATTGCGAGTTGTATGGTGATGATTCTCAACATCATATAGTAGAATATGGGTTGGTATATTGTATAGGAGATACAGTTCATCATCAATAATTAGAGGTAGAGAATCAAAGGGTCACTGTACATGATATTATAGATAGATCATCGAGGGTACCAATACCTACAGATGAGGTGGCGACAGTTGGACAGAGTATCGACCATTTTTTAATTTGGCCATGCAGACTTCTTCGACTCATTACCATAGAGGTATGAATGTTATATCTTTTATTTTATTTTTTATTAAAGTTGTTTTATCATTTTAAAACTAATATATTTTTCAATTTTTTTACAGGAATAATTCAAAGGTAAATAAATACTGTATAGACAACAAAAAAGACAAATGGATATGACATCAGATACAGATTCAAATGGTCTTCACAGATTGTCAAGATATTCACATTTGTTGTCAGTTTATTATGAGTTTCCAATGGAAGCTCATGTTTTTGGACGTGAAATAAGAGTGGGGATTATAAAAACTGATATCATGGAGCTTGTTACTGGAGATAAGTTGGGCATCAACGTGGTGAAATTTTTTTCCATGTAAGTCATAACACCTTTTCCCTGCATTATATTTATTAAAAATGTATACTTATGTATGTTTTGTATTAGGTATCTTTATAAAATTTGTGAGAGAAATGAGCTGACAGAAGTATATGGATTCATGGACCCTCAATTGATTTCCCCTGAAGCATGTGCATTGAATGGGGAAAAAAGAATGGTTTATATTGCTGAATGATTTGAAAAGAATATAATCACACAATGTTGGATGATTCCTTTTTGTGAGAGGTATGAAACACATTTCTCTCAAACAGTTAATTATCTTTTAACATAAAAAACCACTAACGTCAAATTTCCTTTTATCAGTGATCATTGGATGTTAGGGGTTTTTTGCCCAAGGGATAAAGCCCTTTATTGGATATGCTCTGTCCATGGTGATGTGCGGGATAGTTTTAAGAATATATTTGAAAAGTAAGCTTCAATTTCTCAATAGTTTTATATATTATAATGAATTTTAAATTTACCCCATTCGTATTATTTTCTAACAGTGCATGGGCCTACTTTCGAATAAACACAAAGAAAAGAGGTGCAAAGATAAAATATGTAAATGCGAAGGTAAATATCCATTTATAATCTGTACTTTTTGATTTATTACATAACAATAATATATTGAATTTACACTCATTCAAATAGAATTGTCATGAACAACAAGGCCTCATCGAATTCAGATATTATATGTTAAGATTTATGTATAAAATAATAACAACTGGGACAGTTGTGAATTTTTACCTGGTACGATTTCCTCTTAAATGTTGCCATAATATTTTAATTTGATTTATTCATTATACACGTTAACTAATTTATTTTTCATTTGTAGATTTTTGATGACCCTAAACCCTATACTACTGAAGACATCAAACACTTACAAGTGGAGTGGTCAAATTATTTTACAGGTTTGATTGACTTTTAGTTGTTTGTAATGTAAAATGTAATTTTGAATATTTTCATTGTAATTTTGTATTTGGTAGTTGTTTAGGTTTTATTTGGTTTTTTTTGAAGTTGACAGCATAAGTTTTGAATGTTATATAAGTGAATGTTTAATTTTTCTCTGCTTCTTATTTTGGTTTACTTATGATGTTTTTTCTGGTATGGATTTGGGTTTGTGGGGGAGGGGTTCTAAGGGTGTGGGGGTGTGTTCAATGGGGTTGGGGGGTGTCCAGTGGTCTGGGAGGGCTGTCCGGTGGGGTGGGGGGACCGTCCAGGGGGGTGGCAGGGCAGTCCAGGTGTGTGGGAAGGCGGTCCAAGGGGTGTGGGAGTGTTTCATAGGGGTGGGGGGGGGGGGTATACATGAGGGTAGGGGGGATGTCCAGGGGTGTGGTGGGGGATGTCAAGTGGGGTGAGGGGTGATGTTCAGGCAGGTGGGGGGTTATCGAGGGGTGTTTGGGCTGTCCGGGGGTAGGGGCAGTCTAGGAGTGTGGTGGGGGCTCCAATGGGGTGGGGGAGGGCTGTCCAAGGGGTATACATGAGTGTGGGAGCTCTAATGGGGTGGGGGAGGGCTGTCCAGAGGGTATACATGAGGGTGAGGGCTCCAACGGGGTGGGGGAGGTCTATCCATGGGGTATACATGAGGGTGGGGGCTATCTAGGGGGTAAGTTTTATATGTTATCAATGTACATGCTTAATTTTGATCTACTTCTATTTTTGTGGTACAATTTCTTGATTTGTTTTCTGGTTGATTCTGGTGGAGAGCAGATGACTACATTCAATTTTTTTAAAAAAAGAAATTGGGTTTATCACATCGATTATTTAATAACCGACGTGATAAAAGGCCTGGGAAATGGTTTATCTCGTCGGTTATTTAATAACCGACGTGATAAAAGGCCTGGAAAATGGTTTATCACGTCATTTATTTAATAACCGACATGATAAACCACCTCCCCCCGGTTTATCACGTCAGTTATTTAATAACCGACGTGAAAAACACCCCTCCCCCCAGTTTATCATGTCTGTTATTATATAACCGACATGATAAACCCCCCTCACCCCAGTTTATCACGGCGGTTATATAATAACCGACGTGATAAACCCCCCTCCCCCGGTTTATCATGTCGATTATTCAAAAACCGACGTGATAAACCCTCTTCCCCCCCGGTATATCACGTCGGTTGTTTAATAACCGATGTGATAACCACCCCCCCAGTTTATCATGGAAGTTCTATAATAACCGACGTGATAAACCCCACGCCCCTGGTTTATCAGGTCGGTTATTTCATAACCGACGTGACAGACCATTTCCCCGTCCTTTTATCACGTCAGTTTTTTAGGAACCGACGTGATAAACCATTTTCCAGGCCTTTTATCACATCGGTTATTAAATAACCAATGTCATAAACCCTTCACATTTTATTTATCACATTAGTTCTAAAATAACCGATGTCATAAACATCGCGATTTTATGTTTTTGACGTCGGTTTTAAAATAACTGACGTCAAAAACATTATTTATAACGTCGCCCGTATTAACGTCGGCTAGAAACCGACGTAAAAAATGAAAAATAACCGACATAAAAAATGTTTTCTGCACTAGTGTTGTCAGGAAAAAGAACGGAAAGATTAGAGTCTTTATCGACTTCCGGTATCTCAAGCGTCACTATCCGAAGGATGATTTTTCCCTTCATGTGACAAACTTGATGATAGATTCTACGACTGGATTCCAAGCCCTCTACTTCATGGATGGGTACTCCAGGAATAAAAAGATTCGAATGGCCCCTGAGTACGAGGATTCAACAGCCTTCTAGGTGCCATAAGGTATGTTTTGTTACCAGGTCATGCCCTTCAGCTTAAAGAATACAGGTGCCAACTATTAGCGTTCCATGCATCACATATTCAAGCCAATCCACGAGACATTGGGGGAATGCTATGTGGATGATATGGTGGTCAAATATCACTAATTCCAGGACCATCTCAAGGACTTTGAGAAAGTGTTCGGATTCCTCCGTCCCCGCCACCTAAAGATGAACCCATTGAAATGTGCATCGGGGTTAACTCAGGTAAGTTCCATTGCTTTTTTGTCAGATACCGGGGTATTGAGATTGACCATGAGAAGATCAAGGCCATCATCTAGATTTATCCCCTGATCAACATTTTGGAGCTTTGAGGTTTTCAAGGCCACTTAGCCTACAAATGTTGATTAGTTATGAATCTGGTATGGAAGTGTAATCCCTTTTCTCAGATCATGAAGAAAGGCACCACTTATGAGTAGGATGAGGAGTTCCATACCATGTTAGAGGAAATCAAGCAGTATCTGCTCCAACCTCTGGTCTTAATGTCACCATCTCTAGAATTCCATTTTTCCTTTATGTGACTACTGTGGAATGATCTATCGGCATCATTCTCACCCAGAAGAACAATAAGGGGACTGAAAATACCCTCTACTACCTCAGTCGTATACTCATCGATATAGAGACCAGATCCCCCCCCCCCTTTGAAAAGAGATTCCTTGCACTGGTGTTCACATTACATAAATTGCAACATTACTTGCAACCCTACAAGGTATAGCTGGTGTCTCAGGTAGACTCACTGAAGTACATTCTGAACTGCCCCATGTTGGTTGGCCATCTGGCTCGGTGGGCAGTGATTATCAACAGTTCGATATCAGGTTTGTCCCTCAGCAAGCTATTAAGGGGCAAGCATTGAAAGACTTCCTTACTGCGCATCTGGCTCCTGGTGACTAGTCCTTGGATCTTGATTTACTTGATGAGGAGATCCTATTGGTAGACCAGGCCATGTCATGCTGGAAGATGCACTTCGATGGTGCTTCACGAAGCCCCACCGACAGGAGGCTCAATGATCCCAGACTCAACAGGATAGTCTTAGGTATCATATTTATTTCCCCGACACAATCCATTCTTACATACTCATTCCTATTATCATAAGGTTGCAGCAACAATGAGGCAGAGTATCAGGTTCTTATCACTGGCATTGATCCAGCCATCAGGATTGATGTGCCCCATTTCCAGGTGAATGGGGATTTTGAACTAGTCATCAAGAAGATCAACAGTTAATACATTGATAGAAAGCCAGAATTCGTACCATAGTTGGAGCACACTCTCCATATAATGGCCCAGTTCCCATCTCGGTCGGATGTCACACATGTCCCTTGATCTCAGAAAGGTCGAGCTGATGCCGTGCCAGCCTGGCTGCATCAGTTGCAGAACCCGAGCCAGATGATCTGATTATCCACGTGGCACATCGAAGAGTCATTTCTCCCATCACCCTAGATGATGATGACAGTCTGATGGTGAGCAATCTTACCGTCGACGCCTCCATGCCCGGACCCCCAGATGCAGTGGGTGAAGTGACTCCTAACTAGAGAGCCCCCTTTGTTGAGTATCTTTAATATGGTTACCTCCCGGTTGATCTGGCCCAGTGCTAGCGAATCCGACTCCGCACACTGTAGTTTACCCTCCAGAGTAGTCCCAGTCCTGAGAATATCTACTACAAGAACATATTAAATGGTGTTCTCCTCTACTGTATCCAGGGAGTCAATATTTCTCAGGTCATGCAGGAGGTTCATGCCGGCTCCGGCGGTGCCTGCCAAACTAGGCTGAAGCTATCTCACCAGATCCAGAGACTGGGGTACTTTCGGCCCTCAATGATCCATGATTTCATTGAGGTCACCAAGAGATGTCAAGCATTAAAAATTCATGCTAACTTTATGAATTGGCCTCCATATCCTCTCTACACTACCAAGTACTCTTTGCGCTTCTCAGTCTAGGGACTTGAAGTCATAAGACCATATCTACCGGTGACAGCCCACCAATTTCGGTTCATCCTGACCGCTACAGATTTCTTTTCCATGTGGGAAGAGGCAGTTCCACTCAAGGAGGTCATGGCCCAATCCATTGTTGAATTTGAGAGTTCCAACATCATTGACCGATTTGGAGTACCTCATGCCTTGCTCACCGAAAAGGGCACCATCTTCCGAGCTTCCGAGTTAATGAAATTGTACGCCAAGTAAAACATCTATTCTAACCATACCACCCACTTCCACAATCACAATAATGTGAAAATCGAGGTGTTTAATAAGACCCTCTCTAACATTTTATAGAAAATTGTTGGACATAACAAGAAGAGTTGGTCAGACAAGCTCCCCAATGCCCTCTGGGTATATCGGACGATGACTCGTATTTCCACAAAAGTGACCCCATATTTCCTAGTATATAGAACATAAGTTGTCCTGCCTATCGAGATTCAGTTTCCTTCATTACGCCAAACAATCTATGATTAGAAAGCGCCAGATAATGTAGCTGAAATTCGACTGGATTAATTGGAAGCACTTGATGAGAATAGGATTCATGCCCCACACAATCTGGAAAGGCGTCAAAATAAGATATCTAAAGATTTTAACAAAATGGTTTTCCTCTTCTCTTTCCTACAAGGTGATTTTGTTTTGGCCATCAATATACCAATGATACCTGGCAGGAAAACACCCATGTTAGAGCCCAATGGGGAAGGGCCTTTTGTTGTTCACAAGGTTTACCCCAATAGTGCATACTCACTGGTGACCATGGATGGTGAGCGTAATACTCCTCCAACCAATGCCAAATTTCTCAAGCAATACATTTCCAGAGCCTGCTAGTGCTGTATGACCCTAAACAATCTGGTCCTGTATGACCCTAAACTGCTTCGTCCCATATGACGTTAAAGTATTCGTTGTCCTGCAAGACGTTAAACTGTATGGGTCCTCCAAAACTACGTAAGGCTTGATTCCCATCCTTATGGGATATGTAGGAATGCTCGGATGATCGGTCTTGAGTCCAACACCCAAACTCTTGTCTTTTACTATCCCCCATGGTGGTTGACCTCTTGGAGGATCCTTAAATGATGTAGAAAAGTATTATTTAGAACCACTCATGTCAAGACTACATCAGTCGCACCATGTTCCCCCCTCCCGTTTCTTCTATCCTACCACATCCTCACCGCATGACATTAAACTGCATGGATTTTAATAATAATGTACAACTTGGCTCCAATACTCATGTGATACGTAGGAACGCCTATGAATTTTGTCTATTGGTCTATCCTGAACATCAGAATTCCCCCTCGTGTCAAGATAGATGGTATGGTACATGATTTTTCCCCTATTAACTTTGAGCTCATCTCGATCCCACCATACATCCTACTCCCTGGAGATGTTCATCACTTTCACCACTATTCATGATGTTAAAATTAATGGGCACAACTATGCTTCACCCACTCCTTTGATTGGGACTCTGTCATCTTTCACATCCAAAAGGTCCCACGACTAGCATGGATGCTCGGCCTAAGGGATCTCATGCTACTTTGGACTAACGCTCTCGAGGATGTTGAGCAAAAAATTGACACAAATCCCGCATTGAGAATATATTCACTGGTCGATGCTCATTTTTTGTTCCCATTTATGTCACACTATAAGGAAACTGTGTTTCGAACATGGTAAGTGGATATCCTCTGTTGTTTTCACCACCCCCATAGATCCCAAACATTTAGTGTGGTGGTTCATTCTGCCCACTGCATCTTCAAGTTGCGACTCCCTTCACGCGATGCCACCTATCATACCCTTATATGATTTGGAATGCCGAATCATTCTCCTTGTTTCCCACACTGAGCACTTCTCATGTGGGATTAGGAGCTGTGATGTGGTGGTAATCACACAAGAGGTCATATGGATATAGTTGGTCGGGACACCCAGCCTCAATTCCTTTGAACCCTTCTGGCCCCTCGACCAAGTTCTCATTTGGGATTGTGTGGTGCAGTGTGGACTCATGTCCTCATTCATGTCAGGCAATTTAGCCAAGCCCCACATATCCCCTTGAGATATCCCTTCTGTAATTTATCATATGTTCTGTGATCACAGGCCCTCCCATGCTTGACATGCCCTATCATTTGGGTTTCTGTCACCCCATATATCTTGAATGGCCCCTGAATGGGATGGATGCTCGGCCCAAGGGCTCTCCAACCATTATGAGCTAACACCCTTGAGGATTGCGACCGAAAAATGGATACAAGTCCCGTGTTGTGAATACTGTCAGTGGTTGACACCTAATGGTTTGACCTGAATTCTAGTCACAAAAGGGTGGGTACTGTATTGCAAACCTAGTCAACATTTGTCCTCAATAATCGTTGTTGGTTTGTAGTCTTCCATAAACATGATGATTCACCCTTTCTGTCCCATGCATACGACATTAAACAAGGCATATACTGTCCTAGTACTATGACCCTAAAATAAGACCCCTTCCATCCTCACTAAAAGATGTTAAACTATAAGCTGGACATGACACTCCTTCCATGGCCCTGACTCAGGCCCATGGGCCTTATAGGGCTTGCCACCCAAGTTATCACTTAGGGTTGTACGGTGTGGTTTGGGATTATGTCCTCATTCGTGTCGGGTTGCTCTCCGTGCCATACACATCTCTGAACGAGATACATTACCCCTACCTTCATCCTCACTACAAGATGTTAAACTGAAAACTGGCCAGGACATTCTTTCTAAGGCCTAGCCTCAGGCCCCTTGGCCTTTTCGAGCCCCCAGCCCAAGTTTTAACTCATGATTGCAAAGTGTGGTATTGAATTATATCCCCATTCATGACAGGTTACTCTCTTCACTATACACCTCCCTTGTTTGGGGTAGCTTACCATCTTGCGTCCTTGCCGCATGACATTAAACTGCACATTACACTCCTCTAGAACTACATGTGGTTTTATTCCAATCCTCATATGATATGTAGGAATGCCCGACCATTTCTTATATTGGATCATCCCCATCTCATAGAGATCGCCCTATTATCTAGGCACCTTGGCCTGCATTCTTCAATGAGAGGTATATATGGGGCGGTATGTGATTATGTCTTCATTCACGGCGGGATTGTAACAACCACCCTATGTATCTCTTTCTCATGATAGTTCTCCGTCTCTTTGTTCTATACTCATCTTTTCAAATTGGGTGCTCTCAAGTTGAGCCCCTCGACCCTCTATAGTGGTTCACCAATGTGCCCAAGAGTACTCTGGTTTAGCGCCAGGAGTGTCAGATTCTATGTAAATGTAAGAACCCGAATCATCGTTTCAGTTATGTTTTCCCTTTTTTGGTGTTTTTGGGAAAAAATAATGTTCTGGAAATTTTTGAAGAAAACGCCATGTACTTTCTGAGTACATGCCATGTACTCTTTTCCCACTCGAAGTTGTGTGCTAGTTGTGTCCTGGCCACACACACGGTGTGTAGGGGTGACGTGGAGGCCGATATTGGTGAATTATGGAAAGACCTAGTACACGCCATGTACTCTAAAAGTACACCCCGTGTACTTTCTTTTTTTTTCACTAAACGCACCAGGGTCGCGCCTGACGCACATAAACGTCTTCTTCTAGGTTCTGTTCATCTGAGAGCACCAGTGATCCATGAATCTTCAAAGAGCCCCTGCCTCCCCATCCGTTCTCCGATTCGAGCACGATCGATTGCGTTGGAATCGCAGTAGTGATTTCTTCCTTCTTCTTGAGGGTTGTTTTTGCACTTCCTCTTCTTTCACAAGTTTCCATCAGTTGAATGTTTTGTGCATTTTCGTAGATCTTCTCCATTCTAAGGAGAATCAATCTTCGTGGATCAAGTATATTTATCTCCTTGAATCTAGGTAGGTGGTTTGTGCCTTTCTGTAGAATGTCTTTGAGTATTTTTTGCAAATTTCCACCAATACCCTTGAACGTGGTATTGCGTGTTCCTATTTTTCCCCTGTTATTTGCCTGCATTTCTTGATCGCTTGAGTAGATGTATTTGCCTATGAATTTGGTAGTTTTTATTGTAATCTAGATGTTTTCCATGCTTGTTTTTCTTGTTTGGAGTTTTTCCAGTTGCCAAGGCTAGTTATAGGATAGTGAAACTATTGCTTTGTTATGTTGTTGAGCCTTATAATGATGGCCTAGTAGTTCATGAGGTTTACTTGGATGATACATGTGTGCTATGCATGCTTATTTTACACAGGGCTATGAGAACCTAGTGTAGCGGACCATAGGAGGAATGGACGGAAGAGCTTCTCCAGAGTGTCCTTAATTACGATGCGATACCACATGTGGAATTGATGTTGAGTGCTTCCTCAGAGAGTCTATAGTTCCTCGACGAGGGCCATAGGGGGAATTGACATTGAGTGCTTCCCCAGAGATCCATTAGTATGATACGAGACTATATGGGAAATTGACAGTGAGTGCTTCCCCAGAAAGTCTATTCATTAGGTGAACTAGAGGGGTGAGACTGTGTGTGCCTCCCAGGGGGTTGCTAGTACTTATAGGTTGAACCATAAGGGTTAGGTTGTGAGAAATACCTAGGGGGTTACCTTGTTTTACTTATTGATTGTTTATACTTGTGTATTTTATATGCTAGACTGTAAATTGTAGCTGCTATGTATTTTCCTTTTTACTGTTCCAGTACCTTAATTGCCATGTATTCATTGACTATTAGGCATAAATCTTTTGGTGGTTGTCTACTGGGATTTTATCTCACACCCTATTTAGGCCATGCTTTTGGGGCCAAGAAGACTTCGTTGTTGCAGGTATAGATAAGGGCAAGCACCCTTCTACTTGAGGTTCTTGATTGCACTAGAGCTGGAGAGCATGAGACCAAGACGAGGCTCGCAAAGCTGAGGAGTTACATGTTTTCTTTTGCACCTTTATTTATAAGTTTTATTTCATCAAGTTGGTTTGTTTACTGATTTCCATAGACATTTGTACCATGTTGCACCATTATTATTTTATACATTCCTTCTGCTATTTAGTTCAGTTGTTGTATGATGTTTATTGTTTCTGCTATTGTGTCCAGTTGTTCTTCTGTTGTATCCTTTACCGAATGAGGTCATAGTTTACCCACCAACTCACCAAGGCCCTCGCTTCTAGTCGGCAGCCTTTGGCGTTTGGGGAAACGTGCTTGAGGTTATTTTGAGAACCGGGTACGGGGCGCCTCTGGGTGGATTCCGGAACCGGGACGTTACAAAGTGGTATCGGAGGAGTTTCTTCTCTCTTGATTTACTGTTTGGAGCCTTTAACCAGGGATAGGATGGATTTAGTTCTTGGTATTAAGTTGTGCTTGGGAGTATCTATCCTGTGTACAAGGAAATGCCATACTACCTCGATTATTGCAGTTTACTAGTTTTGAGATTTTATTGTTGATATGATTTCATCTAGAGTGATTCACATGACTTGTGCTGTTATTGTTTTGATATTACAGTTCTATTTCTATCATAACCGGATGAGATGAGGGTATTCCGTCTCATGCATCATATAGGCACTTGTAGAAATCACGTGCCATGAATTCTTGCCATGCCATCTAGGATGCATTAGCAATTTCATGCTGTTGTGATAGTCGTTGTGTAGATTATGCATGCTGTTGTGATAGATGCTTGATAGAATATCTGATGTTATATTAGGGAACTGTTTGTTTCGTGCTTTGTATAAAGTGAATGCCAAATTTTGGTTCTTGAGGTGTTATGGGCCCTCATTGATTGGAGCATGGTGGATCATGATCCCATTTTCTCTTTTATATGACTATGGGAGATGCCAAGCATTGATTCATGGGGAGTATGGGCCCTCACAGATCCGAATTTGGCACCTCTTTGCTTTGTTTTCAGTGTTTCTGGGCTTCTGTGCATTTTCTGAGCTACTACCCCAAAAAACCCAGAATACACGGCATGTACTTTTGGATACATGCCGTGTAGTTTTCAGGCCGTGTCACTGACCATGTGAGAAGAAAAACGATGTCGTGAAAGAAACTTCTGGATCACACCGTGTACGGTAGGTACACGCCGTGTAGTAGTGAGCCGTGTACCCGACCGTGTCACTAACAACACGAGTTGGGGAAGCTCGTGTCATACACACCGTGTGTCGTATGAACACTCCATGTATCCTTATCCTCAGTACTCAGACGTGTCATAAAAAACACAGGACGATGTTCTCTCCTCCTATACACGCCGTGTAAGGTTCATCCGTGTACTTGGCTGTGTCGCCAACAACACGGGTCGAGAAAATCTTCAAGTACATGTCGTGTTTGTTCGGAACACAACGTGTCGTCTTAGCCGTGTAGCCGACCGTGTAACTAAAAACACGGGAAGTGGAACCTTATCCACTACATGCCATATCTGCAGGGAACAAGCCGTGTAGTCTCAGTTTAAGAAAACCGTGTGGGCTAGCCATGTAAAGAGACTCAGGCAGGGGAGTAGAGTTCAATTAAACACCGTGTGTGGGAACAACACGCCGTGTAGACTAAGGTTTTACACGACCAGGAGTGTTAGTGTTTCATTCCCACATTTATGGTTTAAGTGCACACGCTGTGTAGTTTTTGTACACACCATGTAGTCGTGTATTAAAAAACTCAACCTTTTTTTTCTCTTATTCCCATTTTGTACTCTTGTGTTCTCTGTCTTTGTTAACCCTGATCTAAGGTGTGCTTTTGATCTATCAGAGTTATGCCTCCTAAACATCCTTCATTTGTGTGTCAGTTTCCAGACGGTGATCATACACCGGATATGGCTGACCAGGGACCTCCTGCCGATCCTCCAGTCGTGCCAGCCTTGGCACCGGCTATCATCCCAGCTGCGGGCGCTAATGTGCAGTTCAAGGAAGGCATTATGAGGATGATGCAGAGCGCCGCCTCCTGCCACGACTATGGAAGACTTGACGTGGTTTTTCCAGCAGCATTACCCTCATACTTTCTTGGGAGAAGTAGGACCACAGGCTGTAGAGTCATTGCTGGAAGCCATGCTGACTATCTTCGAGCATCTGGAGACGTCTCCAGAGAGGCGGGTCAAGCTCGCTACCTACATGCTCTGAGACTCCTCCAAGAGGTGGTGGGACATGATCTCACTGGTGGGTCATCAGTATGTTATGGAGTGGGAGGAGTTCCATCACATGTTCTATGACTACTTCTACCCGGAGACCCTGATGTCCGAATGATCCTGGGAGTTCATGAGCCTAGAGCATGGTACTCTTTCAGTTATGGAGTACTCCTCTCATCTCACTGAGCTGCAGCGTTTCACACCCGTCCGAGATGGAAGTGGGGTGTTCTTAGCAAGGAGGTTTGGGGATGGTATCAGGCGGGAGATCCGCTCGTAGGTGAATATCTTCTAGTTGACTTCCAACACTTCCATCGTCAAACATGCGCTGATTGCAGAGCGCAATCTGAGAGACTCCGGAGCTGCGATCCAGGGAAGTTCTGCTTCCAGAGCTAGTGTTCCTCCAGTTGACAGCAGGAAGTGCCATAGGGAGCCTACACGTGGTGATCTAAGGAGGCGAGATACATCTTCAGGTAGCCAGGTTGTATGCTACTAGTGTGGAAGGGCAGGGCACATGAGGTCGTAGTGCTAGAGAGACCCAGTGGAGTGCCGATCTTACGGCAAGATGGGCCACCATCAGCATTTCTGCCTGGTGTTCTCACCAATTGTTGGTGACGAGGGTTCTTCCAAGACTCCTTGTTCAGGAGCAGCACCACCAGTTTCACACCAGTCGGGGAACTGGAGTTATTTTGACCGTTCAAGCCGAGGTGGAGGTCAAGGTCATGGAAGTCAGTCACCAGTCCCTCAGCACCAACAGGGAGGTTCAGCTCAGAGTGGTCACGTAGGGTCACAGGGCCACGGGGCAAGCCATACCTTTGCGATGGATCAGACTTATCAAGAGCAGGATCTCGGACCTTCTACCATTCGAGGTAGTATTTTAGTATCCTATGTTTTATCTTCAGCTCTTTTCAATACTGGTACTACGAATAACTTTATCTCTGTTGCTGTTGTGGAGATCCTGGGGCTCTGTATCTTTTCTTCTGCTGAATCATTGACACTAGAAACCCCTTTGAAGATGAGGACATCTAGTGTACGCCAGTGTAGAGAGTTCCCTCTCTAGGTTGTAGGGTATTGTTTCTCATGGGATCTCTACATCCTAGAGATGACGGGCTATGATGTCTTTCATGGAATGGATTGGCTAGTTCCCTTCCAGACAGTCGTCGACTGTTATCGCTGCAGGGTCAGTTTCATCACAAGAGAGAGTGAATCCTTTATTCATAGAGGCGAATGGGACATTCGGGCGAGTCGAGCCAGACTTGAGCATCTCGGTCTAAAAGGGGTGACGGCCCAAATTGATTTTCTTTATCTGGATGATCGGGGGACCCCACAGTTAGACTTTCCTCCAGTGGTGGATCGCTTCAGGGATGTCTTTCCAGAGGAATTTTTAGGCTTTCCTCCGGATCGTGAGGTATAATTCTCTATTGAGCTCGTTCCAGGAGTGGAACCGGTGTCCATTCCTCCCTATAGGATGGCCACACCTGAGTTGCAGGAGGTGAAGAAGCAGTTTGAGGAGTTACAAGAAAAGGGTTTCATCCGACCCAGTACTTCTTCTTGGGGTTCCCCTGTCCTGTTCATGAAGAAGGCAGACGGTACCCTTCGGCTTTGTGTGGATTATTAGAAGCTGAACCAGTTGACGGTTAAGAACCGATATCCCTTTCCGAGGATTGATGACCTTTTTGATCAGCTTCGATAGCCTCAGGTGTTATCGAAGATTGATTTGATGTCCAGTTATCATTAGTTTCATGTTAGACCATCAGATATACCTCTGAAAGCCTTCAGGAGTAGGTATGGTCTTTACGAGTATACAGTCATGTCGTTCGGTCTCAAAAACGTACATGCAGTTCTCTTGGCATGGATGAACCGAGTGTTCCATCCTTACTTGGATTCCATTGTCGTGGTCTTCGTGGACGATATCTTGGTGTACTTTCACACTCGACACGACCATGCCACACATCTTGAGATCATTCTGAGTACACTGAGAGAGAATCGTATTTATGCTAAACTCTCGAAGTGCCACTTCTGGATGAATCAGATACACTTCTTGGGTCACGTCAACTCAGAGGCAGGAGTATCAGTGTACCCAAAGAAAGTGAGAGCTGTAGTTTCCTGGGAGCAGCTGAAGGATGTCTTTGAGGTACAGAGCTTCCTAGGGCTGGCTAGATACTGCAGACGCTTCATTCGGGACTTTTCTCGTCTAGCAATACCTTTGAATGGTCTGACCATGAAGGGGGCAATGTTCTTATGGTCAGATTCTTGTGAGTCATCCTTTCAAGAGCTGAAAGGGAGGTTGATGTTAGCACCGATACTTGTGTTTCCAGAGCCCTACACTGTTTACTGTGATGCTTCAGGTATCGGGCTGGGAGCTATGCTTATGTAGTGAGATGGAGTCATTGCGTATGGGTCTCGGTAGTTGGGGCCACATGAGAGGAACTACCTAACGCACAATCTGGAGTTGGCAGCTGTTGTTCATGCCTTACACTGTTGGAGACACTATCTTTTGGGAGAGCACTTTGTGGTTTTCACCGACCATAAGAGTCTCAAGTGTATCTTCACTCAACATGATCTGAATCTGTGGCAGCGTAAGTGGGTCGAGTATCTTCAGTATTTTGATTTTGAGCTTGCCTATACGCCGGGAAATGGCTACTCAGTGGTAGATGTGTTGAGTAGGAGAACGCATATTCAGGCAGTTCAGGAGGACAGCAGGGAGTGGAAGCTTATGGCTCTGTTCTCTGAGATTCATCTGGAGGTGCACGACAGACATGGACAGACATTTATATCTTCTGCAGCTGTTACCTCTACACTACTTGATCGGGTACGAATGAGGCAGCTATCAAACTCAGAAGGCATAGTTCTACGGGATAGTGTGTCATGAGAGGACCCTCTTCCTGGATGGACAATGGACAAGGATGAGATCTTGCGTTTCCAGAGACGCGTATGGGTGCCAGCAGACATACGTGAGGAGCTGATGCTGGACTTTCATTCCTCAGTTTGGGTAGTTCATCCTGGCGTCACCAAGATGTATCGGGATCTTCATCGCCAATACTAGTGGCCAGGTATGAAGAGGGATGTTGCTGGTTTTGTCATGAGATGCTCTACCTATCAGTAGGTGATGGCAGAACATCAGCAACCAGCATGCCTTTTTCAGCAGTTACCCATTCCGAAGTGGAAGTGGAACGATGTCGCAATGGACTTCGTGACCGGATTGATGAGGTCGCCTCGAGGGAACGATGTTGTTTGGGTTTTCTTCGATAGGCTTACAAAGGTTTTTCACTTCTTACCGATCAAGGAGACCTTCAGTGTCGATGATCTGGGATGAATTTACATCAGAGAGATCATTCATCTATATGGAGTTCCACACTCCATTGTTTCAGCTAGGGATGCGTGCTTTACCTCTCGGTTCTGGCAGGGGCTTCAGAAGTCCTTGGGTACATAGGTTCTTTTGAGTACAACATACCATCCCCAGACTGATGGCCAGTCTAAGCGCACGATCTAGGTGCTTGAGGATATGCTCTAAGCTTTCATTATAGACTTTGGAAGATAATGGTAGAATCAGATTCCTCTGGTGTATTTCTCCTACAACAATAGTTTTCAGGCAACCATTGTAACACCTGAGACTTTTATGTTATATAAATCATCACAGGAATCTTTTTCTACACAACACTTACTTGGCTTACTTTACACGCAATCGCGACCTTCCTCGATAGCTTGCGTCGTACGCAATACCGAGTTTCACTAAACAACAATATGCTATTAAAACTAGCCGTTATGAATAGTAATAACCAATTTTTGAAATTTTATAAATTTTAGTTTTCAAAATGGACTTCATTTTTGGACTCAGAATATCGAAATTAGCCTAGGGTGAAATTTTGGTATTTTTCTGAAAACTTTCAATTTTTTGATGAATAGTGAAACCACTAAGTGGTAGGTTAAAAACTGAATTTTGCATAAAACTTAATTTTACCGCTTCTGTGAATGGAATTTCAAAAATCCGAGAGACACGGTTAATATCAAGGACTAAAATGTGGTTCAATGAGATGAAAATATTTTTTTGGTGAATAGTAACTTTTTACTATTTTTACCGCGGTTAATAGTAAATAGGGTAACTAAGGGTAAATATGATATCAATATTACCCTAACAAATGTCCTAATTCTATTGGACAAGTGTATTTCGACCAAAGACAAACTTAGGAATAAAATATGACTATTTAGGCCCACTTGGGTTAGATTAGGACATTTATTATTAATTTATTTAAAGAAGGGTTAAAAGAGTTAAAATCAAAGTTTATTTACTAAAACATTTTTAATATGGGGTTATACATAAGATAAATTCGATTGTAAATATTCATTAGAAAGCTAAAAAGATTTCCTACATGATGGTATTTTATTTGTAATTTTTAGACATCAAATAAGTTAATTTATTTATGACACAAAGATGATGCAGTAATTATCTTGTTAACGAAATATTGACATAATTGATGTTATAAACACCAAAATAAATGTAATTTGACACTTTTTATGAATTCCACTAATTTTCTAGGTTACTATGATATATTAGTGTTGATTTAATCAATTTGGATCGAACATATAATTCTGTTATGACTTTTACAAAAATCATATATCAAATAGTGTCAAAATTGACACAAAATAGTTTTTAAATCAAATATTATATTACTAATTGTTATTTTATTCCTAAAAATCTAAGGTTCGGCCAAATGACTTAGATAAGGATATATATATTAATAATAAACAATTTGGGGTTCGTTTGGCATGTTATAGTAAGTGTATTAACCATATAGTGAAAGAAAACAAAAAGACATGGTAAAAGTTAAATTATTTAACTTAGAGTTAAATCTAATTGATAAGGTTAAAATAATATCCTAAACTTGTCTAAATTCTATTGGTTGATAGGATTTAGACCCATCCCCACTTTAGCTTCGAAATAAGACCCTTTGGAACCATTATAAACCAATTTTGACTTTAATATAAAATAATATTTTGAGATATTCCTAAGGTGCCCCTCTCCTCCCTTATAAAAGGGCACCTCCTCCCCCTCCTCCTCACACCAAATTGAGCACTCAAGCTCGGACAACCCCTGCCATTTTCTCCTCTCCACTTCCCTAGAATAATCCTAGAGGTCCTGGTCTTCTCCAAAGACCAATCTTAGTTCCTTAAGTGGAGGATTCAAAGAGGCGTTCCAAAGAAAAGGTAATATCCATTACCGATCTTTTCAATTTCTTTCTTCTTCAAACTTCTTCTTCTTTAGTTGTTTCATGATAAAGTAATGACATCAGTATTACTTACATACTGATATGTTATTATAAATATGAAACAACCCTAATTCACCTTCTATCCATCCTACGGAAAAATGAAATCACCGCGCGTGCGTACGTACGGAATACCGTCTCCACGCCGTGGTGTAATCTATTTTTCCACCATCACCTTACAAGGATGGTTATAATGGTGTAATAAGTAACTATATATGATTATTATGAAGTAATATTGATACTGAAATAATATATATATATACTCCAATACAATTCCACGATCATAGGAACGATATCATCACTCGTGCGTACGTACGGAATACCGTCTCCACGATGTGATGCGACTCGTTCTACATGATCTTCATTTCATAATGATTATATAAATGAATTGAATGAATGAATATGGTATATAATACACTAATACCATTCTGTAAATGAATTATCTATAACCTAAAGATAAGAATAAGAATTTATTCGACAAAACCCGCATAAGAACAAAAAGTTATAAAGACCCGAGTAACAAGTAACAATGAAATATTACTAACAAGAAGCTAATAATATGACCATATATGATATCATATCAACATGTATGATTCTGGAATAAGTCAATAACATTATTTAAACCATTATACAGGAGCTTCGGACAAGTACAAAGCAAATCGGACCTAAGGTAAGGGAAATATCACAATCTCATTTTTATCCGAGATTGTTTATTCGTAAGTATTTACTGGGGTGTATTTTATCATCCACATCCATGTTTCATTAATATGTAATATTATTTCCATCCACCTACAATTGTTTAAATCCATTTTTACCCTTAGGTGAGTTTTTAGTAATATGTATGAAAGGAATCTTTTGTCGTTTTTCGTACGAGGTACTTTTTGACTTTTCTGACAAAAATACGAAGAATGTTTTTTTTAACTTATACGGCATGAATGGATTTTTAAAACATTATTTCCAAGAAGCTTCCTTTATAAGTTTTCAAGTTTATTTTTAATCAACTTCTTTTATTTTAAAGTTGTATGACATGTTATGAAAGGAAAAATGTTTTTGACGAAGAAAGGATATTTTCCTCAAGAATGGAGTTCAAGTGTTTTATCAAAATTATTTTCCATCTAAGATAATAAAGGGTTCTGTTTTTATCCCTATTATTACATTGACTTGATCATGTTGTGATGGAATTATTTTTTATGAATTCCTTTATCTTATATGAATTTATTTATGATGTCATGATGTTTCAAGAATCCCATTTTTGTTACATGTGTTATGTGATGATGTATGTTTTATGATTATGTGGCACACATAAGAAAGGATTCATTATAAGATGGGTGGGACCTATATCTCCCTCCAATGCATTGGGTAAAGATTTATATCTCATGAGATAGACATGGCTGGAATGGAAGGTTATTTCGGTTCAGTGAAATAGGACTGAAACGAGGAGTGAACTCGGTTCAGAAAGGGACTTTGTCCACTAAGATAGTCTTGGCAATGAGTCATGACTAACAAGAAATGATTTTCCATGATTATGTGTGCATGCCACAAAGTTTCAAGTTTTATGTTATGATTATGGGGATCTCATTTTCACTTCTATGATTTATTAAGATTTTATGATCTCTTTTGCAGGTTATGATTTTCAAAAAAGATATGATATGATTTTTATTTCCTTTATTGCCCTTGCTGAGCATTTGAGCTCACCCTTTTATGTTTTCTTTTCCCCAGGTCAGGAAGATGGATATTAAGTAGAATATGCTAAAAGGGACCCTAGATATGATGAAATAAATGGGAGGCACTGTAGAAGATTTATGAACCAGTTGTTTATGTTTCCCAGTTTCTAAAGACACTATACCTATACGGTCCTTTGTGGTTTTATCATATGTTGTAATAAGTGTGCTTCAATTTTGAAGTATTAACAATGTATGTAAAGTATGGGTCGTTATAGTTGGTATCAGAGGAACGGTATAGTCAACCTTTGGAAACTAGGATGTGAAAGCCTTAGTAAGAACCCTAAGGATAAGTCTAAGCATAGAACACAATCTTAGTGTTTTAGAAATGGCCTTGAATAACCTAGGATAAGACCATAAGCATGAAAATTTTATTCTTGAATTATGTGGTTTCCTATTATAATTAGTGTTGCTCACACTATTCTTCTTGGTTTTAGTCAATGGCTGGAACCCGAAGGAACCGTGTTAATGCGGAATGCGATGGGCAATGCAATGATTGTCCCCCTGAGCAACCAAACAATATGGGAGATGGAATGCAAAATCTTGTAGCCATGCTCACACAACTTTCTCAAGCTATGAATCATGCAGGATTTCCAAACGAGCAAAGGAGGGAGCAACATTCTGTTGAATCCTTCATGAGGCAGCGTCCACCTTCTTTCAGTGAGTCTACTGATCCATTAGTTGCTGAACAATGGATTAGTACTACTGAAAAGATATTTTCAGTTCTTCAATGTTCTGAACATGATAAAGTCATCCTAGCAGTGTATCGTTTAGAAGGAGATGCTGATCAATGGTGGAATCTTGTTAAGAATACGAGGCAAAGGGATGAAATCGAGTCTATGGAATGGGACGAGTTCAAGAACTTATTTTTCAATAAGTACTTCCCTCGTATTCTCCAAACAAAGATGGAGAAAGAGTTCCTTGAACTGAAGCAAAGGGATGATGAATCTGTTAGTACCTATGAAGCAAATTTTACAAGACTTGCAAGGTACGCTTCTGGTATTATTATCCAACCTGAGAGTAAGATCGATCGATTCTTTAGTGGCTTAAAACCAAGTCTTCGAAGGGCGTTAGCCATAAGGGACTTCAATAGCTACGAGGAAATCGTTCGATGTGCTCTCAAAGTCGAGATGGAGATTGGAGTAACCCATCAGTCACATGGGTTTGATAAGAAGAGGAAGATGGAATTCAAAGGAAACTCTAAAGAGCACACTGAAAAGAAGATGAACTTTCCCTTATGCTCAAAGTGTGGAAAGAAACATGGAGGGAGTTGTCTTAAAGGGACAAGTAAATGTTTTAAATGTGGAAAAGAAGGTCATCGGGCATTTGAATGCCGTGATAATGGGAAGAAGATGTCTAATGACGCAAACAAAGGAAGGGATACACAGAATGAACCTACTACACTTCAATGTTTCAAGTGCAAGGAGATGGGACATTATGCCAATCAATGCCCAAATCCAAGGGTTGATGATGATGGTCGACGTCAACAAACTCTTAAGGCTAAAGACAAAGGGAAGTCACATGCAATTTCTATCAGCGATGTGGAGTATGATAACGATGTGGTGAAAGGTACACTTACCATCCACTCTAAAGTAGCAAATGTTTTATTTGATTCTGGATCCACCCACTCTTTTATTTCTGAATACTTTTCTAAGGGTATCACCGTATTACCTCAACAATTAGATGTTGAGTTAGCTGTGACAACACCTAATGGCACATCAATCGCATCAAAAGTTTATAATTCTTCTCCGATCGAAGTTTGTGGGAAAGTGCTTCCTGCAAATCTTGTGATCCTTCATTTAGTGGAATTTGATGTGATTCTTGGCATGGATTGGCTTTCTCTACATGGAGCTCATATCGATTGCCAAAGAAGGGAAGTCACATTTCATATTCCAGATCAATCTACGATCGTCTATCAATGCAAGGACGAACATAACCTTCCAGTGGAAATTTCTTCCATCTTATGGGTATTGATTCCACTAAATGAAGGTTATTTATCTCAAATGGTTGGTGAGAAACTCACGATTAAGAATATGCCCATTGTACGGGAGTTTGATGATGTCTTTCCAGAGGAATTGCCGGGTCTTCCACCAAATCGTGAAGTTGAGTTTTCAATAGAACTCGTACCGGGTGCTTTGCCTATTTCAAAGACACCTTATAGAATGGCCCCAATTGAGTTGCAGGAATTGAAGAAGCAACTCCAAGAGAATCTTGATAAGGGATTCATACGCCCTAGTGCGTCACCTTGGGGAGCACCTGTTCTATTTGTTAAGAAGAAAGATGGATCAATGAGACTCTGCATTGATTATAGAGAACTTAACAAGATCACTATCAAGAACAAATATCCTCTCCCACGCATTGATGACTTATTTGACCAACTACGCGGAGCTCAATACTTTTCCAAGATTGATCTTCGTTCAGGGTATCATCAATTAAGGGTCAAAAGGGAGGATATACCAAAGACGGCTTTCCGTACAAGGTATGGACACTATGAATTTATAGTGATGCCATTTGGTCTTACTAATGCCCCTGCTATCTTCATGGATCTAATGAATAGAGTCTTTAGAGACTATCTTGATCAATTTGTGGTAGTCTTTATAGACGATATTCTTGTCTATTCAAAGAGGAAGGAAGAGCATGAAGATCACTTGAGAATTATATTGAAGACCCTGAGAAAGGAGAAGCTTTATGCCAAATTTACCAAGTGTGAATTTTGGCTTCAAAAAGTTGCATTTTTGGGTCACATAATCTCAAAAGAGGGGATATCTGTGGATCCAGCAAAAACAGAGGTTATCGAAAGATGGTCAAGACCAACAACAGTAACTGAGATCCGAAGTTTTCTTGGTTTGGCTGGATATTATCGACGTTTTGTAAAAGATTTTTCACGATTATCTAATCCACTCACCAAGTTGACTCGGAAGGGAGTTAAGTTTGTCTGGACAGAGGAATGTGAAGAGAATTTCAAGGAGTTGAAAAGAAGGTTATCCAGTGCACCTGTGCTCACACTGCCTTGTAGTGGAGAAAGGTTTGTGATCTACAGTGATGCATCCAAGAAGGGATTGGGGTGTGTTCTTATGCAAAATGATATGGTGATAGCTTATGCCTCACGACAGTTGAAAATCCATGAGCAAAATTACCCAACACATGATTTGGAGTTGGCTGCGGTAATCTTTGCATTAAAGATTTGGAGGCATTACCTTTATGGTGAAAGGTGTGATATTTATACTGATCATAAAAGTTTAAAGTATATTTTCACACAAAAGGAGCTGAATATGCGTCAAAGAAGATGGTTGGAGCTGATTAAGGATTATGACTGCTCAATCCATTACCACCCTGGGAAAGCAAACAAGGTGGCAGATGCATTAAGTCGACAAGACCATGCTAGTTTATCCATAATGAGGATCACAAAAGATCCAATATTTATGGATTTACAAAGGATGGATCTTGGAGTTATAATGGAAGGGGAAAAATCTTATCTTTCTCAAATGAATGTTCAACCATCTATACATGTGAAGATTAAAGAGGCACAGAAAGAAAATGTCGAGTTACAATAGAAGGTGAGAAATGTTCCTGAATTCAACCTTGATTGTGATGGGATAATAAAGTTCAGGAATCGGGTTTGTGTTCCTCCCATCCCCGAATTAAAGAAGGAGCTGCTGGATGAGGCTCATAGTTCATCATTCTCTATTCATCCTGGAAGCACGAAGATGTATAGGGACCTGAAAGAGTACTTCTGGTAGGATGGCAGGAAAAGAGATGTTGCTGAATATGTATCTCGATGCTTGGTTTGTCAACAAGTTAAAGCTGAGAGACAGAAGTCTAAGGGGATGTTACAACCATTACCCATACCCAGATGGAAATGGGAAAACGTCACTATGGACTTTGTCACAGGACTTCCTAAAACGTCCAAAGGCAATAATGCTATCTGGGTCATAGTTGATCGTCTTACAAAGTCCGCACACTTCATTGCTATTAGAGAGGATTTCTCTCTAGATCAGCTTGCCGGGATATATGTAAAGGAAGTGGTAAGATTGCATGGAGTACCACTTTCTATTATATCTGATCGGGATCCGAGATTTACCTCGAAGTTCTGGCGAAGTCTTCAGCATACTCTGGATACAGAGTTGAGTTTCAGCACTGCTTATCATCCCCAGACAGACGGTCAGTCTGAGAGAACAATTCAAACCCTAGAAGATATGTTGAGAGCTTGCTCTATGGATTTCAAAGGAGGTTGGGATAAACACCTACCTTTGGTGGAATTTTCTTATAATAATAGCTTTCACTCCAGTATTCAGATGGCTCCTTATGAAGCTCTCTATGGAAAGAAATGCAGGACTCCAACTTGCTGGGATGAAGTTGGGGAAAGAAAGCTATTAAGACCTGATCTCATTGATGAAATGGCAGAAAAGGTCAGATCTATTCAACAACACATAAGAGCAGCTCAGAGTCGACAGAAAAGTTATTCCGACAACCGAAGAAAAGACCTAGAGTTTGAAGTGGGCGATAAAGTGTTCTTACGAATATCTCCCTGGAAGAGGGTTATGAGATTTGGAAAGAAGGGGAAGTTGAGCCCTAGATTTATCGGTCCTTTTGAAATACTGGATCGTGTTGGGAAGGTAGCTTACCGATTGGCGCTTCCACCGAATCTCTCTCAAGTTCACGATGTGTTCCATGTATCTCTCCTGAGAAAGTACATACCAGATCCTTCACATGTACTCAGCTCAGAAGTTGTACCGCTGGAGCAAGATCTTTCTTATGAAGAACATCCGATAGAGATTCTGGATCGTAGAGAAAAAGTCCTACGAAACAAGACCACTCGCTTGGTGAAAGTTTTATGGAGAAACCACCAACTTGAAGAAGCTACATGGGAGCTTGAGGATATGATGAGGGAGAAGTATCCTCATCTGTTTGTTACAAAGTGACGAATTTCGAGGGCGAAATTCTTTTTAAGGGGGGTAGAATGTAACACCCGAGACTTTTATGTTATATAAATCATCACAGGAATCTTTTTCTACACAACACTTACTTGGCTTACTTTACACGCAATCGCGACCTTCCTCGATAGCTTGCGTCGTACGCAATACCGAGTTTCACTAAACAACAATATGCTATTAAAACTAGCCGTTATGAATAGTAATAACCACTTTTTGAAATTTTATAAATTTTATTTTTCAAAATGGACTTCATTTTTGGACTCAGAATATCAAAATTAGCCTAGGGTGAAATTTTGGTATTTTTATGAAAACTTTCAATTTTTGATGAATAGTGAAACCACTAAGTGGTAGGTTAAAAACTGAATTTTACATAAAACTTAATTTTACCGCTTCTGTGAATGGAATTTCAAAAATCCGAGAGACACGGTTAATATCAAGGACTAAAATGTGGTTCAATGAGATGAAAATAATTTTTTGGTGAATAGTAACTTTTTACTATTTTTACCGCGGTTAATAGTAAATAGGGTAACTAAGGGTAAATATGATATCAATATTACCCTAACACATGTCCTAATTCTATTGGACAAGTGTATTTCGACCAAAGACAAACTTAGGAATAAAATATGACCATTTAGGCCCACTTGGGTTAGATTAGGACATTTATTATTAATTTATTTAAAGAAGGGTTAAAAGAGTTAAAATCAAAGTTTATTTACTAAAACATTTTTAATATGGGGTTATACATAAGATAAATTAGATTGTAAATATTCATTAGAAATCTAAAAAGATTTCCTACATGATGGTATTTTATTTGTAATTTTTAGACATCAAATAAGTTAATTTATGTATGACACAAAGATGATGCAGTAATTATCTTGTTAACGAAATATTGACATAATTGATGTTATAAACACCAAAATAAATGTAATTTGACACTTTTTATGAATTCCACTAATTTTCTAGGTTACTATGATATATTAGTGTTGATTTAATCAATTTGGATCGAACATATAATTCTGTTATGACTTTTACAAAAATCATATATCAAATAGTGTCAAAATTGATACAAAATAGTTTTTAAATCAAATATTATATTACTAATTGTTATTTTATTCCTAAAAATCTAAGGTTCGGCCAAATGACTTAGATAAGGATATATATATTAATAATAAACAATTTGGGGTTCGTTTGGCATGTTATAGTAAGTGTATTAACCATATAGTTAAAGAAAACAAAAAGACATGGTAAAAGTTAAATTATTTAACTTAGAGTTAAATCTAATTGATAAGGTTAAAATAATATCCTAAACTTGTCTAAATTCTATTGGTTGATAGGATTTAGACCCATCCCCACTTTAGCTTCGAAATAAGACCCTTTGGAACCATTATAAACCGATTTTGACTTTAATATAAAATAATATTTTGAGATATTCCTAAGGTGCCCCTCTCCTCCCTTATAAAAGGGCACCTCCTCCCCCTCCTCCTCACACCAAATTGAGCACTCAAGCTCGGCCAACCCCTGCCATTTTCTCATCTCCACTTCCCTAGAATAATCCTAGAGGTCCTGGTCTTCTCCAAAGACCAATCTTAGTTCCTTAAGTGGAGGATTCAAAGAGGCGTTCCAAAGAAAAGGTAATATCCATTACCGATCTTTTCAATTTCTTTCTTCTTCAAACTTCTTCTTCTTTAGTTGTTTCATGATAAAGTAATAACATCAGTATTACTTACATACTGATATGTTATTATAAATATGAAACAACCCTAATTCACCTTCTATCCATCCTACGGAAAAATGAAATCACCGCGCGTGCGTACGTACGGAATACCGTCTCCACGCCGTGGTGTAATCTATTTTTCCACCATCACCTTACAAGGATGGTTATAATGGTGTAATAAGTAACTATATATGATTATTATGAAGTAATATTGATACTGAAATAATATATATATATACTCCAATACAATTCCACGATCATAGGAACGATATCATCACTCGTGCGTACGTACGGAATACCGTCGCCACGATGTGATGCGACTCGTTCTACATGATCTTCATTTCATAATGATTATATAAATGAATTGAATGAATGAATATGGTATATACTACACTAATACCATTCTGTAAATGAATTATCTATAACCTAAAGATAAGAATAAGAATTTATTCGACAAAACACGCATAAGAACAAAAAGTTATAAAGACCCGAGTAACAAGTAACAATGAAATATTACTAACAAGAAGCTAATAATATGACCATATATGATATCATATCAACATGTATGATTCTGGAATAAGTCAATAACATTATTTAAACCATTATACAGGAGCTTCGGACAAGTACAAAGCAAATCGGACCTAAGGTAAGGGAAATATCACAATCTCATTTTTATCCGAGATTGTTTATTCGTGAGTATTTACTGGGGTGTATTTTATCATCCACATCCATGTTTCATCAATATGTAATATTATTTCCATCCACCTACAATTGTTTAAATCCATTTTTACCCTTAGGTGAGTTTTTAGTAATATGTATGAAAGGAATCTTTTGTCGTTTTTCGTACGAGGTACTTTTTGACTTTTCTGACAAAAATACGAAGAATGTTTTTTTTAACTTATACGGCATGAATGGATTTTTAAAACATTATTTCCAAGAAGCTTCCTTTATAAGTTTTCAAGTTTATTTTTAATCAACTTCTTTTATTTTAAAGTTGTATGACATGTTATGAAAGGAAAAATGTTTTTGACGAAGAAAGGATATTTTCCTCAAGAATGGAGTTCAAGTGTTTTATCAAAATTATTTTCCATCTAAGATAATAAAGGGTTCTGTTTTTATCCCTATTATTACATTGACTTGATCATGTTGTGATGGAATTATTTTTTATGAATTCCTTTATCTTATATGAATTTATTTATGATGTCATGATGTTTCAAGAATCCCATTTTTGTTACATGTGTTATGTGATGATGTATGTTTTATGATTATGTGGCACACATAAGAAAGGATTCATTATAAGATGGGTGGGACCTATATATATTATGTGTATTCACAATAGGTACACATAAAGAAAGTAAAAATACAAAATAAGACATAATAATATCATTACATAATTTGAAAGTAGGAGATTAACCCAAAGAATGGAAGTTGGGTTATGAAATTCCCTTACCTCGTGTCTGACTTGACTCAACCGTTCTTTAACCTCCTGAATAATAAACTAGATTTAATATATACCTTATTAAGAACCATTTTTAATTTCATTATCCTTTTTATATCACTTATTACAATGTTATGAACATTATGTAATTATTTATGTTAATAACGGTCGTTTTGTCGATCTTTGGTACTTGAGTCAACAATAAACTTCTTATAATTACAAGTTGTTTATGTGGTAGAATATCCATTATCTCCAGAATTATATTCATGATTTAGAAGTCATATATATCATATATATCCAGTATATACATTCATTTATAATATTACGTAACATTTAGAGGAAAGAAATGAAATGCATCGTTTATGGAGACGGTAAGCCGTACGTACGCATGAACGCTACTTTCATTCCAATTTCATATTTAATGGAACTAAATCATAATGATATAAAGGTATAATATAATTCCAGTATAATATAGTTTATAATACCATTTACTCCATCCTTTATACATCCCACATATGGCATTAACGATTCAAATCACTTTGAGGGGGCGGTAGTCCGCACTTCCTAAAATGAAATTATCGCGTTTTACCAATAATGGAAATAATAAAGTATGCCATAAATGAGAAATACAGAAGCATAAGTAAAACATAAACATATTATATATCATATATAAAAATAGTGACATCTTAATGGCCACCTTTGAAGGTGTTATATGAGTGTTGAACAATCATCGTTTCGTGAGGCAGAAATTCGCCATCCACAGAAACCGTATATTCTTTAACCATTAGATGTAGGTGTGTGTAAGTGTAGCTCGAATAATTATTATAACAGCATCCTAGTATATTGAGGATACTGGTGTTGTTACAAAAGAAATGAATAAAAAGAGTTTAGGGGGTTGGAGAAGAAAAATAAAACAAAACAACATTAGAAAAGACATTACCTCAAAATCGGGTAACTCTTTTTGATTTGAGCCAAAGGCTTCCTTGGGAAGAGTTCTGCCCAAAGTGAGGATTCTAGGAGTAAGAGGGGGAAGTTGGCAGAGTATTTGGGTAGAGGTTGGCCGAGCCAAATGGCTTGAAAGTGTAAATGAGGTGGGAGAGGTGGGGGCCTTTTATAAGAGGAGAGGAGGGGCTCTTTTGGAAAGATTGAAATGTTACATTATTACACAATGATTTTCGGATTATAAAGGTCCCACACTTATATAATTCGAGGCTAAGGTGATACGGTTTCGAAATATCCTCATCCAATAGGCTTTGGACAAGTGTAGGCCTTGGATTTTGCATTATCTTCTCATTTTATTTAAATTGTTAAATAATGAGGTCATCGCTGCATCATAATGATGTCATAAATAATTTAATTTATTTAATGTCTAAAAATTAAAAAAAATACTATGATGTAGTAAATCTTTTTAGATTTCTAATGAATATTTATAATCAAAATTTGGACTTGTGTAACCCCACGTAAAAAGTGTTTTAGTAAAACATTTTATGTTTGTGTCATTTTTTACTTTAACATTAAATAAAAGGTATTTATGTCATTTTCTAACTAAAGTGGCTCCATGGGGTCCCCAAGTTGACCCATGGGTTGTCTTGGTCGTCCATGAATCATCCAATAGGAGTAGGACAAGTGTCATGCTCATCTCATATTATTAAAACATTATTTGTACCTTAAACTACACTAATTACCTCTAATCGCGAATAAGAACTTAAAAGTTACTATTCACCAAAAAATTATTTTAATCTCATTGAACCACATTTTACTTCTTAATGACAACCATGTATGTCGGATTTTTGAAAATCAAATCACAGAAGTGGTAATATTTCACTTAAACGAAAAATCAGTTATTTAACTACCACTTAGTGGTTTCACTATTCATCAAAAAATTGAAGTTTTTCAGAACAAGGCCAAATTTTCACCCTAAGCTATAATTGATATTCCGAATTCAAAAATGATGTATATTTTACAAAATTCCAAACATATAAGTTGCATTAATTAATTTTATAATTAATTCCCGCTGTCACAACAAATAGCGTGTTTTTAAGAAACAATTTATATCAAAAGATTGGCAATTGTTTATGTCCAATTTCAATGTTAAATTAATTCTAATGACCACCATTGGATAAAATGGTAAAAATATATTCTAATTATACTTTAAAACCACTAAATAGTATAATTTATCACTATAAATTATTTTGATTAAAAAAGTTGTTTTTAAGTAATTTTCACTATTCATAAAAAATTAGAAGTTCTTAGAAAAATACCAAAAATTCAACATAGGCTAATTTCGATATTACAAATACAAAAATGAAGTCCATATTGAAATATAAAATTTCTATAATTTTAAAAGGTGGTTATTACTATTCATAACGGCTACTTTGATTAGTCGCGGTGTTTTAGAACTCGAACTTGCGTACAATGCAAGCTATTGCATTATTGAAAGAGAGGCGTATCGTGGAAGCTCGGGGTGTTACATTCTCCCCTCCTTAAATAAATTGCGTCCTCGCAATTTGATATTTTTCTTTGAAAATAAAAGGTTGAAAATAGAAAATACCTTTGTGGAAAACCCACATCGGAAATAAGGTTAATAAAATTTAGCCTTAATAAGAGGGAAAAGGAAATGAAAAAGTCACCACCCAATTATGATCGTGATTAGGAGAACATTGGTGGAAATTAGAGACATATAATTGGAGGAAAAACGTAAATATTCGTAGGGAGTGATTGAGGTCATCAATCACAATCAACTGTCAAATTGAGGGCCTCAAAGCCTTCAATCTATGTTGATTTAAAATATCATCAGTTCAACAAGACATAAGGTATTAGGATAACGCATTTTTTTGTTTTAATATCCCTTTACTAAAGTTTAAGAATTAATTTATTCATTGAATAACAGATAAGTATATATATATTTATGCCTGACAATTAGAGTTTCAACCTTCAACTCACCTTTCACTCAAAAAGATAATAGAACCCAAAAATATTATACTTTTCCTAATTGTATAAGGTTCCAAATGTTAACACATACAATTTAGATTAGTAAAATTATTTTCTAATAACCAGGGACTTCCTGTAGGCTAGTGGTAGGAAATAAAGGCCTGTCGCACTATGGTTGTGGGTTCGATTCCTGCAGCTTTGTCCGACGCGACGGGTTATGCCCCACCCTGCAGGTTATCCTTTTCCTAAAACTATAGTATCATAATATTCCAAAAATAATCTTCATTAATTTTTTTAACCTTAAACATTACTTATCCGAAGATCAACTTAATCCACTCCAAACTTTATAGTTATCCAAAATACCTCTGTCTAGACTTTCTCTAAAAGGTCTCTAAATTCCAAAATCAATTTATCAGATTCCCCAAACAAAGTAAAGTTTCTCTTATTGTCACATACTAAAAATATGATTACCTTAATCATATTAAAACCTTACTGAAATCAACAAGTACTGCAGTACAATCCTTATATATATATCACATTATTATATTAACCAGAATATAATCCATGAGTCCAAAAGCACCAATACATTAGTTATTCTGCTTCAACTGTAGTAACAACATAAGATTGTCCTTGATCCCTTGGCCTTTTCGGAGGTAAGTTTCCCTGATGCTTAGGACATTCATTTGCATAATGACCCATTTCTCTACAATTGTAGCATTCAACTTTGATAGCCTCTTTCTTTCCCTTGCAATCACGAGCCTGGTGACCCTTTTCTCCACATTTATAACAAAATCCCATTCCTTTTAGACAAGTACCAGGGTGATTCTTCCCACAATTATCACATAATGGAAAATCCTTCTTTCCCTTTTTCCCTTTATCTGTCTCTTGTTCCACCGTTCTCTTCTTCTCTTGCTTTACTTTGTTGTCATAAGACTTAGAGAATTCCTTTTCTGTCTCGATAGCACACGAGACAATATCTTCGTATGATGAGAAGGATTGTGATACTAAATCTCGACGGAGAAATGGTTTTAACCCATCAAAGAAACGATCAATCTTACTCCTTGGGTTACGTATATAATTGGCAGCATTCCTCGCTAAACTTGTAAAGTTAGCCTCATACTTTGCGACATTGTCATCCTCCTTCTGCCTCAAACTCAGAAATTGCCTTTCCATATCTGCTCGATGGTCACGAGGAAAGTATTTTTCTAAAAAAATCTCTTTGAACTCCCTCCATTCCATATTCGATACGTCATCATCTTCCTTTGTGTTTTGAATCAGCGACCACCACTGATCGGCATCTCCAGTGAGGCGGTAAACTACTATGACAACCTTCTCCCTTTCACTACTCGCCAAGGCATGGAATATTTTCTCTAAGGAGTTTATCCATTGATCAGCTACTAATGGATTTGTACTCCCATTGAAGGTTGGTGGTTGTTGCCTCATGAAACGGTCTAGCATTGATCCTCCACGTTGCGGATCAGGGTGCTCCATACGAGTAAGGTTATTATTCATAACCTGAGTGAGTTGTCCCAGTATGATAATAAGTTGATCAGCACCAGTTGTATCACTAGCTCCACCATAATTATCTTGAGCAGGAGGGCAACCCCTACACGAAGTGCGTGCATTGATACGGTTTCCATTCCTTCCACTAGGTGCCATTTCTAAACAATGTCATAAACTAGATTAGTTAATGAAATAAAATACATAATTCCATATTTGTAAAATACTTTACATAAATTGAACAATTTATGGATATAATCCATAATCATAAAAATAAATGTTTCCTTTGAGGAAGTATATACTCATAACCCTTCATAGTGGTTTGTAAAGAAAATGAGAATTATCCTAAGCATATCCCCCGGGAGTGTCGTAACCAAGAGTGCAGCAAGGCCCGTTGCCATGCACCAGTTCCCGTTCGATTCTAGCTCAAAGCGGTGTTTTCGGGTTTTACCCCTAGGTACATCTGTGCCAGAGCCGCCTCTACCTGCTCGTATCCAGACAGGGATGTATTGCTCGGAAAACTCATAACATCTCTATAATACCAAAATTCTAGGAAGTTCTTCTATACCAATCCTCAAGGTCTATCTTTGGGCTATGTGCTCTAATCAGAGTTTATCTACATCTAGCTTCCAAGGTTAGTACTAAACTACCTCTGATACCAACTGTAACGCCCCGACCCCAGCTACCCAGAGTCGGTGCATTACTTCATAACATTGGCATGATCACAAAAGATCAAGTCCCGAAAGACCGATTAGTTTATTAGCCTTGGAAACACTAGATACATTCGTAAACATTACATTACATCATAAAGTTAAAAACTACAATAACGAAGTCTCCATAGTCCACACTCATATCCACTTCTGACTATCCCTGCAGGTCATTCATAAAATACTTCTTCACATCCTGGAAAATATTAAAACATTGAAAGGGGTGAGCTCAGATGCTCAGTAAGGATAACAATAATACGGAAGCTTTCATAAATAAACATTAACATTTAAGGAAATGTATAACTAAAACAAAAGCCTTTTAAACATGAACTTCAACATAATATGGAAAAAGTAAAATGAGACAATGCCATTTACTTCTTCACATGGATATTCTACTGGTCGAATAATCACATGCAATATCAATAACCACTTTCATAATGATGGAATGCATAATGCCAGACTATCATAACCACGTAGCCAAGGCCTCATGCCAAGACCACAAATAAGATTTTGTCAAGGCCTCGTGCCAAGACACTAGTTTGTCTCATGAGACCTGCCGATGCATCGAGGAGCTATAGCGGGCTCCACCCGTCACTTATTAAGTCCAATGCATTCCTCATATGAATAGGTTTAAACATATCATAAACCATTACATAATCGTATCACATAAAACATGCATAAAGGAAAGATAACATTTCCACATTTCAATCACAAGATATAAACACAACACATTGATATAATAAAAACGCTTTCAAAACCATTTTCAATACCAAAATAAAATAAAGTTAAAAGTTTTTATTTATTTTTCATTAAAAAAAATAATGGCTTGTAGAGGAAGCCGAAACTCAAATAATGGTCGCGGCGGCGGAGAAGTCATTGTCGCCGCATAAGTACGGAAAGAAAAACATTCCCTTTTGTCGTTTTGAAAAATGCTTCGTATAAAAAGATTCATTTTGAATAAACGTAAAAGTCAAAGGGGTTGATACACTGTATAAAAGAAAGTTGTGTATAAAACCAAATATGCCTCAATGAAAGGAGATTGAGACGAAGTCCTTACAAAGATCATTTTTAAAATAAAATATATATATTATGTGTATTCACAATAGGTAGACATAAAGAAAGTAAAAATACAAAATAAGACATAATAATATCATGACATAATTTGAAAGTAGGAGATTAACCCAAAGAATGGAAGTTGGGTTATGAAATTCCCTTACCTCGTGTCTGACTTGACTCAACCGTTCTTTAACCTCCTGAATAATAAACTAGAGTTAATATATACCTTATTAAGAACCATTTTTAATTTCATTATCCTTTTTATATCACTTATTACAATGTTATGAACATTATGTAATTATTTAAGTTAATAACGGTCGTTTTGTCGATCTTTGGTACTTGAGTCAACAATAAACTTCTTATAATTACAAGTTGTTTATGTGGTAGAATATCCATTATCTCAAGAATTATATTCATGATTTATATGTCATATATATCATATATATCCAGTATATACATTCATTTATAATATTACGTAACATTTAGAGGTAAGAAATGAAATGCATCGTTCATGGAGACGGTAAGCCGTACGTACGCATGAACGCTACTTTCATTCCAATTTCATATTTAATGGAACTAAATCATAATTATATAAATGTATAATATAATTCCAGTATAATATAGTGTATAATACCATTTAATCTATCCTTTATACATCCCACATATGGCATTAACGATTCAAATCACTTTGAGGGGGCGGTAGTCCGCACTTCCTAAAATGAAATTATCGCGTTTTACCCATAATGGAAATAATAAAGTATGCCATAAATGAGAAATACAGAAGCATAAGTAAAACATAAACATATTATATATCATATATAAAAATAGTGACATCTTAATGTCCACCTTTGAAGGTGTTATATGAGTGTTGAACAATCATCGTTTTGTGAGGAAGAAATTCGCCATCCACAGAAACCGTATATTCTTTAACCATTAGATGTAGGTGTGTGTAAGTGTAGCTAGAATAATTCTTATAACAACATCCTAGTATATTGAGGATACTGGTGTTGTTACAAAAGAAATGAATAAAAAGTGTTTAGGGGGTTGGAGAAGAAAAATAAAACAAAACAACATTAGAAAAGACATTACCTCAAAATCGGGTAACTCTTTTCGATTTGAGACAAATGATTACTTGGGAAGAGTTCTGCCCAAAGTGAGGATTCTAGGAGTAAGAGGGGGAAGTTGGGAGAGTATTTGGGCAGAGTTTGGCCGAGCCAAATGGCTTGAAAGTGTAAATGAGGTGGGAGAGGTGGGGGCCTTTTATAAGAGGAGAGGAGGGGCTCTTTTGGAAAGATTGAAATGTTACATTATTACACAATGCTTTTCGGATTCTAAAGGTCCCACACTTATATAATTCGAGGATAATGTGATAAGGTTTCGAAATATCCTCATCCAATAGGCTTTGGACAAGTGTAAGCCTTGGATTTTGCATTATCTTCTCATTTTATTTAAATTTTTAAATAATGAGGTCATCGCTGCATCATAATGATGTCATAAATAATTTAATTTATTTAATGTCTAAAAATTATAAAAAAAATACTATGATGTTGTAAATATTTTTAGATTTCTAATGAATATTTATAATCAAAATTTGGACTTGTGTAACCCCACGTAAAAATTGTTTTAGTAAAACATGTTATGTTTGTGTCATTTTTTACTTTAACATTAAATAAAAGGTATTTATGTCATTTTATAACTAAAGTGGCTCCATGGGGTCCCCAAGATGACCCATGGGTTGTCTTGGTCGGCCATGAATCATCCAATAGGAGTAGGACAAGTGTCATGCTCATCTCATATTATTAAAACATTATTTGTACCTTAAACTACACTAATTACCTCTAATCGCGATTAAGAACTTAAAAGTTACTATTCACCAAAAAATTATTTTAATCTCATTGAACCACATTTTACTTCTTAATGACAACCATGTATGTTGGATTTTTGAAAATCAAATCACAGAAGTGGTAATATTTCATTTAAACGAAAAATCAGTTATTTAACTACCACTTAGTGGTTTCACTATTCATCAAAAATTGAAGTTTTTCAGAACAAGGCCAAAATTTCACCCTAAGCTATAATTGATATTCCGAATTCAAAAATGATGTCTATTTTACAAAATTCCAAACATATAAGTTGCATTAATTAATTTTATAATTAATTCCCACTGTCACAACAAATAGCGTGTTTTTAAGAAACAATTTATATCAAAAGATTGGCAATTGTTTATGTCCAATTTCAATGTTAAATTAATTCTAATGACCACCATTGGATAAAATGGTAAAAATATATTATAATTATACTTTAAAACCACTAAATAGTATAATTTATCACTATAAATTATTTTGATTAAAAAAGTTGTTTTTAAGTAATTTTCACTATTCATAAAAAATTAGAAGTTCTTAGAAAAATACCAAAAATTCAACATAGGCTAATTTCGATATTACGAATACAAAAATGAAGTCCATTTTGAAATATAAAATATATATAATTTTAAAAGGTTGTTATTACTATTCATAACAGCTACTTTGATTAGTCGCGGTGTTTTAGAACTCGAACTTGCGTACAATGCAAGCTATTGAATTATTGAAAGAGAGACGTATCGTGGAAGCTCAGGGTATTACACCAGGAATCTATGAATCCTATCCTTTATTTTTTGGCCCCTTGGCCCGAACATATATGGAAAAATGTGGTGTGAAGAGTACCTCTTAGGTTCTCATTCACGTCGGGTTTTTCAATAGATGCACCATGTGCTTCCCATATCTTTTCACGGTGTGGTCTGAGTTCTATGACCGAAAACAATGATATCCCTATGGGAACTGTGCATCATGTTTGGATATTTTTATTCTTTTCACATTGTCCATTAAATCATTCCCCCTTAATAGTCCACCCTTGGACCTTAGGTTGAAAGTGTGAGACCCCAGGAACCATGCCCTTCAGAAATGGACTCTACTCCCCCTATATGATATGCCTAATATTCCTGTTCAGAAGGGTTTTGAAAAGGAGCCTGATGTATGGAATTTTCATGGGGACATTCCCCTCATTCCATGTCCAGGCTTCGTGAGCCCGTCATCTGGATCCTCATCCTCTTCTGTGTCTGAATGGACCCCATTTGTAGCCTGGTCTAATGCCACACTGGCTTACATACTGTCCTGGGCCAACATCACCAAAGATCTTAGACAACATTTGAGACAGGTCCTATATTTCTAACATGGTCAACAGTCAACCCTCGTTAGTTTGTCCCCATTTCAAGATAACTCGATATAGAATCTATGTTTAGAACATGGTCAACAACTATCCCCAATCGTTATGCCACCATCAATATGGTCCAGATCTCGAGCATCATGATTCACATATTTCAACTTCCTTATGTTCAAGTGGAATTCCAACGAACTCAGCTTTACTTCTTTGCACATCTAGGTGTGCTATATAGACGGGTCAACATTAGTGGGACGTCATTCACCTAATTTCCCATCATCCCTTACTTCTATCTCCCTGTGCTAGTAAATTCCCAGCACTACTACTTTTTTCCCACATCGAGTATGACTCATGAGGACTTAGTAGTTCTGGTAGGATGTGTATTGGTGCAACCATGCCACATGTACCTTTCCTCATCCCGCATGACGTTAAACCGTGCTCTGAGAACTACATTTGTCTTGATTCCCATCCTCATGGGGTACGTAGGAACACCCAACCACTTTTCTTCAGGTCCAGACTAATTTTGACCTTTGGTCCCTTGACCCGAAGAGTTTCCTCTGGGGATACGTGGTGTGATCTGGACTCCAAGTCCTCATTTACACTAGGTTTATAGCTACCACACCACAAACTCCCTTCTTGGGATCTTCCCATACACTCCAATTCTTATCGTTTGACATTAAACTGTATGGTCCCATATGTCCTCAATGCATGACACTAAAATGTGGTTCTACCCTGAACAAGTTCAGGATACCCTATGTTAATCGTGGGATGCGTCAGTTTCCTCTATAGAGAGGATTCTCCCTACCAGTGTTGATATTTGACCACACCGTGCACTAAGAACTACATTTGGTATGATTTCCATTTTCATGAGAGACATAGGAACCCCCAGACATCCTATATCTTGGTCCATCCCAAAGAATCATAATTCATGTTCCCCATATTTTTTCGGCCCCTTGACCTCATCTCCCTTGATAAACCATGAAATTTCATCTTTACCCTGAACAAGTTTGAGATCCCTCATGATAAAATTTGGAGGCGACAGTTTCCACATTAGAGAGGTACTTTTTGGAAGTATGTTTGATCTCTGATCAGACTGATGTACCCACCTAATGTGTTTCCACCACGGTGGCGTAATTTCAAGAGTGTTGGACTTAAGTTGAACAGACCCATCACTCAACTCTCCACACTTTGTGTGACCTTTATTTGGATCCTTGCCCTCTTTCACCTCATGAGGAACCCCCTAACTGTATGGATTCATGACCTATGGATCACCTACAATCATGGGATAAAATTCATGATGACTAATGGATGAAATTTCAAGATAGGACCCATGTTACGGACATGGTCTACAGTCAGCCCTCATTTGTTATTCCCATTTCAGGCTAACGTAATAAGGTTATAGTGTTTTGAAAATGTTACATAGTCATTCTTAAATTTCATGACTTCACTAAATGGTTTCGAATCATGATTATTGTGATTCACACCTTCCATACCCCCTTTTCGGATTTGTTCCAGTGCCCCTAGTATTACCCCGTTCGTGCACAAGAGCACACTGGGAAAACGTTAATTTGACTATTCTGAGAGCCTCATTCTCTAGTCAGGTATCCCCCTTATCTTCCCAGGAATAAAAATTGGTTGTTTGACCCTCTGGTGCCCGAATCCTGGTTGGAACTCCTACATTTAAATGAAGTAATAGTGCCAGCATCCCTTGATTCTCACAGCGGGTACAACCCACATGAGCATAGAAATGGTTTGAAATTTATTTCAGTATTGTGGTTGAATGCATAAAACAAAACAAACAAGTAAATAAATCTATCCATACATCTATCCATACATGCAATTCAGAATAAGAGGTAGTAAGGAGAAATGAGTATATGAGTTCTACCAAAACAGGGCCCTTAAAGATCAGCATCTTGGATAGATCGTTCCAGCGTGTCTACCTTTTGGATTGTATCCCCCAGGATTACTTCCCACAACCGGAGAACCCTCTCTTCATTAGTGGACATAGAGAGTAGTGCACTTTCCCTATCCTGTGCTTGCACCTATTCAGTTTGAAGTTTAGTCATTTGGTGACCCGCTTCCACTAGCTGCTCTTGGGAATTCACCGACTGGACCCTCAATTGCTCCACAAGCTCGGAACTATTGGCGATGAATACCTCATATTCTTTCATATGGTATTCAAGGTATCAGGACTCTTGTTCCGCCTTCAAGAATGTTTGGTTACTCCCTGTCTATTTATGAAACCGGGAAATCTCAGAGCGTCGACTGCTCTCGCATAACTTCTCGGCCATGTAGTTGTGGACCTTCGAATGAAGATGGTGAGCATCCAACCCTACAGCATAGATAAAGTGCGGCCATGTGTGGAGTGATCCCATAATTCTTAGATATTCTGTCTGAGGCTAAATGAGAAAGAGCTTGATACATTAACACCCCTTGTGTCCAATCATACGGCTCTCATCGGCCACCTGTGAATCAGAATCATCTATCTCCTCAAGATCTATAGGCCAATAGTTGGGGAAAACAGCCAAGAGATCAGTGAAATGATCTTTTTAGGTACTCCTCCCAAGGGGTTGGTCTCTTCAATGTCCAGATGACCTTCCTATCTCGCCACAGTCTTGGAAACTTTTTCACCGACTGTAGGCCCTTCCCCGATGTCAATACCACTGATATCCACAGCTATTTGTTCACCAAGTGCCCAAGCCAACTCGATTTGGGAAACATGCTCTGAATGGGATGACACATTTTCCAGTGAATCATTTGTGGATGACCTGGATTCGGCAGAACGAAGATCCTCCATGGATGTGATCACTACAGAAACAATGAACAACCTGATCAACTGAGCTTTCCAATGGTAAATACCAGTATTGATGTAATGAAATTACAAGAGCCCAAAGCGTCAGCCTCTAGTGTTCTAGATGCTATAGGAGCTATCATTTTAGGAGATCCCTCAGTGCTCGTTAGCTCAATAATGGGCGTCGACTCCCCACCTTGTCTATTGGCCCACCCCCCTTCGGATGGAGCCTCTTGGTCAATGCCAATATTCCCCTAAGAAGAAGTAAGAGATCTGATTGAGGGTTACAAAGTAAAAATGAAGATAGGGGGAAGGATATATAAGGGCTGATACATACCTCAAGTAGCTCGGTTATGTCTACATCAGAGCCAATGACCTCACCACTCTCCCGAAGACTCCCTTGGTGGGATGTCCCCTGAGACCCTCCACCTTCGATCTCCTCTTATACTTCATCCCATCCTTCACCTTCTCTTTCTGCCTCCTCCACTTCCGTATCACTACCCTCTGGCTCCTCATCGTTGTCATCATCCTTAGATGGCATCTTGTTTGGATCATGATCCTGGCTGAGCGTTACCTTCAATAGGAGGGGTGGTTTCTCACGATGACCTCGCTGGTGTGGATACACAACCATGGCCATCAGGTACACATGAAAACGATCAATGTTTACCCAGTCATCAACCCATATGAGTCCGACCTCTGGCATCTAGATTCCATCTCGTGTTATCTTTTTCCAGAGGGCTTTAGTACCCATTGACTGCCGTAGGGTCAACCAGGATGACCACAGAACCAGGAAAATTGCACCATCAGAAGGTTGAAGTAGATACTGTATCTAATTCCTGAGAAGTACACTGACCACTCCGTGAGTCCCTCCACCCCTGGGCGATGAAGGTGCGACCATTCCGGGCGATGTTCCCACTACTGTAGTCCAGGAATGTGTGGGTCTAGTTTCCCGACTTGCTTCTGACCATTCCTCCCTAACAACACCTTTTTTTCTCTCTTGCCGCCCAGGTTTTATAGTGGTTACCTTGAGCTGCCTAAATCTCTTACACACAAATCCCTCATGGTATGAAACTTCCCATTTTTCAGTATATTCTGTCAGGAATCCAGCGTCAACTCCGGTGGGGGGAAAGGTAATGACATCACCAGAGTCATGGGTTGTGAACATCAAAAGCATTTGGCAAAGAACATAGGGATTCCTTTCTTCCCAGACATCTGTATACACCTTCTTCAACATCCTCTTGAGGAATCCAAACTCTCTGGAGAATCTTCAATGCACTTAAGGCTCACAAAAATTCATTCCATCAACCCGGGCAACAATCACCCCACCTCTGATGCTCTGGAAGTATTCTCTTTACTCTGGTGGGCCATTCCCATTGTCTATCATTTAGACAGTCAGAGTGGGGAATGGGCTGAAAGTAAAGTTTTCATGATTGGTAATTTTGATTCTTACCCCCTCCTGATTGAGCGTCAACAACACAACCCCTACGATGTTTAGCAAGGAAGGTTGCAGGACGTTACCCAGAGGACGAATATTGTTTGGAAAGGTATATCTGCCACAATGAGCCTTGATCCAACCATGGAGGATCTAGAGGGGACCAAAAATACTCCTTAGTTATCCCCCTCATGAAATGTGCCCCCAGGATGGCATACAAACGGGCTAACATGGGGACTCCCAGATTGAACCTCTGATTTGCGGCCATGATGGCAGCCATCACCAATGTCACTGGACAAACACCCATCCTTGTGTCCCTCACTGGGAGGAGCCACCCACTCAAGAAGGTTTCTAGAAATCTGATATACTGGACATTCAGGTGCTGACTCTCATTTACACTGAATCTCCATGATTGATACTCCCAACCTCCAGGATCCTCCAGTACAATCCGCTCTGCTCCTCTATGCTACGGTCAGACAACGCTTTCCTTGCCCCAACATCTTGACTTATAGATCCTTTTAGTGAAACAAGATAAATAGTTTTTTTGGCAATGTCCTTCAAATATTCCTTGACCCCTAGCCTCTCCTTAGAATGCTCCAATAGATTCCATGTTAGGATAGAAGTTCGTGTTCTGTCTCCCCAGATATTGAACATCGTAAGGAATTCATAGTATTGGTGCCCGTCCTAAGGGATACCCCCAATGAAATGAATTTACCGAAGGATGATACCAACTTCAACATGGTAAAGATGGAAGGTATCGGTATCGGGGGACCATCGGGTAAACAGCTCATGCCCAAGTTCATGCTGGCGGTAGAAATGGAACTGCGACATCCACACCACCTCGAACAACCAGATGTGCCGCAGTTCGGCCCCAAACTGGTCACACGTCTAGCATACCCAATATGCCAAATCACATACATTTTTGAAATTGCCCCCAGACTATAGATCACAATTCTATAGGCAGACTTTGGTTTCGTCAGTGACACTCTATCGGAAAGTACTTGCCTAATGGGCGGGGGAGTCCTCTGTGACCGGGTCACTTCCCAAAATGGTTCTGGTCCTGGGATTCAGGATGTAAAAATCCCTATTCCTAGTTTATATGGAAGGATGTCCATTTTTGGTGATATTATATTGAGGTAGGTCATCCTCGTTGGTCACCCACAATCGAGGTGTGTCGAATTCAAATCGGGGTACAAGTACCTCCTCGAAAATACCAAAGTCCTATACCAGAAACTAGCCTGAAAGTGCATACTCCTTCAGGGCTGGGGTCAATAGGTTGAAGAGAGTATGGATGTTGGATACAATATTTCGGTCGCTATAAACCTTAAGGTTGGCAACCATCTCAGCCCTTTGAGCGGCGAACATAGCTTCTCTCTCCGTGTCAGCCCGATTGGCATCCATCTTCTCCCGGAAAGGTCTAAAGGAGTTGGCACGAAGAATAAGGAGTTGGCATGAAATAACAAGGAGGGGACACAAAAAATTTGGAGTCCATGTGAAAAATCAGGAGTCCACGTGAAAAATCAGGAGCAAAAGAGAAAAACACTGGCCATGGCGCAAAAAGCCTCAGGTCAGCACGTAAAACAACGGCTGAACTCGGGGAATTATGTGCAACCAAAGTGGTTTTTCACGCAAGATATGGAATGTTTTTCACGTTTGAGAGATCAGGACATATCGCGCGAGAAAAATTCTTAGAGACGGAGGGACGCGTAAGGGTTTTTATTGGTACAAAGTAGGGATTTCACGCGCATACGAAATGTGATTTTCACGTGACTTCCTGGTTTTTCACGCACCTATGATTTTTTTTCGCCCGGATTATTTCAGTGTTTCCCTCGAAATATGACCTTTGCGTCCCCTCGTCGATCCGATTCCAAGGGGGGGCATTTGTAGATGCTAAAAAATGATCAAGGGATGAAAGAAGTATTGGTGTGAAAAAGCGAATAAATATTTTGTCCTGGCGATCCATTCTTGGGGGCCCGGAAGGGATTCATGAAAAAATATCATATGGGCGTGAAAAAATCTCTACCGCATGGAAAACTGTGTGATCCGAGGCTGTTTTCCGTGCCTATGCGAAAACTCCCATGCCATGTGGAAACTGCCGTGCCAGCGGGGAAACTTCTTCCCCGGCTCGCAAACATCCGCGCCGACGAACGTGAGCGCGGAATTTTTCACACGGCACCCCGCACAGAAGATCATTCATGAAACTGACATCGGCGCGTGAACTTTCGCGAGGACCTGTTTCCACGCGGATCGGGTGATGATGAGTGCCTATAAATAGAAGGGCGCCCCTTCAACTTCTGATGACTGAAAAATCTTAACCGTCTCGTATGATCAAAATCCACCTCTTATGTGCACAACTGATGGCTTTTAGGTACTGGATTTTTTTGTGATAGGCCGTCGAGGTGTTCACCTTCGCGCGAGACCACTCCGGAATAACCCGCATCCAAATCCCTTCGAGACCCATCCTGTAACACCCCGAGATTTTATGAAAAATATTCTTTTTCATTTCATTAATGTCTTGTGTTGTATGCTACACCAAAAGGAGATTGCACAACATGCATCCATGACTTGCCTTGCATTACACGCAATCTCGACCTTCCTCGATAGCGTGTGTAGTACGCAATACCGAGTTTCACTAAATGAGATATTATTATAATATTATTATGAACTAGCCGTTATGAATAGTAATACCCGCTTTTTAAAATTTTATAAATTTTATCTTTCAAAATGGACTTCATTTTTGGATTTGGAATATCAAAATTAGCATAGGGTGAAATTTTGGTACTTTTCGGATAACTTTAATTTTCTGATGAATAGTGAAAATTACTAAATTTTAATTAAAAACAACCTTTTTAATCGAAATAATTAATAGAGATAAATTATTAATTTGAGTGGTTTTAAAGTATATTTAGAATATATTTTTACAATTTAATACAATGTTGGTCATTGGATGTAATTTCACATTTAAACCAGACATAAACAAGTGTCAATCTTTTGATAGTTATTATCTCTCAAGAACACGCTATTTGTTTTGACGATGGGAATTAATTTCTAAATTAATTAATGCCACTGATATTTTTTGAATTTGGTAAAATAGACATCATTTTTGAGTTCATAATATCAAATATAGCTTAGGCCTAATTATTGGTATTTTTCTGGAAACTTTTATTTTTTGATGAATAGTGAAACCTTTAAGTGGTTGTTAAAAAAAGGATTTTTCATAAAATTTAATTTTACCGCTTCTATGAGTGGAATTTAAAAATTTCGACACACACGGTTGATGTCAGTAAGTAAAATGTGGTTCAATGAGATGAAAATAATTTTTTGTGAATAGTAACATTTTTTTTACCACGGTTAAAAATAAATAGGGTAATTAAGGGTAAAAATGTTATTATTATTACCCTAACACATGTCCTAATTCTATTGGATAAGTGTAATTCGACCAAAAACAACCTTAGGAATAATATATGACCATTTAGGCCCACTTGGATTAGATTAGGACATTTATTATTAATTTATTTAAAGAAGGGTTAAAATAGTTAAAATCAAAGTTTAATAACTAAATCATTTTTAATATAGGGTTATACATAAGATAAATTCGACTATAAATTTTCATTAGAAATGTAAAAATATTTCCTACATAATTATATTTTATTTGTTATTTTTAGACATTAAAAAAGTTAATTTATTTATGACACAAAATGATGCAGTAATTATCTTATTAATGAAATATTGACATAATTGATGTTATAAATACCCAAATAAATGTAATTTAAGACTTTTTAGGAAATCAATAAAAATTTCAAGGTTAATATGACATGTTATTGTTGATTTTATTAACTTTTTTTGAACTAATCATTCTGTTATGATTTTCACAAAAATAAATTACAAAATAGTGTCAAAATTGACATAAAATGGTTTTTAAAACAAATATTATATTATTAATTGTTATTTTATTCCTAAAAATATAAGGTTCGGCCAAATGACTTAGATAAGGCTATATATATTAATAATAAACAACTTGGGGTTCGTTTGGCTTGTTATAGTAAGTTTATTAACCTTATAGTGTAAGAACAGAAAAAGACACGGTAAAAGTAAAATTATCTAACTTAAAGTTAAATATAAATGATAAGGTTAATATAGGAACCTAAACTTGTCTAAATTATATTGTATGAGATGATTTTGACCCATCCCCACCCTGTCTTTTAAATAAATCAATTTGGAGCTATTTAAAACCGAATTTGGCTTTATAATAAAATAATATTTTTAGTTTTTCCAAAGGAGCCCCTCTCCTCCTTTATAAAAGGGCACCTCCTCCCTCTCTTCCTCACACCACTTTGAGCCTTAAAGGTCGGCCAACCCCTGAAACATTCTCTTATCCACTTCCCTAGAAACATCCTAGAGGTCTTGGTCTTCTTCAAAGACCAATTTTAGTGCTCTAAGAATAGGACTCAAAGAGGGGCTTCAAAGAAGAGGTAATGTCCGTTACCGATTCTTTCAACTTTATATCGTTTTACACTTCTTCTTCATAGGATGTTTCATTATGAAGTAATAAAATCAGTATCACTCATATAATAATATGTTATTATAAGTATGAAACAACCCTATTTCACCATCTATCCATCCTACGGAAAATGAAATCACCGTGCGTGCGTACGTACGGAATACCGTCTCCACGCCGTGGTGTAATCTATTTTCCACCACCACCTTACTTGGATGGGTATAATGGTGTAAATAATGACTATATATGATTATTGTAAAGTGATATTGATTCTGAAATAGTATACATACACTGCAATACAATTCCATGATCATGGGAACGATATCATCGCTCGTGCATACGTATGGAATACCGTCTCCACGATGTGATGTGACTCGTTCTACATGATCTTCATTGCATAATGATTATATAAATGAATTTAATGAATTAATATGAAATATATTACACTAATAACATTCTGTAAATGAGTTATCTATAACCTAAAGAGAAGAATAATAATTTATTTGACAAAACACGCATAAGAACAAAAAGTAATAAACACCCGAATAACAGGTTGTAATGAAATATTACTAATAAGAAGCTAAGAATATGACCATATGTGATATCATAAACATGAGTATGATTCTGGAATAAGTCAATAACATTATTTAAATCATTATACATGATGTTCGGACACGTACAAAGCATATCGGACCTAAGGTAAGGGAAATATCACAATCTCATTTTTATCCGAGATTGTTTATACTTTGAAATTTACTGGGGTGTATTTTATCATCCACATACATGTTTCCTCAATATGTAATATTATTTCCATCCACCTAAAATTGTTTAAATCCAATTTTACCCTTCGGTGATTTTTTAGTAAAAGATATGAAAGTAATCTTTTGTCGTTTTTCGTACAAGGTACTTTTTGACTTTTCCGACAAAAGTACGAGAAGAATGTTTTTTTATCTTATACGGCATGAATGGATTTCAAAAAAAATTATTTCCAAGAATCTTCCTTTACAAGTTTTCAAGTTTATTTTTAATCAACTTTTTTTAGTTTAAAATTGTATGACATGTTAAGAAAGGAAAAATGTTTTTGAAGTAGAAAGGATATTTTCCTCGAAAATGGAGTTCAAGAGTTTTATCAAAATTATTTTCCATCTAAGATAATATAGGGTTCTATTTCTATCCCTATTATTACATGGATTTGATTATGTTGTGATGGATATATTTTTATGAATTCCTTTATCTTATATTAATTGTTTTATGATGTCACGATGTTTAAGATTCCCATTTTTATTACATGGGTTATGCTATGATGTATGGTTTATGATTTTGTGGCACACATAAGAATGGTATCATTATGAGATGGGTGGCACTTATATATCCCTCCAATGCATTGGGTAAAGATTTTATATCTCATGAGATATACATGGCTAGAACGGTAGGTTAAACCGGTTCAATGAAACAGGACTGAAACGTGGAGTAAACTCGGTTCAGAAATGGACTTTGTCCACTAAGATTGTCTTGGCATTGAGTCTTGATTAATAAGAAATGATTCTATATGATTATGTGTGTATGCCACAAAGTTTCATGTTTTAAATTATGATTATTGGGATTACATTTCACTACTATGATTTATCCCATGTTATAAAATTATTATTTCTTTAGCAGGTTAATATTTCCAAAAGTTATGCTCTTATGTATATGATGTGATTGATATTTCTTTTGTTTACCCTTAATGAGCATTTGAGCTCACCCTTTTTATGTTTTATTTTCCCCAGGATATAAAAAAAGGTTTTAGGTAAGAAACAAAGGGGAATATCTTTATGGGAGATGTTTAAGATCTTTCACCACGATTAGAAGATTACGTTCCAAGTTTCCAAAGACACTAAACTATTACGGTCCTTGTGTGTCTGTTTCTTGTTTTGTGTTAATTATTCTGCTAAAGTAATGTAATGTCCATGTACGTCAAGCTTTGGGTCTCTACAGTTAGTATCAGAGGAAAGGTTTAGTCAACCTTTGGAAACTAGGATGCGAAAACATTAGTGAGATCCCTAGAGATATTTCTAAGGTATGTCTAGGGATGTCCCTAAGGATAAGTATACGTATAGGATATAGTCCTAGAACTACACTAATGATCATAGAATTTAACCTAAGATATTTAGGATACTCCTTCTTTACTATGTTGTTTTCCCTAGCATGATTTTTGCCTCTCACACTATTCTTTTTGGGTTTTAGAAAATGGCTGGAAACAAGAAGATTCACGATAATGGAGGATATGATAGAAAATGGAATGATTTTCTTCATGAGAAACCAAATGAAACGGGATCTGGAAGTCCAAACATCGTTATTATGCCTAATCAAAAATCTCATAATATGATCAATAATCTCAACTTTGGTAAGTTTCCTGACTCAGATAATAAGAGAAAGATGGAGTTTCATGATGATCATAGAAGAAATAAAGTTCAATTTCCCTCATGTAAATCATGTGGGAAGAGGCATCAGGGAGATTGTTTCAAAGGAACTGGAAGATGCTTTGGGTGTGGAAAAGAAGGACACGAATCCAGTAAGTGCAAAGGAAAAGGTTCAGTTAACACCATGGACAAAGATAATGGTATTTCTACGACATCAACAATGATTAGATGTTTTAAATGTGGAATGTACTGGCATTATGAAAACCAATACCCTATTAGAAAATCTCATGAAGAGAATCAGCATGTTCGTATGGGTAGTATTAATGTGGATGATGATGAGGAGACTACAAATGATATATGATCTAAAAGAAGTGTTGAAGATCAGTCGGTTATTTTAGAAGGTAGTGGAATGATTGTATGTTTATCGACAATTATGTTGTATAGTTAATGGTACTATGGAATAAAGAATCATCTAAGTATTGTTACACTATTGTTTTTCCTAAAATTATTTGAAAGTATATGTTGAATGGTACCCGTAACCATGGAAGGTTATTCAGATATTTTTGTAAAGTAGATGATATGCACATAATAAAGGGATAAGGAAAAAATGAAAAGTTTGATTGTATTCATGAGCTCATGATTGATATAAGGACTAAGTGATATCTTGGTTTGAGTATATAGAATTTTGAGGATTTTGGTACGTGTAAAGAGTTATCTTTTAACAGCATTCATGTTTTCAATAAGGTTCAATGCGTATTCATTTTTTTTCAATAGAATACATGATTAAGGCATTTGAATGTTTGGAATGTGAACAACAAGACATATCTTATGATATATGGGGATCAATGATGGTATTAAATCTCTGGTAATCATTTTCAATATAATATGAGAGTGGACTACAGTATTATGGATAAGCATAAAGATTGGAATGGATTATTTTGGATATAAGTTAGTGTTGTTTAAGGATAGAAGTTTTTTCGATATTATTGATGGGATGTTATAGTAATATAGTTTTAGAAAAAGGACAACCTGCAGGACGGGCGACAGCCCATCGCCTCAGACAAGGCTGTGGGAATCGAACCCACAATCGAAGTGCGACTGGCCTTTATCGCCTACCACTAGCCTACAGGAAGTCACTGTTTAGTAGAAACTAGTTTTATTATATTAAGAAGTATGATATATGAAGTATAAGTCCATTTTAGGAACTATATATGATTAATCTCACTATAGATGGACTTATGTAAGTTTTGATAACTTTTCTAACCTTTTTTTTTGAGACAGATTGAATGACCCATCATTCTATCCCATGATCTGCTAACACATCATGAAGGACAAATTCAACTTCATTTCTTTAAGAGATAAAGTGGAAATTGTCCAAAGAATGACCAGCGATGAGACTATAACAAAATCACGAAAGTATTTCTTCTAATTCCAATTTCATCAACTTTAGGGAAATGATCTTGAAAACCAAAAAGGTTGTCCTAGTGCTCTTATATCTGATGAATCATATGGTACCTTAGATCGTCACAAATTTATGGCTTTGTGATTTGTAGCTTTTCCATAGCCATGTTCTCTACCAGTCTCCATCAAAACATGATGGTTGGATTTTTCTTCCATATCCATAGTTTCACCTATGTTCTCCTACGTGGAAACCCAGTGATGAGTTAATTTGGGTAACTGTTACGTTTCATACTTTAGTTTTTAAAGCCAAGTTTTGGTATTCCTTTTTACGATGTGGGTTTCTATTAAAGAAACTTTTGAGTAGTAAACCATTTATAACCCCGATGATTTTTGAGGGCGAAATTCATTTTAAGGGGGGTAGAATGTAACACCCCGAGATTTTATGAAAAATATTATTTTTAATTTCATTAATGTCTTGTGTTGTACGCTACACAAAAAGGAGCTTGCAAAACATTTATCCCTGACTTTCCTTGCATTACACGCAATCACGTCCTTCCTCGATAGCGTGTGTAGTACGCAATACCGAGTTTCACTAAACGAGATATTATTATAATATTATTATGAACTAGCCATTATGAATAGTAATACCCACTTTTTGAAATTTTATAAATTTTATCTTTCAAAATGGACTTAATTTTTGGATTCGGAATATAGAAATTAGCTTAGGGTGAATTTTTGGTACTTTTCGGATAACTTTAATTTTCTAATGAATACTGAAAAATTACTAAATTTTAATTCAAAACAAAATTTTTAATCGAAATAATTAAGAGTGATAAATTATTAATTTGAGTGGTTTTAAAGTATATTTAGAATATATTTTTACAATTTAATACAATGTTGGTCATTGGATGTAATTTCACATTTAAACCAGACATAAACAAGTGTCAATATTTTGAGAGTTATTATCTCTTAAGAACACGCTATTTGTTTTGACGACGGGAATTAATTTTTAAATTAATTAATATACATTTATTTTTTGAATTTCGTAAAATAGACATCATTTTTGAGTTCATAATATCAAATATAGATTAGGCCTAATTTTTCGTATTTTTCTGGAAACTTTCATTTTTTGATGAATAGTGAAACCACTAAGTGGTAGTTAAAAAAATGAATTTTTCATAAAACTTAATTTTACCGCTTCTGTGAGTGGAATTTCAAAAATCCGAGAGACATGGTTGATGTCAGTAAGTAAAATGTGGTTTAATGAGATGAAAATAATTTTTGGTGAATAGTAACTTTTTACTTTTTTTTACCACAGTTAAAAGTAAATAGTGTAATTAAGGGTAAAAATGTTATTATTATTACCCTAACAAATGTCCTAATTCTATTGGATAAGTGTAATTTGACCAAAAACAACCTTAGGAATAAAATATGGCCATTTAGGCCCACTTGGATTAGACTAAGGCATTTATTATTAATTTATTTAAAGAACGGTTAAAATAGTTAAAATCAAAGTTTAATAACTAAATCATTTTTAATATAGCGTTATACATAAGATAAATTCAACTATAAATATTAATTAGAAAGCTAAAAATAGTTCCTTCATAATGATATTTTATTTGTAATTTTTAGACATTAAAAAAGTTAATTTATTTATGACACAATGATGATGCAGTAATTATCTTATTAATGAAATATTGACATAATCGATGTTATAAATACCCAAATATATGTAATTTTAGACTTTTTATGAAATAAACAAATTTTCTAGGTTAATATGACATGTTATTATTGATTTAATTAACATTTTTAGAACTAATAATTCTGTTATTATTTTCACAAAAATCAGTTACATAATATTGTCAAAATTGACATAAAATAGTTTTTAAAACAAATATTTATTATTAATTGTTATCTTATTCCTAAAAATCTAAGGTTCGGAAAAATGACTTCGATAAGGCTATATATATTAATAATAAAAAACTTGGGGTTCATTTGTCTTGTTATGGTAAGTTTATTAACCTTATAGTGTAAGAACACAAAAAGACACGGTAAAAGTAAAATTATCTAACTTAAAGTTAAATATAAATGATAAGGTTAATATAGGAACCTAAACTTGTTTAAATTCTATTGGATGAGAGGATTTCGACCCATCCCCACCTTATCTTTGAAATAAATAAATTTGGAGATATTTAAAACCGAATTTGGCTTTATAATAAAATAATATTTTTAGTTTTTTCAAAGGAGCCCCTCTCCTCCCTTATAAAAGGGCACCTCCTCCCTCTCTTCCTCACACCACATTGAGCCTTCAAGCTCAGCCAACCCCTGAAAAATTCTCTTCTCCACTTCCCTAGAAACATTCTAGAGGTCCTGGTCTTCTTCAAAGACCAATTTCAGTGCCCTAAGAAGAGGACTCAAAGAGGTGCTTCAAAGAAGAGGTAGTGTCTGTTACCGATTCTTTCAACTTTATTTCTTCTTCCACTTATTCTTATTAGGTTGTTTCATTATGAAGTAATAACATCAGTATCACTCATATACTAATATGTTATTATAAGTATGAAACCACCCTATTTCACCATCTATCCATCCTACGGAAAACGAAATCACCGCGCGTACGTACGTACGGAATATTGTCTCCACGTCGTGGTGTAATCTATTTTCAACCACCACCTTACTTGGATGGGTATAATGGTGTAAATAATGACTATATATTATTATTGTAAAGTGATATTGATTCTGAAATAGTATACATACACTCCAATACAATTCCATGATCATGGGAACGATATCATCGCTCGTGCCTATGTACGGAATACCGTCTCCACGATGTGATGCGACTCATTCTACATGATCTTCATTGAATAATGATTATATAAATGAATTGAATGAATGAATATGATATATATTACACTAATAACATTATGGAAATGAGGTATCTATAACCTAAAGAGAAGAATAAGAATTTATTCGACAAAACACGCATAAGAACAAAAAGTAATAAACACCCGAATAACAAGTTGTAATGAAATATTACTAATAAGAAGCTAAGAATATGACCATATGTGATATAATAACAATGGGTATGATTCTGGAATAAGTCAATAATATTATTTAAATCATTATACAGGAGGTTCGAACACGTACAAAGCATATCGGACCTAAGGTGAGGGAAATATCACAATCTCATTTTTATCCGAGATTGTTTATACTTTGAAATTTACTGGGGTGTATTTTATCATCCACATCCATGTTTCCTCAATATGTAATATTATTTCCATCCACCTACAATTTTTTAAATCCTATTTTACCCTTCGGTGAGTTTTTAGTAAAAGATATGAAAAGAATCTTTTATCGTTTTTCGTACGAGGTGATTTTGGACTTTTCCGACAAAAGTACGAGAAGAATGTTTTTTTAACTTATACGGCATGAATGGATTTTTTTTAAAATTATTTCCAAGAATATTCCTTTAGAAGTTTTCAAGTTTATTTTCAATCAAATTCTTTTAGTTTAAAATTGTATTACATGTTAAGAATGGAAAAAATGTTTTTGAAGTAGAAAGGATATTTTCCTCAAGAATGGAGTTCAAGAGTTTTATCAAAATTATTTTCCATCTAAGATAATATAGGGTTCAGTTTCTATCCCTATTATTACATGGATTTGATTATGTTGTGATGGAAATATTTTTATGAATTCCTTTATCTTATATGAATTGTTTTATGATGTCACGATGTTTAAGATTCCCATTTTTATTACATGGGTTATGATATGATGTATGGTTTATGATTTTGTGGCACACATAAGAATGGTATCATTATGAGATGGGTGTGACCTATATCTCCCTCAAATACATTGGGTAAAGATTTTATATCTCATGAGATAGACATGGCTGGAATGGCAGGTTATACCGGTTCAATGAAACAGGACTGAAATGAGTAGTGAACTCGGTTCAGAAATGGACTTTGTCCACTGAGATAGTCTTGGCATTGATTCTTGACTAATAAGAAATGATTCTCTATGATTATGTGTGTATACCACAAAGTTTCATGTTTTATGTGATGATTATTGGGATTACATTTCACTACTATGATTTATCCCATGTTATGAAATTATGATTTCTTTTATAGGTTACGATTTCCAAAAGTTATGCTCTTATGTATATGATGTGATTGATATTTCTTTTGTTTACCCTTACAAAGCATTTATGCTCACCCTTTTTATGTTTTCTTTTACCCAGGATATAAAGAAAGGTTTTAGGTAAGAAAAAAGGGGAAGATCTTTATGGGAGATGTTGAAGATCTTTCACCACGATTAGAAGATTACGTTCCATGTTTTCAAAGACACTAAACTATTACGGTCCTTGTGTGTCTGTTTTTGTTATGTATTAAGTATTCAGCTAAAGTAATGTAATGTCCATGTACATCATGCTTTGGGTCTCTACACATCCCCTACATGAAATCCTTTCCAATTGCACACAATCCCTTCCAAATATGTGCAATCCATTTTGATTGAGCTCAATCCATTCCAATTACACGCAAAACCTTACACTTGCACGCAACCCCTTATTCATTGCCCACAATCCCTTCCACTTGTGCACAACATGTATTCCTTGCGTTCAAAACCACTACCCTGCTTTGCGTTCCAAATGCCTCCAATTGCATGATGACCCAGTCTTTTCCACACAAGTGTACCGATTGCATGCCGACGCGGTGTTTTTCGGGCAAGTGTCCCAATTGCAAGATGACCCAGTTTTTTCTGTGTAACTTTTCCATTTTGTGAGCTGACCTGATGTTTTCCATGAAACTGAACCTTTTTACATGCAATCCTTCCTCTTAGTGTGCACGTGTTCGATGTATCTCCTCTGGAGATAATTTTCAGGCGCTTCATGTGCCCAAAACATCTACGAAACACACCGTTTTCCCGTACGACCTTCTAGGATCGTACGCAGTAACTTCATAGTCCCTCGGGTGGTTTATCACATTGCGTTGCTTCACCTCATGCTTCTTCGCATAGGTACGCTAATAACTATTTCTTTTTCACATAGCCATGCTAATGTGGACCCCCAATGGTTCGCTCCATAACCCCCCGACCATGATGTTGTTGGTCCCATCACTTCACTAAGGTGTCGAGGGTGCTGGTTATATAAGTCATAGGGGTGCGAAGTAAACCCACCTCTCCGTAGATATAGCACGTTAAACTACCAAGTGACATCGTCCTCAGAACATGACGTTAAATCACCACATTAACCCATGCCTTGCCTGTGGGGTTCCCTGTCTTGGATATTCTCTACACCCACTGGTCTCTACGGGAGAGAAATAATTCCTAACATTGAATGAGATATTCTTTATCGAAGCAACATCTATGTGCGGGGAAAGGGCAACCACCCAGGTGCAAGCCTCTAGATTTTCTTATAGGAGGTATCACCCATGCTCCTCTTCTTTTCCTTGGTTCCATGTCCCTCTCCTACTAGGCTTTTCCACCATATGGGCCTCCATCCTGGAGTAAGTACCAATATCCACCTCCTCAGGCCACTAACCAGGTGTAAGCCCCTGTTCCCCATTTGGGATTCCAACCGCGCGTAATCCCCCTATTCCACTTCCAACGGAAGCACCTTCCACGACGTGATCGTCAGGCCTCTGCTATCTCTTGTTTCTCATACCAAGAATGACTCACATGGGCTTAGAGAAAGCATCGACCTAGATATCCTATCTAGGCAGCCTAGTGTGTAAGTCCCACATGCACCACCTTAACTACAGGGTCTTTGATCCTTACCAAGGCAAGGTACGTAGGAAGCTTCCTTGAGGTTCAAGTCCACCACCCCATTGGTTCCGACCATCTTCTCGTCGGTTCACCAATCAATTTCTAAACTATTTGGACTTTGATACTTAACATGACAAGGTACGTAGGAAGCCTCCCAGAGGTTCAAGCCCAACACCCAGTCGTTCCGACCGTCTTCACGTCAGTTCACCCCCATCCTTCATGACGTTAAATTGTGGACCTCAATCAGTGGTAATCCATTATTTCCCCAGTCAGTGGTAAGCTGTTGCACCCACCTGAACTATGGGGTCTTAGATCCTTGCCAAGAAAATGTATATAGGAAGCCTCCCTGAGGTTCAAGCCCATCATCCATTGGGACCAACCACCTTCACGTCGATTCCCACCCCATCCTGAACTATGTGGGCTTTGATCCTTAACTCCTTGACAGGGTACGTAGGAAACCTCTATGAGGTTCAACCCCATCCAGTGGCAAGCTATTGTGACCCTATCCAATGGTAAGCCGTTGTGAACCCATACAACGGTAAGTGGTTGGGACCCAATCCAGCGGTAAGCCATTAGGACCCCATCCAGTTGCAAGCCATTGCCACCCCATCCAATGGAAAGCCACTGTTACCCCATCTAGTGGTACGATGTTGTGACCCCGTCTAGTGGTAATACGTTTTGACCCCATCCAGAGGTATTCTATTAGACCCCATCCAGTGGTAATCCATTGGGACCCCATCTAGCGGTAAGCCGTTGTGACCCCATCCAGCAGTAATCTGTTGTGACCCCATCCAGCGGTAAGCCGTTGTGACCCCATCTGGCGGTAAACCCTTGGGATCTCATACAGCAGTAATACATTGTGCCTCCATTCAGTGGTAAGCCATTGAAACCACCAATAAATGGTAATTCATCATCAGATAAACTATGAGGAATTTTATTCCCTACCCCATGGATACGTAGGAAGCCTCTTTGAGACTCAATCCCAACAACACTGTCGTCCTCGAGATGACTCCATCTCATTCTCCATCCACATCATTCAAACATCCATCATTCATCCCGATTCTTACCTAGGCCACCACATCTCAGTGGGATCATTCCACCACATTCCCCATTCCCCTTAAAGACAATCGAGAAGCAAACCACACATTGGCCTCAAAATCGGTGTTCCCTCCAGAGGTTACACCCATATGAACCACTCTAGTCAGTGACTTGATCAGTCTGATCCATCTCCCCTAGATGTTTAACCTGCAACATACACTGTGTTAAACATAGGAAGCTGGAGAAAACCTCAGATACATGCCTATGGCATAAAATTCCCCGCATTCGACGTGGGATGCCTCAGGCTTCTATGCCCTCGAGAAGCCCTATAATAAGTGGAATAATCCTAGACAGGCCAGTTTCCCAGTATCTAGGGATTCCAGTGATGTCCAACGTGACTACTACACTGACCGAAGCTTTCTACCCTGACCGGACCCTTTGGAATGTCCCGAAAGAAGAAGTGCAATTAACTGGTGTCTATAAAGATATGGCACTTGGAAGAGTTTCATGAGAAATGTCCTAAATCTATATGGGAGACCCAGACTAGGTGACGAGTTTCAAGGAGGAATCCACGGAATAAAGAAGAAACATCCCATCATCCCTTTTCCATCAAGGAGAAAACATCCCTGAACAAGGAATGGATGCCGCCTGCCTTTGGAAAGCAAGAATGCAGGGAAATGGAACCGCACCTTTCGTACTCAAGAAGACGGATGCATGCACCCCGACGAAAGCATCAGAAACAGTGGTATATTGGGATTAGATATAAAAACAAGAAAATTTAGTTTAATATGGGAGTATAAATGGATAATTTCCATTATTGAAAGAAAATACCACATCCCATGAGTCAAAATTGTGGGAAGAAGAATCTTGGGATCTATCTAAAGGGAACTGATATTTTCTTCAATTTTGGAAAATAGGGGAATTAGGAGAATAATTTATAAAGAGATATGAAGAATCCCACAAATTTGGAACAAAATTGGATGGTTAAAACCAACACACGTCCATTAGTATAGTGTTTCAACTACAAGGAACACATGCATTATGTGAGCCATGGAAAAAGCCAAGGGGTTTTAGGTAAAATCAAAGATAACAACCTCCAAGGCAGCAAAGAAGTGCATATTCTATCACTATTTCTAAGGTAGTTCACAACCATTATTTAGTGATAGGTATGTTAGATATTTATTCATGAATGTAAAACATACTCTTTGATTTTGGTTGTACACATTCTTTAATATCATGAAAGTCTAGTATAACAATTCAAACAACATCAAAAATATTGATGTCGAGTTATTTGTTAGAATAGTGAATGGGGGAATTATTGCATCCAAAGTATATGACTCCTCCTTAGTCAATGGTTATGAACTGATCCTCCCATAAAATCTCATACTACTTCATTTTTTCTGTTTTGATTCTACATTGGGAATGGTTTATCGATCATCATATAAATCCAACATCAATTTTCAGGAATATGATATCACTCTTTACATCCCAAGGAATCCTCCAATTCTGCACAAATGTAATGGGGAGAATGGGTATAAATTGGGATATTCTTATCAAGCATGAATTTTATTTATTTATGAGTAAGAAAGTCTTGCATAAATGAGTGAGATAAAGGAGGGGATCATTCTTGAAGAAATTCCCATTGTGAGGGATGACACTGATGTGTTCCCTAAAGAATTTCTCACACATCCTATTGACCTACTGGTTGAGTTATCTATTGGAATCATACATGGATCTCTTCCAATATCAAAGACATTATAATGGCATAAAAAAATTTAGTTATGCATACTGAAGAATAATCTACAAGAGACTAGGGATAATGGTTTTATAAACCTATGTGCTTCACTATGGGATGTACCAATCCTCTTCTTCAAGATGATGGATAAATCAATTTTCCTCTACATTGATTATTGTATGATAAAAAAATTCACAGTAAAGAACAAGTAACCCCTTAAAATGATATATTTTTTGTTAAATAAACTATGTGGGGCCATATATTTCTATAAGTTGGACCTTCGATTTGTAAATCACCATTTAAACATGAAGAAGGAAGATATTCATGAGAATAAATTTTGAACGAGTTATAAACACTATGCGTTAATAGTGAGTCCATTATGAATCACTAATTCTCCAACACATTTCAAGTGCATAATGAATTGATTCTTTAGAGATTACCTCAACAAATTTGTTGTAGTTTTTATATAAGATATTCTTTCATAGTCTAAGAGTAAGGTGGAGTTTGAAGAACATTATAATACATTTATAAAGACATTATGAAGGGAGAAATGATATGAATGGTATAGAAAATATGATTTTTTGATGGAGGAATTATCTTTATTTGAAAATGACATCACCAAAAAAGTGATATCTGTGGACTCTTATAAGACAAAGGCAATATAAGTGTGGAATAGACCAACATATATAATGGAGATATATAGTTTCTTTAGTCTAGATGGGTATTAAATATGATTTTTGATGAAATTTTTTCAATTTTCAAACCTACAAACTATGATTAATTTGAAGGAGGTATTGTTTCTAGGGAACAATGAATCCGAAGAATATTATAAAGAGTTAAAAAATAATCATATCACTTATCTAGTACTTAAACTACCCATATGTTGGGAACTCTATGCGGTATATAATGATACCTCAAATAATGGAGTAAGATTTTTAGTGATGAAAATGATAATGTTATAGACTATTCATTAATAAAACTATTATTTCAGGGGAAAACTATTGCATGCATGATTTGGTGTTGGAGGTTTTGGTTATCACATTGAAAATCATGTGATGTTTTCTCTATTGGGAGAAGTGTGAGAAATATACTAATTTAAAAAGTATCAAATGTATATTCACACATAAGGGGATTAATATATGCTATAAAATATTGTTACATCTCATCAATGATTATGAATTCTCAATCCACTAATATCTTGGTAAATTTGATAAAGTAGTGTATGATCTAAGTAGATAGTATCCAGAAACATTATCAATAATAAGAATTGAGAATGATAGAATATTCTTAGACATTCAATGGATGGACAAGGAAATCATAATTTAAGGAACATCATCAAGAATTTATCAAATTATTTATCGACCATCCTTTTAGACAAGATAAATGATTTTCAAAGAGATGTTGTGGAGATTCAAAAAAAGGTGGAATTTTTCAAAAATGGAAAATCTTTATAGCTAAAAATTTATTGGGAAAGAGACATATGATTTTTTTCATGAATACGTATAACATGAAGTCCTAATATAAAGAGTGGTATTTTAAATTATGCAAAGAGAGTGATCTTCTTTATCTGTCCAAGGAGCATAAAGACGCATCGAGAAATCTGAGAGCACTATTGGTGGGAAAATATAAAAAAATAGATCACTTAATTTACAATAATTTTCCTTATAGGTTAGCAAGTGAAGGATGAATGGAAAAATCCTAAGGTGAGGATGCAACCATTACCCATACCTATATGTAAATGGGAAAACATTACCATGGACTTTGATAATGGACATTCGAGTACATCCACAATAAATAATTCTACATGGGCTATTGTTGATTGTCATAGAAAGACAGATCAAATTATTACAATTTAATATGACTTCTCACTTGACCTTCTTACATGGATATACATCATATAAGTTGTTAGGATATATGGATTATGATTAAAAATCGCATTTAACAAAGATCCAAGATTTATATTAAAGTTCTGGAAAAGTCTCCATCAGGCTCTAAATACTAAACTGAACATCATTACAACTTATAACCCCCAGAATTATTCCCAGTCTAAGAATACTATTTATACATTTAATGATATGTTGAGAGTATGATTAATGGACTTCAAAGGATGATGGGATCAATATCTTCCACTGGTTGAGTACTCTTACTATAATAGTTTCCACTCAAGTATTAAAATGGACCCATATGAGGACCTTTGTTGGTATTGAAGCAAAACACAATAATTCTTGGTAGATGTCAGTGAATTTCTGTTTTGGGGACATGAAATGGATGATGAAATGGATAACAATGACAAAACAATTCTTTAGCACATAATGGTATCCGAGATTTGATAAGAGAACTGAATTGAAAATTGTCAATGGGATATATAGTTTGATTTTGGAGACATTGTATTCCTTCATATATCTCCATAAAAGATAATCTTGAGATTTCAGAAGATAGGGAAACTAATTCCTAGGTATATCTGTCCCATTGATATTCTTGATCCAATTAGAGCTATGTTCTCTCGACTATATCTTCCAAAATCCATGTATCAAGAAAATGATGTATTATTTTCATCTATATTAAGAAATTAAATGCAAGACCCATCGAAAATATTTTATTCAAATGTTATACAGATAGAAAATGTTCTATCTTATGATGAGTAGATGGTGAAGATCTCAGAGCATAGATATAATGTTCCACAAAATAAGACCACTCACTTCGTAAACATTGAATAGAGGAACCATAAGTATGAAGGTAAAACATGGGGATCTGGTTATGTAATGAAGGATAATTACCCTCTCCTATTTTTACCTTAGTAAGTAAAAAATAATTTTTTTTGTTTAAATATCATAAGTGGGGAATAATGTAATGATCCCATATTTTTACCAATGTAATTTCCCTTCTCATAATTATATGATGTTGTATAAATCTCAAAAATCACATAGAGAAAAAAAACATTATTCTCAAAAAATAATAATGTTACAATACATATAAAAACCAATAATAACACAAGATATTAATGTGGGAAAATAAATAAGAAATTAGAGAATACGAATAGGATTATTTGGATATACTCGATCCCCAAGAATGACTGGACTAAGATACAAAGCTTTAGAAATAAAATAAAATGTTAATAATAAATAATTATCTTTTTAGAACAAATTATAAATAAAATTGAAATAATATGGATATAAATGGATAATTAATGGTATTATAAAAATTTATAGGATGTAGTGAACCCCATTTACTATAATAAAACCTATTTTTGGAATAGTAATCTGACTATTGGAATAGTTTTATGATTATTAGGAATAGTAACATGAACGTTAGAATAATAAACTATCCTTTGAAAATTTAATATGATATTTTGGTATCTTATAATATGAAAAAATGATATATTTATTTCATTGTAAAAGTAATTAAATTTTTTAAAATGGATAATTAATATGTTGTTATTTTTGTAAAATAGAAATGTTTTGTTATAAATTTTTAAAAAAATTTAATGATTTAAAAAAATTTGTTTTCATAAAATGGATTAATAAACTATGATTAAATTTTATTAAATGACAAGATAATTTTATAATACCATTCTTAATTTTTCAAAGGGCACAAAATTGATTATAATATTAATTTTTTTTTCAAATAAATGATGAATTTTTTTCAAAATTAAAAATCACATATTTACAAAAATTATTATTTTTATAATTGCATTAATATTTTGAATCTATATATGGATAAATGTATAGGGTTAATTTTATGTATTTTTCAAGAATAATTGAGTTTTTTTGGAATGTTGAATTTTGGTAATTTAGAGTATTTAACAGTATTTGAAAAATACATGAATATTTGAGTCTTGGATGATGTAAATGCCAATTATCTAGAATTAATATATACTAGTTATAGTAAATCATCAAATGAATCAACACCATTTAAAGTGTTGATCCAAAATAATAATAAGAAGAATCTAATAATCAATAATTGCATTCTCCTCCCTTATAAATACCAACCCCACCACCCCTTATACCCACAACATCAAAACCATAAATCGTACTAATATTCTCTCTAATTACCCAAACAATAATCTTCCCAATTTCATGTTCTTTTTGGTCTCACCAAAACACAAATTTCATATTCCTTAAGGAGGTTCTCAATGATAAACAATTCAAGAGATAAAACCCTCCATTATTCTCTTTTAAATTATTCATTTATTCTTCCTCATCCGTATACCCACTATCCAAGGTGGAATGATATCTACAGTATAATATATATATATATATATATGATTTTTTTTCATTTTAATGGAATATAAATCATCAAATCTCTTCTCATATCCTTTTATTCTAAAAACCAAAACATCATTCGTGATATGTCAGTTCACAACCTTCATGGATGATGAGATTTCATTTCTCATTTATACATTCATGGATGGTTTAAATTAAACTATAATTATTTAAAATGAACTATACATATATATATATTATGGTATGAGAATCTATAATTAATATATTTACAAAATTTTATAAAAAGAGAAACAAGTTTTTCATGGTATGAGAAAAATCCATTATAAACTAATCATTTATCATAAACATTTTCTAAAATGAATCATCCTCACACAAGACAAAAAAACTGTATGTGGGTCCATTTATACGTCTACATGTGCATGAATTCCATATTTTTTTCACTTTTGGAGTACTATTCCCATTTGAAAATATAATTCATAAATATAAACAAGTAAACTGACCATGAAAACTAAAATCCTTATAACTCATCAAAATGTATATAAATGAACATAATAAAATTATAATAAATCAAATATGGATAAAATAGATCATGAATTAGTTAATTAATAACTATAATTTTATTATCTAGGAAAATAAATGCTATTGAGAAACACATTATGAAATATGGTAAGGGATATCTCTGAACCTCTATATTTTTCCTTTGGGTTGTGATTTCACTATATTTGATGCAATAATTCTTCATTATTCTTGCATTATTCCAATTAATAAAGTTTTTATATGTTCCAAATAGATGTATGTAACTCAATTCATATTTATATAATGTGTAAATACTTATCTAAAATCATTCCTTTCTTGATTATTCTTGTTAAGAAAACCTAATTTAAGGGAACATCTTAGATTGTTACCCATTTTCATGTACACTCTATATAATGTTTTAATCCAAAATTATTTTTCTAAATTCACAATTTTTATCATGAAAACCCATTTTTGTTCATTTTTTGTATTACAAAATTAATTATGTCTTTATCCACATTAATGACTCATTATTCATTTCCCCAAAATTGCACTCTAGTGGTAGATGTTTTAAATTACCTAACAACTGTTATTCATGTTTTCAATACATTTGGAAATTATTATTCATAATAAATTATTATTTTTCTTTAATTATTTTACAATAATGATTAAATACCTTCTTTCATAGATTTCATTATGATATTCCCTTTGGTTATGCCTTATGACATGATTACAAAACCCCTTTCTTTCCATGTGTATCCATCTTGTTTATTCCTTATGTTTGTATAATTATGTGGCACACATATGCATGTACATGTTATGATGGGTGCACCCACATATCACTACAATGAATTAGTTAATGTTTTTATCATGATATGTAATGTATTAGATTATGGAGTGACCCTAATCCACTATGGGACTATATCCACCAAGTGATATATTCATGGGAATTAACCTTGCCTCATGTTTTTGTCAGGTTAGATACTACCATATTCCTTTATTTTCAAGACTATATGATTCCATGTTCAACATTATATGACTCCATTTATTCATTCATTAGAAATTACATTCATCTTACCATGTAATGACTTCTGGCTCATTCTTTATAAATTGTTTCTATGTTTATTACCTTACAAGGATTTTTAGTTTGTTCCTTTTTTCAATATATTCCATAGGTTATCCTATGAAGATGTTGGATTTCAAAGTTTTTTAGGATATTATTAAGGAGATTAATGAAATATGTTGTATTCTATTTCAATTTTTTAGAGTTACGTATATATTATTCAAACGAAACTATAATACCATATCCATAGTATTTATTTCATGGATACTTATGGTTAAAATATTTTAATAATTTATGTAAAAGGATTGGGTCACTATATGTTATACTTTTATTACATATCCATTAAATTGGGGTATATAAATAGGAAAAAATAAATTTTGGAAAATATATTGTATATAAAAATTCACTGATTATCAATTTATTATAAATTAAAATAATCTCATTTGAAAGTAAATGAGATGTTTTTTCGAAAAAACAACTTTAAGTGCCAAATTTTTATTATTATAATTAATTAAGTATGTAACAATTTTTGAATTATTTTATCAACATGTACATATTATATATTTAATAAAATGGTTTTATATTAACATAATGCCTTTGTTGGGATGAGATAATGATATATATATATATATATATCCTATTGTATGGTTAAAAATGATTTATTTCTAAAAAATGATTTCCATCATGTTTTAAACACTTATTTTTAAAAAGAATATCTATCACTTATAGAAATTGTATCCTAAAAAAGGATTCTATATTTTGAATTATGACAATCAAATTTTGTAACTTTGTCCCTTTTATTTATGGTCATTACGAGTAGAACCATGGTAAACTTTGTGACCTCAATAAGGGAAATACACGTCAATCTGGGTTAAAACATTATGATAAGGCTTTAAAATTTCTCAAACACATTCCTTTTTCCAATTTTGTGAGTGGAAATTGACCATTTCCATCATAGTATCTAATATATGAGAACATGGTGCCATGGGTTTGACAATTATCTTCTGTTAAGCAAAGACTAAAGATAAAATTTCACTCTCTTAACTTTAATATATCTAATTTTTTTATATAATGATTAAAAGAGGATAATTTATATTATAAATGATTACTTAATAGTTAAATTAATTTTTTATTATTGTAATTTTTCTCTAATTTATAGTTATTTCATATTTATATTAGAAACTTATGCAACACCGATACAATATTTATTCAATTAATAGAAAATTAAACAAAATGATTTTAAAAATACTTAATGAAATACAGTTTAGGTGAACCATTCTATAAGTTACATTGAAGACCCAGATTCCACTCATCATTTCCCTAAGACAAGTTAGTTACAATGCCTCTGGTGCATCTCCTACAATTATAGATATTGGCGACTAGTAGTGAGGGCCTAGGAATTTTAGTGGGGAGACTATGACCTCATCACTAGATTGTAACAAAGTGGAAATTCAATAACACTTAAGTAGAGGAATGAGTAAATCATATATAATAAAAGCACATGAATTGGACTAGAATATATAAATAAAAATTTCAGAAATGTCTCATGTACAAAATGGTGATACATGTAAGGAATCAAATAAAGAATCCAAAATAAGTCCATAGTAGTTCAAGAAAATACTTGTTTCTAAAAACAAATAAAAGAGAAAAATGATATCTCTAAATAGAAACATGATCCTCTACAAATTCTCATGCTCTCGTACTACTATAATGGCACAAAATCAACCCTCAATCTTCGGGATCTTTCCCCTATCTCCACATGCATCTAAATTGCCTGTTTGGGAACCCAAGGATGACCTGAACAGGGTGTGAGAAGCATTCGGACAAGGTAACCACCCTTTGATCTGAAAAAATTTCTAGGTTACAAAATATAGTAAGACAAGACATGTGAGGGTAAAAAGGAAAGAAGTAAGGAAATGTGAAGATTACCATGGAATGTGACTACTAAACTAGTAACCCTAAAATAACATCTCAAGGATCCATATAAATTTTGGTCAATCACCTCTAACAAGCAATCTACATGAAATGCATGAAAAATTAACACAACCTTGTTGTTCATTCAAACATGTCACACTAAACAAAACCTTAACATATAAGCCCAATTGGAATACATCCATTAATGACCCATTCAACCAAGCATGATAGAAATTTCATGACCATGGCCATATAATCAACGTGTCAGACAACGAATGGCCTGATCCAAGGTGTATATGACCAAGGAATTATCTTAAGTCCGTGGAGAATGTCTATGGAAAATAGGTTAAGATTTGTTTTGATTCCAAAGAGCATGTCACACTGAAATTTTGTTACATGAGTCAAAGAAAGATAAATCCAATTGGTTACACAGCCAATGGAATACCATGGAATCAAGACCAAAGGGGAATACTCTATCCAAAGAATCCACTACCACATTCAAAATCGAAGGAGAATCATCCATAGAATATAAGGAATAGATTTATAATTCCATATAATAGGTATACCCAGTCATGTATCTATTTCATATTTAATTACACCACATGAGTATACCCACTCACATATCACAATTCTCATTCAAGAGAAATAATGAGTATACCCAATCATTTAACCAAACCATTTACAAACAAACAATTAAATAATTCAACATCAATTTTTTTCTCACATAGAAAATGAGTAAACTAGTCACTTAAGAATATCATTTAATTAAATTTATTTATTAAAGGGATTAATTTTTCTAGGTATGAACCAATTCACCCCATGGTTGGTTTAACACTGATTAAAAAAGGTAAATTCATAAGGAACACCCCATGGGTGGATAGGGTTGAGGTAAAAACCACCAAATAAACACTAAGGAAAAAAATTGAATACCATGGAGGTCTAATTTCATTTATTTCAATTAATAAATTCAATTTCAGGGATCCACTAGAAATTCCAGCATGCGATACAATGACAGCTAGCCCTATAAATAAACAAAACAAACAGGAAAAGTATATATCACATATTGTGGCTTGGTTTTTAAGTGACCATCTAGTACAAACTCCTGATTCGACTCAGATCAGGAGAAATATAAAGAACAAATGAAGAACTATAATTTAGGGCATAATAGACTGCACCTAAATAACACAACTAATTTCCATATAAATGAGTAATTGATAAAAAGAAATCATGTACTAACTATTCTAGGTCCAATGACTCAAGCAACAATTAAATTTCTGTTCAGATGGAAGAGATCCCTAAATTTATACTTTATGCGTCAAAATGGGAGCTCTCTATCCATGGATACTAATCATTAAATAAATAAGGGAATTTGTTTTCAAATTTAATTTAATTTTCTGTAAAATTATAAAAGCTCCAAAAATAAAGGGGTATTGAGGTTTATTCACACATTTTGACAAACTATGTTCCAAACATTTACAATTTGATGTAAAATAAGAGAACCCACAAGGTTTCCTCACACATATTGACTAACAATGCAGAAAATGGGCAAAAACCCTGAAAAATCAACTCTCAAAAATGATTACATGACTAGAAAACCATTTGACCCAAAACCCATGGTTTTTTATAACTATGTATCCTCCTCTTTATCTCATTCCATTACTCCCATAGTTTATCAAACTATGTCTCCTTCCATGCACGGTATAAATTTTATTTGTACTAATCAATTTTCAACCTAAAATCATGCTCTTGGTCTTTGAACAAGCTATTTACACCCTCTAAACACCTGTGATCCAATATGGTCTCAAATTTGGTAATATTAAAAGAATTTAGACAAAATATAAAGGATTTTTACCCCATACGAAAACTCAGGATCTTACGACATTCCCCCCTTAAATAATTACATCACCGAATTTCCTTTATAAAGGTGGTATAGATTTATTTTAGAATAACTCTAGCCATTGAGCACGTACTTTAACCTCATACGGCCAAGGCATGTCTTCTAAACAGTCATGCTTCAATAGCACCAGTACTGTAGGATTTGACCAAACTCAACGAACCATCATGCTCCTATCAATGATATGTATTGGATGATTCATAAAGGATGTATCAAACTGTAGCTCAAAATCCTCAGGGTGAAAATAATGAGACATGAATGAGTGATAATGTAATGATTGAGATACGTGGAATATGTCATTCATGTCTTGGTATATCTATGGTAACTATAACCAATATGCTACAATACATAATCTACCATGAATTTCAAAACAACATGACATATCGATGTTAAAACATACCCTGTCTCATGTTCTGTATGTGACCCTACCTCGGTGTACCATGTTAATATACCTAATCTCAAACCTAAAACTCTAGAGGTCATCTATGTTGATCGAAATAAGATTTCTGTTGAGACTATGTAGTATCCATACATTTCTGAATCAATTGGACATCCTCAGAGGTATTCTGCAAGAGATGTGGTCCCAGATAAGATACCTCGACTACATCTAATAAACACAGGTGGGTGAGACCTTGAATAATGTAAAAAAGCCTCAAAATTTTTCATTTGTACCGTATTTAGATTCCTATTGTTTTAGGATAACTCAACCATGGGTATATGCATCACCCAAGATCTTCCAAAATATAATACACATGCTTGAAACCTGTCCTTAAGGTCCAGTATCATACACCCTAATGGGCCATCATTCTATGTGTGGTATGTTGTGCTCATAATCACTAGTGTACCCAACACACTCTATAAACTCTACCAGAAATGATATGTAAATATGGTGTCCCTATTTAACCAATTGTTTATAGGACCACATGAATTAAAACTATCTCATTGATATAAAACCTCCCATGTTCATCCAAACTTAATTATGACATGATTTTAAATAATTGAAAAACCATCATGATCCTACCGATAACAACAAACACAACATCATTACCTCAAGGAATACTCGGTAAATTTGTCATGAAATCCATTGAGAAATACATTAATTTCTACTCTAGAATAGGTAACTATTGTAAAATTCCATCTGGTCACTGATGTTCTTCCTTCAACTTCTGATAGGTGTAACACCTCATTGTGAAATAAATGACAACATGTTTTATACCCATCCACCATTACTAATGTCATATGTCACGGTACATCTTGGTGACTCCAATATGCACTTACAAAGATGATACATGAAACTCCCTCCTCGAATCCATTTGTATGTCCACAAGAACCCATACACGACCATGGATAAACATGATCTCATCATCCCCTATTATACAACTAAGAGGTAGTTCCTCACCAGCTACACTGTCATGTAGAACTAGAACCTCAAAATTTGATAGCTACATCATCCTAGCTTTATTTAGTAGGGTAAAATTCATGTATAAATAGGATAGAAATGTGTTGCCCTGACTATCCTACACTTCTAAGTGCATCTTAGTAAACAAATACGTAAAACTATTCTTTTTAGATGCTTAAGGAACTACCTATATTAGACTTCTTTGACTCAGTGCGTCAGCCAGTATATTCCCTTTACCCAGCGTGTAGGCTTCCTCAAATTTGAAGGATTATAGGTATTCAACCCACTACCTCATATTTAGGTCACACTATGTAAATATGTACTTGGTGATTTTTTGGTCCATTCACACCACAAAAACATTCCCTATGTATGCAATCTCTCCATTAGCAAAATGAATGATCAACTACAACCATCTCAAGCTCGTGCGTTAGGTAGTTCCTATCATGTGACCTCGGTAGCTGAGATACGTATTACACGACTATATCTCACTAAATCACCACTGCTCTAAGTCTAAGACATGATGTTTTATGTTACATAGTGTATATCTTTCCTTAATCTAGAATTATCAAGACTAATGCTGAAGTCAACCACCCCTTCAGCTCCAGAAAGGCAGTCTCACATGAGTCTAACCATACAAACATCACTCCCTTATTAGACAATCCCATAAATGACACTTCAATGCATGATTTGTCTTAGTTGAAAAATCTATAATATCCATCCACCACAAATAATATTAGTATGTCAATGGAATTCATGGTCTTGTCCCAGAAAATTACAAATATCACATTCTCTGGGTATACTAATACTCCTATATCTGAGATAATGTGACCCACGATGTGAATTTGATCGATATAAAAGTAAAAATTTGTGAGTTTAGAATATATATTATTCTACTATAGTGTATCCCAAATGATGTCATGATTCTTTTATTGTTTTTTTTCTTTGAGAACACACCATGATATAAACCAAAAAGATAACCAAAAATGAATCCAGATAATGATGGAAGTGTCATTTCATCTAGTCCATGAAATATTTTGGCATGTTCATGAGACTGAACCTAATAACTAGATACTCATATAGACCATACCTTCAATGAATGGAATCACAAGGTATGTCTTCAGGTCAAACACGTACATGGTGATATTCTGAACTAAAATCAATTTTATAGAATAAAGAAGCTCCTTGAAACTAGTCAAACAAATCAACAATCTGTGGAAAGGAATATATAATCTTAAAAATATGTAGTTAAATTTACAATAATACACACATATCCTAATGGAAACATCATCCTTTTCACAAAAAAGGACTAGTGAAGCCCATATGGAAGAACAGGGTTTGATAAACCCCTTTTCCTCCAAATCCGCTAGCATCTTCTTGAGCTCATACAAATCCATCATAGTCATCCTGAAAGGAGGAATGGATACAAAGTGAAATCATACCACTAGATCAATGGATAACTCCAACTATCTCTCCAAAGGTAAAAAATAAATATTTTCTATGGAAACATCCCTAAAATGTTCATTAACTGGAGGAAGTTATCGAGAAATTCATTCTGATCATCCAGATACAAACTAGAAATATGGTCTATCATATTTCCTAGCCCACTATGATGTAGTCCATCTCGACTGGCATAAAAATCCTATTCACCCTTGTGAGTATGAACTACACCCTATGGGGATGTGATATTCACCCTTCAGGGATATTAGTCAACATAATCTCGATAATATACTAAAAAATCCATCTTGAGTATCACATCAATCCTAGCCATCTCAAGGACATAAAAATCCCAAACTAAGTCACACCCCCAACCTCATGGGTGGAATCCCTGCATTGGCATACATGATCTGTTCTGATTCCCAATAGAGTGTCTACCATCATAAAGATCTCATATGACAGTACCACAATCCCATGTATTTCCACATTAGTCAGAGATATAATACTATGGGATGAAATTGTATCAAAAAAATCATATGAAATATTAGAGGACATTATGATCACACCTCTAACCATAGATGGTCTGACACCGTACTCCTTGGGGGGAAGGATGTATAGAAATGATCTGGCCTGAACCACATCCTTGGGATACAACATCAATTCCAAGAGTCAACCCACTCTAATCTCTGGATGTGACTACTGTATGGATACCTCAACCACAACCACCACTACCTCATCCTGATCTACTAGTACTAATCTATCTCTCTTCTTGATGTGGAGCTGAGAAACCTGATTCTGAACCTGGGATCAAAGAACAACCCCTACCACCCACAGAAGAAGGCAATGTTGTATAAAAAAATTATACATAGACCATCCTGTCGTATTCTCAGCACTCAACTGGGACATAATTGCACAAATTATTTAAATGGTCCCACCTTCCACACTGATGACAGAAGACCGAGCTTTGAGTTATCATTTCCAAAATGGTACAAATTTCACATAGAATCTTAAAAAAGACACTTCATTTCTGAAGATTATGAACAATTGGTTCAAGATACATGAATTTCATATTCTACGCCCACAAATTATCCTAGTTTCCTCTATATAATCAAATTGAAATCTACAATTTCAGAAATAGAGGTCAATCTGAACATGTTGACATGAGATCTAATAGCATGCTGGAGACATTCCTCGAATAGTCTCTCCCCCGATAGCTCCTCAATATGGCATGTTATTGAAAAATTATTATACTCTTTAAACTGTGTTCAGTACTTTATAAATTTCATCATGCCCTACTTGAGAGGCTTGTATTCAGCATGCCACTCTTCCCTTAGAGTCCTGGGGTAGAAATAGTCATGAAGCGTCATTTGGAATTCATCCCAAACCATATCTTGCAGCTTGTAAGGCTGGTTAGGAACAACCTAATAGTTATTTTCTGCTCCACAAAGAATGTAAGTCATGAGCTTCACTATCCTTTTAGGAGGTATCTCTATATACTTGACAATTGATAGTGTAGTCTCTAGCTATATCTCAACATCCTATAGACTGCCATCCACCTAGAATGTGGGAAGATGTTGCTACTGTAACACATACATCAACAATTCCAAAGATATTGAAGGCTATGGTGCTCCATTAAATGTCTCTATCAATGCGAAATAAACCTTCATGAAACTATGCCTTAACACTTGTGTTAAGAAAAACACCGGGTGCCGCAACTGGCACAAAAAGAGGATCCTCTAGAATCCCATGGCTCAACGCCTACGAATTTAGTTCATCGCCTCTATCCTAACATATGACTAGCAATCATCATGTTGGAATGCCTCTATAATTAAAAACACATGCCTCATGAATAAAAAATATCAAATCTCAATGATTAAAAGTATTGGATAGGTAAAAAACCTAATAAAACATGGTCATACCACACAAAATATTCATAAATCTAGGAATATATAAATAAAATGGTGAGAAATTAACAAGAGACACTAACTCTTTCCAACTCAAAATGCAGGCCTATGTAAATTATCTATTCATGATTTATATTTCTATTTTATTTCATATTCATTTTTTAATTAATTTTAAATGTTTGAGTCAAAATTGGTATCATTTTCTTGTTCTTAAGGGCCCATACTTTTTATGAGCTGAAACATGGAATCTCTTTCTCTATCCACTTCCACCAATATCTATCACAATTCTCTTCAAACAGGTTGAACCAATTGGTTCCCAAAATTCCAATCCATGAGGGCCCATACTCTATATGATCCAATGTATGGTATCAATATAATTCACACAATAACACATTATACAAAATTTATCACCACAATATGTATAGAAATAAAATCACATATCATAACAGAATGAAATAAGTAATTCATCCTAAGTGGCATGGTATAATGCATGACATGTGATTTCTATCAAGTTCTGAAAATGAATTAGAAGATGAAATACCCTTATCTAATCATTTTGGGACAAAATAGAACCCATAATTTTATCAATAATAATATCATAAACCAAGTGTATTACCCAAGAGTAGAATAAAATCAACATTAATAACCAAAATCTAGAAAAAATCAATAAAATTCATGGAAATTTTGATTTTTTCTATATGTGGGTTAGATATTCTTTGAAGAAACTCATTACCTAACACCAATTCATTCATATTTATATCTATTATTTACAAATAGTAATGAAAACCAGAAATCAATGCTTTGATACCAATATGTAATGTTTGGTACCCGAACACCACTCAATATGCCTCATGCCTGATTACCTACATGTCCTCAAGTGCATATTCCAAAATTCCAAAGGCTGTCAACTAGAGTAAAGGGCCCATTTGTGTCGTGGGGAGACTATTCCCCCATTTCCATAGTGTAACATAGTGGAATGTAAATAAAATACATGTAGCAGAAGTGGTAAATTATACACAAGATATATACAAAAATAAGACATGAATATATAAATATCAATGCTAGAAGTGTCTCATAACCAAATGGTGATATATATCAGGAGACTAATAAAGCATCCAAAACAATTGCATAGCAGTACAAGATAATACGTGTATCCAAAAACACTAAAGAACCAAAATTTCTACCTCTGAATAGCATCATAAGACTCATATCAATCCAATGATCCACTTATACTTGCATGAAACCAAAACAACCCTTGAACTATTGATGCTTTCCGTTATCTCTACCTGCATCCAAATAGTTTGTTTTGGTATCAAAAAACATCCCAATAAGGGAGTGAGATACATTTCCTATAGGTAACCAACTGAAGATAAATAAAAATTTCCAAGATGTGAAATATAGTTTTCTAATATTTGTATAGGTAAACGTATAATAATTAAACAAAAGTAATGATTCCCCTTTAATGTATCTACAAATCCAGTAACCCTATAATATCCCCTCAATTCTCCATACATAAGATGGTCAAGCTTTTATAATCGAGAAGCTACAAGAAATAAATATTCAAATAACATTGTAGTTCCATTCATTAACACGTGTCTCATAAGACGTGTAATTTACATATAACCCCAAGTTCCAAACATTCATGACCTAGCCATTCAACCAAGCATATCATAATTCTCACAGTAATTTGGTATATTCATAGTTTCAAACCACGGAGGGCCAGATCAACGATGTAGAAGTCCAATAAATCCTTGTCAAGGACCTGGATCATCTTGATGGAAACTCAGTTAGACATTGGCTTGCGTCCTAGGAGCCTGTCATATCAAACCTATCATATGAGAGTCCAAGAAAGCCCGAACCAAAAGGTAGCAAAGCCCATGTCATCACATGGAATCAAAACCTATGAAGAATACACTATTTAGGGAATCCATTACTGTGTTCAAGATCCAATTATCATTATCAAATGAATCTAAGGAAAATATTTACCATTCCAAAAAATGAGTATACCCACTCATGTATCCATTTAATATTCAATTACACCACATGAGTAACCCACTCACATTTCAAAATTCACATTCCGGACCAACAATGAGTATACCCAATCATTTAACAAAACCATTTAAAAATAAACCATTAATTAATTCAAAATTAACATGTTATTAAATGAAAAATATGGAAAACCATATCTTACACATATTACTTAATTCAATTAATTTAGTAAATGGATTCTTTCATATTGGAAAACATAAACTAACCCCATGGTTGGTTTAGCATGGATTAAAATAGATAAATTCACAAGGTACACCCCATAAGTCTCCATCGTTGGGTAAATAATTTCCTTCTCAAAACCAAGGAACCTATGGGTATCCCTACTTGTTATATTTCCATTTATTTTACTGTATCAATTAAATTTTAGGGTAGTTTCAGAATTTCTAGTAGGTGAAACAACTTCATCTTGCCCCATAAAATAACAAAAACAATTGGGAAATGTTTAGATAACCTACCGTGGGCAAGTAGTAGAGTGTTCATCCATCATCAAATACTAACTTGAATCAGATTAGGAGAAAACAAAAGAACGTATAATGAACATGAAATTAGTGCATATTATCTAGTAACTAAACAACTAATCCAATATCTAGATGAATGAGTAATGGATAAAAAGGAACCGAGTACTCACCGATGCAGATCCAATTAAATGATAGGTGATTAAATTAGAGATTGGATGGAGGAGATCCCTCAAAATCTTGTTAATGTGAAAAAATGATATCTCCATTCATGCATTCTATCTATTGAGTAAATGGGGTAATTAGGATTTAATTAGCATTTAATTTGATTAAAAATTATAAAATTTCACAAAATAAATGGGTTACATATTTTAGGCACACAATTTGAAAAATCGTGTGCCAAACATGCATGGTCAGATATTGGAGAACAGAACCCACACTATTTCCTAACAAGATTGGAATAACCATGTGGAACCCATCCAAAACACACTGTAAAAATTGAATACATGGATGCATGGTCATTGTACACAAATCGTATATTTGGGCCTAACAGTGTGCCCTCCACCTACTATTTGCTCATTTCATGCATGGTTTATCAAACCTAGAATCATTACAGACATGGTTTAAACTATCAATGAACTAGGACATTTTCAAAATAGAATATTGGGTTCGAGCTCAGAAAAATCCTCAAACACCACTGAAACACCCATGATCAAAAATGGTACTCACATTTTGTAATATTTAAACATTTTAACAAACATAAAAAGGATCTTTGCCTCAGATTAATACTTTGGTTCAAATTGTGTTACATTATTTTTATAGATTAATTTAATATATTATAGTTTTTTGAATGGTTATTACTTTAATTCTAATTCTATCTTATTATTATTAAATTCATATTAAATTAATAATTTAAAAAAACGAAATTAAAGATTTTTTTGAAAATAATATATATTTATTTATGTTATAGAGGAAATGGTGGAGAATATATGGTAAAAAGCTCATATATTGGCCATTTAGGATCTAATATGTACCTTATAAGTAAAATTATAACCATTCAACATTGAAAAAGTCATTACCGTAATTATTGTTAAAAGTAGTTGAACATGGGGTTAATCAAAACGATTAAGTTTAGAATGAAAAAATCAATAAAAATTTCATTAAATGATGATATATCATACTTAACCACTTTTCATAAAATTTATTTCCATTTCCCAAAAATATTTCATTATAATTACACAAGTTTATTTTAGTGACTTTTGTATTTATAGGAGTTCACCTCCCATAACTTATAAATGAAAGCCTATTATCATGTCATTCACTAACATTTTGAGCCCTATATATCTCCCATTACCTATCATAATACATTCCTAGGTTCCTTCATCACATAATAGAGATTATGGTATTTCTAAAATACCAACCCTTTATGGATAATTGTATAATCCAAAAGAGGGTTATCAATAAAGAGGTATAACTCTTAACTGATCTATTGTAATTTTATTTCTTCTTCAACATATTAAAAATACTTGGTATCAATTATGAAATTATTAATTCATACCTTATATGTACTAATATTTTATCATGATTATGAAAAAACTAGTACCCAACTTCTTTCAATCTGATGGAAAGTGAAAATACCGACCATGTGTATGTACAACTTTCCATCTCATTGTAGTGGTATAATTAATTTTTAATCACCAAATCACATGTATGGATATGATGATGAATTTAATAAATTTAAATTTTATCTATGATTAAATTATTATTCTATAAATGCCAAGTATTATTTACCTTTATTTTCTTACATCCACTAACAACTGGATATCATGTTCAAGCATTAGCATGACCTACCGTCTCTATGAAGGATGTAATTTATTTTTATTTATCTATATTTTATGTATGGATCTAAATATATATAATGAATATATAGTATATTAATATCATATTTAAAATTACATTAAAGTTTGAACCTTAATTAATGTATATAGACCAAGACTACTGAGTAATAATATGTATGTAAAATGAAGCAATTATCACCCGAAATAGTGATTTTAAAAACGATTTTTTATAAATGGGTGATAAGAAATTATAATAAAAACATACATACTATTAATTATTCGAATATGGTTTTTGAATACATGTATAATAAATCTATATTTATTATACAGAAGTTTCAAATTCCTAAGAAGAAATACATGACTTGTGGTAAGGGTTTTACATAACAATCCAATTGTTTATCAAGATTGTTCATGATTTTGTTTAGGATGACTAAATTTTTTTAAATATATCTCAATAATCCAATAAATATTTTTATCCCCTTTATATTTTTGATTATATATTTTCCTTTTATTTTCCTCACTTTAATCACTCAAGATACTAATATAATTTTTAGGAATAATAACATTATTTCTCTTTATTCAAAAATCTTATTTGTTCCATTTCCATGTATTCTAAAAACACATTCAGAAATGTTTTTTGTATTATATTATGATTTATAAATTCATTTATAGTCATTTTTTTATTTTAAAAAAATGGGTCAAAAGAAATATTTTTTTTAATTTCTGAAGGTGGTACCTTTGAATTTTAACCAAAACATTTGAAAGGATTCATTATTTTAACATATAGGACCTGAATTAAATTTCACACAAACATGAACACTCAACGAAATTAATAATACATTAAAAGTTTCCAAGGTTATTATTACTGGATTTTTTTCCTTAATATTTTTTATATTTTTAGACTTTGGAGAAGTGATTCCAAAGTTAAAAGGAAATTTTCTCAAGAAATGTTCCATTGTTATTTTAATTGAATTTCCCATATATGATAACATATTTTTATGTTCCTCATGATTGTATATGGATATGATCTAATGATATCATTCGTATTCTTTCATTGTATTGTTTATGATTATGATGTCAATGTTTTTATGAAACCCATTCATTTTCTATTGGTTTGGATATGATGAATTGATAAAATTTATATGAATACCATTTCTTCTCCTTGGGTTATACCATGATGAAGTGTTTATGAATCAAATTTTATTTTCAAAGGTTATGATATGATGAATATTTTATAATATTATTTCACAAATATACATGATTTTCATTATGTGACCGGTGGCCCCATAATTTATATCCCTCCAATGCATTGGGTGATTAAAGATATCTATGGATTTGAAATTTAATGGAATGGAGAGTTAACCTTGTTTAATAATGGAATATATCCACTATGGGTTTCATGTGAGTAACCCTTGACTAAAATGATGTAATGGGGAGGGAACTCAATCACCCATGCAAGTCCTTGAAGCAATCCTTGACTAAAAAGGAAATTATTTTCTATGCTTATATGTATTCCAAATATCCATGTATTATGTAGATTTTGTACTTTAAAGGTACATATTCATTGATAAAATTTTGATTCATGCATTATTAAATAATAATTTTTATACCATGACTCATTATAATGATATATGATATGTATAATTTGGTTTTCAATTGTTTAGATCATGTTTTCATACTCTTATTCTCTTATTATGAGTATGTCATAATTGATATCTTTCTTGTTTAGCATTACTAAGCATATGAGATCACCCTTTCTTCCATTTCCCTTTTTGAGGATATGAAGGGATTGTTTTATTATGATATGTATAATATGGGTGCATGTTTTTAGGAATTATCAGGGAGATTATATAGAACATACATGATCCTATTGTTTATATATCCATGGTTCCAAAGGAGAATGACCTATATGATTTTGTTACGGATCCTTATGTTATGTAATGAATATCCATATAATAAGGTGTGATATCTATGTTTGAAAAGTATCTTCCACTTTATTTACGATTAAAGAAGATTATTTTGACATCCATTTAAGAAATTTCATAATAATGTTAAGAAAAAATAGAATGCAGGGTTGTAATGGATTTTAGTATAGTAAATCATGAATATGTTTCATTGTAGCCTAGGACATGATGTAGTTTGAACCATTTTTCATACAACCTTCCTTCTATGTACTAACTAGTCTATCAAAGTTTGGTTTAGTATTTAATACCCATATATTTCAAATGGGATATGCATGTACTAGAGGGTATACATAAATAAAGTCATGATTTTGGTTCATGGAATCCATTTCCAAATCATAGATTCATGAAAATTTACAACATATGTGCTATTTTATTATTCCTTGTAGGTTATAGGATCATTATTTTCAACTAATAATGGGTCACCATCCTCAATGACTAGAAATCCATGACTTATAGGTTATCTATCCTATATTATAGACATACATTTTACTTATGTCATTAGAACTTTCTCTTCCATACTAAATTGTATAATTTTTTATAATGCCATCTCCTATGTTTGTTGAGCCAAAACATCATCTAAGTCTATCTCACTCCCACTAAAACATTATATATTTGATCCACTTCGAGTAATTTGAGATAGATATTAACCACAAATATCTTTTTTATAGGTACACATTGGTAATATCATATATTTTCATTAGGATGCGCCACAAAGATACATTTAGTGACTTAGGGTGAAACATTATTCTCAGAAATACCCTAAAAAAATGCTTCAAAACACCAAACTCTTATATGTGTCAATATGGAATCCCATGGAATCAAGACAGAAGGGGAATAATATATCCATAGAATCCACTACTACTTTCAAAATCAAAGTAGAATTGTCCAAATCATATAATGAAAACATTTACCACTCCATATAATGAGTATACCCACTCGTGTAGCCATTTTACATTCAATTACACCGCATGAGTATACCCACTCATGTATCAAAATTCACTTTCAAGAGAAAAACTGTGTATATCCACTCATTTAACCAAACCATTTACAAATTAACCATTAAATAATTCAACATAAAAATTTTATCACATGGAAAAGAAGGGAACCCATCAACTAAATATATCATTTATTTATTATTATTTATTAACATGATTAATCTATCTAGGAAAGCATCAACTCAACGGATGATTGGTTTAACATGGATTAATCAAGGTAAATTCATAAGGCACACAACAAGGGTGTCCATGGTTTTGGAAAAAACATCTAAATCATCACTAATGAACCAATGTAAATCTATAATAGGACCAATTCAATTTAATTCAACTAATCAATTCAATTTCAGTGCTAAGCCAAACATTTCAATAGGTGGAATAACAAAAAATACCACCATAAAGAAATAATGAAAACCATAAAAGTATTGATCACCTACCATGTTTTTTTAGTATAGTTATTGTCTAGTATCAACTTTATATTCAAATCAGTTCGGGCGAAAAATGATTAACGGATGAGGAAAGAAAAATTAGGGAATATTAGACTGCACCTAAATAGCACAACCATTATCCATAAGAATGAGGAATTGATAAAAATAAATATATCACTCACTAATGTAAATCCAATGAGACAATAAATATTTGAAGTTGATATTGGATGAAAGAGATCCTTCAATTTCTACTCTAGGAATCAAAATGGGATCTCTCATTCCATGATAGTTTCTCATTAACGAAATTAGGTAATTAAGATTAAATATTAATATATTTTGATTTAATATTATAAAATTTCCCAAAATCAAGGGGTCTTGTGATTTATTATTATTTATTAACATGATTAATCTATCTAGGAAAGCATCAACTCAACTGATGATTGGTTTAACATGGATTAATCAAGGTAAATTTATAAGGCACACAACAAGGGTGTCCATGGTTTTGGAAAAAACATCTAAATCATCACTAATGAACCAATGTAAATCTATAATTGGCCCAATTCAATTTAATTCAACTAATCAATTCAATTTCACTGCTAAGCCAAAAATTTCGATAGGTGGAATAAAAAAAAATACCACCATAAAGAAATAATGAAAACCATAAAAGTATTGATCACTTACCATGGTTTTTTAGTATAGTTATTGTCTAGTATCAACTTTCTATTCAAATCAGTTCGGGAGAAAAATGATTAACGGATGAGGAACGAAAAATTAGGGAATATTAGACTGCACCTAAATAGCACAACCATTATCCATAAGAATGAGGAATGGATAAAAATAAATATATCACTCACTAATGTAAATCCAACGAGACAATAAATATTTGAAGTGGATATTGGATGAAAGAGATCCTTAAATTTCTACTCTAGGAATCAAAATGGGATCTCTCATTCCATGATAGTTTCTCATTAACGAAATTAGGTAATTAGGATTATATATTAATATTATAAAATTTCCCAAAATCAAGGGGTCTTGTGATTTATTCAGATACTTTGACAAATGGTGTTCCAATTATTCACAATTTGGTATAATAGAAGGGCACCCACACAGTTTCCTCACACAGTTTGACTAACCATATAGAAACTATAAGAAAAACTTTTCAAAATTGATGACATGACTACACAACCATGTTGAAAAAATAGCACTATTTTTCAGAACCATGTAGACACCACTTACTATCATTCAATGCCTCACATGGTTTAGAAAACTGTACATCCTTCTCCACATGATTTAAAATAACTATATACCAATCCATTTTCAAAAAAAATCATGGATTCTGGATCTTAACTTGCCACATATACACATGAAACACCCATGATCAAAAAATGATAATCACATTAGGTAATATTAAAAAAATTAGATCAAAATAAAAATGATCTATACCGTTTACAAAAAGATGGGTTCTTATGATATTCCCTGATTAAATCAATTCATCCCCAAATGTTTCCCCAAAGGGTAGTAAAAATTCATTTGAGAACAGCTGTAGGAAATGAGCCCGTATATCAGCCTCTCTCTTCTCATACATATCTTGTAAGTAGTTGTTATTATATAGTGCTATTATTATTGGAATTGACCGGCCTTAGATAACATTATTTCTCATGATAATAATATGAATTGGATGCTAATGAAATGAAATGTGAACCTATAACTCAACCTACCCCGGATGAAAATCCTAAGTTATGTCTAAGTTATAGGGGAACAACTAAGATACATGGAATATGATTATCATGGCTTGTTAACTCTAAGGTAACTACAACTGATAGGTTATCGGCCTGACTATACTCATAATGTCAAACAACCCAACATATCGCGGTGAAAATTTTCACTTTCTCATGATCTATCAGTGTCCCGACCTTGGTAAAAAACATAAAATGTATTGATCTCAAACCTCATGCTCTAGAGGTCATCTACCGTGATTTATATAATATTTTCATTATAATGTGTTGTATCCATACATTTCTAAATCAACTGGACCACCTTAAATGTCATATTCAGGGGACACAGTCCTAGTAAATCTCCCTCGATTGACTCTAACTAGCCCATGGGTGATAGCATGAACTACCATACAAAGACTCACAAGGTTCCACTTTTATCGTCACATAATTTCTACTATTTTATTAGAACTAAACTATGGATATATTCATCTCCCAATTTCCACCAAAATCTAGGACGCATCGTCGGAATATGTACTCAAGGTCCTATATCATATGCCCTGACTGGCCATCAACATAAGGGTTCTATGTTGTGCTCAGAATCACCAATGTACCCAAAACCCTCTATAAAATCTACCAAAAATGATATGTAAATTTTTAATCTCTATCAGAAATGATAGTTCGTGGTACCCCAAGAAGTCATATATTCTCATGGATATAAAAACTCCCAATTTCATACACACTAAACACCACCACGATTTTAAATAAATGTGAATCCTTCATGAGTTTATTTATAATAACCCCCATAATATTTTTATATAAATGAATCCTTGGTAAATATGTCCTGACATACATTATAAAATCATCCCATTTCCACTTCGGATTTGGTAACTAATGTAAAATTACACCTGGTCACTGATGTTAAATCTTCACCTACTAATAGGAGAAACACCTCATGGAAAAGGTATCTCCCTAATGCTTCATACCAAGAAACCAGTACTAATGGCGTAAGTCACAATACATCTTTGTGACTTCGGGATGAACATTCCAAGCTGATTCATGAAACTACCAAATCAACTTCTCATTTATTTCCAATGGAAACCAGACACAACCATGGATACACAAGATCTCATCCTCCCCTACAGTACAACTAGGAGTTGTTTCCTCACTAGCTAAACTCTCATGTAGAACATGGCCCCCATAATCTGATAGCTACCTCAACCTAAATCTATTTAGAATGGTAGAGTTCATTGCTATAGATAATAGAAATGTATTCCCATCACTATCTAGAACCTCCATGTTCATATCAGTGAACAATTACATGAGATTCCAGTCACTATTGTCTTATAGAATTACACATATATCCATGTCATCCTGCTTATTGCATCGACCACTACATCCCCTTTACATGGCATGGAGGCTAGCTCAAATTCTAAATACTATAGGTATTCCACCCACCATCACTGCTGAAAATTTAGGCCAGACTATCTAAATATGTACTTGAGGCTTTTTTGGTCTGTGTACACCACAAAACATTCCCCAAGTAAGTAATGTATCCATCAACATATTTCATGAACAACTGTAGATAACTCTAGATTGTGCTTCAGGTAGTTCCTATCATGTGACCTCAGCTACCAAGATCCATACCCCATGAATATATCTTCCAAAATAATCACTTCACCAAGACCGGTACCTAATGTGTCATAATACATTGTGTAGCTCCTTCCCTACTCTAGTAGTATCAAGACTAGTGCTAAAGTCACTCTCCCATTTAGCAGTTGAAAGGCTATCTCAGAGGAGTCTTATGATAATATTTTCATGCCCTTCTAATTCATTATTTTCAATGGAAGTGTTAGTCCTGAGAAGTCCTGTGTGAGAAATCTGTAATATCCAGTCACCACCAAGAAGTATTGTATGTCAAAGAAATTATTTGGTTGAGCCGAGGAAAATATAAATCTCACCTTCTTTTTGTAAACCTATACTGCTGTCTATGTGATATTGTGACCCATGAAGTTAATTTTATCCATATAAAAGTGAAAGATTGTGAGTTAAGCCTATAAATGATTCTTTCTCAGCGTATCCAAAATTATTTCAATATGTTTGGTTTTTTTTGTCTATTATGGTAATACACCAAGATATTACCCAAGAAATCCACCACAAATGAACCCAAATAAGGATTGAAGACTCTATTTATCAATGCAATGAAAAATTATGGCATGTTCATGATAATGAATGTAATAACCAAATAATCATATAGACCATACCTACAATGAATGTCTACACAAGGTTTGTTTATAGGACAAAATGTACCTCGTGATATCATGAACACAAATCAATTTTTGAGAATAATCGAGCTCCTCAAAGCAGATCAAACATGTTATATATCCATGGAAAGAGATATCAGTTTCTAAAAGTCATCTAGTTTAATTTCACATAATCTATGCAGTGCCAAACGGTAACATCCACCTTTTCCAAAAAAAGGGCAGGTGAACCCCACACAGAAGTACTGGGTCAGATAAACCCATTTTCTTCCCTATCCTTTATATTTCTCATGAGGTCATGAAATTCTATTGTAGCTATCCTATATTGAGGAATGGATACCCGTATTACTACTAACACTATCTCAATGGATAACTCAACCTCTCTCTCTGAAGTTAAATAAAAAAAGTTGTCTGAGAAAATATCCTTGAAATGATCATCCACTAGAGGAAAGTCCTCCTAGCATGCTACCTGATCATCCATATTCAAAATAGAAATCTGGGTTATCATCCTTCCCATCCCACTAGTCCATCTAAACTAGACTAGATATCCCATTTACCCATGTTAGAATAAAATTCACCCTCTAGTGAGGTCAAATTCACCCTTTGGCGATATCATACATTATATGGTCGACTAGCTACTAGCCAATCCATCCTGAGTATCACATAAAACATAGACATCTTAAGGAAATAATGATCCTAGATGACGTGACACTCCAAAACCTCAATGGGGAACTACTTGAACTAATGTACATCATCCATTACAATTACCAATAGAGTGTCTAGTGTCATGACGCTCTTGGAAGACAATACCATAAGACCAAAGATTTTCATAATTGGCACAAATATAAAACTATGTGGTAAAATTTTATCCATAACATCAAATGAGATAGTAGAGGATATTAAGATCATTCCTCTCAACATAGATGGTCTGAAACCCTTCTCATATGGAGAAGGAAATATTTAAATAATCTATCCGGAACCACATCCCTGTGATACAACCTCACTGCCTAGAGTATTACTACTCTGATGTCCTGATGAAAATAGTGTATGGATGCCTTAACCACAACCACCACTACATCGGCTACATAAACTAGTACTCATATAGCTATATACATGATGCATAGATGAGAATCCCTCTCTTGAACCAGGTGTTATAGAAGGCCCCATACTACTCACTGTAGGAGGTATGTACCTACCATAATGTTGTACGTGGCCCATTATGTTGGAGGATCAACACTCAACCGGTTCATGATCAAACTGATTCTTCATATGGTTCATCTTAGCAAACTAATGACTGATGACCAACTACTAGTGATCACATCCTGACTGGTAATATTTCATTAGAAGACTCAAAATGGTGTTTCCTTACTGAATACATTGAACCACTGGTTCAGGAGACGACACTTCACTGCAATACAACCCTATCTCCCTCTAGGTTCTGCTGTTTAATCAATTCCTGATTTAAAATTTTTGTAATAGAGTTCAATGTGATCATGTTGTCCTAAGATATTGTAGAATTTTGGAGTCCTTCCTCAAAGCATCTCTCCCTTGATATGTCATCAGAAATGTATGTCAATGAAAAATGTTGCAAATATGTAATGTGTGTCGAGTACTCCATAACCATAATCACGACCTGCTCCAGACACTTGTATTCACTAGGAAATTATTCCCTTAAAGTATCGTGGTATAAAAAGTCATAAAACCTTGTTCACAAATCATCCCAAACCATATCTCTCATCATGTAAGCCGAGTTCAGAACATCCTTCCTATGGATTCCTTCTCCACAAAGCAGGAAAGTCATGATATTCACTCCCTATTAAAGAGATATATCTATAGTCTTGAATATCAATAGTTTAGTCTCAAGTTATAGCTTAGTATCCTATTGACTATCATCCATTAAGGATGCGGGAGGATGTATCTACTGTAACACATGTGTCAGCTCATCTATTTCTAAGGGAGGCTACGAGGCTCCATGAAAAATCCATATGAAGTTAATAAAACGCTCCCAGAACTATGCCTCTGCACATGTGTCAGAAACAACACCTAGTGACGTAGCTGTCACAATAGGAGGATCCACCAGAATCCCCTAGATCACCACCACCAGTTCTAGTTCATCGCCCCCATCCTGTTGTATGACTAGAGGTCGTCTTGCTGAAATGACTCTATAATCCCAAACACATGCCTCAAATAAGTAACATATAAAAGTTCACAGCTTAAAATCACATGATAGGTCAAAACCATCCAAAAAATAGGTCACACCACATAGATTTCTCCTAATGATATGATTGTATAATGATGAAAATTAAAATAACACTATTCAAACTACCTCTTTCCCACTAAAATTCATGGTCAATGTGAAGTATCTATACATAGTTTCAATTTCCATTTTTTGTTCATATTCATTTCACATTTCATTTTAAATGGTTGAGTCAAAAGGTGTATCATTTTCAATTCTGCAAGGGACCATACTCATTCTGAACTGATATATGACATCACTTTCTCTATACAAATACACCAAAATCTATCAAAATTAACTTTAAATAGGTTGAACCAAATGGTTCACCAAATTCTGATCCACTAGGTTCCATAGTTTACATAAAAGAAAGATTGGTATCAAAATAATTAAAACAATACCACATTATTGAAAATATATCACAACAACAGGTATAGTAACCGCATCACGTATCACAATAACATGTAATAAGTAATGGATCCTAAAAGGCATTCCATGATGCATGACTTATGATTTCTAGAAAGTACCAAAAATGATACATGAGATGGAATACCCTCATCTCATAGAGTTGAGAAAAAATAGAATCCACAATTGTATCAATAATAATATCATAAAGTAAGTGAATCACCAAACTGTGGAATCAGATCCACTGTAATAGTGGAAATCTAGAAATCAACAATTCAATTCATGTTAATTTTACTTATTCTTATACATGGGTTAGCTATTCCAACACAAAACTCATTAGAAAACACCAATAACATAATATCCTTTTCTATTATTTCCCACTAGTAATGAAAACTAGAAATGAATGCTATGATACTAGTTTGTAACGTCTGGTAGTTGGATGCCACTCAACAGTGCGCCGATCCTAGCAGGCTACATGTCCTCAAGTGCATCTCCCCAAATGCAAGAGGCTTCCAACAAGAGGCAAGAACATAGGTGTGTCAATGGGATACTATTCCATCATTAGTAGAGTGTGACATAGTGGAATGAAAATTTTATACATGTAGAGGATGCAATAAGTTATAGAGTAAACAGATACCTAAACAAGAAATGAATATATAAAAAACTAATTCCAGAAGTGTATCATATACTAAATGATGAAATATTTCATATGTCTAATAAAGCTTCAAAAAAAATTCCACACCAGTACAAGACAATAAATGAATCCAAAAACACCAAAAGAACAATATTTCAATGTTTAGATAGCATCGCGAGCCTAATATTGGCCCCATGATCTCCTTCTCCTAAAAGGATACAAAATCAAACCTTCAACTATGGATTCTCTCCCCTAACTCTACCTACATCAAAATAATATGTTCTAGTACTAAACAACATCCCAAAAAGGGTGTGAGAAACATTCCCTATAAGAAACCACCTGAAGATATATATCAATTTTCAAGCTATGGAATATATTAATCAATGTAGTGTTCAAGTAAACATATATGAATTAAAAAAAGTATAGATTCTCATGGCACATAAGTACTAAACTAGTAACCCTGAAATAGCCTGTCAAGGCTCCCTATAAAATATGGTCAAGCTCCTCTGACAAGAAAAAAAATCATAAACAAATAATATGAATATATAGTTCATTTATACATGTCATATCAAACATGTCCTTTCCATACAACTACATGTTTCAGATATCCATGGTTAATCCACTCAACTAAGAATATGAAAATTATCTCAGTTGTTCTATATAATTATAGTGTTAGACCACGAAGGGATAGATCTAAGGTGTTGAAGACCATGTTATCCTGGTCAAGTCCCATGAGAATCTCGATGGAATCCTAGGATCTTATAAACTATACATTTGTTACATGAGTCCATGGAAGCTAGATCTAAGGGGAGGAAAAGCTCATTTCATCCCATGGAATCAACACCCATGAAGAAAAATATCTGCAAGGCATCCACTACCGAGTTCAAGATCCATGTATCATTACCTAATTAATCTATGGAAATAATTTACCATTACATCCATAGATTATAACAACTCATGTATCCATTTCACATTCAATTACACCACATGAGTAACCCACTCATATTTAACAATTCACATTCAAGAGCAACAATATGTATACCCACTTATTTAACTAATACATTTAAATATCAAACATCCTAAAATTAAAAATCAACAAGTTATCATATTGCAATGATGGAAACCGATCTATTAAACATATCATTTAATTCAATTAATATATGAAAGGGATTCTTTCATATTGGAAACCATAAATTCATCCCATGGTTGGTTTAACATGAATTAACCAAGGTAAATTCATAAGGCACACCCATTGGTGTCCATAGTTGGTGAAACAACCTCTAAATCAACACCAAGGAACCTAAGGGTATCCCTAATAGGTCAAATTCCATTTAATTCAATTAATCAATTCCATTTTGGGGTTTTTCCAAAAAGGCTTCCAGGTGTAAAAACTGCATCTAGCCCGATAAAGAACCAAAAAAATTGGAAATGTATAAATCACCTACTGTGTTCTAGTAATAGAGTTCCCATCTTGAGTTAAATTTTGATTTTACATAGATTGGGATAAAAATGTAGAATAGACGATGACCCTAAAAATTAAGGCATATTATACAATATTTAAAAGAATGAGTAATTGAAAAAAGGATCCACATACTCATCGATGTATATCGAACAAAACAAGAGGCACTTGAATCAGATTTCATATGGAAGAGATCCCTCAATTTCTACCTTATGTGTCAAAATGGGATCTCTCCAGCCATGGATGCTATCTGTTGATGAAATGGGATAATTATGTTCAAATTAGCATTTAGTACTATTTAAAATTACAAACATTCACAAAATAAAAGGGAAACATGGATTAAGAGCACCATTTAAAAAACCATTAATGATTAGCTATAGGATAAGGGAACCCTTATGGTTTCCTTTCATGGATTGAATAAGAATTGTAGAATCCATTCAAAAATCCACTATCAAAATTGCAAACACTGTCGCATGACGGTGATGCCCAAATAATAATGTTTGGCCTAACTGTGTGGCCTCCTACAGCTCTCTGCTCATGCCTTACACAATTTATCAAACCATTCCACCTTCCTTATATGGTTTCAACTAACCATGAATGAGGGCATTTTCAACCTATAATATTCGTTACAAGAATTGAACTGGCCACATACTCCCTTGAAACAAATGTGATAAAAAATGGTACTCATATTAGGTAATAATGAAACATTAAAACCAAATTAAAAAGGTTATGTACCTCATACAAATACCTGGGTTCTTATAATGTTTCAGAAATATTATATATCAGTATAACATATTTGGGTTTTATGAATGGTTTATACATGAATTATACGTCTATCTTGTTGTTATTAGAGTGAAATTAAATTAATAGTGTAAAAATGGAATTAATTATATTTTTTAAAAATTAATATATATATTTTTAATTATAATTAGAATGTGGGAGAATATATGGTAAAAAATGTCATCTTTAGGCCATTTATGATCTGATTGTTACATTATAAGTAAAATTATGACCCTTCGACATTGAAAAAGTCATTAGCACAATTATTGATAAAATTGGTTAACCGAGAGGTTAATCATTAGGATATGTTTTAGAATGAATAACACCTAGTCATATTTTATTATATGATGATATATCAACAAAAACTGATATTTCATAAAATATATTTCCATTTTCACATATTTTCCCTATAATTAATGAATTATATTTTAATAACTATTGTAATTACACTAGTGAACCTCCAATCATTTATAAAAGGGATCCTCTTCTCCTCTCATTATCACACATTTTGAGAATTATAGCTTACCCATGACTTACAATAATACCTTCCCTAGTTCCTTCAACACATAATATATCTTATGGTATTACTATATGACCATCCTTGAAGGAGTATTGTGTAATCCAAAAGGGGGTTATCAAAAAAGAGTTATAACTATTAACTGAGCTATTTTAATTTTATTTCTTCATCAAAATATTATAAATCCATGGTATCCAATTTAAAATTATTAATCATTTACCTTAAATATACATTAATTTTATTATAATTATGATGAAATGAGTAACCAACTACATTCAATCCTATGGAAATTGAAAAAATGGCTTGTGAGTACATAAAACATACCATCTCCAAATAATCATGTGATTCATTTTTCATCACCACATAACAAGGATGGGTATGATTAAAAATATAATAAACATATATTCTATCTACTATAAAATTATTATTCTATAAATGTGAATTATTGTTTACTTTTTTTTATTCCAACCACTGAAAAATAGAAACAATGTCCAAGTGTACACACGACCTACCGTCTCCATGACAGATGTAATTCACTTTTCTATATAAACCATTTATGGATAAATATAAATATATATAATAAACATATAGGATATTAATATCATGTATAAAATTACATAGATTATAGAACTACATTAAATGTATATAGACCAAGACTGGTGATACCAATCATGCTTGTAAAATGAAGCAATTAGCCCCAGAAATAATGATTTTAATAATGATTCTGTTATAAATATGTGATAATAAATTATAATAAAATAATATATATTATTGAATAAATGAGTTTAGTTTTTCAATAAAAGTATAATAAATCAATATTAATTATATAGTAGCTTAAAATTTATATGAATAAATACATGAATTGAGGAAACAATTTTATGTCGAAATCTCATTGTTCATCGGGATTGTTCATGATTATGATTAAGATGATGAAATTTTACAAAACATCTCTCAATAATGAAATTAATTTTCTTATCTGATGGATATTTATTGAGAATATATATTTTAATTTCATTTTCCTCAATTTATTCCTCTATGAAATAATAGAAATTTTTAGGAATAACCAGTTTATTTCTCTTAGATTGAAAATCCCTTTTCAGCCATGTCCATTTTTTAGAAAAATTATTTCAAAAATGATTTTTACTTTATATTTTTTTTAAATTAATTTTTACAAATGTTTTGATTTCTTAAAAATGGTTCAAAATAAATATTCTTTTAAATTTATGGAGGTGGATGTTCTGAATTTCAACCAAAAATGTGAAAGGAATCATTTTTTAACATACATATCCTGAGTGGAAATTACCACCCCCATGACCACTCAATGAGTTTAATAAGCCTTTAAAAATTTCAAGGTTTATTTTTAACAATAGTTTTACCTAATTATTTTCAAAAAAATTTGACATTAATAAGTTATTTCAATGTGAAATGGGTATTTTTCTCAAGAAGTTCTCCATTGACATTTTAAGTGAATTTCCCATATATGATAACATATTTTGATGTTACTCATGATTTAATATGTATATAAAATAATGATACAATATTTATTATTTCATTTTATGCTTTTCTATTATGATGAAAATATTTTTTTTAAACCCAGTCCTTTTCCACTGTTTAGGATATGATGAACTAATAAAATTTTTGTGAATCACATTTCTTTTCCATGCATTATACCGTGATGAAATGTTTATAAATTAGATTTCCTTATCATGGGTTATTATATGATGAATATTTTATAATATTATTTAACACATATCTATGATTTTAATTATGTGAATGGTGGTCCCATAATTTATATCCCTCCAATTCATTACGTAAATATGGATATCTCAGGTGATAAATATGTTCAAAATGAAGAGTAAACTAAAATTATTGAATGGGGAGTAAACTAAATCACCTATTATAGTCTTGGAAATTAACCTTGACTACTATAAACATGATTTTCTATGCTTATATATATGCCAAAAAACCATGTCTTATACCGATGTAGTAATCTCATGACTCGTATTCCTTGTTTATTTTTTTCTTCATGCATTATGGAATACAAATCATTATACCATGACTCATTATTATTATATATGATACATATTTATGGTTTAAAAAATTTATGATTATCTTTTAATACACTTATTATCTTATTATGATTATGTGATCATTGATATCTGTCTTGTTTACCCTTACTAAGCATATGAGTCCACAATTTCATCAGTTTCCCTTCTTAAAGACATAAAGTTAATATTTAAGTATGATATGCATATGAGGGGTTAATGTTTTTATTAATTATCTAGGAGATAATTTTTAACACAAATGATCTTGTTTTTTTATGAATCCTTGATTCCAATGGAGCATGACCTATATAATTCTGGAATGGACCATTATGTTATGTAACAAATATTCATCTAATAAGATGTAATATCTATGTATGAAAAGTATGGGACACTTTATTTCCAATTAAGGAAGAATATTTTTAAATTCATTTAAGAATCTCATAGTAAGGGAATGAAATAATGGAATGTATAATTCAGATTTATTTCAGTATAGTAAATCATGAAAATTTATCATTGTAGCCAATGAGTTGATGTTGGTTGAAAAGTTTTGCAACCAACCTTCTTTATATGTACTAACTAGTCTATCCATGTTTATTTTATTATTTTAATACCCATTTATAACCAATAGGATATAAATATACTATAGGATCTACCAAAATAAGGACATAGTTTTGCTACATGGAATCCATTTCAGAATTCATAGATTTATTCCAATTGATAACATGTGTGGTAGTTTTTTATTCGTAGTATGTTATAGGATCATCATTGTCAACTAATAATGTGTCACCAACCCCATGGATAAGAAAACAATGTCTTCCAGGATATCTAGCCTCTATTATACTCATACAAATTACATTTTTCATTAGGATGTTCTATTCTATACGGAATTGTGTAATTTGTTCATGTTAAAACTCTGGTGTATGTTGACTCTGAACTTCATGAAAGTATATATCACTCCCAATATCAAAATTTTAGATATTATCCCCACAAAGTAATGTGATAATGTTTTTTTACAACATATATAATTTCTATATGGACACATAGGTAATACCTTTTTAGTTACCGTATGATACCCTATAATGAAAAACATAGTTCCATAGGGAGAAACTTTGTTGTCATAAATTCCCTAAATAAATGCTTCACAACACCACACACTTATATGTGTCAACATGGGTTTATTTCCATGTTAAATCTGAAGTCTAAATCTTTTTTTTAATTTAGTAATCATAGAGATCAGTACATATGATTCTCTCTGTAATGATTTTCCCCAATGGGGAAACCATAGACTCACTTGACACATCATTGATATCATAGTTTCCAACAATGTGAGGTTACTTATTTCACTTACACTGTTCCACTATGGTGTATAAGGAAGTGTAAGTGAAATAAGTAACCTCACATTGTTGGAAACTATGATATCAATGATGTGTCAAGTGAGTCTTTGGTTTCCCCTTTGGGGAAAACCCTTAGTAAATGTTATAAAGTATAAATACCCACCCTGTTATTCAACTGGAAATGATCATCACATATTATTTTTGATTAATTCAATAAACTCCATGGCCCTTTAACATTTCCAAAAATATGGGGATTTAGTTATTTTTTCTTCATAAACATGAGTGACATTCCAAAATGGGTTTTAGTTCTAATAAATTTAAATATACATATTGGTTTAATTTTGTAAAAATATTTTCATTTAGAAGACCAAGATATTGATTCCAAATTTGAATGTGGCAATAGTCATGTGAAGTAGGTTAGTTATTCATTTCCATTACATTGTTTGGGTAATTGAAGAAATAAACACAAAAATATTAATATGGCATAACAAAAAATGTTATATTTATAAATTATGGAACATTTATTCCTAAAAATAGAAATAAATCCACCCATATCATGTTTCTAAATAGAAATAAATTTTTTTTAATAAATTTTATATTATAATAACACTTTAGAACCATGGTCATTCCCATCGACAACGTAAAATGGTAGTCCACTTAGTTGTGAAATCAAGTATAGATCTGTTGGATTCTCATAAATATATCCCCATCATCAAACTTTATGGAATATACCTAGTTCCTGTATTTGGCTACATATGTGAGTATCACAACCTTAGTCTAAAAACCAATTTATAGAAATAGATTGATTTCACATGATAACCAATTCACACAAAGATTACCCTTTCTTCTTTTATTAGGTGAATTTTTTCTTCCAGTAAAACCTATTTCCCCTGCGAAATATACATAATCTTATCATTTTTTATTCTCTTTGATCGTTCTCTTCATGTAAGGTATTTATAAAAAAATTGAACTTAGATCTATTTCTCTGACAATTCCTTTTGGTCACTATAAGGATAAAAATACTTTTATGCTTCTTCATATTATGAACACAGAGAAGTTTAGTAAAAAGAACAGGATGAGATTTTTCTATGTTGGTCATATTATAATTAACAAAAAAGAAGTGGAATCATTGAGGAAGTTTTGCAATAATGAGATCAGTGCATAGTTATTTTTGAAATGTAAACCTTATAAACTGTATATTATTATTGTATCCAATGTTTTAATTTCTATTTGAGGCTCAAATAGTTCACATTATCTTATATTACTCTTAATTAGAACCTTATATATCTCAAATAGTTCCAATCTAGGTCTCTCATGATATATAATATAGGGATTTTAGAGAATTTGATAAGCATCTATGTCTTCATGTGACATCATGAGTTCGTTAAACATTAATGAAAGTATTAAACACTAAATTTCAATATTATCACTCAATTTTTTATCATATATAGTGAAATATTCACCAATCAAATAATTTCAAGGTAGATAAATTAGTTAAGAATCTGTAGTGTATTACATCTATTAGTGGTGCAACACAACCCGTAGGTTTATAATCCATTCGTGGATGATAATTATAGTTCAGAAATGATCTTTTTCCAAAATTGATCATATGTATATGGTAGTTGATGAAATTTCAATTATTATATAATTATAAAAGATAATATTATTATAACATCACGAGATTACAATTTATGGGGGAAATAATGTGATTAATTTTATTAGGTATTCCAATATTTTATTAAAATCTCAATGAACCTCACTATTGAATTCAAAATTTCCCATCAATAAAGAAATTATTGTAGAAAGGGTAAATATTTACATTACCTATGATCTAGACTATAACCAATGAAAATCATTAGAATGAATTTATTTAGGTTTTATTTCTAAATGAAAATTTGTAGCTCATTGATCTATTGAGTGGAATCCCCAATCCTAGAATCCTAATTGGGTTTTCCTCAAAACATTTAAACAAAATTATATTGAATAAAATATGGACATTATAATGAATATATATTTTTTAAAGTTGACCCAAACCCCTTTTGAGAACCTTCTATTAAAAGTAAATATCCAGAATATGGAAATCTGAACACATAGTTCTATGGGTTCATTTTCAATCATGTAATGGAACAATTAGTATAACATAATATGATCTTTGAGTTATTTTTATTCATTACTCAAAAATAATTATTCTTTTATCTATTATATGTACTATAAATAATAATTACATTTTTCTTAATTTATTAACTCTTTTTTGATAAAATATTTATTTATAATCCACTTAGTTAAATTTCATATTGGATATTAGTTCAGTTATATGTGTCTTCATAAAACCGAATCCATAAAATAAATAATTTAAACGACATAAATAATTAAATAAAAAAATGACCAAACCATGACCTAATATTATAATTTATTTATTGATCATATAATAAATCAACCTATGAATATTAGTGGAAACGCTTTATGCCATTATTGGAATGAATTAAAAGATTCCCCCTATATACTTTTGTATCACCAATGTTGGAATCATCTCGGTTACATCTTGAACCACCTCTAAATTCCTTGGGATACTTATTTTTTACATGTGTTTTTATCACTCACACAGGTGAGGGGAAGAAAATGTTTAGTGAAGTGTAATAAAATAAATCACCTTAGACATGAAGGTACTACATAATAATTGATGGAGGGTTAACTCACAAATTATCATTTTTATGTTAATATTAAATAATCCAAAATCCCTGAAATATGTTATATAAAATTAAACCAACACATTCGCATTGTTGGTCATGCTAATTATTAGCCATACACATGATGATATTTCAAAAAATTATACTACCTAAAATTCATTGGAATTAATTATTGATTATTAAGAAGGGTACATTTGTATTAATTAACTAATTATTTTAATAAATTCTATTTATATTTAATGACTATTCTATGTATCTTAGAGATACCCGTCATAAATTATTTTATGTAAAATAAAATGACAAGGCCAATAAATAAAAATAATTACAATAAATTAATTGAGCATTTACTAATTCTTTAAAACCATTATTGCATTGGAAAAAAAACAATTGGTTTGAATAGTTTAATTATCTATTAATGCAACAAATAGAGAATTTTATTTAATTTAATTGTTTTCTTTTAAGGGTAAAATATTTAGTGTGTACTAATGAGATATATTTCGTGTACCTTGATTCACATGTTTTTAAGATAAATTCCATTTGTTTTAGCATGTACCATAGTTGAACTACCCAACATGTACTAACTAGATTGATGTCGTTTGTTCCAATTGATGAGTGTTAGAGATAAATTCCTAGGGATTTGGAATATATCCCTATAATAATAGATGAAATATACTCATGATTCACATGTCATGTGCTAACACAACCAACCCAAGGGCTGAACATGTTCTTTGGACATGAGAATTAATTAATTACTCACTCTTTACATGGGATACACATCAAAAAATTCATTAATTTTCCGGGATATCCCTCTCAAGTATAATAAAACAAAGTATTTTATATCATGTTCAGACTCATTTTTTGGCTACACCATATAGAATACATGACATGTACACCAGATACATGTCGTGTAATCTAATAAGTTATGTACTAGATTGGTCTGGTCTACATGCAGTGGAATAAATTAAACACATATAATTTATTATTGAAATTAAATGAATCTTAAAACACATATAAATACATTAAATATGGGTATATAGTGAGAACTTCAGTTGCACATCATGTAACCCATTAACCCAGTTTGAAAACATTAACACCACCTGATGAAATCTACGATCATTCTTAAACATGGACCTTATGAAAATTTAAATCATGAATGATGAATAATAAAATATTAAAAAATTGTTTGTCAATCATTGGATTAATTAATAAATATTCATTAAATGGAATATTTGACTAATATTGTGCATAATAGATCAGAAGTTAAATGAATAATTATAAATCGAACACATGACTAATCTGATATAACTTGAATGTTAAGGAAACAATGTAAGAGAATGGAGAATTAAAAAAATTAAAGTTCTTATCATATTCGATGGTTCATTCCCTTTTGTTTTATGATGTAAAAATCACGACCAATAAATATTCAATAGAATAATGACATTGGAAAATCCCAAAACATAGATAATATATTTTTCAAATTATATTTACAAATAATTTAATTACATATGCCGAAATAATATATTATTATATGATCATTATTCCTTGATATTATTTATTTTCTAAAACAACTTTTTAGATTACCACATTTTCCCTTGTATGATCAATGAGTAGAATCATTCTAGTTGTTATCCACATGTGCTACTTTGATATCTGAATAACACTTATGGATTGTTAGGTGTTATCCTATAAGATCAATCATCTTGAATTTTTCATCCTGATCACATAAAGATACTTTGAGATTGAATTATTCACTATTTTTCTTATCGTTAACGAGAGTATGTGAGGGGAGGAATATGGAGACATGGATGTTGTGTGAAATGATTCAAAATTCTGGATCTACCATACACAATAGAAAAAACTATGTATTTATAGAGTTCAGATATAGGTTAAAATATTATTTAATTTTAAAATTTCCTTAAAATAATATAATAATACTAATCCTACCCCATTCTATACAATGAAAAAAATTCTATTATTTGATGTCTTTCACTTATTGGTATGATAATAAATATTAATTTCCCAGGTTGTAAAATAAATTTTATCACTAAACATGATCGTTTTCGGCTCATCCTTCATAACATTTATTGAATACCTGACTAAGTATTTATTATCCAAAAAAATTATATTCATAGAATAGGGAATACATATTTATTAAATATTAAATTAATATAAATAATATTTTTATTCACAATCTGGAAAATAAATATATATTTTTTTCCAAACTAATTAAACATGATTAAAATTATTCCTCCCTCTTGAGAGTAATTTTACTTCTTATAATTAAATGCTAATAAACTTTTACTGAGACCAATGGAGGCTTTTATTGTGTGACCATATAGGATTCATTAAATTTGGAAGTATGTAGAATTCCCTAAAGTCCAAGATTACTTTCTGGAAATGGGTTAAGGCACAAAAGGGAACTAAGTTAATTTTATAATGTCAATAACCAAATATGATCACTTACTATCTGATTTAGTCTCTTTTTAATGATATATAATCAATAAGATTTCACATAAATGTCATCAAACTATATGCTTGATACACATTTCGATGGAAATATAAAATAAATTCATCATTACACTGTAGCCCTGGGATTTAATACAAATGTTCCACTTCAATAAATGGGATGATATATCAATATCCCTAAAGATATAATGAAAAATTATTTCCATGAATTACTAATTCATAAAAAATAAATAATGATGTAGCCAACATATCTGAATTCTGCATTAATGTTATATCAAATTCTTAAAAAATATATTGTAGTGAACGTTTTATAACATAAATATATAATAATATTAAATTACCAATACCATTACAAATTCTCATAGAATGAAATATATCATAACCCATAATCATAAACAATTACTATTGGTAGGTATGTTCTCATAATCTTCCATGTTGGATATTACTATGTGTGAAATTCATGAGAAGAAGTCTCATGTAATTATGATAACTCAAACCTGACAATCCACAATACATGTGTCCCATCATTGTACGATATCTGACTGTAGAACTACATTTAATAATATCATCTTGTAATTTCAAGCTTCTCATCATATAGGGAAACTCTTATAACCATTATTACTCGAAAGATAATCTTGGACATTATTATATTAAAATATTGAAAAATAATGAGACATATTCAATAAGTTTTTTTATTTATATTAAATTTGAATATCCCTGAAATACAATGAAAAATATAGTTGGATATATAACACCATCCCACAAACAAATAATGAGAAATAGAGGAATGTTTTATTAAAAATAACACAGAACAATTAGAGATTACCATAAGTCATGATATAAAACATATAATATCATATAGGAAGACATATACCATTGGTGTAATGGTGTGTTAAAACATTATATTAAACATGATATATAGACCATAATAATTTGACTAATGATATGGGATGTCATGGAAGTGAATCATAACATCAATAAATGGTATTAACAATGGTGTAAAAATCATAAAACAATGTAGAATGAATAACTAACCATTTCCCATAATATATCAGAGCATACATTGTTATCTAATTCCAATAGTGGAGTAGACAAAACTACTTGAGTCCTATAAACACAGTTGAGTAGAAATCACTACTTAATTGACAAAAACACAGTGAATCATTCCTTAATACATTATTCCCATAAACAAAGTGGATCTTTCTTCACTATATGATTCTCATAAGAAAAGTAAAATGGGCTTCACTACCAGATTCCCATAAATATCTGATTTGATATAAATCCTTTACCAATATAACGGAGGGTAATATAGGTCTCCATCCAACAATCATCCATATATTACAATTGAAAATAATCATTAAACATTTCAAATAGATCCAATTGGGGTAAAATACGTTTGATAATATTTCTTTATAGTATCACCCAAATTGATATCTAGACTTTATTCAGTTGATAACCAATATTCGATCACCAAAAATTGTATTTCATAAGAAATAAGGTGATTCATAAAAAATAATTTATAATGAAATAAATACTTTAGTGATATATGAACATGTAATCAAAATTGTATAAGAGGTTTTAGAAAATTCATTTATCATTTTTTTAAAAGGAAGAGTTACAATTAGTTTGATAATTTATTTTTGAAATCGTGAAGTGAAAAATATTGAAATAATTTTCTAAAAAATAATTTTAAATGGTTTAGCTTTGTGAAATATGTAAATATTAAAGAAATATGAATTAAAAAAAATTTACAAACGTTTAATTTAATAAAACATTAAGTAGATAATCGTTAAGAATGAAATATTGTTTTTAAAATGTAAAGGGAGTGATTTGGAAAAAATATACTATTGAAAAAAGAATAGTAAATACTGCATATTTGAAAATAAATAAATGTTATAAAATGACATTTTGGAGTTAAATATAAAACATTTGATTTTGGAAGAATAGAAAATCATTTTAATATTTTGAAATACCATTATTGAAAACCAATATCATAAAAAGAGAATCAAAATTATCATATTGAAAATGGTATAATGGGATTATAAAGGCTGCGTGATATAACACATAATTAGGTTTCTAATAATAAAAGAGATCTTTGGAAGTGAAGGAAATACCATCATGTATGAAAGATAATTTTTTAAGATAATGTGAATTATACTCAACATTGTTATACTATTATGAGAAAAAAATAAAAATGGTGGAAGATATGAATAAAAATTTACATTTTGAAATGTGTGAAAGAGATTAAACAAAAAATATATTAGGATGGAACAAATATGTTCATTTTGATGCATTATAGATCAATAATGCGGGTTGAATTAATATAAACCCTTAACATAAATGTAATTATAATTTGGAAGAACATAAGAGGCTTAAACTAAAATAGACATGAAAATAACATGAAATTAAAGATATTAATTACAATATATGGAAAATGGTTAGTTAATAAACTATATAATATAAATTATAATGAAAAATATAAAACATGCATGATGGATTTGAAATTTATATAAAGAACCGCTTTTCATAGTTATTTACTTCCATTAAAGTGGATGAATCTCATTGAAATATTTTCATATTCTAGGGAAACTTCAATATAATTAGTGGTCTTAAGATAATATATTTTCACCAGAGGCTTGAGGATATAAAATATTATTTACATGAGACAGGAAAATATTATATTATCATGATTAAACTTAATTATTATGGTTTATAGGGCTATCCTATCAGAGGACTTCACAACCTGAGGAGAAAGAGGGCGAGAAAGGGTTCTAGGGACTCGCAGAGCCTAATTTTGGTCATGGGAAAAAATAAAAAGGGAGAAATGATTACTCTATCATTTTAAATCCAATGGAGAAAATATTTATCAAGAATTAGAGGCCCAATGAGATGGAAATTTTCTTCACTTTTACTGAGTAAGAAAGTCATGGTAGAGCCTCTAAGGAACAAGAAAATGTAAGTAGTGTGAAGGATGACGCTAACAAAATCATGGGTGACCCAATGGTGATAGAGGTTGAAAACATTGATGTTTTAACTGGGCTTGATGATCATCCAGAAGAGACAAGTTAGGAGTTTTACTTAAAGGGATCAATATGAGAGCTCATCAACCATTCAGAGGAACAGATATGGGAGGAGGCATTTCTCATTAAGACACCGATTGAGGTTTTAGAGAGGATGTTAGATAGATTGATACTAGTGGACAAAAATAATGTAAAGTGTAATGTGATATATAATAAGGATCTTATTATGAAAATAGGAATCACAAAAAGGATGATATCTACATTGGATTTTATTCAAAAAATGGGACAATATGGATTATTTTCTTAAAGACTTCCTCAAGGATGACCTGGAAAAAATTGTAAATGGCTATCAATGGAAATCATATCTAGATGGTGTTTATAATATAGTCAAAAATTATTTTAGTGGTTATCATATGTGTTTTAGGACATGTTTTTTTTGTGATTTACATTTTTATTTTTCTCATTTTGTTTCTTAAAAGTGTATGGAAATGATAATAAGGTAATTTTCAGTTAGTTAGTGTTTTTGAAATGGTAGTGAAGGACCCCTTTTATAAGAGATGATAATAGATTTTTTTATAATAATTTCAAATTAATATAAGGAGAGAAGAATTTAATCATTTCTTGAAGACTCAAAAATAGAAAATAATGGAGTAGAAGATGATATAAGTTCGATCACCCTTCAACCATTAATGTTCACACATGTTTTAAGAGTTTTTTAAGTCCTTTAATCTTACAATCTCAAAAAAACAATAACAACTTTTTGTTACATAAATAATTTACTTTTAGTGCATAAAAATATAATTTACATAAATAAATAATTTATATATAATTACTAAATATATTAAATCAATTTTATTCGATAGAATTTAAATGTATGTTGAAAATAATTTTTAACATTATCACATCCAACGTGTAAAAATCTATTTATAGAAAATTATATTCATAACATTAATATTTATGTGTATGATATAATTATATATGTATTTAATTTTGAGAAATAAAATTGGTTTATTATAAAAAATGTTAATTTTATTTTTCATTAAATTCAATCCAAAACCTAATTTTACTAAAATAATAATTAATTAAAGGAAAATACTTAGATTAGTTTTTTATTGGAATTTATATATATTTTTGTTAAACATGGTTTTTCTAAAATCATAATACTATTTAGAAATGTATATATTTAATCCTTAACTTATATATAATCATGAAAAACGTTCTATAAGTTTTTAATTTACTTTTACTTATTAATATAGTCATAGACGCTATGATTTTAGAAAGAACTGTATCTTCACTATTCAACGAATAATCAATTATTTTAAAAGAATATCCAAAATTATCCATATGATAATTTTAATTTATGGAATTAAAATATGATCTTAAAATTATAAATATAAAATTTATTAATTTATTAATTTATCGTTTAAATGAAACTTCAAAATATAGGAAAACAACTATTATTGAAAATGATGTATTTAAACATTATGTGCTTTGAATATTAATTTATATCAACTATTATCTTAAGGAATGTAAATATATTAGTTCATATATTCTAAAATAATTTATTATCATAAAAATATTTAAAAATATTTTGATTTAATTTATCAATACATTAAATAGTTATTTGAGAAAGATTTTTTTAATATTAAATCATATTAATTAATTTTCCTCAAAACATAAGAAAATTAAATTGATTACTATATTTTAATTTACAAGTGGTTTTTTTCAATTTATAATTTCTTAAATTTTTTCTTATAATATGCCATGACTTGTTTTTGTTCGGCAATGTGTGTGATGAAATCCACTGATCAATTTATTTATTTAAAGAAATATATTTCAAAATATCACGATGTTACATTCTTCCCCTTCCATAAATTTTAACACTACAATTTTTAATTATCACTTATTTTTGGAACAATGTAGGTATATCTTAGATATGGACATGACTCGTGATATAATTTCTAGAGTGTAATAATCAATAATAAGAAATATATAAATTTACCTAATAATATTTCAATCGTGATATTGAGTTTATTCCTAATAATTTGATCTACAAATACCACATTATTAGGTATCATATCTCATGTAATATAATTAGTTTTACAAGAGAGATCATAATCAGTGATAGATGATCTTAGTTCGGATTAAAATATGAAATGTGATTTCCTTATTCTGTTCGTTATCTAATGGATGGATAACATGACATCCATGAAGTATATTCAATAAAACTAAACATGGGATAACATAGTAATATAAGTCAATCTTGGTAATATAAAATCATTGGGTTGTTGATTTGATTCTCATAGAAACCATCCTATGCCTAAATGGGTAGCTAGAACTATATTTAAAATTGTTTATCCAAAAATCTATATTGGAGGGAGACTCTTCCTTTTACATTTCCATTTCATAACATACTTTTAGTAAAAGGGATAACAAAATCCATCCATTTTTCCATTGGATTTGGAGGTTTCTCAGATTTATTAACAACATTAGCAGTGGTTTGGGGCATTGTTTGGAATAATGAACAAACTATTAATATTTAAGGCATTATAAATTCTTTACCATTGTTTCATTTATTGGATTAATCAATGAATATTTCTAATAATGAGATCGATGGACAATTATTCCACACTTGAAACCCATTCTTGTTCCTTTATGATTTCTCATTGGGTGTTTCATCCCACATTTTTTGACATGTAGTAGGTTGAATCATCCTTACTCTATCAATTAATCACCATAACATATTTGAAACTCCAATATTATATTCTTTGGTTTGATTAAAAATTTGGAAAGACTCATGTTATTAATCATAACTCGATTTTTTTGTGAAGATAACCATACGATTTCAACCCTATTTTTACACGATTTAGTTTTTCATTAGAAAAATTACTAAATTTTCATTGGAATCATTTATCAATATGGTTCAAACATGATCTAAAAATTTCTAAAACAAAAATAGTCAATCAAGAGTTATTAATAATAAAATCATAATGGAATAATCAAAAATAGACTTTGGAAATTTTTTATCTCAACATGTCTTAATTTTTGAAATCAAAATGTTAGTATATAATTCATTAGTACAACCTTGAATATTCTTTGTTAAACCAAAGTTTCTTTTTGTTTGGTTGTATCATACTTATTATACTAATTCATTGACATAATAAACCCTTCATAATGAATTTGAAATATAATTATATATACTATAAAATGTCAACTGGGAGTGTTAACAAAGATTTTTAGCTAGGATACTATTTCATGCATCACAGGATGATTGAGTTAATACCCAACATTCCCCTTTTAGGTTTACCACAATTAGATGAACCTGTTCTGAGGTATGAATCCTCTTGATGTATCCATAGTAGGATATAATTTCTTCAAAAGCCACAATATTTACTTTTCCAATATTTTTGGATATTGTCATATACAAAGACATATTTGTAGGGTTTTCAATAATGTTCCCTAAACTATTCCCAAAAATGACTAAATTAACCCTAAAAAATAACAATACACTCCTTAAATACCAATTGGGGAACTAGTGGCCCACCCTCCTAGAGTTGTTGTTAAAAACATATAATTTTAAAAATTAACATTAACACCAGGTGAGATTATCAGAATTATACATTTAAAAATTCCACATTTGTAATAAATCTCAATATAATCCTACAAAAATTAATGAACCTTTTAATTTAGTGTATTTAATGAATAGATGAATAAGTGATTTATTTTACAACACATTTAAACAATCATCAATAGTGAAACTCATCTTGAAACCTTTCTTGAGTTTGCACAAGATATATGTATCTTCATATAATGTGGAATGGAATTAAAAGAAAGGGGTGAGATATTACACTTAGTAAGTGAACAATTTTTAATATTTCCTCAATAGTTAGATCCCAATCCTATTAGAAAAAAAGTTTAGGTGATATTGTTATTATTATTAAAAATTATACATAACAAGAAAGGATTTCCATAAGCCATGACTGTAACACCCCGAGATTTTATAAAAAATATTATTTTAATTTCATTAATGTCTTATGTTTTATTCTGCACCAAGATTACCTTGCGCTATACGCAACACCGTATTAGCTTGCAGTATACGCAACACTATTCTTGGACTGTGTTACACACAATTTTGATAATAGTTATTCTACGCAACATTGAGAATATATATATATATTAAATGTATAAATGAAATATGGTTGGATTCTGTTATATGAAACAATGAAAAATTCTTTCACAACACGCAACCCCGACTTTGCTTGCATTACACGCAATCGCGACCTTTCTCGATAGCGTGTGTTGTACACAATACCGGGTTTTGATAAACAATGTTATATTATTATAATATTGTCATGAACTAGCCGTTATGAATAGTATTAACTAAATTTTGAATTTTATGACATTATTATTCATCTTACACATTTCTAGAACATGGTATAAGAACAAAATAAATTTTTCGGGTAAAATAAGTATTTTTCAAAAAAATGCAGTTTTGCCGCCTTTTGATGGCGCACCCACTTTAAATCTATTTTTTGACATGTTTATAAGTTCAATTTGGAAAAATAAAATTCTTCTTTGGAATCAAGAAATAAAAATTTACTTTGGATAAAATTTTCATATTATTCTGGTAACTTTCACATTTTAATGAATAGTAAAAACACGCTATATTTTAATTAAAAACAACTTTTTTCATCATAATATCTTATGTGGTTAAATTATAATATTGAATGGTTTTAAAGTATAAATAGAATATATTTTTACCATTTAATATAATGTATGTCATTAGCATTGATTTTACCTTGAATTCGTAGGTTAAATCAATTCAATCTTTTGCAATGTTTTAAACAAAAACCCGTTTTTATTCGACAACGGGATTAATTTTAATTTAATTTCTGCAACTTCTGTGTATGGAATTTTAAAAAATGGATTCCATATTTGGAATCAGTGGGTCCAAATTATGTTAATAAGCTACTTTTTATATTTGGGATTTATGAATAGTAACTACGGTAAATTTTATTTACCATAGTTAAAGGTAAATCAGGTAATTAAGGGTAAATATAATATTTTAGAATTACCCTAACAAATGTCAAAATCCTATTGGATGACTAAAAGTCGACCAATATCACCTAAGGGTCAGATTAATATCATTTAATGAACATTTGTCTATGAAAATAACTTAATTATTATTAAAACCAAAGAAAGTGACAACATGTCACTCTCTTAAATTTTATAAGTATATTAATTTTAATTTAGTGATAAACTTCATGAAACTTAGAACATGAATAGTCTACAGAATGCTAATGAAATTATCTACATCATATAAATTTATTTATAATTTTTAGGGATTAAATAATTATCATTAATTATGACACAATAGTGATGCAGAAATTGTTTATCTAGTGAAAAATCAAGAATAATGTTTTTTTAAACTAATAGTGACCATAAAATGCACAAATACCTAACCCAAACTTATTGGACATGTAAATGTAAACCATAAGCATCCAATGGTCTAATATTTGACCATTTGGAGCCTTATAAAAGCGATTATGACACTTATATTATTTTATTTTAAATGATGCCAAAGTTGTCACCTTCATAATTTAATAAATATAACAATTTAAATATTGTGATTTTAAGATGATAAATTCTAGTAAAAGTATTATTGTGAAAGTTAATATATTTATCTTCATCATAGAATTTTATTTTAAATTTTTATACAACAAATAAGTATATTAAATAATTATACAAAAATGATGTAGTAATTATTTTATTAAGAGATAAACCAAATAAATGGTATTAAAAATAATAAAATAAATATTATATGAACTATTTAATGTGATACACTAATTTTATAGATACATATGACCTTTTATTAATATATTAAAGCTTTTATTTCGAAATATCTTCTGTATATATTTTATTTAAATTCAAATAAATGAATAGTGTCAAAATTAACACTATTGTTATTTTACAAAAATAACATATTATAAAATTGTTTAAAAATCACAAAAATATTTAAAAATTCTAAATTTATATTTATATGGTCTATAATGTTATAAAGTAAACAATCATGTAAAATTCACAACAAATAAGTAATTATTTGTTATAATTTAAAATTTAGAATTTTATTACCACAAATAAACTTAAATATATTAAATAAGAATAAATCAAAATGATAAGGTTTAAAATAAGATCCAAACATGTCTAAATTTGATTGGTTGATGAGAGTACAACCCTATCTTATCTAATCTTTGAATATGAGTCATTTTTGGAGGTTTTTAAGTGGGGTTAGATTTATTATAAATTAATATTTTTAAGAATTCCTAAGGTGCCCCTCTCCTCCCTTATAAAAGGACACCTCCTCCCCCTCCTCCTCACACCAATTTGAGCACTCAAGCTCGGCCAAACCCTGCCAAAATCCATTCTCCACTTCCCTAGAATAATCCTAGAGGTCCTGGTCTTCTTCAAAGACCAATCTTAGTTCCCTAAGTGGAGGATTCAAAGAGGCGTTTCAAAGAAGAGGTAATATCCATTACCGATCTTTTCAATTTCTTTCTTCTTAAACTTCTTCTTCTTTAGTTGTTTCATGACAAAGTAATAACATCAGTATTACTTACATACTGATATGTTATTATAAATATGAAACAACCCTAATCCACCTTCTATCCATCCTACGGAAAAAATGAAATCACCGCGCGTGCGTACGTACGGAATACCGTCTCCACGCCGTGGTGTAATCTATTTTCCACCACCACCTTAATAGGATGGGTATAATGGTGTAATGAGTAACTATATATGATTATTATAAAGTGATATTGATACTGAAATAGTCTACATACACTTCAACACAATTCCACGACCATGGGAACGATATCATCGCTCGTGCGTACGTACGGACTACCGTCTCCACGATGCGATGAGATTCATTCTCCACTTTAAACCGTTCATGAATGATTATAAAGTATATATAATAAGTAATAATTAAATATATTACATAACAATGATACTAGATTTATGTGTATATATATGAATGTCATCTACTTAATTCCATTCAATTCAATAAGGAAACGAAAAAAACGTTCATGCGTACGTACGGACTACCGTCTCCATGAACGGTGTATTTCTTTCCCTTTAATGATTTATTATATATATGTATATCCTGAATATATATATATATATATAAATCCTGTTTTATGTTCTGGAATTAAGTAATCATGATCTAAGTAATCATATGAATAATTACAAGTCAAAACACGGATGACAAATGAAACAATTTTACCCAAAACGCTCTTTATCATGGAATTTACAAAAGAACGGGTAATATAAATTTATAATTGAACCATATATGATATCATAACAATGAATATGATTCTGTAATAAGTAAATGACATTATTTAAATCATTATACAGGAGGTTCGGACACTTACGAAGCAAATCGGACCTAAGGTAAGGGAAATATCACAATCTCATTTTTTATCCGAGATTGTTTATACATTGGTATTTACTGGGGTGTATTTTATCATCCACATCCATGTTCCCTAAATATGTAATATTTTTTCCATCCAATTACAATTGTTTAAATCAAATTTTACCCTTCGGTGAGTTTTTAGTAAAGAATATGAAAGGAATCTTTTATCATTTTTCGTACGAGGTACTTTTTGACTTTTCCGACAAAAGTACGAAGAATGTTTTTTTTTACTTAAACGGCATGAATAGATTTTTATGGTTTTATAAAGCCTTATTTTCATGAAGCTTCCTCAAAAATATTTCATGACTATTTTTAATAAAATCTCTTTCTTTTAAAATTGCATGATGTTTTGTGAAAAGAAATTGATTTTGAAGAAGAAAGGATATTTTCCTCAAGAATTCATTTCAAGTGTTTTATCAAAATTATTTTCCATCTAAGATAATAAAGGGTTCTGTTTCTATCCATATTTTTACATTGATTTGACTATTTTGTGATGGAATTATGTTTATGAATTCCTTTATCTTATATGAATGGTTTTATGATGTCATGTTTTTTAAGAATCCCATTTTTTATTACATGGGTTATGCAATGATGTATGATTTATGATTTTGTGGCACACATAAGAATGGTATCATTTTGAGATGGGTGGGACCTATATCTCCCTCCAATGCATTGGGTAAAGATTTTATATCTCATGAGATAGACAGTGCTGGAACGGTAGGTTATACCGGTTCAGTGAAACAGGACTGAAACAAGGGTTACTCGATTCAGAAAGGGACTTTGTCCACTATGATAGTATTGGTAATGAGTCTTGACTAACAAGAAATGATTCTCTATGATTATGTGTGAATGCCACAAAGTTTCATGTTTTAAGTTATGATTATTGTGATTTCATTTAACTGCCATGATTTATCCCATGTTATGAAATTATGCTCTCTTTTGCAGGTTAAGATTTCCAAAATGTTATGTTCTTATGAATATGATGTGATTGATATTTATTTTGTTTACCCTTACTGAGAATTTGAGCTCACCCTTTTATGTTTTCTTTTCCCCAGGATATAAAGAAATGTTTTAGGTATAAAAAAAAGGGAAGATCTTTATGGGAGATATTGAAGATCTTTCACCACGATTAGAAGATTACGTTCCGAGTTTCCAAAGACACTAAACTAGTACGATCCTTGTGTGTGCGTTTTTGTTATATACTAAGTATTCCGCAAATGTAATGTAAGGTCAATGTACGCCAGGCTTCGGGTCTCTACAGTTGGTATCAGAGGAAAGGTTTAGTCAACCTTTGGAAACTAGGATGCGAGAACTTTAGTGAGATCCCTAGAGATATTTCTAAGGTATGTCTAGGAATGTCTCTAAGGTTAAGTATGCGTATAGGTTATAGTACTAGAATTACGCTAACGATCATAGAATTAAACCTAAGATGTTAGATATTAAAGTTACTCCCCCTTTATTATGATTTTTGCCTCTCACACTATTCTTTTAGGTTTTAGAAAATGGCTGGAAACAAGATGATTCACGATAATGGAGGATATGATGGACAATGGAATGATATTCTTCATAATGAAATGGGATTTGGAAGTCCAAACATCATTATTATGCCGAATCAGCAATCTCATAATATGATCAATAAAGTAAAATTTGGTAAGTTTCCTGACTCGGCTAATAAGAGAAAGATGAAGTTTCATGATGATCATAGAGGAAAGAAAGTTCAGTTTCCCCTATGTAAATCATGTGGGAAGAGGCATCAAGGAGAATGTTTCAAAGGAACTGGAAGATGCTTTGGGTGTGGAAAAGAAGGACACAAAGCAAGTAAATGTAAAGGAAAAGGTTCAGTTAACAACATGGATGAGGATAATGGTATTGCTACGACATCAACAATGGTTAAATGTTTTAAATGTGTAATGTACGGGCATTATGCAAACCAATGCCCTAAGGGAAAGTCTCATGAAGATAATCAGTATGGTCGTATGGGAAGTATTTATGTGGATGATGATGAAGAGACTACAAATGATATGTGAAATGAAAGAATTGTTGAAGCTCGGTCAATGGTTTAAGAATGTAGTGGAATGATTACATGTTTATCATGTGTAATGTTGTATAAGTAATCTCATGGCACTATGGAATAAAGAGACATGTAAGGATTGTTACATTGTTGTCTGATTAATGTTACCAGTATCCATGAAAGGTTATTCAAATATTTTTGGAATGTAGATGATATGCGCATAATGAAGGGATAAGGAGAAAATAAAATGTTTGATAGTATTCATGAGCTCATGACTGATATAAGGATAAGGTTATATCATGGTTTGAGTATATAGAATTTTTGGATTTTGGTATGTGGAAAGAGTTAACTTTTGACAGCATTCATGTTTTCACTAAGGTTTAATGGGTATTCATATTTATCAAGAGAATACATCATTAAAGTATTCACATGATTGGAATGTGACCAACAAGATATATGGGGGATAAATGATGGTATTCACATGCTTGGTTGGCGACATTTCAGGTAATCATTTTCTTTATACTATGAGCTTGGACCGAAGTATTTTAGATAAGCCTAAAGATTGTAATGGATTATGTTAACCATAAGTTAGTATTGTTTAAGTATAGAACTTTTTTTTGATATTATTTATGTGATGTTATAGTAATGTAGTTTTAGAAAAAGGACAACCTACAGGACGGGCGACAGCCCATCGCTTCGGACAAGGCTGTGGGAATCGAACCCACAACCGAAGTGCGACTGGCCTTTATCGCCTACCACTGACCTACAGGAAGTCCCTGTTTAGTAGAAAACTAGTTTTATTATATTAAGCAGTATGATATGTGAAGTATAAGTTCATTTTAGGAACCATATATGATTAATCTCACTATAGATCGACTTATGTATATAATTTTTGCTAACCTTTTGTTTGAGACAGATGGAATGACCCGTCATTCTATCACATGATCTTCTAACACTTCACGAATAACAAATTCAACTTCATTTATTTAAGAGATGAAGTGGAAATTGTTCAAGGCACGAACAATAGTGAGATTGTACCAAAATAAAGTAAGTATTTATTGTAATTAAAATTTTCAACTATTGGGAAATGATCTTGAAAACTAAAAATGTTGTCCTAGTGTCGTTATATCCGATGAATCAGATGGTACCCTAGATCATCACAAATTTATGGCTTTGTGATTGCTAGCTTTTCCATAGCCATGCTCTCTACCACTCTCCATCAGAACATGATGGTTAGATTTCTCTTCCATATCCATATTTTCACCTATGTGGAAACCCAGTGATTAGTTTATTTGGGTAACCGTTACGTTTCATACTTTTGTTTTTTAAAGACAAGTTTGGGTATTCCTTTTTACGATGTGGGTTTCTATCAAAGAAACTTTCAAATAGTAAACCATTTATAACCCCGACGAATTTCAAAGGCGAAATTCATTTTAAGGGGGGTAGAATGTAACACCCCGAGATTTTATAAAAAATATTATTTTAATTTCATTAATGTCTTATGTTTTATTCTGCACCAAGATTACCTTGCGCTATACGCAACACCGTATTAGCTTGCAGTATACGCAACACTATTCTTGGACCGTGTTACACACAATTTTGATAATAGTTATTCTATGCAAAATTGAGTATATATATATATATATTAAATGTATAAATGAAATATGGTTGGATTCTGTTATACGAAACAATGAAAAATTCTTTCACAACACGCAACCCTGACTTTGCTTGCATTACACGCAATCGCGACCTTTCTCGATAGCGTGTGTTGTACACAATACCGGGTTTTGATAAACAATGTTATATTATTATAATATTGTCATGAACTAGCCGTTATGAATAGTATTAACTAAATTTTGAATTTTATAACATTATTATTCATCTTACACATTTCTAGAACATGGTATAAGAACAAAATAAATTTTTTGGGTAAAATAAGTATTTTTCAAAAAAATGCAGTTTTGCCGCCTTTTGATGGCGCACCCACTTTAAATCTATTTTTTGACATGTTTATAAGTTCAATTTGGAAAAATAAAATTCTTCTTTGGAATCAAGAAATAAAAATTTACTTTGGATAAATTTTTTATATTATTCTGGTAACTTTCACATTTTAATGAATAGTAAAAACACGCTATATTTTAATTAAAAACAACTTTTTTCATCGTAATATCTTATGTGGTTAAATTATAATATTGAATGGTTTTAAAGTATAAATAGAATATATTTTTACCATTTAATATAATGTATGTCATTATCATTGATTTTACCTTGAATTCGTAGGTTAAATCAATTCAATCTTTTGCAATGTTTTAAACAAAAACCCGTTTTTATTCGACAACGGGATTAATTATAATTTAATTTCTGCAACTTCTGTGTATGGAATTTTAAAAAATGGATTCCATATTTGGAATCAGTGGGTCCAAATTATGTTAATAAGCTACTTTTTATTTTTGGGATTTATGAATAGTAACTACGGTAAATTTTATTTACCATAGTTAAAGGTAAATCAGGTAATTAAGGGTAAATATAATATTTTAAAATTACCCTAACAAATGTCAAAATCCTATTGGATGACTAAAAGTCGACCAATATCACCTAAGGGTCAGATTAGAATCATTTAATGAACATTTGTCCATGAAAATAACTTAATTATTATTAAAACTAAAGAAAGTGACAACATGTCACTCTCTTAAATTTTATAAGTATATTAATTTTAATTTAGTGATAAACTTCATGAAACTTCGAACATGAATAGTCTACAGAATTCTAATGAAAGTATCTACATCATATAAATTTATTTATAATTTTTAGGGATTAAATAATTATCATTAATTATGACACAATAGTGATGCAGAAATTGTTTATCTAGTGAAAAATCAAGAATAATGTTTCTTTTAAACTAATAGTGACCATAAAATGCAAAAATACCTAACCCAAACTTATTGGACATGTAAATGTAAACCATAAGCATCCAATGGTCGAATATTTGACCATTTGGAGCCTTATAAAAGCGATTATGACACTTATATTATTTTATTTTAAATGATGCCAAAGTTGTCACCTTCATAATTTAATAAATATAACAATTTAAATATTGTGATTTTAAGAGGATAAATTCGAGTAAAAGTAATATTGTGAAATTTAATATATTTATCTTCATCATAGAATTTTATTTTAAATTTTTATACAACAAATAAGTATATTAAATAATTATACAAAAATTATGTAGTAATTATTTTATTAAGAGATAAACCAAATAAATGGTATTAAAAATAATAAAATAAATATTATATGAACTATTTAATGTGATACACTAATTTTATAGATACATATGACATTTTATTAATATATTAAAGCTTTTATTGCGAACATATCTTCTGTATATATTTTATTTAAATTCAAATAAATGAATAGTGTCAAAATTAACACTATTGTTATTTTACAAAAATAACATATTATAAAATTGTTTAAAAATCACAAAAATATTTAAAAATTATAAATTTATATTTATATGGTCTATAATGTTATAAAGTAAACAATTATGTAAAATTCACAACAAATATGTAATTATTTGTTATAATTTAAAATTTAGAATTTTATTACCACAAATAAACTTAAATAGATTAAATAAGAATAAATCAAAATGATAAGGTTTAAAATAAGATCCAAACATGTCTAAATTTTATTGGTTGATGAGATTACAACCCTATCTTATCTAATCTTCGAATATGAGTCATTTTTGGAGGTTTTTAAGTGGGGTTAGATTTATTATAAATTAATATTTTTAAGAATTCCTAAGGTGCCCCTCTCCTCCCTTATCAAAGGACACCTCCTCCCCCTCCTCCTCACACCAATTTGAGCACTCAAGCTCGGCCAAACCCTGCCAAAATCCATTCTCCACTTCCCTAGAATAATCCTAGAGGTCCTGGTCTTCTTCAAAGACCAATCTTAGTTCCCTAAGTGGAGGATTCAAAGAGGCGTTTCAAAGAAGAGGTAATATCCATTACCGATCTTTTCAATTTCTTTCTTCTTAAACATCTTCTTCTTTAGTTGTTTCATGACAAAGTAATAACATCAGTATTACTTACATACTGATATGTTATTATAAATATGAAACAACCCTAATCCACCTTCTATCCATCCTACGGAAAAAATGAAATCACCGCGCGTGCGTACGTACGGAATACCGTCTCCACGCCGTGGTGTAATCTATTTTCCACCACCACCTTAATAGGATGGGTATAATGGTGTAATGAGTAACTATATATGATTATTATAAAGTGATATTGATACTGAAATAGTCTAAATACACTTCAACACAATTCCATGACCATGGGAACGATATCATCGCTCGTGCGTACGTACGGACTACCGTCTCCACGACGCGATGAGATTCATTCTCCACTTTAAACCGTTCATGAATGATTATAAAGAATATATAATAAGTAATAATTAAATATATTACATAACAATGATACTGGATTTATGTGTATATATATGAATGTCATCTACTTAATTCCATTCAATTCAATAAGGAAACGAAAAAAACGTTCATGCGTACGTACGGACTACCGTCTCCATGAACGGTGTATTTATTTCCCTTTAATGATTTATTATATATATGTATATCCTGAATATATATATATATATAAATCATGTTTTATGTTCTGGAATTAAGTAATCATGATCTAAGTAATCATATGAATAATTACAAGTCAAAACACGGATGACAAATGAAACAATTTTACCCAAAACGCTCTTTATCATGGAATTTACAAAAGAACGGGTAATATAAATTTATAATTGAACCATATATGATATCATAACAATGAATATGATTCTGTAATAAGTAAATGACATTATTTAAATCATTATACAGGAGGTTCGGACACTTACGAAGAAAATCAGACCTAAGGTAAGGGAAATATCACAATCTCATTTTTTATCCGAGATTGTTTATACATTGGTATTTACTGGGGTGTATTTTATCATCCACATCCATGTTCCCTAAATATGTAATATTTTTTCCATCCAATTACAATTGTTTAAATCAAATTTTACCCTTCGGTGAGTTTTTAGTAAAGAATATGAAAGGAATCTTTTATCATTTTTTGTACGAGGTACTTTTTGACTTTTCCGACAAAAGTACGAAGAATGTTTTTTTTTACTTAAACGGCATGAATGGATTTTTATGGTTTTATAAAGCCTTATTTTCATGAAGCTTCCTCAAAAATATTTCATGACTATTTTTAATAAAATCTCTTTCTTTTAAAATTGCATGATGTTTTGTGAAAAGAAATTGATTTTGAAGAAGAAAGGATATTTTCCTCAAGAATTCATTTCAAGTGTTTTATCAAAATTATTTTCCATCTAAGATAATAAAGGGTTCTGTTTCTATCCATATTTTTACATTGATTTGACTATGTTGTGATGGAATTATGTTTATGAATTCCTTTATCTTATATGAATGGTTTTATGATGTCATGTTGTTTAAGAATTCCATTTTTTATTACATGGGTTATGCAATGATGTATGATTTATGATTTTGTGGCACACATAAGAATGATATCATTATGAGATGGGTGGGACCTATATCTCCCTCCAATGCATTGGGTAAAGATTTTATATCTCATGAGATAGACAGTGCTGGAACGGTAGGTTATACCGGTTCAGTGAAACAGGACTGAAACGAGGGTCACTCGATTCAGAAAGGGACTTTGTCCACTAAGATTGTCTTGGCAATGAGTCTTGACTAACAAGAAATGATTCTCTATGATTATGTGTGAATGCCACAAAGTTTCATGTCTTAAGTTATGATTATTGTGATTACATTTAACTGCCATGATTTATCCCATGTTATGAAATTATGCTCTCTTTTGCAGGTTAAGATTTCCAAAATGTTATGTTCTTATGAATATGATGTGATTGATATTTATTTTGTTTACCCTTACTGAGCATTTGAGCTCACCCTTTTATGTTTTCTTTTCCCCAGGATATAAAGAAAGGTTTTAGGTATAAAAAAAGGGAAGATCTTTATGGGAGATATTGAAGATCTTTCACCACGATTAGAAGAATACGTTCCGAGTTTCCAAAGACACTAAACTATTACGATCCTTGTGTGTGCGTTTTTGTTATATACTAAGTATTCCGCAAATGTAATGTAAGGTCAATGTACGCCAGGCTTCGGGTCTCTACAATGATAATAAGACATAAAATCTTAAAGGAGAATAAAATATAAAATGGAATAAAGCTCTGAAAATTGTTATAATAAAAATAATATAGGGATTATATAATAGTAATAAAGACATTTAATTTTAATTAAATGAAGAATATCTTTAGACTATTGAATTGAAATAGGTGTATAAATCAATAAATTGTAGAGTGAGAATCATTTCATACTTGTCATAACATAGTGTATAAGACATCACTTCCAAATTCCCTTAGTGATGGAGTCATCAATACCTGATTCCATTAAATATGGCTGAGAACAAACCACTTCATGATTCACAATGACATAATAGAGTAGTCTTTGCTACATGATTACCATAAATATAGTTTTGTATGATTCACGACATGATTTCAAATTACATTATAGAGAAATATTTAATTCATAATAACAATAATTATCTCATGTGATATAAATCATTAAAAAAATAAATGTAGGGATCAATAGTACCAAACCCATAAATTATTTTTTTCCAATTTTAAAAAATTAAACACCTTATAAAAAACCAATTGAATGAAAAATGAATTATAAAAATTTTCCTAATGGAATCAGTAAAATTAAACTCAATAATATAAACAATCAATAAAAAAATATTCCATCATCCCCAAAAAGTATTTCATGGTAAACTACATTATTCATTAAAATATATTTTACACTAAATAAACCCTTTAGAGATAGTCTAAATGGAGGTGAAATTGTAAAATATGTTTTATAAAATTATTCTATCTTTGGTGTAAAACATGTTACGATCACATTAAATGAAATATTTGAAAATGTGAAGGGAATATATCTGAAATCATTTTTAAAAAGATCAATAAAAATATAATCCTAGAAATAGACTTAATATTTTCAAAAATATAAAGAAAAAAATATTGAGAACTTTTAATTTATAAAGAATATTCAAAAAATAACATTGTAGAACACATAAAGATTTCAAAATTTGGAGTGACTAATTTGAAAATCACATACATTTGAAAAATAAAATTAAATGATATCACCATGAAAATAAATTATGTTTATAAAAAATTTTGGTTTAGGGGATGATAAAACATATGATTTTGAAAGTATGTAAATTTATTTAGAATATTTTTAAAATGATTTTTTGGAAACACATATAAAAAACAAAAGAAAAACGTACTTCTAAAATTGGAATAAAGGAATTATAATGGTAACTTGATGTAGAAAATTATTAGGATTCAAATTCCAAAAGATAATATTGGTGGTATATTTAAATTATCATTTAATATAATGTGAATTATCCATAACAATTTCACACTATTAGAGTGAATAGATTCATAGGGATATAAAATTTGAATCAAATGTTTCATTTTCCCCAAATTGGAAGAAAAATTACCATAAAATAAAATATTAGTGTCAATGAATGAAATATGGAAAAAAAAAATCAATCATATTCCTTATAATTCAATGAAGTTACTTGAGTTAAAAAATCCCATATTATAATGGAAATGTAATAATCAAATAGTATTAGAAAGATACAATGAAATGGACATTCATATATCATGAAACTAATGATATTCATTATTCTGGAGGGAAATGGGATATTTAATTAACCATATAATAAGAATGATACCACATAATATCAAAAATATCTTAGGGATTTTAAAATGAGACAATAGAACACAAAACTTAATGACTGAATCCTATTAATGATCTTACATCTCATTGAAATATTTGTATTTTCTTTGGTTTATTGAAAATAAATTGAATTATAATGATACATTCATGTGAATTTAGAATTAAGGAAAAATAAATATATTATAGGGTAATGAATAAGGATATATTTTCAAGAGGGAACAAAATTATTTCAGTGATCTTGAAGGGGTGGTGAGAGTCTCATATTATATATGATGATAATGACATTTTTATAATTATGTCCACTTAATATAATGAGTATACATGTTTCAAATATAATGAATACTAAAAAATGGAAAATAATGGTATTTTAGATGAGATAATGTTGAGGATACCTCAACCATTCTTTAGCACAAATGTTTTAATTTTTTATGTCCTTTTCTCTAAGAATTTTCTCATACGCTTTTTTTATTTTTACAGTTGTAACTAAATTTTAACAAATTAATTTAAATTGCATTACTAACAATAAAATGGGCCTTATTAAAAAACTTTTACCAACTAGTTCCAAATATTAAATCAATTTTATTGGATAAATGTTATATGATAATGAAAAATTAATTTTAACATTGGCTGATGTAACACTTACAAACTTGTTTTTAGAAAACATTCATTGAATGATGTTCACTAGAAATGATCATAATCAAAGGAGGCCATCCTAGATGAAATTGATATCAATGATGATTTTTATCATTGATTTTATAAAGAATACTAGATCGATAAAGCTACTCGATTGCATTTTACATTTTTCATGGGACATTGTTGAAGCACAGATCATTGAAGTACTACCAAATTAGTTTTATCCTGGAGCCATAACCAAATACATATGAACCTCCAAACTGGTTATAATTTCAAAATTTAAGGATATAACTAAATATGTAAATTTCTTCATGCATTTTTTCAATTTTTCAGAAATTTGTTTCACTATATTGAATGAACAAAAATGATTAACAGTTTACTTCCACAGATCATTACTAAATGAGAACAGGGATTCATGAACGAGTGGAACATTTCACAGCAATCAGGATTGTGATGGAGATGTTGAGTGAAATTAACCTGAATTTTATGTGTTCTAACATATTTATCATTGTGGAAATTGATAAGGCATAATATAATATGGAATATAGTTTTATTAAAAATTTCATGGAGAAGTTTTTCATCACTTTCTAGAATCATGACCCAATCTCTTAGTGATTTTAATCGAAATGGATCTTGGATTCATTAATGGATAGGTTTTTATATTTTTTAAATATTTATATGAACTGAGGTAAGGATACACTTTATCGCACAACCCTTTCATTCATGCATTAGATTTTTTCTCAAGAAATATTAATTATGACTTAAAAAGGGGGCCCACCCATGATTTGAGGACCATAATCAAGACAAATTAGATGTCTCCTATAATGTATGCAGATAAAAATCTATTATTCATTAATGTTGGTAAAAAAAATAAAATGATGGGTTTAAAAACAATGAATAATTATAAATTCTATAGTGTCAAAATGACCACTTATGAGAAGAGTAATATGTTTCTTTTGAAATAATATTCAACCCAATGTTTGATTACCATCCACGAAAAATTCTGCATCACAAAATAATACTCTTGATGGAGTAAATTGGATCTAAAATATCATATTATAAAATAAAAAAGGATCAATTTTATAATATGTTCAAACATTTAATGACACATATAATCATCTGAAAAAATGTTATCTAATTCGATAATAGGAGAACTATGGCGAACAAAAGGTTTACATCAATTCCAATGCATATTTCCACTATCAACATTCCATGAAAGGTGTAATTGATTTAATTTTATAACATCATTAATTATTTCATTTGGAACTACAATAATGAGTGGAGGTGGCACTTGGTTCTTGAAAACTTATTGAAAAATCACGTTAGGAGAGTGGTATTAATGTGAGAAGAGTTTATGATTCGATGTAAGGAATACAAGTGATATTAGCCTATAAAATTATTGAAGGTAACACATTATGGGAAATTTTCATGTGGAGTTCATATGGGGTAGACTAGAGACACTGGGTTGAGAAACATAGTAAACTCTTATGTTTGATCTGGTGAATGAGAAATCATCTTCACATATTAGATGGACAGTTGTAATGGGGTTTTGATTGAGGTAGCATCATGTATTAGAAATACAAATGGGCCGGATAGATCCTTATCTACGAAGGATTCCTAATCGAAGTGTTATAATTAAAAAAGGTGAGGTCACATCCGAGGTTCATTTTAGCCATACAATTTGGTGATAATAAAATTCATCATTAAGGGATTATCCTCATTAATGAACTAGAAAAATGAATTCCCATAAAGTTGACATCAGAAACATTTATTCCTTGGGACCATCTTGAGTCCATCTAAACCATCATACAAATACATATGTGGGTGAGAATAATTTAGTGAAATGAAATCCCAAAAAATATAAAAATCATATTCTAGTGATTAAAAAACAATGATGTCCCTAAATATGATTACATTTGAATGAAAGGGATCAAATATGCCTCACTGTTCATGTGATGTGAGAATCCAAACACTGAATCCATATTACGCCTTTTTTAGTTGATTGAGTTCAATTTTCCTGGGAGCTATTTAGAAAGAGGTAGGGATTTTGGGATCATATTGGAGATTTCCTGGAGTTTCTCTTCATTAATTTTTAAGGGGATGTTGTTTAGGTGCCTGAGGTCATGCTCTATAGAATTTTTCTTTCCTCAGTTTCTTTTCCTATATGGGACATGAGGAATAAAGGTTCAGAGGTAAAAAATTATTACCTCCAAATTTTGATGATTTTGGTTTTCTCTCTGGTCGATGAGATTTTTACTTTAATTCAAGGTGGCGAGACCTAGGAAGATGAGAGGGGCCTTATCGACAGAGGAATAATCTTTGAATATTTGGATTCTCTTTATATGAGGATACAATATATCCCTCATAAATTATGGTATATTATATTACATATGGTTCATGTATTTCGGGATATATATGAGTTGGAGTCCCTATTTTGGATACTATTGGTTTAGTGTTCATTGGTTTTAGCAGAGTTTATGGAGTAGGTGACTCAATCGTGGCCAAGACTGGAGTCATTTTCAATTGTATTTCGTTATGCAATCATATGAACAATAATATTACTATAATTGAATCCGATTCGAAGCTTATGGTGGAATAAATTTCGGGAAATACCAACACACCATGGTTTTGGAGAAATTTTATCATGAATTGAAAGTCCATCATTTCTAATGGAATAGAGGCCACTCATACTTTTATTGAGGGAAAATTTGATGTTGATCACCTTTCTTGCAATGGAGGCCATGATATTTTATTGTAATTTACCATATCATAAGATACCTTCCTTGTTATTGTAATCTCATTGTTAGTAAATATTCCCTAGGTATTCACCACTACAAACCCCCATAATCTTTTTTATATCCCTATTTTTAGATTAAATTGTCATTTTTGAGTGATTTAAAAATATTAAGACAGAAATTTATTTGATGGAAAAATTATTAATTTATTCTATTTACCCGATTTAAATTCATTTATTATAAAATAAATCAAATTTATGTGTGTTTAAAAGAAATTCAAAAACTAAATTGTCCAATATAATATTTAATTAAATGAAAAAACTAATCAAATTTATCATTAATGAAAGATATTTTTATTTTGATAAACATAGGTTTTCAAAATTCATAATATTATTTATAAAGTTATAGTTTTATTCCATAATAAAACATTGTTCAATTGATTTTTTTATATTTTATGTTAAATTTATTTTTTGTCATATCCATAAAGGTTGAAATTTTATTAAAAGCAATAATTTTCAATATTTTACTAAAAATAAATTATTTCCAACAAATAAAAAAAATCACACTTTTTATATTTTGATATGTGAAATATAAAAATTATGTTATCTTTATAAAATTAAAAAGTATAATTTCATAAATTTTTATTTTGAATGATATTTAAAAATATGAAGGAAAGTTTCATTTATTAAAAAATGAAATTTTGGTTCATAAAGATCCCTAAATATTGTTTCATATAAATTTATATTCTAAACAATGTCAATATATTGTAATAACATTTATTATCATAAAAAAATTTCAAAAAATTATAGTTAAATTCGTAACACATTAAATTTTATTTTGAGAATGAATAATATATAATTTTAATATTAAATCATACAAATGATTTATCCTATAATTGTAAAAAATTTAATTGAGTATTGTATTATTATTTTATATAGGTTTTAATCATCTTATAATTTCTTAATAATGTCTATCTAATATATTGAGTCTCTTTTCAGAATAGTTATTCATATTAAGCAAGGAATTGAACAATATATTTATTGAATGAAATATATTTCAAAATCTCAAGTGTTTCATGGAATATAATGATTTATTTTCTTATTAAAGAGAATTAAGGTTTCATTGGTTTTTCAAATGATTTTATGAGTTCATTTTTTTATTGTTGTTTAGTGATTTCACTTTCATTATGATTTCTTAGTAAAAAAGAGGATTTTGTTTTTTTGACATAGAATGGTATCCTATATTGTTTGATAATAAATTTAGTGTTTTATGAGTAAGAGTGAATGTTGGTACTATCTTAAATAAATTTTAATATCTTATTAGAGGATAAATATTATTCTCCTCATAACATTTAAGATAATTTGTTCGATTGTGTAAGAAATTATTTCATAATACACGATACATTGTATGTAATATGAGTTTTGGGATTATTATTATGAATTTGAAATCTATGATGGTTATTGGATTGTGTGATCTTGGGTATTGTAGATTATTATAAGAATTCTCTAGTTATTTTTGAGTTTTAAACCCTGAAGAATCAACCTAAATAATTTGTTTGTGTTTTTTAATAGGAAAATAATAAATAATAGAAAACAAGTTTATCACATTTACATTTTATGAAGGTCTTTTGGTGGAGAAACATAAATTTTATGGATTCATTTATTCCCTATATATTAGTAAATTTATGAAATCTTTATTTCTATTGGTATCTTTTTATCCATTACAATTGGTTTCATACAACTGTTTCATGTTTCATTCAAAGGATACAAGTTTTTTTCTATTAATAGGTCATGTTTACTCTATTTCTTTAAGTTGTGTTGGTTATTAATTTTATAAGCATAATATATCATTTTAATTAATTGAACTATAGAGGGATTCCAACGTTTTAGGGGAATAACATTCCAAGTTATAATAATAGAATCATACCACACCAACTATGTAATGGTTTAGGTGTACCTGAAATGATTAAAAACGGTATGTACATATAAAAAATTCATTGTAAGAAATGGTTTATCATAAGAACAATGATAATGATGGTTGAGATCATAATTTAGTTGTTTTAGCACAGTGAGAGAAGGAATCCATTAAATTCAATGAATTCGTGACAGAAAAATGTAATTGGGGGAAGTTAGATAACATTTTTAAAGGAAATGTGAAACCAAAATAAGTAAATATATGGATTTGAATCCAAAAATATAGATAAATAATTATTCATTATGATGGATTTTTTTCTAACTTCCTAAAAAATTTAATGAACAAGTGTTAACTATTGATGGGTTTCAGGAGAACCATAGAGATTTATGGTAGTAAAAAGATACTTTGCATATAGACTAATAAATTTTATGCAATGTTATCGACACATAAGGAATATTATTCTAAATAAATTTCATTAGGTGATACATATATCATAATGATTACTTATGATATAAGGAAAGTAATTTAGTTTTATGAACAATTTAAATATGAAGAAAAAATATCCTCTGTGTAGTGATGTAAGAATAGACCCTAAAAGAAGGTAAATAATAAGAAAATTAAGAGTATAATTAAGATGTAGCGGTGATTTTTGGTAAATTAAATTATTAAATCCCAAGATTTTTTTAAAATGGAAAATGTAAGTAACGATTAATAATTCCAAAAAAATATTTAGGTTTTGAGTTTTGACAATTTTCAAAGATAATTGCTCTAATCAAATGTAATATGAGAATGATTATTAATTTGAATTGTCCATTTGTTTTTGAATGAAATATCATTTAAAATCCATCATGAAAATATTTTCCTACAAGGGAAAAGATAATAGTTTCTAAAAATTGGAAAAGGTATTTAATTTTTTAAATTAGATGATGAATGATGAAAATATGAAACTGAAGTTGGTAATTAATGTGAGGATAATGGATTTTTGCTGGTAGTTAAAGTGAGATATTACATTTTCATTAGACATAAATATGTCATTGGGATTATATAAAAGATATTTATAATTATATATATTCAATTTATCTATTTTTTGATGAATTTACTCGTATTATATGAATTATCTTTAAGATGCATAAATCAGAGGCCTTGGATATGTTCAAATGTTTTAGGAGATGAAAAAAACGAATTTTGCTTCATTTTAAAGAGAGTTCGAATAGATAATTGAGTTATGTAAAAAATAATAAAATGTGCAAATTATTATCAAAATAATGGTATCTTACATGATTTTATACACCTTTACATCATGAAAAAACAATGTTTCTAAATAGAAGAAGAAAATCCTAGTGGAGATGGATTGAACAATGTCACAAGAGAATAATACATCACATTTTTTAGATATAATTGTATGGTTCGTTGATAAATATCTTAATGTTTATGTAGATTTAATTTATACATTTATCATTAGAAAATAAACTATAATAATAAACCTATTTTGATAAATTTAATTTTGTTTGGAATCCATTTCATCATCCAATTTAAAATAGTAAACTTGAGAATATTTGATAAAAGAATTATTTATAAAATATTTCTTGGTTATCCTCTAAATGGACGGGTACGTCATAATGATTTTAAAATAAGAATAATATTTATTTAGATGTTGTAAAAGTGTTAATACACTCAATTTCTAGGGACTGTTAATAAAATACATGTTCCAAAAGTCATGTATATGAAGAATAATTAAATGGAAAACAAGATTTAAAATCAATAATTTTATGGACTCAAGTGATGTTCATAAATAAGATATCTATTCAACCTTATAAAGTGACTAATAATAACCATAATAATCACATCCATATAAAATAAATTATGTGTCTATTGTGAAATGAATCCATGGTTGAAATCAAGGAGTTTAAACAAAGAAAAACTTATCGAAAACAAAATATGTTTCACTATATTCATGTTTAACTGTAAATTTTGGATGAAGTATTAAAGTATAAATAATAAATGGATTCTAGAAATAAATAATTGTATTATATTGAGAAAATAATAATACCTGGGAGTTGGTATGTAATCCGATGAATAAGAATATTCATAGGATAAATTTCACATTTCATATCAATATAAATAGAAAAGGATTAGTTATTAGGAATACAAAAAAACTCTTCAATAATGGTTATTCTTAGTTTGACATGATTAAATTAGATGAGGAATTTTCTCCCTTTTAAAGGATTGAAGAAATAATGATTTTTTAGGCTGTTGGTACTCTAGATAGATACACGATCTTCCAAAATGATATTAAATTTCCCATACTCAATGGAAAACTTGAAAATAATGCATACATCATGAAAAATGGTGGATAATTTCTTGGAAATGATGAATGAAATGTTTGAAGGATCGATAAGGAATTGTATGGGGTAAAAATAAATCTGATGTCTTGGTGCTCAAATATACGCTAATACATAAAGGCATTAAATTCATGAATTGGAGAGTGGGAAAAAAACACTACATCAATTAAAATGAAGATAAATATTTAATTTTTTTTATTTTGATGTTATTATATATTCTAAAAAATAAGGAATCCTTTTCAAGGATGTTTTAACTCAAATGAAAAATATATTGAGATTTATTTTTTGAGTGAAGTGAAACGCTTCTTTTTTATTCAAAATTTTCAATAGAATGATTACATTTCCATTTACCAATAAAATTATTTCCGATAGTTATGAAATATGTTTTTTTGTTTAAATGAAAACAATCATTTTCTAATAATTGTGGGAGAAAAACTTCTTATGATGATGAATGTAAAGAGGTAAATCAAACCAAATTTTTAAATTTTATTTATATTTGAGTTTATTTTAATTATTTAAGTATAATTATCTTATATGATATGAAATTTTGTGAAAATTATCAAATTGTTGAAGAATAAATTTATAATATTATATCGATTGACATTCTACGGTATATGAAAGTTACACATGAAATTGTTCTTAAATATAATAACAAATTAATATTAGCTCTGTATGGTTTTTCAGTATGAATTGGGAAAGAGGTTTTGAAGATAAAAAATCTAAATCTTGTGAAGTATTATTTATAGGATAAATGTTTGTTACTTTTAACACAATGAAACAATATCCCTTTGTATTTAGTACAATAAAGTAGATGTATTCTGCTATTACTCAAGCCACAACACAAATTATGTGAAGAGAAATAAGCTTCAAGATCTTAAAGAAGATTTTTAGTTAATATTTATTGTGGGAAGTGATAATTAGAGTTCTTATAATCTTTTAATATTGATCAAATAACATACATATCATGTATAACATTATAAAGGAAATGGATGAAAAAGTAATGTTACCATTATATTTTATTATTACTAAGGTGAAAGTCACATATCTCTTTACCATGAAAACGCTAAAGGATATATATTATATTTTGACATTGAGTATGGGATTTAAAAATAATTTTTTAATGATAAGGTATGGTTTCCCATCCCCTATATTATATTTTGATACATTTTTCCAACATTATATTACAAAAAATGTAAATTCATTGAATATTTTTTTCATTATAGGGGGAATATATTCAGGGGTCATTTTTTTAAAAAGGGTAAATATTTGAATTTATATTATACATGTTTATGAAAAGTGTTGAATAATATGATTTTTTTGTTTAGTATGAGTTTAGGATTATTATTTTTAACATTTATAAGAATATTTCTTTTGAATATGTGTACGATAGAAATATATTGAAGAATCTATTGGAATTCTATATATGTTTCCGCAGTGGAAAACAATGAAATTATTATCCAAATTTCTCACTTTATATTCTTATTCCCATCATGTTTTCTTAGTACAAATGAGTTATATTTCACTTCAATTCTTAATGGGTTATTTATAATTTATCATTGATGAAAAAATCCAAAATGACAGATTTTTGTCACCTTGAAAAATATTAATATTGAAGCCTCCCCTAATGGTTTGTGTGAATGGAGAATATTTTGAAGAAATAATGTTATACTTGATATAATTTAAATTAATTGTGTTTTATTTCATCATTAATTCATTATCCCATATATAGATTATATTCTATCAAATTTGATTCATATTTTCTAAATTTATGTGAATATTATTCAAATATTTCTAAGGGACTTAAATTGGGTTGAAAATGATTTATATAGTTTCATAGGAGAATGTAAAGAATATATTCTCACTAGGAATGTTGAAAATTAAAAATTTATATTGTTCTTACCCCTACTCAAAATGTTTTAGATGATATTATACTATGTGTTACTAAAATATTTTTTATAAATTTTCCTATCTGAAATTGGAGATATCACTATACCATGGATATTTTTGGGTTCCTTTATAAGGTAAAAGGATTGAGGGTTTCATTAATATATTTAAATGAGGAGGAAATGGGTGTAACAAAGAAGGTGCTAAAATAGAAAAACAAATATACAAATCCATGCAGAATAAGATGATGGTGTGGTTAGAGTTCTCAAATCTTTAATGGGGTGGATCTTTTATGTGGAAACAACATGGTATTTTTTCTTTTAAGGATTCTAAGCTTCTTTGATCATGTGATGGACAAACTAGACACGTTGTTGTGTGAAAAGTAATTCCCTATCCACCCTGAAAAGTAATAATATATCTCATAATGAAGATATAATTCACTTGATTATAAAATAAAATATATTTATATATTATATGGTTATTGAGATTAAGAGGGTTGGAGATTTTATTATTGGATTTTAATTTACGTAGTTAAACTTATGTATGAATTTTCAAGGTTATTGCTTTTCCCCATCATATAAATCAACTTTACAGGATATGTTTTTTGATATATATTAAATGACGTTCACTATGATTTTGTGGATATTGCTATGAAGAAATATGGTTCCACAAGTATTGATAGGTGACCACATAGAAGATACTATGATTATGAGGACTATACTTCTATTACTTAAGATTACATGGAGAGAAGCTTCTATGAAGAAGAGATTCTATATAATAGAGCTTATATGATGATGATATTTCATAGAAAATATTCCAGGAATAAAAGGCACAAAACTACTATGCATCTTCTATAATCAGATATCTTCTATAAATTTTTATGGTTTCATTAAAACACCATGGATATTTTATAAGTTTTAGTATTTTGGGGAGATGATAACAATTTTTCTTTGAGTTTTAGTTCTTCCATTGGAAAATAAAAAATATTCCATGGGTTTGATTCCTTTGTGAATTTCAGACAGAATTGGTTAGGGAGCTTCCTTGAGTGATGAAATAGTGACCATGACTCACCTAGTAGGTGGAGCTACTATGATTTTCAAATGTAAGGTTTTTTGGAGATCGACCAAAGAATTAGTGAACAAAATATATCAATGAAAATTAAAGAGATCTTTTAATGTTTAAATATTTTGATAGTGACTATTATAATTATTTCAAATGAACTTTTAGATTAATATATAAAAGAGAAGTTAGATCGATTACAACTTTTTATATAGACTTATGAAAACTTAAAGATAAATTGTTAATGTTTACATTTTTTTACATAATAATATGAAGGAATATTGGATTATTTTTCATTTATGATGAGGTGTTTAAAAATTTGTAATGGAAAAATTGAAGAAGGTATGATGGAAATCCTTGATTCCTAAAAGAAGGATGACATGTTAGTCACCATTTATGAAAATTTTCATGTTATTTTAATACATTGATTTTTTTTATTTTGATGAAAATAAATAGGCGTTTTTTGATGTAATTTATGTGTAAGAATGCCCAGACTAATGTTAGCATGATAATGTCATTCTAATATGAACACATTTATTCACACATGAAGACTTATTGTGGAATAAATATATGTTTAATTTCTAATTATGAAACCAAATTTTTTACCATGTTTAAGACAAGTTACTATTAGTGATTAATGTGGTTTCTTATGAAATTTCTTATGATGACCAGATCATATAATTCTGGTAGCATGAACTCAAAATTAATAACATGATGTTAAAATTAATTTAATATAAGATAAATATGAGAATATATAACAATTTATTCCATATATATAATTCATAATTATTTCATATTAAATTAGTGTTCATTCTATCGGAGAATAATAGATAGATTAGGCGATGTTATTGTCGTTATATTTTTTATAATAAATCTATGAGGAAGAAGATATAACCTACTAAAGGGTATTTAATAAGAATTCTAGTTGACAAATTATTAGATATTAATGTTTTTTGTTTGGGGTTCATTACACTCCTATAAAATATGATTTATCATATAATATTTTTTTTCACCTTCACTATCAAAGGAATCCATTACAATGTAGGTATAGATATACCCTCATTATTTTATATCAAAAAAATTATTTTATAGTAGGCTCTGTGATCTCTGTTTTTTATATCATTTCATAGACTATCTGACCAAATTCAGTAGGTAACCCTTTATATTCAAGTGTTCTTATTGGTGTTCTTATCTATCATGTTCAGCAGAGTCATTTCTCTCTAATAAGAGATGAGGACTACTATAAATAATAAATCCTAAATAGTGTTAACCACTTATTCGTCCCATTATGTAGGGTCACATAGATACTAATATGTCTTTTCAACTAGTATCAATGATTGGTTCATTCTTTTAGTATTTTTTGTTAGAAGGTTGAAGGGAAGAAAAATTTTATGGATGTTCATAACTCAATTAATAGTAACAAGATTCTTGTTTTTAATGGAAAATTATAATATATATAATGGATAAAGGGTACCCTATATATTATCCGTTAGCTATATTAATTTTTTATATACATCAGATGGTTTTAGTACTCCAACTGGGGGTTATCCAATAATAGATACCAATAAGAGGAATATAAATAATAATGGATGATTCATAAATAATATATTCACTCTTCTCTCAGAAAGTGAGTTCCTATGAGTTAACGGAATTGGAATTCATCATGGAGTCTTAGAAATTTTGATGAATATTTAAGAGGGTAACAAAAAATTAAATAATATAATTTAAAAAATTGTTATATTAAAATACAATTAATTTAAAATGGGAATTGTTGAATCTATAGAAGAGTTATTCACATGGGATAATGATATTGTAATAACCTTAAGAATCCTAGTAGAAATATTAGAAGACTAACATGTTGCTAAATAGATATTCATAAATATTTCGAAATTATTTGATTCCAATGATTCATCACTAGAAGATAGAAAGCCTTAAATAACATATCTAGTTGATTTTCTTGGATTATTTCTCACATAATCTATGAGGAAAGATAATTCTATCAAACATAACAGAAATGATAATAATTAAATATCTATTAATGACATACATAAATAAAATTCCTAGATTTTTTATTGAGAAATTGGTCAATGATTTTGATTTATAAGATTATGTGAGTAGTAATTTTAGTAAATTCAGGACTTTATATTCTAGAATTGTATAAATAAGCCCAAAATATTATAATAGAATTTTACCATTTAAGTGATTGAGTTATGGAGCCATTGGAAATTTTTTAGAAAACATTCCATGTGTAAAGGAATAATAACATAGGGATTATGAAAATTGAATGGAAATAATATTATTTAAGAAGTTCATATAAAAATAAACCCTTTATTCAAAAAGAAATAATAAGAATATTTCTAAACATAAATATAATTTTTTTATTTAAATATGAGGAGGATGATAATGATAAAAAATAAGTGAATGGTGAAAATTATAATGATGATGTTTTTGAGAAGATTCATATTGAAAAGGTTAATTTTAAAAACATGTTACTTTCTTTAGAAATTCAGAAAACATTATTTTTATAAAGCTTTGGAAAGGTTTCATTTTGGGTTGTTTTGGTTTAATATTTTTAACTGTCTTGAAAATTATGGGCTACTGGTTTGTTGGAGCATGAGTTTCCCAGACTGTGTTCCATCATAGAGAAAACTATGAAACGCAACATAGATGGATTTTTCACAGTTGATGAATGGTTATTTAAACCATGAGATCTTGTAGGAGAAACCACATATCCTATTTAAAACTGGCACATGATTATTCTCCTTTTTTTTCAAATAGTGTTGCTCAGACCAAAGGACTCTACATGAGATTTATTTAATTTGGAAATCCAAATTTAAAATCTCAAACCCCTCTTTTATATTTTGGTTAGACCAATCAAGAAACCATACATCTTCTTCTTCCTCATGAGCAACTAGGAGTAGTTCTTATCCCCCCTAAATCCCTCCAGGAAGCTATTCAAAGCTTGAATAATGCCCTTCGATCTTCTACCTATTAGTTTCCTAACCAAGATATATATCACTCATGGTATATATTATCTCACCTAGGGTTTTTGGGATCTTCATGTTGCATTATTAATCTAATACCCTCTATTTTGGTATCTTAAACCATGTTTTGATCCTCATTTACCAGATTCCATGATCCTTATTATACATTGTCGAATCTTAATTAGGGTTTGGAATTATGATATTCATTTATCTAGAGGTAGGTAGTTCCATCATTATGTGGAAATTTTTTTAACCCAAAATTACATAATTTAATTTACTTTTTTTGAATTAAGTGTAATTTCCCTTATTTAAAATACTTTTCAATCAATTGTTTTGTTGTAGAACAAAACCAATTCCATTGAATTGGGTGTTTAATAGTGGGTTCTTGGCATCATATTGGAAAGCCAATAATTCCATTGCATTTGGGTGTGTTTATAGGAATTACTAAAAATTGTATATTTTTAATTTAAAATGTTTAATGTATTTTGGGGAAGAATTGTGAAAACCAACAATTCCTTTGAATTTGGTGTTTGTTGTGATATTTATGGAAATTTGTTAAATTATCATTTAGACATTTATTGTGAAAATATATTTTGAAGTTTAATTATGTATTGATTTCTAAAAGCTATTTTTGAAAAATTTCTTAAAACAGTTTTCATAGAAACCATAGGGATTTATCTTGGTGAGAAGGCATGTTTTTATTAAAAAACTGTTTTGGGTTTTTAAATGGAAATATATAATTTTTGAAATGGGGGAATGAGAATTAATTGTATTTTTAAGTTTCCTAAAATAAACTTCCCATAATTAGCTATCCAATAACACATGAAAGCCTAGGTTGTCTGGGAGTAATTGGGATAAACATAGTATGGTGGAATTCTTCTAGCAATAGATTGACACTTTAAAACACAAACAAAACTTTGGTTAGAACATCTTACCTCTATAGTAGGACTTAGATGAGTCTTCTACTACTAATTATGAGGAAATTTTGTGATCATTGTGGTTTATCACATGATTATGCGAGGACATCATAATAGGGAATGATCATACCTATTGGTAGATGACAATATTTATCAATATTTTATTTTTGAGATATTTTGTATTCCATTATTGTGAACTATTTTACATTCCTTGAGAATTAATATAAACAATTTTATATAAAAGTGATTATTTAATCCATTTTTCAATGCACCATTTGTGAAATGAATTCCACCATTTGGAAATGTGAATCATGAATTTCAAAAGTATTTCCATATTTATAAATATAAATCATGATTTGTTGAAATATTCTCTTTAATTTATAAACCCATTTATATGAAAATTTAAAGAATAGTATTTGGTTAATATGGTATTGGAATCTATTTTGGTATCATTACTAAGTCCCAACATGGATTTTAGCTCACACCCAAACTGTGCCTTTGGGTGTTATTAGATTTTCTCCTCGAGGTTCAAGCAGAGGTAAAGAACCACCTTGATGTTGTTCTAGATATTTATCTATGGACATGGAGAGTTGTGTCCATTTGGACGTGGTGTATTTATCTATACTATTTTATTATTATATTAATATAGTACTTTGGGTTTCTAAAACTGTTTGACTTATAGTACACCTCTCATAGTGGAATTTCTTTAATATACATAATAATATGTCATCTTCATTCCACATAATTTGTAGAAAAAATGTCCCCTCTTTCATTTATATTATTCCATGTGCTAGTTGCTACACCGTATGGATTTCCAAATACGATCAGGATTTTCTTGGACTGGATTGGTTATCAGGTTACCTGGGTATCTGGGCTAGTTCATCTCAAATTGGTATCAGTGCTCCGGTTTGATCTTATTGTTTCGAAATCATTATGTATTTTTGTGATCTTGTCAGGTTATTGAATGTAGTTACGATTGAATTCCTAGAAAACTCTCACTATAATGAACCTTAAGATATAATGGGTGGTTAGTTAAAGAAGAAATTAGTAATAATTATAGTATTTTATATACTTTTTATTTATATTGATTTAATTAAAAATATTTATATCTATCTATTAGATTAATTCACCCTATTTCTCTGTTTGAGTATGAATATGATGTCTTATTTGTTTTCTAATAAAGTTGTGTAGAATCATGCCTATGAAAAGACGTGTAAATAGAATACCAGAATAAGATGTTGTCTAACATCATTCAGACAATCCTACAGTTGAGCCAAATCTGGTTGAGGTGATCGTGAGTACTATCCAAGCTATAGGACAAGAACCACCACTAATTCCCCTTCAGGATCCAACTATGGAACCTCAAATGAATTTTCTCCAAGAATGTTCTCAAGAATTCATTAACTAGAATCCAAAACCATTCAAAGGCCCCAATGATGCTAAATAAGAAGAGTAATGTTTGCGAAGGATGGATAATTTTTTTGGTTCTTGGAGATACATTTATAAATAAAGGTTAATTGATTCACCTTCATGATAGAAGGATCGAGCAGGAGATGGTGGGACACAATGATGAATGCATGGAAGTATGATAACTTAGATTAGAGAGACGCCAATGTTCTTTTCACAAAATAGTTCAATCTAGAGTTGATGTTATTGGACAAGGCTCTAGAGTATTTAAAACATGAGTAGGCTGATGAGACAATGACAGAGTATATAAACCATTTTGCGGAGTTCATGCATTTCTCACTATTGATTTTATCAAATGAGAAGATGACATCTTAAAGGTTCATGGTGAGACTTCATCAGGATATTCAATATCATTATTTCATACTAAATATTCATTCTTATACTGATATTATGGATAGATCACTAATAGTTGAAATGGGACAGGCTAGAAAGTTAGGGTTTTATATAAATTCTTTATATCCATGTGGCAACGTGGGTTCCATCAAAAGAACGAGGATGCATGATTATTTTCACAGTATTTCTCTATAGTATGGTCATTCTTGTTCTCTAACAATGCTGGTAAGAGGTCATTTTATTTTCTACCTGTGTGGAAAGCCAGTTCATTCAAAGTGGGTTTGCACTGAGGAACATAATGTATGTGTTTCTTGTAGACGTTGAGGACAGTTATAGAAATTTAGATAAATTTATTCCACTCCATGTAGTGTAATGGTATCATCACCTCCACATAAAACTCTGGGGAAATCATATTATTCATGGATAAAAGGTTTCATGCAATAAAAATTTGGAATGAAAATTCACAATGTAGTGGAATATTCTTCAATGGAATATGATACAAGTCCCATAACCGTGAGAGTTACCATCACTATAGATTTATCGTTATTGACTTCTCTATTTTATACCGGTGCATCTCATTCATTTATTTCAATTATTATTGGTAATAATCTAAATCTTCATAAGAATCATTTGTCTTCTATTATGGATATTACTACACCCCTTGGAATGAAGTGAGATAAGGGTGTCTGAAATACTATTTCTTTTTTCTATCTACCAGATATCACGCTTTCAATGATTTTTCCATTTCTTGACATGAAAAAACTTGACTTCATAATTGGGATGGACTTACTCAATTAAAATAAACTTTAGATTTATTTTTATCTTCGAATGTAATCTTTTACTATGCCTAGTGTTGTTTGATGTGTTATTCATAGACAATGGGACCAAAGGTGAAGTAGAGACAAACCTTCTTATCCAGAGATGATGAAATAAAAATATTATTTTTTTATCTGGAGTGGGAACCTTTGAGCAGAGATCTCCCTCTAGTTTTCTTCTCGTTTCTCGATATGCTTCCTTTTGGAATCTCTGGTTTTCCATCATTGAGGGAGGTAGCGTTCTTAATTGACATAGTTCCTAATATTCAACTTGATTATATTCCTTCTTACTATATGGAACCAACATAAATAAAATTAATAAAGAATCAACTGAATGATCTTATAGAGAAATGATTTGAAAGCCCAAGTGTGTCACCTTTGGTGACACAAGTTCCTTTTACTATTAAATGTGATGATTAATTGTTTCTTTTTTTATTACAAAAATCTAAATTGAGTGATAGAAAAGAATAAGTATCCATTTCTATAGATAGGTGATATGTCTAATTAGTTAAAAGGGGAAATTTTTCTCTCAAATATTTATCGAATTTCTAGTTATCATAAGTTGAGGATAGAAGAATATGGAATTTAGAAAACCTCCTTATAGAGAAGTTATGGAAAATTTGAGTACCTTGTTAAGACCGTTGGTCTAAAAAAAATTCCAGACATCTTTATGGTATTACTTAGTAGGATTTACATGAGTATCTCCATACTTTTTTTAGTCTTTGTGGATGAAATCCTTGTTTTCTATAAGTACTGGGAGGATCATCTTCATTATTTGAGAGCAGTTCAATACTTTTTGAGAAACCCCTGACATTATTCCAAGATTTTGAAATGTGATTTCTTCATTATGAAATTGAAATTCTTGGAACATATGGTGTTGGAAAATGAGATATCAGTTGATCCTAAGAAGGTGAAGACTTTTATAACACGGGAAAAATAAAATAATGTTTTTGAGGTTCAAAGCTTCTTGGGTCAAGAATGGTATTTTTTTCTAGTTTCTAAAAGTCTTCTAAAAGATAGAGTCTCTGAGGAATTCCCTAAATCATAAGGGATGGAAATTTTCTATGAATGAAAAATTTCATATTTCTTTATTTGATCTAAAACCCTTTTTGACTACTATACTGGGTTTGACTCTCCCAAAGGTCGGGTTTTGCAATGTGGTCTTCTCCGATGCATGAAGTTCTAGTTTGGGATGTGTTATTATGATGGTGATCACGTTTTTGAATATGGATTTAATTAGAATTAGACACATGGGAATAATTATCCAACCAATGTCCTTGAACATGTAGATATTATTTAGACACTATAGATTTGGTGACTTTAAATTTACAGAGAATGTATTACCAATTTTCTTAAACTACAAGAGCTCGAGTTGTATCATCCCAAAAAAATATTTGAATCTTCACTAGAGGAATTGGGTAGAATACTGGAAATCATTCTAATTAAACATCACATATACCCTAGGGAAAGGGAATATCATTTTCTTTTTCATTGTGTTGGAAACATACATCCATGATAATAAAAGAATCATTAGAATAATGAAATTTGATGGCTCTCTTTTCGTAATGGCATATTGGATTTTAGGAATCAAAGGATGAGGTTTCTTTAGATAGTGTTCATTTGAAATCTGCTCCCCAAAATATAATTCATCAGAATTAACATCTTTATGATGATTTTAGTAGAATTAGAGACTCCCTTGATGGTGGGGAAGTCATTATTGAGTGGTAATTCTCCAAAGAGGAAATTCTATTTTTTTAGAAACATTTTTATGCTCTTAGCGGAAAGGAAATTTGTTATGGTTGATTTCCAAATATCTTAATGGGGTTTTCACCCAAGAACCATGAACATGTTATATGATATGTAAGAAAAATTAAGATACCCAATTATGAGAAGGGGAATTTCTGATTTTTTTTCTCTCATTGTTATATGTGCCAAAAGGTTAAGGCCGACACCAGGAAACTTTGGAATTGCTTCAGACACATCCAGTCCCTACTTGGAAGTGGGATGAGAACTCTATGGAATTTTTGGTTTGGATGCTGTGTACATATAAAAATAAGAATCTGATATAGGTTGTGATCAATAGGCTGACCAAGTCAGCTTACATTATACCAATTCATAATACAACCAATGTTGAGGAGTTTGAAAACTCTATGTGAAATAAATTGTTTATTTTAACAATGTTCCATATGCTATATTCTATTATAGGTATCCTTGGTTCACATCTCATTTTTTGATATGCTTTCAAGAGGAACGGGTATCTCATGTCCATTTGAGTATGGAATACCATCAACAATTTCATGGTTAGAAATAAAGGTATCGACATGTACTTTAGGATATGATTCACGATTATGTTCTTAACTCCAGGGTAGCTTGGGATGATTATTTGGGGTTTTTTGGGTTTTCTTATAAAAATATTTTCTAGTCTATGGTAATAATGGATCCTTTTGAGGTCTTTTGTGTATAGCCATGTAGATCCCCATTGGGTTGGTCAGATATTGGTGAAATGTTTTTAGTTGGAACATGTTTGGTTTAGCAGACAACATCAAATATTTAGTTTATTCTTCAATGGATATTGACAATAAATAGATTGTATAAGTTTTATAAGTATTTTCAAATAAGTGCATTGTGGTTTTCATTAAGTGACTATGTGTTCTTTAATGTTTCACCCTGATTGGGTCATCAATGGATTGGAAGGTAAGGGAAACAAGATCCCTATTTTTTGGGACCATTGAAGGTTTTTGAGAAGATGTGGAATATTTTTCACTATTTAGAACATCTACCATAGATTCCATCGATAAATAACGTGTTCCGTGAATCTAATCTATGAATGTATCTATCTGATCCATATCATGTTATGGGATGGAGTGATCATAATTTTGTACTTGATTTATCAGTGATTGAAAGACCAGTGATGATATTTGATTATAAAAATAATGTACATCATTGAAGGATGATACCTTGGGTTAATGTTCTATGTCATCATGACTATAATAATCATGATATGTGGGAGAGGGGGTACAAAAGAGAGGGAACTGGCCTTATCTTTTTAGAATGTGAGTTTATGAGTAGGATTTCTGGGTATAGAATGATTCAATGTTAGGGAGGTTGAAGCATCATATTTCTATATTTTAGGTATTTCAAAACCCCTATTTTTACAATGTTAGGGTTGGGTATCATTAGTGTTGTTTTAGGTTGAAATTCTTAAGAGTTTCAAAAATTATGGGCTAATACATGGTTGGTGAATGATTTTCCTAAAACATTTTCCATCATAGAGAAGAACGTGAAATCATTGAAAATTTATTTTTCATTATGGCTGTATGGTTAGTGAATCCACGAACCCTATTAGGTGAAATCCTAAGGCCCATTTAAAATATCCACATGGTTAGTCCAAATGGTTTCTCAAACCATGAAGATTTTTCTAAACAACCTTGCATGAGATTTATTTAATCCAAAAATCCAACTTAAAAAATCTTCAACAACCAATTTTATAAGTCGTTCAGAGCTTGAATGATCAAAGTTGAATTATTCTTCTGTTGGATCACCCAAGTGCAGTTCATGGCCCCATAGATCCCTTATGAATGCGATTCATAGTTTTAGGAACACCCTTCAATCCTATGTCAGCTAGTTTATTCACCCTGATCTCTATCTCCCATAGCCTCTCTTATCCTCCATAGTGTTTTGTGGATCCCTATGTTTCTTGGTGGATCTAAGGCCCTATTTTTTATCTCAAACCTACGTTTTATCCATATTTCCTAGAATTCATGATCTGCGTTCTTCATCATAGAATCCTGAATAGGGTTTGGTATTACAAAATCAAATGATCCTGAGGTAGGTGGTTCCATCAGGATGTCCATATTTTTATCCCTAAATTACATTATTTAAATTATTTTATTAGAATTAAATGATATTAATAAAATTTAAAATGGTTTTCATTCAATTGTATTGATGGAGAAAAAACCCAATTCAATTCAATTTTTGTTTTAAAAGAAGGTTTTTGAAATCAAATTGAAAAATTATCTATTCCATTGAACATTGGTGAGTTTATCTATTTTTTTTAAATTTAAATTGATTAATTTAAATTTTGGATGGGATTTTAAAGAAAAATTGTGAAGCCCAACAATTCCATAGAATTGGGTGTTTTTGTAAAATTTATAGAACTTATTGAAATTAAATATGTGAGTTTAATTTTTAAAGTATCATTGTAAATTAATGTGTGGATTGATTTTAAATATCTATTTGTGAAAAATGGATTAAAATTGTTTTTACAGAAACCTTAGGGGTTTATCTACATGAATATTCATGTTTTGATTAAAAAGATTTTTTGGGTTTTTAAATGAGAATTTTTAATTTTTGAAATTAGGGAATGTGACTTAATTTTATTTTATGGTTTCTTAAAATAAATTTCCCATCCTAGAATTGTACTAGAGAACATGAAAGCCTAGGGAGTTAGTGAGTTAATCAGAAAAACTCTCTAGGTTGGAATTACCCTAGCAATGGATTGTGGATTTAAATAATTAATAAAACTTTCGTTCACACATCTTACCTCCCTAGTGGGATATGGATGAGTCCTCTATTTCTATTTCCTAGGGTCATGTGTACAAATTGTGGTTTATTAAATTAGTGAATGAGGTTCTTATAACATGGAAATATTATACCTCTTGGCAAATGACCATGTTGCTCGATTGATAATATATGGGATAAAAATGGATGCTATTATTGTAAACTTTTTTACATGAATTTAGAGTTTATATATATTATTTTATATAAAAGTGTTTATTTATACAATTTCTTATAGAAACATTATTTAATATATTTCTATTATTTTAAATTTGAGGCATGAATTGCTAAATTATTTCCGTCATTTCAAATATATTTAATGAATAGTTGAAATACTATTGATAAAATCGAAACATATTTATTTGAAGATTGAAATCTCATTCTTTGGTTAATTTGATATTAGTATCTGTTATGGAATCCTTTGTGAGAACCTACTGGTATTTTATCTCACACCCTACCAGTACCATTGGGTGTTTGCAGATTTTCTCCATCTAGCTTCAAGAAGGGGTAAAGAACCACTTGGAAGTGGTTATAGCTATTGATCCATGGACATGGAGGGTTTCATATATTTTTTACATGGACTGTCAATCCATCCATTTTTACTGGTACTTTTATATAGTACTTCAAGTATTCATATTTGTTTAACTTCTGATACACTTCTTGTAGTGCTGTTTCTTTTATATTCATAATGATATTTTATCTTTCTTCTGCATTATTAGTGGAAAAAATGTCCCCACATTCATTTTGTACGATGTAATGTGTTATTCACCAACACACGAGGATCAAGAACACCCTTCAGTATATGTTTGCAATGACTCAATTATCGGGTTACCATAATACTTGGTATGGTTCATAACATTAATTATGTGCGTTTTACTAGTGCTTAATGTAGAAAATTTTAATAAAAAAGGAAAAACGATATATTTATTTTTTAAAATATAACCGAAAGATTATATCACAAAAAATAGAGTCGTCAACAATGGGAATGAAAGTTAAATAAATATGGTTATCATGTTAGAAGCCAAAAAATATTTTATAAAGAATAGAAATACAAATTTTTAAAAGATATTGAAAAGCTAAAGAAGATTCTTGAAGAAGTGAAAATTACCTATATCAATCTATAAGAAAGTATAATGGATGACCAGATAGAATTTTACCTTATAAGATAGAAACTTGTGAAGGAATAATAAGGAATATCTATATTTCAAAATAATATTTTTGTTGTTTATGAAATCTAAAAAGATTTTGAATCACTTAATGATAATAAAATACCACCCAGATATGTTTTTTTATAATAACAAAGATATATGAAAATCATCTAATAAGAAGATTAAAATGAAAAAGATCATGTATATTACCAAAATTAGAAAATACGAAAGTTATATAATTTAAAAGATATAAAATTATAAAACAAAATAGCTATAGTTTTAATATCTAATAAGGTTGAGAACAAATTTAATATTAATAAGAAGATGTAAAGAGGATACCAAAATTTTCATTTATAAGAAGGATAAATGATTTATGATCATAAGAAAGTTGTAAAATCGATACATAGTTATAAAGAACATGTGGGTTTAAAAGGGGAATTTTATATTTTGGAGATATTGCAGGTGTTCTAGAGGATATGTGAATAAAAAAATGTGTATTCTCAATAATAAATGGTACAATATATCAAGGATTCATTATAGGCATAGTTTGAGGGGAAGTATACCCATTGAAAGAATACTGGCTCAAAATCAATAAATAAAATACAATTTAAATATTGATAATGAATTATAACATCCTGAAATCTATGTTAGAGGTGTAAATAACATATTCACTATATAAATTAATATATTCCAATGAGGGGTTGATTACCAAACGTAGATGCATCTGTTGAAGGAAAAAGAGGGTATAGAGATGGATTAGGTGGTTAAATCTACACACATGGCTAAAAAGGAGAGCATAAATGAATTTTTTATTGTTGGTGTTCTTCACATATTATCGGATATTTGAATTAAACAACCCAAATTTTCAATATTTTATTACCATTAAATAATTCAATGGTTTTGATATCTTCCTCACCTTGCAACAACAAACTAAAATGAAATGAAAATTTGTTTATTATGTTAAAACTAAACAATTGAATTAGAGTAAATTAATATGAGTAACCCAATTGTGAAATATTTATCGAAATAAGATAATCAAAACATTTAATTTTATTTAAATTGAATTTGTATTTTTAAAATGAAAAACATGATAATTTTATGCATAGAAATGTATTTTTAGAAAATGATTCCTTTTTTGTGATGTGAATTTACATATCAAGAAAACTTTGAGTAACGAGGATACAATATATTTGATATTAAAAATTGTTTAATACTAATTTAATTTTTAATTTATAATGAATATTAATTAGAATGAATAACATAATTAAAAATATATTTTCCTATATAAGTAGTTTTCATTATATATCATATTTTAATTCAACGCCTAAATTTAAAAAATTTAGAATATTAATAATTGAAAATTATTAATGTATTAATCATAGATATTTTTTCATAATATATTTTTAGTATTTTTATAATGTAGATGATTTTTAGGAGAATAGTGAAATGTACCATTTTTGTAAATATAGTGACATTTATGACAACGCATGGATATAAGAATAACCAAAAAATTTATTAATCATTTTTTTGACAATATATGTGATTTATAATAAACAATATAAACATAAAAATATCTTATTTAGTTACTAATCCATATTATTTATTTAAGAACATAAGTAATATTTCTGTAAATGGTGTTATTAATACGTCATACTTTTTTATTTTTTATTTTTAAATATTATAAAATGAAACAAATAAAATTAATTTCAAATTTATAATTGTTTGGATTAAATAAAATAATAAATACCACATTATTTTTAGGTACAAGTAATATGTTTTTATAATTAAAATCTAGTTATCAAAAAAAAATGGAAAAGATAATAATTTAATGGGTAAAGGTTTTGAAACATGATAAAAACCTGTTTCTAATTGACATATAATAGAATAATAAATTTTTATATCTCCCACTAAAATATTTTTATCATTAAGATCCACTTTACAGGATTAACACATTCTCCCTTTATATTAAGTAAAAAATATTTATTAACATTCCATTATCACTAATTATAAAAGGTTCCTTTCACCACCCCTTCAATACCGTTATACAAAATTATTTTCTTCTTAAAATAAAACCATTTTCTCTTACCTAGAATCTTAATAATATATTTTCAGATTTATATCATAATATATTTCCTTATTCCATGATGTGTTCTTTAATAGAAATCACAAAGTGTACAATGTGAGTAATCTGTTTTACATAACATGTTTGTTTTATATTGTTCTTCCCAAATTATAATTTTAAAAAAAATTGTAATGTAATATTTAATATTCATATAATAATTTTTTATTAAATAATAATAATTAATAATAACATTTTCCCATTTTAAATTATGAAAAGAGAAGACAAATTTTGTTTGTGAATGCATAGACGACCACCACCACAAAATGTCTTGTCTCATTTTCTATAACCACCTTACCGAACATGTAATAATTTTTAATTTAATATATAATTATGGTTTACATAACATATTATATATTCTTAACTGATAAAAATATTATTCATTTCACCCATTCTACGGAGAACAACATCATCAACCATTTGTATGTGTGGACTACCACCTCAATAAAACTATTGATTTTTATTTTTATTTTCATTATTGCATTTCATGTATGGTCATGTGAATTTTTTATTGTATATATATGATTAATATGACATAATTAAGGTTCTTGTTTTAAAATTTTTAGAACCTAATGATGATATGATCAATAAACGATTATCATTAATTCGATCGTTTAAAACAAAGTTCTTTACAAGAAAATGGTCTCTTATTTATATGTACTGAATTTTTATAAATTATAATATATTTATAATTTATTATTATTATGATATATTGAAGAAGAAATTATTAAAAAATAAAAATATTCCTTTTTTTATAATGACATTACAACTAAACCACTTCATAATCATTTATTAATCATAGTATGTTCATGTTTGGGTAGATTTAAACCCCAAATTGAGTAATACAGTGAATTATAGCATGGATGAATTTGAGAACATATTTATAGGTATAATATGATATAAATATAAAAATAATTTCTTTCATATTATTTATGGTTGTGTTAAATCAAAATTTAACTAATTAATAATGAAAATACATTTGGTTCATTAAGAACCACCAAAACATGTTCATCACCGATTTCATCTCCATGTTTTATTTCGAAAACTATCATGGAATGAAATTGTTGCTTTTTTACTATAATTGAACATCAATTTGATAAACATAAATTAAATTTTAATTATAAAAGTTGTAATAGGATTTAATACCAACACTATTTTTTTAAACTAATTCAATGTGATAAAGATTACTTACAGTCAGTGTTAAAAATAGATATAAATTAATATTTATATATGTATAACATGATTATAAATGATGAGTATAAATTGCCAACATTATTAATAATATTATTTTTCATGTATTTAATGAAATTAATATAACTAATCATATTGTTTTGGGTAATTTTAGAACAACTTAGGATATGGGTAATGCTTTTCATTAAAAACACTCTATTTCCCATATATTGGGTATTTTGAACCAAATATAATTTATGTGTTGAATATAATGAATATTGGAGATATAATATAATTAATTAAAATTTAATAATGTATTTTATGCTCAATTACAATCCTACTCTTTTAATTTAATTTTATTAAAATGTTACTCAACCTATAGGGGATCCTTGTCTCAAACATTAATTCCTTGGGACTTGTTTATATAATGCACCACCTTTTTATTGGAATTGTGATTTGAAATAAAATTTTTGTATATTTATCATATATTATTGTAATTAATGGAAAATTAAAATCCAAATATATTCCTTTTATTCATATATATTTTAATTAATTGTTACCCAATTTGTGATGCTTTTTGGTAACTAAATTTTCATTCCCAGAGTTATGATCGGCCTATCAGACATACAAGTTGGGTATATTCTAACCATTTATTATATTATTTGTTATTTTATTTATTTAAATTTCTAACACATAAAACCATTTTTAAAAATATTTCTTGCTTCAATTATCTGGGTTATTGAAAAGGGATATTGACAACTCAAGGATCCTTTCACTATGTAATATTGTATCATTATAAACATATTTCTTTATATTCTTGGATTATTCCACACTAATATTTGACTATATGATAATTTATCCATATATATGGTGAAAAATATACTTTTATAAAGAGGAATATTTTATTATTTTTACAATGTGTTTTTAAACAGAGTAATTTTCATATAATAAAGAATGTTTTTCTTTTCCCCTTGATATATTTTCTTTTCATCTCTATATTACTACAAAATATAATTTATGACATTTTCAAAGCACCATTTTTAGATATAATATTTTATTGTAAATTTCTTTAAAATACTTCATTTCACCATCTAAAAACATAGCGATGTAATCAAAAATGTAAAATTATATTTTATATCAATAAAACAATATAAACTAAAACCACTTTTAAAATTTAACATCTCTATTCCATGTTTTTTTAAATACATTTAAAATAATGTAGTAGGTGTTTCCTGATTTATTCCATCATATATATATTTATGATTTGGTGCACTAAAATAATTGTGTCCTAAAATTTGATTGTTGTTCCTTTTTTTGATACCATTTAAAGCTCTATTTTTCTGAGTGTGGTTTTGATTTATGTAAATATTATTCTAAGATTTATCTTTTTAAATTGGGGGTGTGTTCATTTACATATTTCCACCTTCCATATTAAGATATACTATGATCATGTTAATTTAGTATTTAATTAATCGTATACTCATTAACAAATATAGTGTGAACATATCATTTTACTAAATTCATAGCTGTATATGTTCACCTAGAAATAATGATTATTTATTTGTTAGGGACATATAGAAATACTTGATGACTTTTAATTACTAATATACATTTATTATGTATTGATATTCCAAATTAATTATTTATTTGATAATTATTTTTTTATTCCGTAAGAGGTTCAATATGGAATGGTATGAATTGTCTCAATGTCACTTAGAGTGAATGAATTAGACATAGTTTAGTAATGTGTAGGGAGAATAATAATATTTTCAATTGATGAATTGAAATGTCTCATGTGAGAAACACTTTGGGATCTGTTTTTACCTCTCCCTATATTAGTATAATGTCATGGAATAAGTCCTTGATTTTTTTATTGTCCAAAATTAAGCATTCCAACAGTGTGAGGTCAACATTATTGACATCCATGTTGTCATTTATTGTCATGGATATATAATTCTATCATTATACATTTATTATTTAATTATTATTAATATATTACTATTCATAAGGTTTTATAAACATTTACATATATATTTTTCTCACTAAAAATTTGAGCTCACACCATTTTTATTTTTCCATTCCCTAGGTTATGAAGAAATATAGTACATATGACATGTTTAGAAAGATAAACCATATGAAATAATCTATGATAGATTTAGAATACTTATCATGGTTAATGTTTTTTATTATATTATGAAAAAACATCCATTAGTTGAGAAATTAATGGGATTTATTATTTTATGTTTTTTCCATAATTATATAAATATATAAACTGAGAAATGTCTTTCAGATGTAATTGATTAAATAGTTGTTATTGATTATTTGATTAAGTATGGTTAAATCTAATATTTAATTGGAATAACCAAATCATGTATGTAATATACATACATATGGATCTTGATCTAAGAGTGTGTGTCACAGGTTTTAAAATAAGTATCAGTGTAGGATTTAGATAACATTAGAAATTAGGATGTTTGTTGTTGTTAATTTAGGGGTTAATAATTTTAGGTTGATCGTAATTTCAAAGTTATAGATAACCCTTCAAGAAAACATCTAATTTTAAATTTAGGTTATGATTTAACTTTTAACATTGGGATTAGGATAAAAGAACATCAGTGAAACCCTTAGGGAAAAGTATAAGTGAGAAATATAATTATTTGAAAACAACATAATGTTTTAGTAATGTAGACTGAGGTTCTCCATGAAATTACATCCCGATTTGGATACTAAAAGTATATTCATAATTTAGATAAGATGAACATAGGGATAATAAACATGAATTTAGTGGATTATATATTAATTCGGTTGACATGTGGTGCACGAAAACAAGTGATAACTACAGACATGGTTTGAAAATCCTAGGGGATATTCTTTAGTAAAATCACATTATCTTTAAGAACCATTATGAGGGATTTGAATATGTTTAGGTTAGATAACCATATTGGATAGTGTCCATGGATAAAAAATATCAAAATTTATAGTTTCATAAATTAATGTATATATTAGTTGATATATTATTTCATGGATAAAGTATAAGATGGAGTTTTAGAGTCTAGATTCCAATAATTTTTTGGTTTAGAATATTCTATGAATTTTCCTTGAAATTTAGGATCTATATTTTTTAGGATAATGTTTATAAGTACAAGATAAAAAATGAATGTAACTTAGGTTGAAGAAAGAATTATACTGGTTAAACTAAGAGTGATATAGGTTTAACTGAGTCTAATATAATTTGAGTTATAATAACTATAATATAAAATGATAGTTTAATAAAGAAATACATGTAATGATAAAATATTAGTGTGGTTATTTATGATAATTATATTATAATGATAATTAAACTTGTTAACTATTTTGGTTTTAGTAATTCTTGATGATGGAAAGAACTATATTGATAATTGCTTCCATGGAAAATGTTGAAACTATCCCAATATACATCCTATCAGGATAAGATATATAGAGTAAGAAATCGTAGAATTATTACTAATCATCAATCAAGGGAAATGATAAACAAAATAAACATAGTTGAAATCATAAACACACCAATAAGATAATAATGTAATCTAATATAAATTTGGATGACCAACATAAATAAGGAAAGAATATTGAATTTCCAATATATCAACAATGTGTGAATATGTATGGGGGAAATTTATTTAATGGGACAATAAAGATTTCTAATTAAGTGTATGAAAGTCATCATACACACAAGTTTAAGGGAAATGGAGATGATAAAAAATATATTACTTCAAGTTTGAGAGAGTCGATCATTATGTGACTCAATGTCTCAATCGAAGGGACAATGAGGGAAATCGTCGTCAATAACCATATAAAAAATGAAAATCAAATGAAAATACTAATAATGTAGTATATAGTGTGTTTTAATTTATATTTGACACTTTCTTATAGCATGTATGTTTTCACAAACTAAAAGATAATTATTCGTAAATAAAACCCCTAGTTGTATGCTTATTATTTGAATCATTTTCAAGATTTATGGGATGTAAATCCTTAAGGATTAAAATCTTTACCCCTTAGTTGAATTTTATGTTAAATTTTGAATGGGTCATCTCACTTTTTAAAGATATCATAATAATTTAGCATTTATATAATTATCATTCAAAATAATAAATAAACCTATGATTATATTTTAGTGTATGGTAATATATAATCTCCCTATAATAAATACCCTGATTATATGGGGAAAATAGTGAGAGAGCATTTTTTGGTGGGGGGTATAATTTAACACATCCAAAATTTAATAATCAATATCCATTAAATAAGACAATGGGGCTAATAACATAATCCACATTGAACATCGGACTAAAATGAGACCAAAATATGATTATCCCATTAAAAAACATCCATTAAATTAGAGAGAATAATTTTAGTAACCATTTTTTAAAAAATTTATAGAATGAAAATGACGGATTATTTTAATATGAATGTAATTCAATTATTATTACTAATACAACTAATTTGAAAATTTTATTCTTAGAAATGTAGTTTTTCAAAATTATTTCCTTTTTATGTGATATGAATTTCTATCCCATGAAACATTTGATTAATTAAAATAAATTATATTCGATATAGATAATTGGATTATACTAATTTAATAATTAAATTATAGGAAAAATCAATGAAAATGATTATTATTCTAAAATGATATATTTTCCTATAAAAATAGTTTCCCAATATATCTCATTTTTATATTTAAAAGATAAATTATAAATTTTAAAATTTTAAAAAATTTACATAATTTTTGGATTCATCATAGAGAGATTTGGTAAATATGGTTTTTATGATTTTTAAAGTAATTAAGTCTTAGGTGAATAGTGAAAAATACGATTCTTGAAAATAAAATGATTTTAGGACATAACATGGATATAATCATATCCTAAAACTTATGAAACATTTTTTTGAAAAATAAATTTATTATAAAATATATATATTTTAAATTTTGTTTTGATATTCAAACCTATATTTTATATTTTATAACATAAGAAATATTATCCCAAAAATCGTTTTAGATTCATTATTTATTCTTATTTTAAAATTAATTTTTATCAATTTTATAAATTGAATTAACTGAAATGGATTGATAATTATAATCATTGGGTCTAGATTATCTAATAAGGAGTAATTAATTTTTTTCATAAATATTGTGTTACATGAGGTAAAAACTAGTTGTTGTAGTAAAAGATTAAATGAAAAATTATTAATTCAAGGGCCAAATAGAAAAAAATGAATTCATTTTATTTGAGTGGTTGATATATTAACCACCATATATAACCCACAAATTAATTAATTTTTATTTTTGGATTCACTTGGCATGTGTAACATGTGTTCCCTTTATATAAAATTGAAATATTTAAAAAAAATTCATTCTCACAACTTATAAAAGGTTCCTCCCACTATCCCTTAAAACCCAATCCAAAAAACCATTTCCACCCCCAAAACATACAATTATTTCCATTTCCTAACTTTTTATATCTTCTATATAATATATTATCCAATTTTATATATTTCCAAGGGATCTTACAAGGATACCCCAAATTTCTCAATAAGAGTAATAATTTTTTACATAATATTATTCTTTAATATTTTTATATTCCAATTATAATTTTAAAATATATATGTAATGAAATGATAATTTTTTATATTATAAATTCATTTATTCTATTGTAACAATCATTCATAACAATTTCCCTTTTTTACCTTAAGAAAATAGAGAACGACATTTGTGTGTGTATACATGGACTACTGCCTCCACAAAACGTCATGTATCATTGTTCTTGACCACCTTACATGTATATTACTAATTCTTAATTTTATAAATACTTATGATATTTATAGCATTATATTTATTATTAAATTATTAAATATATTATAAATTTATATCGTTCTATGGAATATGAAATCATTAACAATGCATACATGTGGACTACCTACTCTATATAATGATTAATTTCTATTTTTATATTCATAACTTCCTTACATGGATGGTCATGAGAATGAGTGTACGGTATAAACATTATTTTTATGATATGATTGTGTATATGTAATGTTAAATTGTAGAACCTTTTGATGATATAATAAATAAATGATTGTCGTTAATTCAATCATTTTAAATGATCATATAGTGATGAAAAGACAACTGGAAAAAAGTCCCATTACCACAGTTCAGAACAATGGAAATAGTCCCCAAAACCATGGCTTAAGGCTACATCCATGGTTTTGGAAATATCGTGGCCACTATTGTCGTGGCAGTTGGTCCCAGCCTATTGCCACAGTTTTAACAATGAAAAATGCTGCCTATGGGCACGATTTTGAAAACCGTAGAAATAGGTCTGAAAAAGATCCACCTTGGTAGTTGACCTTTGGCCATAGTTTAACCCATGTCTATAAGAATATATTACCATGGTTTTAACCATGGCTATAGCCACGGTAAAATGTTGAAATAGCCTAAATAAAAAATTCCACTAGCAGGTTTCGATCCCAGCACCTTTGCTCTAAGAACCAGTGTACCTACCACTACACTGAGCGATATTACAGGTATATATATATATATATTATGATAGATATATTAATATAAACAGTGGTAATACCCTCAAAACTGTGGTTGTAGGTCTTCCCCCAAATGTTTTGGCAGGAAAATTTTCACCAACTAAAGTACGGGAACCTTATTGCCACAGTTTTTCAAAACTGTGGCAAAGGCCATTGAAAAAAGTGGCATATTTCCATAGTTCTAAAAACCGTGGCCATAGGCCATGATAACTAGCATATAGCCATGGTTTTAAATCTATATCTATAGGCCACAAAAACAGTTCCTATTACCACCTATAGCCATAGTTTTAAAACCGTGGCTATAGGTCCGTGGCTGAAGGCTCATTTTCTATTTGTGAAATAATATATTATTTTTATGTAATGACATTATATTAATTATCTAAACATTATAAATATTTTATAATTTTATATATAAAATAAATAAATAAAAAATAAGATCATTATTCTTATGGTATATTGATATTACTATTAAGCCATCTCATAAACAACTATTAATCATAGTAGGTTCATTTTTGGGTCAATTTAACCCCCCCCCCTTTTGAACAATACTATGAATATATATCATGGATGAATATGAGTTATTATTTAATGGCATAATATTATATAAATATGTAAATAAATTTATTTGGTCTGTTTATATAAATATTTAAATCAATAATTAATAAAAGACATTTCATTTGTTAATAATCATTGAAAAGTGATAATCTCTTATTTCATCCCTATGTTTTGTTTCCAAAAATACCATGGAATAAAATTATACCTTTATAACTAACATATAACATGTATTCTATTATGTTAATTATAGATAAATGATTAATGTTATAACAATAATAAATACCAACATTAATTTTTTGAAATGAGTGAAAATTGATAACGATTACTTACACTCAGTGATAAAAATAGAAAATAAATAAATAATACATAAATAATTTGTATAAATAAATTGTATTAATGGTCATAGTTATAATAAATGTTCTTGGTTTTTTATTTAATGAACTTAATTTAATTAATCATCACATTTGTTACATGGGAAAAATGAATCGTGACCGAGGTAAGAGTTTTTATCAATAATTATTTTCTTTGAGACATCATTGGTATAATGAACACAATTTCACTTATATGGTATACATTCTAACAATTTGAGAAAACATATCATGAATAAACTTTTAATTGAAAAATTTTAATTTTATTTGTAACCCTAATCCATCAAGGGGTATTGATTATAATGTCACCCAATCTGAAAGGGTTCTTTAACTCAAATTTTGATTCCTTGAAATATGTTAATATGATGCACCATATTTCCATTTGAATGGTTTATTCATTAAAAATTTATGTATAATTATCATATATGTTTTATTTATGTTAAATACTAGGCTAATTTAGTCCATCTTCTTTAAATGTATTTTAATCAATTTTTATATTAGTCGTAAGGTTTTTTGGTAACTCAATTTTAATTAACTGTGTTATGATCACACTTTTGGTCAGAAATGTTTGTTACATTTTACCCATTGATTTATTATGGGGTATTTGATTTAATTACATTTTTAAGACATGAATCCATGTTTTGAAGTTTTTCTTCCTTCTAGGAGTGTGTTTCCCATAAGGGATCTTGATAAAATAAAATTTCATTCCCTTGGTTATATTGTTTCATCACAAACATCTTTCATCCATACTAGAGTTCATTCACCATTATATTTTATTATATGGTATATTATCTTCATCGACAGAAAGAAGTTATTTTGATAGAAATAAATGTTTTTGTACTCTTCTTATAATGTGATTTATTGAAGAAATGTTTTTTAAAATAATAAAAGGGTATTTCCTTTCACATTCATCTATTTTATCTTCCAACCATCATTTATCCAAGATACGCATCATTTCAATTTCTTGGATCCATTATTAGATATTATTTTAAAAATTAATGTTTTTCAAAACCACTCACATAACATTCGAAAAATTTACCATGGAAAAATATATATCATTTTATATTTTAAATCAATGTTAAAAGTAATTTCCAATTTGTATTTTTCATTTTTTATTAATTTTCAATTATAATATTCATTATTTTTTAACACAATAGGGGTTTTGTCATGATTTGTTCGGTAATATATATATATATTTATTTATATTTATAATTTGGGGGATTGAACTCATGGTATCAAAATATTTTATTCTTGATTTCCTATTTTGTGATACATTTAATGAAATGTTTCTTCGAGTGTGGTTTTTATTTATTTCAATATAATTTTAATTTTAATTTTATACACTAGCTGTATGGTTTTCCAAAAAAATAAACCATATTTTGAATATCACTTCCCATCACATTATCATGGGTGGGGTGAGATGTGATTCTAATATCAGGTGATATCCCAAACACCCCAACGTCAAAAATAAATTTCCTGGTCTTAGTAAAATGCTATGGAGATGATTTTAACCAAAGAATAAAGAGAAAATGAAAATATAAAATTTAATAAACAAAAAATAACTATAAGATAAATGACTAAAAATTATATAAATACAATGAAAGAAAAATAATATACAATATCAGATAAAAACTTTAAATTAGATACATCAAAAAATAAAAATTGAATGATGACACAATCCAATGACCATAATGTGAAAACATCAAAAGCATCACAGAACTAGCTCTAATATCCAACCCCAAATGCATCACCCATGTTACAATGTAACATAAATATAAAATTTAGATAATATTACCTTTCTTTTTTCTTTATAAAAAAATATAAAAACACACAAAATTTACTATACATGGGTTTAGTATTTCATTCAATATGAAATCACCAGATACTTCCCTACACATACCACAAGTAGAGAAACCCTTTATCATATTTAATATAAATATTTTAAAATAATAAAAATTGTTTCTATAGATACATAAATTTAATACATGATAGGTAATGACAAGAAAACATATTATTATTTCTTATTACATGACAGAACCATCTAATGTTCACACACACACACACAATTGGTAATGGTGTCACACATTGATGTTGGTACAGTACGAAAATGTTTTACCCCACATTTATGATGGTACTTTATAGAAACTCTACATTCCTAAGAACACAAAAAAACAAAATTAGACCATTTTCTATACCACTTCATTCCACATAAACAAGTGCTTTTTTTGAAACATTTCATACAACACTTTTACTTAATTAAAATGAAACTATAATTTAAAATCATTGTTTCAAATTATATGAAAAAGAGATCTTCCAAAGGCCACCAATATTTCCCTCTTTCCAAAAGAAAATATAAAATACCTCCCATCAAAAATTAAATAATGTGTTTATATTAAATTAAAACAAAACACTTTAGAAAAACTAAGCATTTTTGTTCTAGAATACATAGGTATGAGAGAGAATTTATCTACCTCTCAACATATAATAATATTTTTTATTGTCAAAATAACAATAGATATATCCTGAAATTTTTTCAATTCATTAGATTATTCAATATTTCATCAAGATACACATCATAACACATATATTTCTCTTTGAAAAATTCAATACATGATGCTATGAGAGGGAAGAAGAATAGATCTAGGGACAACAAGAAGGAACGCTGACATAACACTGAATTTAGAGATCCAAATAACTTTGATTCATAATATGTTACATATAAATTAAAATGAATCACTAAGATACCTAGGGAAGAAGAGGAGTTATTCTGACTAACAAAGTAGAAAAATATTAGAGTTTCGAGGCCTAAATCCAAGTTAAAGATTAATTTATAGTGTATTTAATACATGTCACATTTTATGTAAAATAATTTACCAATCATGAATAAGATACAAAAATATAACTTGGGGGATTCATGGTTGTACATAATATTTTCGAAAGTACAAATATAACCATATAGTGTTACTATCTCAGGGCTATCCTCTCACTCGGTTGGATCGTATGGGTAGAAAAACCGTGAACCAACTAGGCTTCTCCCACTACGTCCACTTGTTTAGTTTCTCCGAACATGCATATAGTTTGTAAAAACCATAAACCTACCCAATGAATCCTAATATAAATGTATACAGTTTAATAGTTAAAGAAAATTATTTCTCATAACTATTCACATACTACACACCTCAAATAACAATTCCAAAAACAGTAAAATGATCAAGAAAACCATAAAATCCAAAAAAAAGTATTGTATAAATTCAAAATAAATAGAAAAAGGTAAACCTAATTTAATTAAGGGGTATTCATTTCTCTAATCCATTTTTATATAAATCCTTTATGTTCTTGTAATTGGCATTAATTTAGAAGAGTCCATCCCAATATTCTTGAATTTCCTTCTCACATTCCCTTGTCTCTTCTTAAATCTTACCATGATATCATAATACTCATAATAAATTTATTCATTATAAATGAAATAGTTTCTATTATATATTCATAATATAAATTGAAAAATTATTTAACAAAAGAAATGGCTCAAGATCAACATGGTCCCATCGAATCACATTATCAAGATTAGTCTGGTACTTCATTGGTTGAGATACATGAGATTGTTTTCAAAAAAAGAAACCATGGTCATAGATCCACCCTATAAGACACATCAAAGATCCATTTTTGTATATTAGAAGGGATAATGTATCATGGAGATAATTTTCATTTCTTACCGAAATGACTTTTCCCTAGCCTTGGAGATATTCTCAGGAAATAATGATCCACCACTATAAAAGATAACGGTCGATGATGATCGTCAAAATTGGATTTTGTATCACTCTTAATCCAATGAAATATATTTATAATAATTTTAATTTAATCTATCATCCTTTTCACATTACTATATCTGATAATTTATGTTTCACCCATTTTCTCCCTAATATAGTGGATACCGATAATGATGACCACACAAAGCGTTGAAGAGAACCATTTATATTGACGATTTGTAAATGATATTGTATGAAAACTCCATTAATGTTATATGATCCTCCCATGACTATAAAAAATCCATAACATAAGATCTAAGAAAATATTAAAAATTATATATTTACTAATTAGATTGACAATCAATTTGAGGATGATAACATATGATCAAATTCAATTTAGTTCTAAGGGATTTCTGTACAGATCTACAAAAAAATATATGAGAAATTGGGGTCCTGTATAGACATTATAGAAACTAGAACACTGTAAAAATTTACAACTTATTAGATATAGATTTTTTGAAAGAATTCCCTTATATTAGATTCATCAATAGAGATGAATTGAGAAATTGTTTTGAGTAAATCCAAAATCACCCATAAGAAATAATGTATCCAAAACATTCTTGGACGACCCATAATAAAATCCCAAGATATTCTACCCAATTTCCACATGGGAATATGTAGAGAATGAAATAATATTGTTGACTATTGGTGGTCTTCCTTTACCTAATAACTGCTGAGACACCTTGAGACAAACTTTATTATATACACCTTAGCCTTTTGCGCATATTATTAAATGATTTTAAGCATTGTAAAGCATCATATTACATGCCAAGGATCATAAAGTCTAGTGCCTTAGATGAAAAGGTACATGAAACATTACAAATGTAACTAAATGTCACATTTATTTATTTAGTATTCTAAAAAATCCACAATCATTTATTGTGGTTATACATTCTAAAAGGATAACATAGGGGTAACATGAAGAAAGGGATGAGCTAAAAAGACCAGTATGGGAATAAACATATGAATAAGGCTTTAACACATAGATTTGATGTCATTACACAATGATATAAAAATGTTGGGAACATATGGAATCATAACATATAAAAATGGAGTCATAGTAACATTGAAAAAACATAAAACACTAATTTAGCACTAGTTAAGGCTCTTCTCATAGAGGAGCATAAGTCACGGTTAACCACGATGACCATTGCACAGGGTAGCATGAGTTTAGGCTAACTTCCAAGAACATTTCACATAAACACTCATGAGACTCTACTATACCCAATTAATTGGAGTGTTATCTTGTCACATAGATCCTATCATTTACATGAATATGTTTTCCACATAAATAATCATATATAATCAATCATGCATAAACATTTGGATACCCATGGAAAGAAATGGGTAACATAATCATGTCATAAAGTATAATAAATGGGTGTCTCGTATAACAGCCCATTAAAGAAAGTAATTATGCAATATATGGAAATTAATAATGTAATAATGAATATATCATGATAAGTGATGTCAAAGAGAGGTGAAAACTTGTAAAAAAAATGTATTTAAGAAATATTATATTTAAAACATTTTAGTGTGATTCTAATAAAAATACTAAAGGGTAATTCAAAAAAAAGTACATAATCATTTATTTAAACCCAGAAGTCAACCAATATGGTTTTTCATAATAATAATACTGATTTTATAAAAACAATGGTGTCTTAATATACACGATACAATTCACTTTAAAGCTAGAAAGAATTCTTAAAGATCCCTTTTGACGAGTTTGATAATTGAGAAGTATTATGGAGGGAACCATTTTAAAAAATTTATATCCCCAAAAGATAATGATGAATGGATATAGATACAGTTGTTTGGATCAGGTAATAAAAATTTATAATATGTATATAAAAAGATCAGATAACGTAATTTTGGTAAAAAGAAAACTAAAGCAACCTGAAGGAATAATGGATGTTTGAGTAGAATCCCTTACCTTAAGTCTGATGGTGTCTATATCATGATATTAATGTCACAGACATTGAAATAATATTCATTAATTATTCTTTACATAACCTCTTATAAATTTAATTGATTTATTATAACCTTATTATTTTCATTCATGACCTTTTTTATGGGTTAAGATCTTCAATTTCATTCTTTGTTTCATTGGTTTTCGTGATTGGTTTACTTATGTACACATAAGGATAAGCATGTAAGATGAGAATGGTTCTCCTGAATTTTATTTATATGATATTAGTGATCATAAAGTAGATTGCTTGGTTATAATGTTTTTTGTAGTTGCGATGAATCATTATATAAAACATTATTGACAACTTCTTTTGATAATTGGTGGTTTTTAATCAGAACAAACACATTTTTCGTTATAAATTTATAATATGCATAAAAAAGTTCCCAAAACCTTAAATAAGAAATTATACATATATTATTGTTTATTAAAACCCTAAAAATTATTTCATGACAAAAATTGATGAAGATAATGAAATTGAGATCCTGTTTTCCTTTAATGTGATAAATTAACACATCTCAGAAGGTGTTTTCATTTCATGTAAAAAAGAAGGGGAAAGGAGATATGATGATGAAATATTCCATTATCATAAGAAAATTATAGTAAATTTATGGTACTATAATTATTGTAAATTTTGGATAAAATGATGTTACAATAGAAAAATAAAGAATGTAACTAGAAAGAAAATAAAATAAATTAAAAGAGGAATTTACCTCTAGAATTTATATTCCTTCAGAATCTCTTAAAGATAGATGATTTTGTATTTTGTAGAGAGCAGGGCCTCATGTAAGTGGGATAGGTTCTTAGCTATGTAGTTGAGCATAATATGGGAAAGAAAAAATCATTTGAAGAGAAGAGGGGTGAGGGTGTGTTTTATAGCGGAGGACAGGAGGGTTTTCTAAATATTTTATTTATTATTTTATTATTATCCTAAAGAGAAGAAATACTATTGATTCTTGTGAAAAAATAGTAATATTTTCATGTGGGTTATAACCCATGGTTCTTACATCATCCATGACTCAATTAATATTGTATTTAACATATAATGTATATATAGAGAAAAGTACTGTATTTTACTAGTCACTAAAAATTCATGTATTTCAGAAAAATCCAAAATATTCACCCCAACCAATTTTCAAAGTGAAAAATTAAAAAATGAATCCCATTTTATGAAAATTGTTTTTTTTAAAAGTGAATTTTCATTTTAAATTAAAATCATAATTTACATGAAAAATACATATTTTAAAATTAAAACCATGTTTCTAACTCTTTGAAAATTTAATTAAGGTATCATAAAATTAACGTATAATCACAAGTCACCAAAATAATTACTTATGAATATTTTTTATGAAAATGAATTTTATTTTAAAATTTTAAATTAATCATAAATCAATAATTAAATATACATGAGACACAAAAATACTAACACTCTAATATAATTATATCATATTGTCACCTATAAAATAGATAATTTTTTATATACTTTCATTTGTAAGATCATGTATTCACATGGATGAATTACTATTTATAATGGTATACAAACTCTTTATGAGGTACTATTAATATTCACCAAAAATTATATTTGTCTTACCAAACTCCAAAAATCTTAATGATCACAACAGTGTATGTCATATTTTCGAAATTCAAATCATAGAAGTGATATTTTAATGTTTAAAGGTCACATAATAATAATAGTTATGTTTTTGTGATTTCATGTGATTATGCTATATGACATAATTATAAGAGAGAAATTTCTATTTATTAGACTTTGGGTTATCACATTCTTCCCCCCTTATTAATTTTTTCCCTCGAAATTTCGTTTCACATACTAAGGAGAAAACACGTGAGGGTTTAAATTATTAGATAATTATAATATAAAAAAAATGTTGAACATTAAAGGATAAACTTGTATAGGAAAATTATATCCTAACTAGTGATTCCATAGGTTTCAATCTAGGTTATCTGTAGTCTGTTTCCAAACATTTATTCTTAGGTGATTTTTTTTGTTTCCTTAATAACGGTTCATACAAATATTAAGAATTTACACAAGAATATACCCAGGAGTTTCATACCAGGAGTGTAGCAAGACCCATTGTCATGCACAATTTCCCATTTGAGTCTAGATCAAAGTGATGTTTTCAGGATTTACCCCAAGATACATTTGTGTTGGATCCACATCCGCTTGTTCTTATACATATATGGATGTATTTGTTTGATATAACACTTACTATATACTAACAAAATTTTAGGGATTCTTTCTCATACTTAGTCATATCCACACATTTTTACTAAAGTGATCTATTCATAATCTCTAAAAATAACTAGAACATCCTCTGATTCCTACTATAGTGTCCCTAGCCTTTTACACATATCATTACATGTATTTAAGCATTATAAAGCATTATATTACAAGAAAATGATCATAAAGTCTAGTGATTTGGAAGACTAGGTACATAAGGCATAGAACATGGAACTAAATATGAAATTTCATTATTTAGTATTCAAAAAGAGTTTAAACATTTCATTGTTCTCATAAATATTCATAGGATAGACTAGGGATAACATGATGAAATGGATGAGCTTAAAAGACCAATAAGGTAAAAAAGAATAACGCTTTAGAACATGGGTTTGAAGGCCTGAAATAATGATATAAAAAGGCTTGGAACATATTGAATCATAAAATAACAACATGGATTCAGAATAATGTGGATGAAACCAAAAACATGACTTTATCAAGATTCAAGGCATGTTGCACATATAGGATAACTAGTCATGGTTAACCACCAAAACCATTGCATGTGGTAGCACGAGTTAAGGCTAACTGCCAAAACAGCTGTACATAATATCTCATGAGAATAAACATTACCCAATTTATTGGATTTATATCTAGGAAAATCCATCTTATCATGTTAATGAATATTTTTTCCGCATAAATAATCCTACATAATCATTCATTCATAATCAAAAGAGTACCTATGGAAAGAAATTGGTATCATAATCATGTCATAAAGAATAATATATGGGTGAATCATACAATTGTCCATGATATAAAGGAATTAGATCATAAATGGTCATTCAGAAGGTAAACATTCATATATCAGGATATGTGATGTCCAAAATAAGTGAATACTTATAAAAAAGTATTTATGAAACATTAGATTTAAAACATTTGGTACTGTTTTAAGGAAAATACTAAAGGGTATTTAAAAAAGTAAAGGAAATAATATTTTATATAAAACCATAAGTGAACCAAGAATATTTTAATGAAAAAAAAAAATTATTTTATTAAAACAATGGTGTGTTAAAATAGATGATATTGTGCACTTGAAATTTGGAATCAATTTTGGAAGATCCCTTTTAATGGGTTTACTTATCAGGAAGTATTGAGGCTGGATCCATTTAAAATCATGTATACCCCTAAAGATAATGATGAATGGATATTGATATAAAATTTTTGATAATTTAAACAGAAATTCAAAAATTTACGGAAAAATATCATTTAAATTAAATTTGAAAAAAAAATGTAAGATACAGAAACCCAAATGAATTATGAAAGTTTGGGTTGAATCCATTACCTTAAGTATGACGGTGCCCTTAAATTTATATAAATTCCATGTATAATCAAGTTAGAGTCATTAATTAATAATTACATAACCTCTTATACATGTAATTGATTTAGTATAACCTTATTTTTTTCAGTCATGGAATTTTGGATGGGTTAATAGGTTCCATTTCATTGTTTGATTCATTGGTTTACTAATATACATGTAAGGATAAAAATGTATGATGAGAATGGATGTCCATAATTGGAGTTATATATTATATGTGATAATCTAGATTATTACTTGGTTATAAATTTAATTTGGTTATTTTGATTTAAGATGAATCATTTTTTAAAACATTAATGGTAACTGTCTTGGTTAATTAGTGGTTTTGATCACAAAAAAACACATTTCTACTTTATAAATTAATAATATATGTAAAAATGTTTCCAAATCCATAAATAAGACATTATAAAATATTATATAATTTCTCAACCATAAAAAACATATCGCAGACATAATTAAGAATAGTAATAGAAATTGAAATCCCATTGTCCTTGAATGTGATAAATTAACACATCTTAGAGAGTGTTTTTATTTTTTGTAAAAGAGGGGAAATGAGAGATGTTGAAATATTCCATTATAAAAAAAATATTCTAGTATATTTATGGTACTTTATTTATCATAACATTTGGTTGAAAAAATGTGAGGAAAAAGATAGAGAGGAAGAAGAAATAAAATAAAATAAATTAAAAGTGGAATTTACCTCATGAATTTATCTTCATTGAGAATCATTTTAATTTAGGGGATTTTGTATTTTAGAGATACCAATGGCTTATGGATGGGGGATAGGGGCTTAGGGTGGGATTTGAGAAACTTTTGAACTAAGAACAAGGCTTTAGATGAGTGAAAAGAAGAAGGGTGAGGGTGGTTTTTATAGTGGAGGAGTGGAGGGTGTTCTCAATACATTATTCATTATTTTAGTTTTTCCCACGAAAGAAAATAGTTTTGATTCTTGTGAAAAAAAACAATAATATATGTATGTGAGTTCGAACCTAGGGTGAAAACATTTTCTATCACTCAATAAATAGTGTATTTTTCATAAGATGTATATATACAGCAAATTACCATATTTTACTATTCACAAAAAATTCATGTATTTCGGAGAAAAAAAATTTCCTCAACAACTTTTTGACATTTAGAATAAAAAATTTAGGTCCATTTTCGAAAAATAATTTTTCTCGATATGTGAAATTTAATTTTTAATTAAAATCACAATTTATATAAAAATTATAAATTTAAAAATTAAAATTTCTTCTTTTACACTTCGAAAATTCACTTAAGGCCTCTTAAAATTATTATATAATCATAATCCATCAAAATACATATTTATGAATAGATTTTAAGAAAACAATTCTATTAAATTATTAAATTAGTCATAAAAATTTAATTAAATATATATGACTAACAAAAATACATACATTATGTTATTATTATATTATATTGTCACTTATAATATGGATAAATTTTATTTATACTTTAATTGGTAAGGTTACGTTTTCTCTTGGATGATTTACTATTTATAATGATTGTATTACTATTCATAATGAGAACATTTCTATTCAAAATGGTCATTTACTATTCACAAAAAATTATGTTTCTCATATTAGACTCCAATCATATTAATAATCGCAAACATGTATATCATATTTTAGAAATTTAAAAACATTGATGTGAAAATATTGTGTTTAAAGGTCACATACTACATACAAGTTTGTTTTGTTGTGGTTTCATGTGATTATACAATATGACATAATTATTAGAAGGTAATTTCCATTGATTAAACTTTGGGACGTTACATTAGCCCCTTCCTCTTCATGCCAACCCACTATAAATGGTCTCTAATTTAGTTAAACATTATATGAATTCTATTAGGAAAATATTATCTATTGTAGTGTAATTAAGGAAGATGTTATTCAAGATAATTTGATGGAACCAAAATATATTATCTATATTGAAACATAGATCTCATATATATCATTCATCCCATAAATTTCTCCCCATAAATGATTTTTTACCTAATGGGGAGACATTTATGATTAAATGTATGAGCATCTATAATCTTCCCAATCAAATCAAGATCAAAAGAAACTAGAAATAAAACCAAAAAAATCTCCTTTCCAAGCGTAATCCAATGCATGTCTACTATGATCCTAATCAACATCCGCTAATACGAATCCACATTTGAAAAATGAATGTATGACTTACAACTCAATTTATCAATAATAAATTACCTTTATGTGGTGTAAAAATCAGGTTAAAGTCAATCATCTGTTGGAATTCCATCCATCTTCATTGTTTGATGTTCAAATATCCCTGTGATAAAAGGAGTTTTAATGTTTCATGTTCCTTGAACACAATAAATTGCTCACAAAAAAATTACATCACCACGTTTTCAAGGAATCATCTATCAAATTAAAATTTTAGATCATGTGTCGGGTAATTATTCTTATACACCTAAACCATTCATGACATATAAGCTACAATGTGATCCCTTCACATGAGATAACTTCCTATACCATATCTATATGCATCAAAAGAGACCATATTCCCTTGTAATAACTTAGGAAATTTATCTATAGGTTCTAAAGTAATATTAACCATAGGTTCTTGAAAAATATTTATGGTATTCATCACTACATTGAAAATGATAAAATTTCCTTGCAACAACTTCCCCTAGTGAGGCAAGTAAAGAAAAATAATAAAAAATCATCAGTAATATTTTCTAATGGTGAGAAAATTACACATTTCAAATAAATTATTCAGTAGCTTCTATTAGATAATATTTTGTACCTTTTCAAGATCTAATGATATTCCTCTTTCAAAAATGACATGGCACTAGAAATGTATATACTGAATCCAGAAATTACACTTTGAAATCTTGACATAAATGTTACATTATAACTAGATAATGAACATTATGGCCAAGTGTGTCTTATGATCATACGTACTCCTAGAATACCCCAGAATATCATCGATTTAAACCACCAAAAAATGATTTAGGATAAATCTTAGAGATCTTTTTCATTATCTCCCTAGACATTTCTGGTGTATTCATAAGATCAATTAGAATTAAAACATATTAATAATTTCTTTAATGACTCTAGATGTTTTGTTTAGAATATTCTCTATATAAACTGAAAAATATAGTACCATGATTATAAATCAATCATATAAAACCATGTTGTTTTTCTATATTTATCACACACGTCATCAATTCATGATAGATGATATTCATTCATTATCATAATTTTATTTGGAATACAATAATCCATAAAATGTCAAAAAGTTACATCCATTTATTTTGGAAAATGAACTTGTGTTTTCTAAAATAATGTGATTAGTCAAATGAACCCTTTAGTGTTAAATATAATAGATACAAATTCAATTAACCAATTTTTTTGGTCATCCCATAGTAAGGAAGTGAAATAGTTCTGGTCTATACAGTGAGATAAATTGTAAATATTAATTCTATTATGGTTGGAAACATAAATAAATTTACACGAATGAAATCTATAAATTGGTCAATGATTATTGAAAAGTATATTTGTGAGAATTCATCAACAGATTCCAAATACACTTCAATCAATTATTATAGATTGTTTTGGAATGAATTTCTATAAGCTATATTATTCTATCATTCACATCCAAATATCCTTTAATGAGATACCCACAATATCAGATGATGTGAAACTAACTTTCAAATCATAGTAGTCGACTTAGACCTTGAAATATTTAAACCAATACATTAATAACATGAGGTTATGGATTTCTATTATAATAACATATAAATACCTTAAAAACTTTTCCACATTAATTTTTATAGAACAAACTACACAAATAAATGCTTAACACACCCATTGAAATAGAGATAGTTGATGGTTGAATACACAAGGCATCATTTCTATTTGAAAACCCATATATTTGACCACTTGAGATGTAATAAAAGGGTTTTACTCACTTTTATCAAACAAATATTTCATGATGGTATAGCTCAATAGAATACATCCACACACCATAGAAGAAACAAATTGACCATCTGAAATCATTTTATCTACAAAAAACAAAAACATAATTTCTCATCTTTGATTTTTACTTCCATGTCGAAATTGAATTAATTTAGGAGTCATGGTTGTCATAGAATCACCTTATCTCTCCTGGTTTTAAGCATGAGAAATATTATTACAATTTTATCCAATAAAAGAATAATATTTATGAGAAACATGGGATGAATTACAAAATTATGACTTCGTTTCACTATAAAAAAATAATCAATATGTGCCACTTAATTATAGTTAGACATGATCAAGGTTATTACATATGACCTCTCATGATATGATCTAGTGAACCACAATGTAAATAACCTATTTTACTTTTATATAAGGGAGGAAATTCTATTGATCATGTTACATTATTCTAAAATTCTCCACCACATTATAATATAGTGCCCCTCCTCAACTTTTTAATGATATTCAAGTACCCATCTATTCCCATAGATTTAAACATACAAAATCCTATAGAATTTATAGAAATATATCATTCAACCACTATTTCTCGAATAACTATCTCTATATAATGATTAAAATAATGGAAAAAGATCTTAAAGTGAATCGCAAACAATATCCTATACTCAAAGATACATTTCATTTAAGAAACACTTGTAGATAATTTTGCATAAAATCAATCTATGTTTATATTCATATCTTTATACTCTAGCACAAATATATTTTATTACTTTTGTCTAAAGAAATTAATCATTCCATTTATCTTCAATGTTTGAGGATAGAGTTATTTATCAAAAAATTCCTCAAATTTATCCTTCTTAAGGCCTTTGTAGACATCATCTTAGATAGATAAATCCCACCACTATGTTTGAATGATCCTCTAGTATATAAACTGATAACATTGCCTTTAGCTCTGTCAGTGTACCATGAAAATAAATAATTTGTTTTACTCTATGAAGACACTCTTCTATATTTTCATGTCCCAAATACCCATATAATATTATTTGATTTTTATACAAACTACATGGAGTGATCCACCTTTTAAGGATCTTCATATCGATTTCCTCTATCAATGGGTTGGAAATTCTGAATGATTCTTTTGAAAAGTTATTGATTCACTAGTGGATCACCTAAAACCACATTTTTTATAACATATTCTTACCAATTACCATGACATATTCCAAATTCCTTTCTCTATAACTAGAAAAAAACACTATCTCTTTATCACTCACTAGAATCCAAAGGATTAATATATTATGAGTCATCAAAATGAAATCATCGTATCCATTTTTCATGAATCATTGAAATCAACAACTACATTAACTGTTTTCTAAAAATCATCATACTCATTATGAATAATGAATTCATAATGGTAATACACATCACTAATGCATGATATTCTATATGCATCTTCTAAACCCATGATGGTGGGATGAAAAAACACCTAAAATTGGCTTAGAACACTTTTTATTCCCAAAACCCCTTGGTAACATGATGCTAATCATAAATAGGTTGGAAAAATAATTTTATGCTTTAAATTTTATGTTTTAACATTCCTATATCCTTAATACCATACCCTGAGGAGGGACTAAAAAAATCAAACCAATTATTCATTCCATTCTAATCTATTGGCTTGGTACAGGTTAGAGGTTGTACTAAACAGAGGTGACATCCCCTAGAAGGAAAAGTGTGACAATAATTTCCAAGGGTTTATAAAAAATTTGGACGATGATAATCCCTATAATATAAATATATCCCAACAAGATAAAAAATAAAAACTATATTATGCATGAGGAGAAACAATTCCGCTAAAAAAACAAAAAAAACCAAAAAAAATCATATAGTTCATGCAACATGGGACTTATGTGGGGTGGTGGAGCTGTCTAGGATACTAGGCGATCATTTTTATTGGTTTTTTGTTTTTTATTGAAATTGGTGATTCACTTATATAAGAATATTGATCGTTTCTTAGTATCCTCTTTGTTTACTTGGAGTAAAAGTAATCTCACAGTTGTCAAAACTGATACGCTTCAAATTATAGTGTACTACGTCATCTTGGATGTATCCCCTAGTTTATTTCACATTTCATTTTAAGGTGAAAAGGGTTATTGAAAAAAATCAAGGATTTATGTCTTACATGGTGATAGGGTAACACATTTTCTGATTTTCATTCCTCTATGGTTACCTAAGGTGTAGATATATCTTATTTTTATGGTCTTGGGTCCATTCCTCCTGAGAGAGAGAACCTTATTTGAGAAGACGCTCTTAGTATTCATTACTTTAGTCCCCCATGGACTCTTAATTCTTTTCTGCATATCCTATTTAATTTTTCTCATACTGTGTTATAATAAAATAAAAAATGATTTAGGTGGTTAATCTAGAGTGACAATAGAAACATGTGAAAAGGACCCACAATGATTGAATGATGATATAACCTAACGAATCCAATGTTGAACTTATATTCAAGTATTTTCTTACAAATTGTAAAATTTTAATTTTAAAATATCATATAATTTTAATTAATAATACCATGTTTTAATTGATAATATTCATTTTATGTTCTTAGATTATTTGTATAAAATTTTTGTGAAGGGAATAAAAAGATAAAAAATACATGCGTTGAATTTTATTATTTTAATAAGTATTATTTTTTCCTGCTATAGGGAATGAAAAAGGAAGGAAGGGAATAATAACATAAAAATGTCCCACAACCGGCCATCTCCCAACCAATGAGGGTAGGCTTCACTGTAGGCCGAATGATGGACCACCAGCTTAGACCATCCTAAGAGAGTCCATATAGTTGGGTAAATCCCATCCACTAATCGGTATAGGGGTAGAGAAGAATATCTATCATGGGTCGACACAACAATGAAAAAAACCTAAGGGGTTCAGGTCCACACGGTAGTAGGAGGATAGAACCATTGGTGTGGGGTGGAAAAAATTGGTATTAGTTTTCTACCAACCCCATTTTGGCTTTATTGGAACTAGGCCATCAACAATTTTTTTTAAGAAGTGGGTAATAGAGCATGATTTTGAGGTGGGGTTAACACCACTCTTGGGTGATGTGAAATTAAATGGACTGATGTCGTTTATCCTCAACATATGTGTTATCTTTATTAGTGACTCTGAACACATAGACTCAACAGCATGATGCATCTATTATACTTTAATACCACCATGTATGGTGATATAGGGGCTGACTAACACCATACACTTATGAACTAATACACCATAAGATTATTACATGCATTGTAGAAGACTATGGAACTCGAGATGGTTTTTAATTACACACCATTGAGCAAATGATTTACCATTTCCAATGAAGCTCGAACGAAGAGAATGAAACAATGTGTCCTAGAAAATCTACGACACTGCCGTCCTTGTATGATGAAAAATAGAAAAAGAGGTCTATGGGGTAGGATTATAGCTTCCCCTAGAGTATTTAAAATTTTATAAACTATATTTTTGGCAGAGAATGGTGGTTGTAGCCACAACACCCCAACTGCATCATAACCATTTGAGGAATAATTATTTTACACTATTAGGTTACTCATGTTCCATATATGTGTCTCAAATTGAAATAGAGATGTTTTAGGAGGAATATTTTTTTGATTAAATAGTATGATGACCCATAACACTATATCCATGCCTGATATTGAATAATTCTGTGTTGTAAGGGTTTATCAATACCGTATAATGTATCTAATTAAAATTAAATAACCTAATCTATTTGATCTATTCATTGGATACAATTGATTACTCAGGGAATTTATACAAGATTCACACATTTGTGGTTCCTCACCTGTCAAGGAAGGAGACAAAACACACCCTACGAAATCGAAAATGTAGTTGATGAAAATCAAAAAACTAAAACTAAAGGATCATCTTAATTTTTTTCTCCAAAAGAGAGAGAGGTATATTTCAAATTCAAATAAATGATAAATACATGAGGAAAATCCTAAAACTATCCAAGAGAAGGAAAACATAATGACAATATGTGGTTCAAGAAGAAGAAATCAAAATTGAATGAATGAGAGAATCTTTTTTATAAAAAGGATGATACATTGTTATGTGAGGGGATCCAAAAATCTAGATAGAGATGCGGAAATAACCTTGACTTCAATATAATTGTGGGAGGTTACACTAAAAGATAGTAATATAATGTAAGTGAAATGTGGAATACTATACCAAATACTCGAAGTGAGAGTGGAGGAGAATGGGTCACCATCAACCATGATGTTTCTTAATTAGTACATTAATTTTCTTTTTCATTTTTTATGTTTATCATTAAATTTATATGTTGGTCCATAAGTAAATAACATATTATTTCATTTTGTTTCAAAACAAATTTATTTTAGATCTAACATCTTATTATATTCTATCAGATATATATTATTCAAGTTCATATAGAGATTATCCACTGATGCATAAGTATTGAAGGGAAATGATAGTTGATAATGAGGATGAATACCTAAACCCAAAATCATATTTCAATTTGTATCACATTGACTTTAATAAATTCAATATCTATAATTATTTAATGATATTGATGAAATTTAGTGGAAAACATCAATGTGATAAAGGGTAGTGAGAGAGATAAATTCAAATTTAACATCACCTTATATCAAAATATTAATATTCATTCATCAAAATTACTAATAAGAAGATTGATAGTGGTTCTATGTGATTTAGGTATTTCTATTTGAGGTTGAGAAGAAACATTAATTACCCCAAGAGTTATCACAACTAATTTATTTGAGGTAAATTTATGAAAAACAAAAAATTTAATTATCTCTTTAACCTTCATTGTATTTTATATTTTTGATTAATTATTTCACATCCCTCCTGATAATTATTTAATTTTAGTTTTCGTTTTAGAAATTATTGTAATCATAAAAGTTATTAAATAATAATATAAACCTTTTCTTTATGGAATCAATCTCGTATTACAACTATTATACATTCTTGTAGTTTATGTAGCCGAGTGGCATTGAATTTATATTTTTAATTCCCTAATATAACTAATGTAACAATTATAAGACATCAAAAATAGACCCAATATTGGGGAAATGTAATTTATAAAATTAATATTTAAGAAAATCATTTTAACCATCTCTTTTAGGTATTCTTATTTTGTATTTGGATATTTTTATTTTATGTATTTTTACACACTTGGGGTTTTTATTGTAATATCAAGAATATTGAAAATTAAGTCCCACAACTAGTTAGAAATTTAGTTTCATCCCTATGGCAATAAATTGAAGAGAAAAAAGAGGAAAAATAAATACCAATGTTTTCTGATTCAATAAAAAATGATAATACCCTATCCACACCGAAATAATTTAGATACACTCCACAACATGCAATTTGAGTTCAAGGAGTAATTGAAATTCATAGAGATCATGATCGTGGTGGATGTGGTATCAGAATCAAGATCCATTTATCGTTGTGAATATATATTTTTTACAGAGAAACAAATTATACATACTATTTATGAGAATAAAGAGGGGTAATAATATGAATAATAATAAGAAGAAGATGAAGAAGAGGGGGTTGTGTGAGATGCTGAATGAAGGATAACACGCTTCACATGATAGATGAGGAATATCCAAAAACCAATAGTAAAAATAAACACCAACATAAATATTCATTAGACATTAATAAGAATAATAATAAAAATAGTAATAATAATAATAATAATAATAAGTTGAAGAAGAAGATGATGATGTCAAGAAGAAGAGTAAGAAGAAGAGGGGAACCAAGACTGAGGAAACTAGAAATTTTTTCTCATGACATTTATTTTTTATAGAATCTATTTAACCACTTAAATTGATCAATAATAAGTAACGTAATAGTCCATTTCTGAAATATATGACCATTAGGAGGAGAATGATAATTGATATACAAAATAACTGAGAATACACTATAAAACAAAAAGAAGATTAACCCATTAAGAAGAATAAGGGACATTGGTGGCTGTTAAAATTATTGAGAAATATGAACAAGTGTATCCAAAAAATGACGAGGAATAGGACTTGTACTTGTTATGGACAACCCATGAACCTATGTTCTAATTACTTGGTATTTCCACCCCTTATAACACTTCACCATGTGAGAAGTTTGGATTTAAAATGATGAATTATAGATCAGAAAATCTAGATTTTGAACAAAGACAAAATTGGTTCAATATGAGATTGATGGATCTATACCATAATTAATTTACATGGCCCAAGAGGTATGGTCAATTTTAACAACCTTAATAAAATAAATTTTCTATATTAAACTTGAGTTTTATTTATTTTCTTTTTCAGTTTATGATTTTAATTTAGGATGCATGGAAACCTATAACATAGATCATTTTTTAGTATTTAATTCATGATCCTTATGATATCACTATTTTTATTTCTCTAGTAGGTTTTTTAATAAAAAAATAGAGAAATATATAATATGTTAATAGATATTGGAAAAAATATATTATGATTTATTTTTTAAAACCCATATTCCTTTATTTTTTTGGAATCCATTTTTTTATATTTAATGAAAAAAATACATGTGAAAATTTAGATAAATCATTTAGTTTTGATCAATAAAACATAGTATTTTCAGTAACCACATGATATTATGTTTTAATTTTCTTTTTTATTGAAAGATAATTTGAAAATGTGGAGATACTATTATTATTTAAACACCAAAAATATCTAAAGTAGAAACACTATATTTGATAGTGTTTATGACGTGAAACAAAAAGCTCATATGAGAATATAATATCAAATAAATTTTAATATTCTAAATAGTTAATAATAAATATAATTTATATCATTAAAAGAAGAAAACATTAGGTTATCATATGTAATAAGAAACATTATGTTTCTAAAACGACATATGTTATATGAAAAACAGTGTTTTACTAAAAAATAATTTATTATTAAAGTATTATTTTCTAATAGAATAAGATATTAACTAGATGTTAAATTATATGTACTTAATTGGATTAAATAACATATGAAAATATATTATTTACAAAATATTAAATTAATTTATCAATTACAAATTAAATAGAAATTAACATAGTAACCAATTAAATATAAAGGGAATGTTTTTATAGAAAACTATTTTTTACTCACAAACGTATTTTATCTTACTAAATTAAATTAATTGAAATTATTGAGTGATATAAATTTAATATATATAATATATATTCTATAAATTATTTTTTATATTCATCCATTATATTCAATCGGTATAAGATAATAAAAAATGTAATTTTACAGATAAAATATTATAAACTTATAAGGGCACTTTTAACGCAATTTAATTTAGAAACTATTTTAAATCCCCATTTTTGAATTTATATATTTTATATTTCAAATTAAAATTCATATTTGAAATTTTTTACATAAAAATTTATTATGGTGAATTTTTGGTATTATTTGTGATGTTAAAATGTTAAATGAATAGTGAAAATTTTGAATTTTAAGTCCAAACTATTATTTCATCTTATTTATTTATAATTTCATTTTACAATTTAATTTGTTTTAAATATTAATTTGATAATTTTTTTTATCATTTTATACAATTTATGTCATTTAAATTAATTTTTCATCGAAATTAGTTATAAATACTAATAACTTTTTTAAAAGTTTTACTTTTAAAACCCACAATTTCATCATGTCTATAGGATTAAATTTAAATTAATTTCATCTAATAATTTTATATTAAAATGGTAGAATTGATTCCATATTTCGAATCATAATAATATATAATTTCTAATATGATAAATTAAGTTTTTCTAGTAAAAAATACTAGTGAAGTTAAATAAAAATTAATTACAATGATTGATGTGAAATTAAGATTAACTTGGGACTAAACCATAATATCTTTGTATAAAATATATGAACATAGATCTTCCTTCTAGGTATAAATCTTGTTTTCTTGTGTTTTTGAGGAAAAAAACAGTTTTTAGAAATTTAAGGAGTACACACTATGTACTTTGAAGTACACACTGTGTACCCAATTGCCGTGCATGATCGTGTACTGGTCATGTAACGGCCGAGTACATGGCCATGTGTAGTGACCCAAGGAATACCTAATGTAGGGCCCGATAAAGTCATATAAACACAATGCACTATTAAAAGACATGCCATGTACTTTTTTTATTATTTCATTAAACAGACCAGGGCCGCGTCTCATTCCTAGTTTCATCTTCTTCTCGGCTCATCTTGTCTAGGAACGACCATAGGGAGCGATTCTCATCCGAGCCCCTGACTCATCATCTGTTCTCTAATTCAACCACAGTCGATTTCATTGGAATCTAAATGGTGAGTTTCTCCTCCTTCTAGAGCCTCGTTCCTTGATTTCTCCTCGTTCGTGAGATATCCACAGTTCATCGGTTTTGATGTTTTATAAATCTACAATATTCTAGGATGATTCATGTGCCGATGTTTGAGAGTGTTCTTTGTACAAGGCTGAGGTAGGTGGTCTGTGCCTTTCCTTATTTAGTCTTTGAGTTATATGTGAAAAAGTGCCAATACCCTTGTTCGGTGTATTGCATGTTTAGTGATTTTAGCCAGGTTAATGCCTGATATGAATTGTGTGCCTGAGTAGAGGGTGTTTGATTTTTAATAGGGTTGTCTTCCGTGCTTGTGGAGGTGTTTTACCATGTTTGATTTGATATGGACCATTCGGTATAGCTTTTCATGTTAGGATTCTTGATTTACATTCCTAGTTTTGATTGGATGGAGTGATTTAACTGACATGTTGTGATATGATTTTGACTATTTAGCCAACTAGTTATTGATTTTTTACATTGGCTGTCATATATCATTTTTGATCAGTTGACTTACACACGGATGTGAGAACCTAGTGTAGTAGAGTATACGGAGAATAGACATTGAGTGATTCTCAAGAGTGTCTATTTACTTTTTATGTTGCGAGACTACAGGGGGGATAGACATTGTATTCCTCAAGAGTGTGTATAGTTTCCTCATTACAAGCCCACAGGGGGAATTGGACGCTGAGTACTTCCCCATAGTGTCTATTGTTACCGATATGAGACCACATGAAGAATGAATGGTGAGTTCTTCCTCATAGAGTCCACTTTAAATCTTTAATAGAGGGGTTATACAGTGAGTTCTACCTAGAGGATTGATTTTACTTATTTGGTTGACTAAATTTATAAATGTAATGAATGTTGATGAAACTATAAGATTGTTTACTTTTGAGTACATCCTTGTTTATTACAAAATTTTTCATATTTCTTGCCATATATATTCACTGACTATTAGGAAAAGATCATTGGGTGGCTGCCTACAGGGATTCATCTCAAACCCTATTTGGGTCAGGCTTTTGGTCCTAAAAATATTATGTTGTTATAGGACTAGATAAGGAAAAGCACACTTCTACATCAAGTACTTGATTGTTGTGGATTTGGGGAGCATGGGACCAAGCTAAGGGATGCGATGTTGTGGAGCTATTTACATTCATTTATTTTTTTACTTTGGTTCGTTTCTATATTCTGTCATCGGGGCTTGTTTGGATGATTTCCTAGACATACGTGTCCTGAATCATTTAAATATGTGGTAATGTTGTTTATTTCTATCATTATTCCACTATTTACTTATTGAATGGTATTACTGATTCCGCTATTGTTATCTGTTTAGTCCGGCTTCTTTACTCTTCCAATGAGGGATTAGTTTCCCCACTATCACATCCAAGGCACTTGCTTCTATTTGGGAGCCTCTGGAATTTAGTTAAATGCCCTTGAGGCCATGTGACAAACTGGGTATGGGGCACCTTAGGGAAGTACCTGGAACTGGGATGTTACAATGTGGTATCAGAGTAATTATTTTCTTTTTGACAATCTATTTCGAGCCTATAGTCATGGATATGATGGAATGGGTACTTGGCATTAAGTTTTTCCTGTGAGTAGCTAACCCGTGTATAGGGAGAAGCCAAGTTACTTCATTTATTTCAATATTTTATGGTTTTTCAATTATTAAATTTGATTTGATTTCTCCATTGTTTGATTAACATTTTTTGTGTTGTTATCATTGATATTATTGAGGTTATATTTCTATTGCATCTCTATGATATGAGGGTATTCCATCCATGCATCATATAGGAACTTGCTAGAGGCACACTTCATGATTTCCTGCCATGCCATTTAGAGTGCATTACTAATTGCATGTTGTTGTGATCGATGTTGTGCTGTATATGAATGATGTTGTGATAGATTCCTAGATAGAATACATGTTATTTAATAGGATGTTGAATTGTGTATGGTTTAGTTTGAATAAACACCAATCTTTGGTTCTTGAGGTCTTATAGGCCATCGTGGGCTGGAATTTTATAGATCATAAATTTTTTATGATTGTATATGACTTTAATAAGATGTCATGTTTTTATTCACAGGGAATATAGGCCCTCACATATCAGAAAAAGGAACATTAAAGTTTGATTTAGTGTTTTTCTGGGTTCTGGAGTAGTTTCTCAGGCATACTGAATGGAAAACCCCATAATACATGGTGGATAATGATATATATAGTCCATGTATCCTTCTTTTAGGGAAGAAACTATTTTTTATTAATTGCACATAGTGTACTACATGTACACACCATGTAGTCTCTAGTAGTGTCACTCGATGTGTGGGAAGAGACACGTGGTTGGGAAATCCTTTGTGAAACACGCAGTGTACCGTACATACATGCCGTGTGTATATACCATGTGTATAGCCGTGTGACTAATGACATAGGTGGATTATGGGTAGTTAGTACAAGTTGTGTTTGGAACAAACATGCCGTGTAGTGTCATCCGTTTAACAGGCTATGTGACTAACTACCTGGGTTGGTGAAATTCTTTCCATTACACACTGTGTCTGGAACAAACACGTTGTGTAGTTTTTCTCTAGGAGAACCATGTAGGATAGTCATGTTGAAGAACTAAGGCAGGGGAAAAATATTTATGTACAAGTCATGTCAGAGGAGAACATGCCTTGTGTGTTGGGTGTTACACGACCAGGATTGGCAGAAGTACACACACATGTTAAAAGTCTAAGGGAACACACCTTGTACGGTGATACACACTCTGTAATCTTATCTTGATATATTTGAATTTTTCCTTTTCATATCCATTTCATTAACTTCTAGGTTTCATTTATTGTTAATTTTGATCTAGGGTGTGTGCTTGACCTTGTAGAATCATGCGACCGAGACTTCCTATGATTGTACTCCATAACCAAGGCTATGA